>WOXC01007253.1:60000-660000 GCA_011680675.1 Gymnobelideus leadbeateri | reverse complement strand
CTCTCCCTTTTTTAATTTCCCCTGCAGATCGCTGTTCATGCACACACCATCCTATGGCTGACTGATATAAGTTCTGTAACTAATACAAGGTCCCACTGAAGGATGAGGGGAGGAGTCTTTATCCACTGCCTCTTAAGTGTTTGCTGAAGACTTTACCCTTCTATGCCCTCCTCTGGCTCTTTGTAAACACATATTTGAAACACATACAGAATCCTTACTCAGAACTATGAGAAATGAAACAGAGACAGTGAGACAAAGAGAGATAGAGAGAGATAAAGGGAAGGAGAGAGGGAGGGAGGGAGGGAGAGAGACAGAAACAGAGACAGAGACAGAAAAACATATCATCACCACTACAGAATTAAGCTTCACTTCGACAAGGAGAGAAGTTTATTTAATGTTGTTAGCCTCTTTTCAAATACATTTGAACTGGTGGGGTCCTTGGGATGTAGATATGTTTGTAATATCAATCTGTAACATCAGTTTGTAAGTGGGGTGCTTTGGGATCTATGTCTGTAAAATCAATTTGTAAAACCAGTCTGTACAATCACATTTCCACACACCCCCCAGCCTCAGAGCATTGACTCTGCCCCTTCCCCCTTCCAGCACTCTGCCCAGCAACAACTCATGACCTGTTTATCTCTGCTTGAAACAATATGTTATCTATCATCTCCCTTAGTTAGAGTGGCCAGCTGCACCATAAATTCTTCAATACCTTATCTATAGGGTAACATCTTAGTCAATTATATACCCACACTGTCTCTGATGACCTTGGTGGGTGATAGTCTGGGAACTCTTTAGTGTATCAGGTCTAAAAACACACTTCCAGCTAGCCCCTCCTTGAGCTATTTCCCAGTGAATCATGGGCAATACACCTGCACAGTTGATACTAACAGTGCATGGTCCTTTGAGCACTAACCACTCCTTAACTCCTCCCTGATCCCACCCTTACTCACCTAGTTAGCATAATTGACACCTTAAAACTATGCCTGTGATCTCTGTAAGTTTGCAGGCTCCCTAAGAATACTTGCCTGCTGTTCTGTGTTGTGCTGTGCAGTGTAGCAATAAACTTTACAATTTCTGTTTCAAAGTTAGCTTGAGCCTGGTGAATTCCTTCCAGACTGAATGGCAGGGTTTCTGGTCACTGATAGTGATCAGGGTCCCTGGCAGAACCTCTTACCCTCCCCCCTCCTTATCACCTTTCCCTCCCCAGAACCTTGAATATATAGAAGATCTCTCTCTCTCTCTCTCTCTCTCTCTCTCTCTCTCTCTCTCTCTCTTTCTCTCTGTCTCTCTCTGTCTCTCTGTCTGTCTCTCCCTTTCTCTCTCTCTCCCTCCCTCCCTCCTTTCCCCCCCTATCTAAGGATGTTTATTTGTTAAAATATCAAGAATCTTACCTTTATGGAAATTCTAGACATCAAACACAAACTGGTATCACAGAGAGGCTTGAATGTATGTTATCCGTCTATTTGTCTATGTCTGTCTACTCAGATCCAGGATTTACTTGGTGTGAGTACACCTTCCATTGATGTATATAGCTAGCAACCTTTTGCAATATTTTACCTTGTAACATATTATCCTGTATCTATCTTATATCTATGTTGCATATTCCTATAGGTGCATATGTTTTCACCTACTCACTCATGTAAGTTCTTTGAGGGCAGGAGCTCTTTCCCTTTAGTCTCTGTATCTTCCACTTCAGTACCCTCCCCCAGGCCAGCTGAATGCTTGCTACATGCTGTTGTTCTTCATCTTTCCTTTCTGAGGAAGACCAATGATGTCAGGAATGAGTGATGTCTTGACTTGCAGGTGAATTGAATTGAATTGAAGTGAGGCAGGGTTGCATTAGCCTCATTCTCTTTTCCAGAGTTATCAAAGTCCACTGGCAAGATGAAAGTCAGGACAACTGGTGATGGCCCTGGATGCACTGGATGACCTTGGCATCTTCAATATCTTACCAAGCTCTAGGCACTCCACAGTACTTGCCTCTTCACTTTCATTACTACCTTAACCTGGGCTAGCCTGCCTGCTGAGATGGTTTACTAGTCTGTGCAGCAACCTCTTGGAGCAGCTTAGCAGGTTCTTAATAGTTTGTTAATGGGATAATTGAATAATACCTTACATCTGTATAGAGCACTAAGGTTTTCAAAGTATTTTCTTCACAATAATCCAATAAGTAATATATTATTCTCATATTACAGATGAGGAGATTAGATATAATTTATCTGAGAATCTCATAACTTTAGGTGTCCCAACTCCATATGTAACACCTTCTTTCCAGTGCATCATGTTGCCTTGGCAGATTTTCCTCATGAGTTGCAACAGCTGAAAAAATTCATGACCCTTTGACCAACCTAACCATGAACCTTTCTAGAATTAGATGGGCTGGTCTTCAGACAACAAATATCAAATCTACTGCTGGGAAATATTCAAAGTCTTTCTATCTTTTGGGTTTTTTTTGTTGTTTCTTTTTGCAGGGCAATTGGGATTAAGTAACTTGCCCAAGGTCACATGGCTAGATTTTTGTTTGTGTGTGCATTAAGTGTCTGAGGTTGGATCCGAACTCAGGTCCTTCTGACTCCAGGGCCAACGCTCTACTCACTGAGACACCAAGATGCCCCAAGTCTTTCTATCTTAAGAGATCTTCCTAGAGCTTGTATAACACACAAACCTTCCTGAATCTTGTATTGCTTCCACACCCTAGAGGAAATACTCAGGAATGACTAGGATAGAGATATGTACATCTATGACAAAAATCAACCAGTTAATCAAAAAGGTATTATTACATACTTACTATATGGCATATACCCAGATAAGTGCTTAGAGTACAAAAAAAAGCAAAAACATGCTTTCTAACCTAAAGGAGCTCCATTCTAAGGGAGGGTGAGAGTGGACAAGAAGCCAACAACTATGTACTTTACAAAATATATGCAATATAAAGGGAAGGTGATTCCCAGAGGGAAGGCCTTAGCAGTGGGGGATTGAGAGAGAAACAAAAAAAAAAGGCCTCCTCAAGAAGGTAAGATTTGAGCTGAGGCTTGAAGACATCCAAGAAAGCAGAGAAGTGTACATGAGGAAAATCATTCCAGTTATGTGGGGAATAACCAGTGAAAAACCTATAAAATACTTTCTGATTTTTTAAAACGCCACGTGACTAAAAGGTAATGTTTCATTTATCAAAAGCGTATGTATTGGTCACTTCCCAGTGGTCAAACTGTTCAAGAAATAAGAATAGAGTAGAACTCTGTTTTGAGTGTTGATGGCAAAAGCTGTGAACAAAGTGATGTATATATACTATTCCGGGACCAATAACAGAGTTTCTGCCCCAAAAGAACTTTGTTGGGGCAACTGTTAACTGTCTTCCTGGTCTAAGTGCCTGTGGGCACATGCTGAGATCCCTTAAGCTCCCCAACCCTCCAAAAAAAAAAAAGAGAGAGAGATTCCCCCTAGCTATAGACTTCCATCAAGTACAAGCAGACTTTGCATCTTTTTGGCTATCAAGCAAATGGGTGGCATGATTGGCTTTGAAAACCTCTTTGAATGCAGCCCTTAAGATAGCTCCCAACCCTTTTCTACCATTGTCTCCCTAATTACTCCTCTACAGAGGAATAATCACAGCCAAGGGACACTGCGTTGCTGGGTGCTGGGCTTTGTGTCCTTTAGAGAGTCTCCATGTGAACACTTCTCTCCCTGATGTAACCTCTCCTTTAGTGCCTTATAAGCATCTTTTCTTTGCTGCATTTCAGATCTACTCTTTCTTGGAAAGATGAATCATCTCCAACTTTTTCTCCTCAATGATCAGAAAAATGCTGGGTTAACTGACGTGTTGACTATGATCAAGCAACTGAAGCTGTGTAGACAACCTAGTGAGGTAACTCAGCATTTTTCTGGATTCTATTCACTGCTACATGTTATGCAGAAGGATTGAGCTGTATCTTTCATAGAAGAGTGCAGATGAATAAGACAGTGAATCCTGAACTGAACTGAGTTTTGAACTCAAAGAAAATGACCAGGTTTAATGGTGGATTCTAAAGATTCTCCTGTTTTTTTCCTAAACTAAGGAGATGATGGGGATCATAGGATTATTGTAGTGCCTGGTTTTCCCTTTGCAAATCCAGGGAACAGGTCAAGTAGAGATAACAAAAAAAGTTATGGGTTTTTTTTTGTTTGTTTATTTGTTTAAGCAAGCCCAATATCCTATTTCCAACTTCTTAATGATTAATTCTTAGAATTTGCGAAGATATTTTGTTTGTTTGTTTTTCTGACTTTCATTATAATTCCAGGCTGACCAGACCAGGACTATAAAGAAATTGTACAAATTCCCCAAATTAAAAAATTTCAAAATATTACAACACTCAGGTCAAAGTGTCCCATTCATTGTTTTCTATTCCTTTAACAATATAGCCTTGTCAATAGTGGAATGACAGGGAGAAGAATCTTGGTGGATTTTTTGAAAGTGAGAGCTTTGAATCTGCCAATCTCAAAGCTCCAGACTTAAATGATCTTAATTGGTCAGGCAGGGATTGCTAGGCTGCCTGCTTCTTTGATCTGAGCAGAGGAATTCTCAAAGAGGTCCCCTCCCCACCTCCCCCAATGTTCCATGGGAAGGTGAAAGACCAGCACTGGGTAAAAAGTTTTGCTCCAGTGGAGTGAGATGCCCCTCCCCCCACCTTGAGTTTTTGGAGGACTCTGGAGAGTCTCCCCCACCTCCCCCTGGAGAAAAATTTCCCAACTGCCCAATTTCCTACCAAGGGAGGGGCTGTGCAGGTCCCAACCCCACCTTCCTTTTCACTTCGAGAACTCCTTCCGGCCAGCTCTGTCCTTCCCCACCTCCTGACCTTCAACAAGCTGTGGCTGATGGCTAGGAGCGAGGGCCTTTACCTTCTCTGGACCCAGCCAGGGGCAGTGCAGGGTGGGGTGGGTCAGTCCTGCCCTCAGCCTGACCTGGGAGCCAGGCCGAGTGAATATCAGAAAAGCTTCCTTGAAGGTGCTCAGCTGATAGCTACTGGAATACCTGCTGGAAGGGTTTAATCTAATGGGCTCAAAACAAAACTCTACTACCCCAGAATGGATAGGAATCATGGAAAGATAGACAGACAGACACCAACAGAACCAGCTGAAACCAGGTACAGGCAATATGTCAACATCTGGAGTTTGCCTGGAGATTGAGGTACTGATCGTACTTTGGCTGTCTAGCCTCTCAAATCTCACCAGAAGAGAACAGATTCACCCTGAATTTAAGGTCCTGAATCCACACAGGGTCAAATGAGGAGCCAGTCAAAGTAGGGAGGCAAGTGCAATCTTTCCCTCCTCAAGACCTGGGGCCCTGGAACTTCATTAGGGGACAGCCCCCCTAGGGATCTGAGGGGGCAGATACCTACCTCCCAAGGCCAAGTGCTCTTCCCATTCAGAGATCTCTGTGGTGCCACAGAACACTGCAAAATCTCTCTGGGGCCTCCAAAATGTTGTACTCAGAAAACACAAGCAAGATCCAAGTAACAATTTAGAATTGGACCCTTTTTTTTATACACCATGTTGGCTGATCAGGCCACATGGCAGGCTGATGAGGTATCATCCCACTGTCCCAGGTCGTACAGCAGCAATATCAGGTAAAGCCTCAGCTTTTAAAGGGAGGCCACAGGCCAATGGTTAGGTATTATGTAAGCAGAAACTTGCAGAGGCCAAAAATAGAGATTGGTCAATACACACCTTGAAATTCCCACTGGCGCACTGTCTCCCTGACCTGGAAGCCTACCCACCTCTGTGAAAGTGTGATGACTGGGGAAGGGCCCACATCCATTTGGGGAGGGTGGAACTGACATGGCAGTCTGCTCACTTCCCTGAGGGAGGGCTGAGGTTGGGGGATAGGAAAACCAGGCACTACAAACCCCCAGTCAGATGTGCATGTGAGACTATTATTAAAATGGTGAGGATGTGAATGAAGGCATTAATAATGATTCTTTGTATGATAATTTAATTTGAAAAGTATTTTTTGAGCACTTATGATATTTGCAAAACACTATGCTAGGCACTAGGGAATATAAAAGAACTTTTTAAAAATGGTACTTGTCCTTTAAGGAATTCATATTTGAAAGTATGGGAAGTGTGTGGGGAAGAGTGAATGAGTAGTCAGACTTTACTGGGGCATAAGACTGTACTGATGTACAGTAATGGTAGATGGAGTAATGGTAGGTGTCTAGAAAGACAGGATGGGGCCATATTGTAGAGGGTTTTGGGTGCCAAGCTGAAGAACTCATGCTTGGCAATGGAGAACCATTAGAGTTTTGTGAACAGGGGAATGCTATGATTGAAGTGTTATTTTTGGAAGATGTATTTGGCAGCTGTGTGTAAGATAGATTGGAAGGGGTCGGGAAAGACTAGAAATGAGGAAACTAATTAGGCTGTTATCATAGTCTAGATACAAGATAATGAGGACTTAAATTAGGATGATGGTAACAGGAAAAAAATTGTTTTATAAACTAATTGTAACACCATCCTTAAACTCATGAAGATGATATAGATGGATAGATGGATAGATAGATAGATAGATGAATGCATGAATGAACTAATGACTTTCTTGTTTCTTAAGTTTCAAAACAGACACTTCTCTTTACTACCCAAACTCTTGCTTTCCAATTTAAAGATCATCTGGCCTCCTTTCAAAGAGGTCAATTTCTTCATACTCAATATTTTAATTAATTGATAAACCCATCTATATGGGCATTCCTTTCAAACTTGCAGATCAAAATCAAAATATATCCATGACTTCCCAACTCAAGGCTCTCATCTACATCCTTCCATAAGATCATGATAAGAGGTCCATCAATATTCTAGGGCCCTTCCCTTCACCCTCTTGCAATCAAGACAATACCAATGGAGCATATAACTATCCATTCATTATACTTCCCTCTCATTCTATGACCTATCAATGTTTTCTGTTTTGTTTTAGGTTTTTGTTTTCTTCTTATACTTCTCTTTGATGACACTCTCTGGCAATTAGTGAACAATGCACCCACCAAGGTGGGTTACCACAGTTTATATGATTTTATTAGCCCATTAGCAGAAACTGATGAAGTTATTATGAAAAGAGATCATTCATTTGTGTATATTGTCCTATAAAACCATATAATCAGTGGAAACATGATTTTTTTGCTGACTCTGGTCACAGAGTCACAGAATATAAAAACTCAGGATGAGAAGAGACCTTAGAGGTAACATAGTTCAGCCTGTACCTGAAGAGGAATTCCCTCTATAACATTCTTGACAACCTCTATTTGAAGACATCCATTGAAAAGGAATCTGCCAGATGGAATGCCCTCATTCCTCCTTTCTACCTTCTGGGTCCTCTTATTTCCTTCAAGTCTCAGTTAAAATCTCACTTTCGCTAAACAGCTTCTTCCAGTCCCCCTTAATGCCTTCCCTCTGAAATTATCTCTACTTATCCTGCCTATCTCTATACTTAGTTGTTTGCATTTTGTCTCCTTCATTAGGCTCTTTAAGAACAATGACTGATTTTCATCTTTCTTTGTGTCACCAGTGCTTAGCACAGTTCCTGGCACATACAGATGCCTAATAAATGCTTTTGGACTCCACTTGACACATTTAAGGTATCCCATTTCACTTTTGGACAGGTCTAGTTATCAGGAAGCTGTCCCTTACAAAGTGGGGAAATCTTTCCAAATTCTACTCATTGCTTCTATTTCTGAACTCTAGGGCAGGGCAACATAAAGCTAATTTCTTTTGCACCTTCAAGTACTTGAAGATTGCTATCATGTCTTCCTTAAGCCTTCTCCTCTTCAAGAAAATAATTCCATTTCCTTCAACTGAGCCTAGTATGAAATGATTGTCCTACTTGGTTGCTGTACTCAAGATATACTCCAATTTACAAAAAAAGAACAATACCCAGAACTGAATGCAATACTCCAGAGTGAGTAGGAACAGAAGTGAGTACAGTGAAACCATCACCTCACTCTTTCTGGACTTTACATCTCAATGAATGCAGCCTAAGATTTTGGTGTCACACTGTAGACAAGTATGCAGCTATAGTCCAAGCAATTCCAGTGATATTTTTCCTCAAAATAAACAAAAAATATGTTTTCTACTACACTGTGTATCTCCCATTTATTCAGCTATCATTTTGAATCCATGTGTTAAACTTTGCATTTAACCCCATTAAACTTCATTTTGTTAGATTTACCCAAAAGATTTTTTAGCCCGTTGAGATCCAATTTAATCCTGAATCTATCATTCAATGAGTTCAATGAGTTCATGCTTCTCAGTTTTATATCAGCTGCAAATCTGGTAATTGTATAATCTATGTTTTCTTTCATGTCACTGATAACATTTTTGAACATAACAAAGGCAAGGACAAGTTCCTGGGCCACTTCTTCAGACACATACCTCCAGGCTGACATTGATTTCTTCACTAGTACCCTTTGAATGCTATCATTCAACCCCTTCCAAATTCACCTGACTTATTATCTATCTAGTCCGCATCTCTCCATCTTGTCCAGACACTGTCCAAAGCCTCACCGAAATCCAGAAATATCATGTCTATGACATACCCCTGATCTATCATTCATGTCAGAAAAGGAAATGAAGTTAGTCTGACAAAAGCTGTTCTTCATCAATCCATCCTGGCTTTTACTGAACCCTTTCTAAATGCTTACAAATGACTCCAATAATATGTTCTAGGATATTTCAAGGAGTTGGTGGAAATTATTGGGAATTTTGTTCCTGAAAATAGCACTTATACATTTATTCATTCACATCATGACAGAAAGCTTATTCTTCCTAGAAAAATGGAGATTTTTCTTCCTCAGGTAGATATCTCTCCAGATGACAGGTAATATACTTCATTTAACAAAAATCAATGGTATAGAGATGCTTTCACAGGAACGAAGACTAAAAATATCGAGACTTCAGTCTAGAAAATAAATGAGTAAATGTAGGTATATTTAAATTTCAAAAAATCCAAAAGGGTGAGCCTAAGGGTGAACATTATATCATTCACCAAATTCTGGAATACTAGAAAGATGGAACAATTCTTGAAACTTCATAATAATTTTAGAGCAAATTCTCTCTCTCTCTCTCCTCTCTCTCTCTCTCTCTCTCTCTCTCTCTCTCTCTCTCTCTCTCTCTCCATACATGTACATGTATATATATCTTATACACATATAATAAAATTTTGTGCAGCTATTAAAGAACTTATGGAACATTCCCAAACCAATCTCCTTCCTGTGAATCCAAAACACTTATTACCTACACTGTCATTTGACACATTACCATGCATTATGCAGAGCAAAATGGTGGGAAGGCCATGACCCAAGCAATGTTTGATAATTTTTTCATCTTATTTTATTGTATTCTGGCAAGAAAACTCCCTTTGTTACAATTTAGAATACAGATAAGGAAAAGACTTTATTCTGTGTATAAGTCACATGCAGGGGTGTACTGCGGCCAACTTAAATTGACTTTTATGAGCCAATCATAAAATTCTAAGTGTCAGCATTTATACCTCAGATATTGGCAAATGTTACAAATCAGGGAATTATTTGTTTGGTTGATTATTTAGACTTAAACAAATGAGAGAGAAAATATTAATAATACAGATTAAACTTAAAAATGTGTGATGTGTGCTTTTCTAAAGAGCTAGTTTTTATACACTTACTAGCTGACTAGTTAGATGTATAGTTAGGCATTCAACAAAGTATTTTATTAAGTATTAACCATATGTGTTAAGTACTAAAGATACAAAGAAAGAAAAAAAGTAGTCTCTGCCCCCAAGGAATTTATATTTGAATTGGGAAGAAACATGTAAATTACTAGGGGCATAAGATGTATATTTATATATTAATATACATGGATTCATACATGCATATATGTGTATATATATATATATTATATATACATACACATACATTTAGTGTATATATCGTATATACATATATATATATATATATATAGACAGGGTAGAAGGATGATGATTTTAGAGATGAAGGTTCTGGTTGGAGGGGGAAAGAGAGGGAAAAGATTTGTAGAGGATGGGATTTGAGTTGATGCTTAAAGGAAATATGGCAAGATAAGAGAGAATGTTCTAGAATAATGGTAGGAAGCCAATCCAAAATCAAGGAGATACAGAAGGATTGTCATGTTAGAATAGCAAGAAGACCAATAGAGTTGGGGGGGGGGGGGGCTGAGCCAAGAAGGCAGAGTAGAAACAGCACGTCCAAGGCTCTCTCCCCTCAGATTACCTTGAAACTATGTTAAAGGGGACTCTGAACAACTTCTGGAGCCCAAGCACCCAAAGAACGACACAGAGAAGCTAACCTCCCACTGAGGACAGCCAAGCAGCCCTACATGAAGGGCCAGCGCAGCACTCTAGGAGCCAGCAGTGCAGGGCGCAGAGAGCGAGCCCAGGTCTGCCTGAGCCTCGGTTTTAGCCCCAGGGTGGCTGGGCCAGCAGCTGGCTGGAGGGACCCCAGAACACCAGCAGCTGTGGTGATTCCAGAATGGTCAACACAGACATGCCTAGGACAAAGTGAGAGGTTAGTGCCCTATGGACTTTGGGACCAGTATTTGGGGAACACATCGGCTTCCTCCCCTGGGGACTAGAAGCCTCTGAGGAGACACGCCATTTTGCTGTTTTCAGTGGCGGCTTCAGCTCCTGGCCAGCGAACTGTAGGGAGATCCACCGATAAGTCTCAGGGGGTAATCGCTCTGGCTTTAACCCTGGATCTGGATTGTGGTCTGGGGGGGAGGTCATGGGGTGGCTTTCCAGCTTGCCAGAAACAGAAGTTGTCCCCCCACATGCTCGGGACGAAGGTTCCCTGTCTGGTGGCAGAGTTCTACTGTGTCAACAAGCCCAAAAGTCAAGTAATTAAGTGGCAACATGCCAAGGCAAAGGAAACAAAATAAACAGAAAAATGAAACATTAGACTCCTATTTTAGGGGCAAAGAGGATCGAAGCATGGAACAGTCAGAGGACTGTGAGGTCAGAAATCCTGCTCCAAAAGCCCCGAAGGAAAATATGAGTGGGTTACAGGCCATAGAGGACATTAAGAAGGACTTTAAAAATCAAATAAGAGAAGTGGAGGAAAAATTGGAAAGAGAAATGAGAAGGATGCAGTTAAAGTATGAAATGAGGGTCAACAGTCTGACTGAGGAAAACAACACCTTAAAAAATAAACTAACCCAAATGGCAAAAGAGGCTCAAAAAAGGCAATGAGGAGAAGAATGCCTTAAAAAGCCAAATTTGCCAGATGGAAAAAGAATCTCAAAAGCTCACTGAGGAGATTCATTCCTTCAGAATTAGAGTGGAGCAAATGGAAGCTAGTGACTTTATGAGAAATCAAGATACTATTAAACAGATCCAAACAAATGAAAGAATAGAAGGCAATGTGAAATATCTCATGGGAAAAACCACTGACCTGGAAAATAGATCCAGGAGAGATAATTTAAAAAATTATTGGGCTACCTTAAAGCCATGATCAAAGAAAGAACCTAGAAATCATCCTTCAAGAAATTCTCAAGGAAAATTGCCCTGATGTTTTAGACCGAGAGGGGGAAATAGAGGTTGAAAGAATTCATTGATCACCTCCTGAAAAAGATCCCAAAAAGAAAACTCCTAGGAATATTATAGCCAGGTTCCAGAACTCCCAGATCAAGGAGAAAATACTACAAGCAGCCAGGAAGAAACAATTTCAATACTGTGGAAACACAATCAGAATAGCCCAGGACCTGGCAGCTTCTACACTGAGGGATAGAAGGGCATGGAATATGATATTCCAGAGGTCAAAAAAGCTGTGATTAAAACCAGGAATCACCTACCCAGCAAAACTGAGTATCTTGTTTTAGGGGAAAATATTGTCATTCAGTGGAATAGAGGACTTTCAAGCATTCTTGAGAAAAAAACTAGAGTTGAATAGAAAATTTGACATCCAGACACAAGAAGCAAGAGATGCTTGAGAAGGTAAACAGGGAAAAGAAATCAAAAGGAACTTATCAAAGTTGAACTATTTACATTCCTACATGGAAAAACAATAACTGTGACTGATGAAACCTTTCTCAGTATGAAAATAATTGAAGAAGGGTATATGGGCATATGAATACATATGTGAATGTGTGTGTATATGTTTGCAGGTATATGTGGATAGAGGGCACAGGTCGAATTTGGTGGGAAGGGATGATACTTAAGGGGTGAAGTTAAGAGGTGAGAGAGGAATGTGGCAAGAGGAGATGGGGAGAGACAGGGTGAGATAAACTATCTTATGTAGAAGAGGCAAGGGGAAGTAGTTGCAGGGGAGGGGAAGAACAGGAAGGCAAAAAGGCAAAACCACATTCTCACTCAATTTGGCTCAGGGAGAGAATGACATACATACTTAATGGGATATCTCACCCTGCAGGAGAATAGGGGGGAGGGGAATTAGAGGGGGGATGATGAAGGGGAGGGCATGCTGGGGGGAAGGGAGGTTAGAGGCATCCACTTTTGAAGAGGGACAGGATCAAAGTAAGGAATGGACCAGGTGGGGGATGGGATGGGTGGGAGGGAAATATAGCCAGTCTTTTACAATATATCTACTATGGTAATGTTTTGCATAGCTATACATGTACAACACATACTGAATTGCTTATCTTCCCAGCAGGAGTGGGTGACAAGGGACAAAGGGAATGAATATGGAATTCAAAGTTTTAAAATTAAATGTTTCATATATATAAGATGTAGAGTCAGAAGATCTCAGTTCACATATTAATTCAGCAGCTTAGTACCTCTGTGACTTTGGGTAATATGTCTGGGATTTCAGTTTCCTTTGTAAAATGAGAGATTTGGGCTAGATGGCCTCTAATATCCTTACCAATTCTGATCCTACTATCTTATACAAAGGGTTAACAGGGTCTAAAATTTGAGGCTTATAGTAGTGCAGATGGTACACAGCTTGGTATAGTGTCAAGCAGAGAGCTAAGTACTGGCTTCAAGCCCTGAGGCAAGATCTCTTATTTTTGCCTGGGTCATTTTTAGCAGCAAATGGGGAAAAAGATACGAAGATAAAGTAGAAGTCAAGCAAAGTTGTTTCTCAGGACAAGAATTATTATGCCACAAGGGAAACAGATGACTGAAGTTCATTAAACCAAGAAATCAAGTTCAAGAAGCAAGTCAGGGTCAAGCTTATAAGGGTCAGATATGAAGTGAACTGGGTCAGTCAGTCAATAAACATTTATTAAGCACCTACTGTGTGCCAGGCCCGTGCCAAGCATTAGCAATATGAAGAAAAGCAAAAGACAGTCCCTGGTCACAACCTAAAGAGAGAGATAAAATGCTAACAACTATGTACAAACAAACTATATACAGAACAAGTAATGTTACAAAACCAAATTGTAACAAGGAAATATGGTATATCACACAAAAAATGTTACTAGAGACATGTGACAGTGGAGATGTAATGAGATAGAAATTGTACATTGGGAAATAATAGAAAAAAAGAATTTTTACTTGATAACTTTATTATATATTTAAAAGGAACAGCAAGTATACATAATAGATTCACAGTTTCATGGGCAACCATCTTTTTTATGTTATGCTATGGAAATGCTTATTTTATTCCATAAATTAAAAACGAAATAATTTTTTAAAAGAGTTTTTGGGAAAAGATTCCTGTCTGAGATACATGCCAGTCAGAGACATTTGAGACCAATGGTTTGTTCGCTGTGATGACTGCCTTTTGACTTAATGCTTAAAGGCATTCAGTCTTACTTGGCTTTTATACCAGGTCAGAGTCTTATAAATTTTTTTGACATACCAAAACCTAAAAGATTAGAGAAAGCTAGGTGTCATAGTGGATAGATGACTGGATCTAGAGTCAGGAAGACCTGAATTCAAATCCTGCCTCAGATACTAATATGACTCTGGGAAAAAATAACTGACCTCTTTCAGGCCCTGTTTCCTCATCAAACAGGAATAATGATAATACTCATCTCTACCCCCATGCCCAGACTGTTGTGAAGATAAAAATGAGAAATATGTATAATGCATTTTTGAATTATTTAACTCTTATTAGATTTGGGCAGGGGGCACAAATGCTTTCTAGATCAAGTTTTCTCAACCTGAGGTCAATGAACTTGGTTTTAATATTTTAATAACTGTGGTTCCATATAATTGGTTTCTCTTTTGAACCTATGTATTTTGTGTTATGCATTTAAAAGCATTTATTATTAGAAGGGATCCCTAGGCTTCAATAGATTTCCAGAGAGATCCATGACCTGAAAAAGGTTAAGCACCCCTATAGACATAGTCAAGGAAGTCTTTTCGTTTTCCCTTGTTCCTTCCCTTATCCTCTAAATATACAGTTCTTGGGGGAACACTGAATAGAGCACAGGCCCTGGAGTCAGGAGGATCTGAGTTCAAATATGACCTCAGATACTTAACACTTACTAGCCATGTGACCTTGGGCAAGTCATTTATCCCCAATTATCCTCCCTTCCCCCCTCCAAAAAGCTAAATAATAAATAAATAAGTAAATATACAATTCTAGTGCTTTACTCCCAAAGTCCCTTAGACCAATTCACTTATCACAAATAGTCCCTAAGTCCCTAATAGCTCTAGACATTTTTTTTTTAAATGCGAGGTGAAATCAGTATCTGGCATGACTGAATCTGAGCTATTTAGTTACTCTACAGAAAAAGGCAGGGGTAAATCTCTGGATTTTCATTTCTAACAGAAATGCATTACAGCTAGGAAAATAAGGCAAGAAAGTTCATGTAGCTATTAAGATTAATTGAAGATTAATAATCAAATAAACACACAATTGATTTGCTTCTTTTTTAAGGTTGGCAAAGAAGTTGCTTTTACTGAAGCATAAGAGGCAGTGATTATAGCCTAATGACAATATACCCTCTAGAAAAAAAAATACCCTACACAATTTAATTTGAGGTTCTAGAATGTAGCTTCTAAACTTAAAATAAATTTTTAAAAAATAAAATAAAGCTAAGTAGTGTTTATAACCCCAGAAGGAGAGGGAGGAAAAGTTTACACTTTGTTTGCTCCTTTATTCTGCTGTCAGAAAGCTACCCATCCTCAACTCACTTTCCTAAAATACTAATTACCAGGTTCTGAAAGGCTGGCATTTCCATGAGGCTAGAAGATGCTTGACTGACTTTTCTTGTGCTTTTCATTACCTGGAATAGGCCAGGATGAAAAAAGCAATGCTGCTTGGGGACCACAGAAATAGACATGTATGTCCCTTCCACTTCAAAGACTTCACTTCAAAAAATCTTTACATTGGTGGTATTGAGGGAAAGGAGGGATAGGATTGGGGAGTGGAAAACTGTACTGTGGGGAAGGAAAAGGTTTAGAAGGAGAGATTTTGTTCTCTTTTATATTAATGAAGTAGTATGACTTAGAGGAAAGAGAAGGGGTAGCTTCTTCTGATTAGGATGACCTGGGATTAAGCCCTCTGTCTGGTACTTGCTAGCTGTGTTACCCTGGGAGATACTGATAATATAAGATGAAAAGCAAGTGCTGACCTATAGTAGTAAAAGGAGTTAAAAACAAAACAAAACTATGGTCTGTGTAAGGACATAGGACAAAGAATCCAGGGCAGAAATTTTGCCTTCAAATGTATGAGTATTTAGTAAAGGTAGAGAAAAGCAGTCTCAGAGATGGAATGATCTGGTTCCTGTCTCTGACACACAAGTAGCTGTATCAGTTAAACTCTGTTGTCCTGGCCAACTCTCTCAGACTCTTCCTTATAGAACCCTTGTAGATTTGCATTAGTAAAAGGGAATTTCCTCATCAGGAGTTCCCTAAATGGGTCTGAACCTACAAATCCTACTTCCCCTCCACTCCCCTACAAAAGAAAAGAGACAAAAAGAAGAAAAAAAAGCAGAAACCAAAAGAAAACCACAAAATTTATTTTTATTTATTTTTTATTTTTATTTTTTTGTAGGGGGGGAAGGCAGGGAAATTGGGGTTAAGTGACTTGCCCAAGGTCTAGTAAGTGTTAAAAGTCTGAGGTCACATTTGAACTCGGGTCCTCCTAACTCCAGGGCTGGTGCTCTATTTACTGTGCCACCTAGCCACCCCAGAATTTATTTATGTATGTATGTATGTATTTATTTATTTGTTTGTTTGTTTATTTGTTTATTTATTTTTGCCTATTTGGAGGGCAATTGGGGTTAAGTAACTTGCCCAAAGTCACACGGCTATGTTTTTGTTTGTGTGTGCGTTAAGTGTTTGAGGCCGGATCTGAACTCAGGTCCTTCTGACTCCAGGGCCAACGCTCTACTCACTGTGCCACCTAGCCGCCCCAAGAGTTTATTTTTTTTTGCTTTTTTTTTAAACAAATGCTTTATTAACTTCTGTTTTACATCATTCATTTCCGCCAGATTTTGAGTTACAATCATTTCCCCCCCGCTGTTTTTCCCCTGCCCACCCTCCCAGAATAGCAGTCCCACAAGATATCGCTTCCTCCAATCTGCTCTCTCCCATACCTTCTCCCATACCCCCTTCGACTTTTCCATTAGAGGAAGGTGAATCTTTGTGTCCCAATGCCTGCACATCTTATCTCCCAATTACAAGCAAAGGAGTAATAACGGTGTTTATATATATTTGAAACATTTAATGTTAAGACCTCGAATTTCATATCCATTTCCTTCCTCCCTTGTCACCCATTCCCTCTGGGAAGATAAGTAATTCAGTCTATGTTGTACATGTCTAGCTATGCAAAACATTATCATAGTAGATATATTGTACAAGGCTGCTTATAATTCCCTCCCACTCATCCCACCCCCCACCTGGTCCATTCCCTACATGATCCTGTCCCTCTTCTATAGTGGGTACTTCCAACCTCCCCTCCCCCCAAGGATGCCCTCCCATCCATCATCCTTCCTCTCATCCCCCTTCCCCCTATTCTGCTGTAGGTTGAGATATCTGATTTAGTATGTATGTCATTCTTTCCCTGAACCAAATTCAATGAGAATGTGGTTTTGTCTTTTTGCCTTCCTATTCTCCCCCTCCTTTGCAACCACTTCCCCTTGCTTCTTCTACATGAGATAGTTTACCCTACCCTGTCTCTCCCCATCTCCTCTTGCCACTTTCCTCTCTCACCTCATAATTTCACCCCTTGAGTATTCTCCCTTCCCAACAAATTCAAACTATGCCCTCTATCCATATATAACTGTAACCATATATATACACATTCACATATGTATTCATATGAACACACACCTTTCTTCCATTATTTTCATAGTGAGAAAGATATCATCAGTCACAGTTATTGCTTTTCCATATAGGAATATAAATAGTTCAATTTTGATAAGTTCATTTTGATTTCTTTTCCCTGATTACCTTCTCAGGCATCTCTTGCTTCTTGTGTCTGGATGTCAAATTTTCTATTCAATTCTGGTTTTTTCCTCAAGAATGCTTGAAAGTCCTCTATTCCACTGAATGACCATATTTTCCCCTGAAACAAAATACTCAGTTTTGCTGGGTAGGTGACCCTTGGGTTCATTCCCAGTTCTTTTGCCCTCTGGAATATCATATTCCATGCCCTTCGATCCCTCAGTGTAGAAGCTGCCAGGTCCTGGGCTATTCTGATTGTGTTTCTACAATATTGAAATTGTTTCTTCCTGGCTGCTTGTAGTATTTTCTCCTTGATCTGGGGATTCTGGAACCTGGCTATAATATTCCTGGGAGTTTTCTTTTTGGGATCTTTTTCAGGAGGTGATCTGTGGATTCTTTCAACCTCTATTTTGCCCTCTGGATCTAAAACATCAGGGCAATTTTCCTTGAGAATTTCTTGAAGGGTGATTTCTAGGTTCTTTCTTTGATCATGGCTTTCAGGTAGTCCAATAATTTTTAAATTGTCTCTCCTGGATCTATTCTCCAGGTCAGTGGTTTTTCCCATGAGATATTTCACATTGCCTTCTAATCTTTCGTTTGTTTGGATCTGCTTAACAGCATCTTGATTTCTCATAAAGTCACTAGCTTCCATTTGCTCCAGTCTAACTCTGAAGGAATGAATCTCCTCAGTGAACTTTTGAGATTCTTTTTCCATCTGGCAAATTTGACTTTTTAAGGCATTCTTCTCCTCATTGCCCTTTTGGGCCTCCTTTGCCATTTGAATTAGTCTATTTTTTAAGGTGTTGTTTGCCTCAGTCAGGCTGTTGACCCTCATTTCATACTTTAACTGCATCCTTCTCATTTCTCTTTCCAATTTTTCCTCCACTTCTCTTATTTGATTTTTAAAGTCCTTCTTAAGGTCCTCTATGGCCTGCAACCCACTCATGTTTTCCCCTGGGGCTTTTGGAGCAGGACTTCTGACCTCACAGTCCTTTTTCCGCTCTATGCCCCCAAAATAGGAGTCTAGGGTTGTATTTTTCTGTTTCCTTTGCCTTGGCATGTTCCCACTTGATTACCTGACTTTTGGGCTTGTTGCCACACTATGGCTTTAAGGCCAGATAGAGGAATTTTCGTCCCGAACGTGTGGGGGGCAACTTCCGTTTCTGGCAAGCTGTAAACCCACCCACAACTTCCACCCTAGATCACAATCCAGATCCAGGGAGCTTAAAGCAAGTGTGATTACCCCCCAAGACTGATCACTGGGTCTCCCTACCTTTCCCAGGCCAGGAGCTGGAGCTGCCTCTGAAAACTACAAAATGGCGTGTCTCCTCAGAGGCTTCTAGCCCCCAGGGGAGGGAGCCAATGCATTCCCCAAATACTGGTCACAAAGTCCATAGGACAGTAACCTCTTACTTTGTCCTAGGCATGTCTATGTGGACAATTCTGGAGTCGCCACAGCTGCTGGTGTTCTGGGGTCTCTCCAGCCAGCTGCTGGCCCTGCTGCCCTGGGGCTAAAACCTCGGCTCACGGTGACCTGGGCTCTGCTCGGCTCGGCTCCCCATGCTCTGCACTCTGCTGGCTCCCAGAGTGCTGTGCTGGTCCTTCCTGCAGGGCTGCTGGGCTGTCCTCAGCGGGAGGTTAGCTTCTCTGTGTCATTCTGTGGGTGCTGGGGCTCCAGAGGTTGTTCAGAGTCCCCTTGTACATAGTTTGGGGGGAATCTGGGGGCAGAGTGGCTTGGATGAGCTGTTTCTACTCCACCATCTTGGCTCCGCCCCAAGAATTTATTTTTTTAAGTGGGAGAATTCAATCAGCCTATTTTGTTCCTGCATGGGAAACAATCCTCTTGAGTTTTGAGAGGCAAAAAGGACAAGAAAAAACAAATTCACCCAATAGCCTTCTTTTTTGAATAAAGATGTGCATTTTCAACAAAGTCTGTAGATTTAGAAACTTAGGACATGTTTTAAACTTTCTTCCTTCATCATCTATATCTAAGTGTTGTCATTTCTTTTTCTTTTTTTTTAAAGAAAGTTATTTTTTTAACTTAATTCAATTTTTCTTGTATTTTACTTTCCAAACTGTCTCCCTTCTTCCCTCACCATCCTGTATTTCTTTTTTTTCCCAAATGTCTTTCCGTTATGATTGCTTTTAATACTATCTTATTCCAAGTTAGTTATACTCTAGAATTCAGTTATGATCTCTTAGCTAGTTTTCCTGCCACCAATCTCTACCCCCTCCAACTTGTCTTTTATAGTGTTGTAAGATCTACCTTATCAAAACACTCCTTTGCCCTACTCCACTTAAACATCCATGCTAGGTCTCTATTAGTTGTTGCATCAAAAATTACACTGCCTGAATTTCAAGGTGTAAGCATCATCTGATCCCTTCCCACTTATTTCCTAACATTTCCCAGCATATATCTTGCATAGGTCAAACTATATAAAATGTGTTGTTAGTACAAAAGCTGAGGCTATGTTCTTCAAAGTATTTAAGAAAAGAAGGCAATGCTTATGTGTCATTGGAGGAAGGCAGCTCTGGAGGTGTGGATGTTTCCTTTTTGGAAGAGAGCTCCTTACCCAAAAAACCAAGCTCTTTAGAACACACTATGATAGATGATAGATAGATAGATAGATAGAACAACACATAGATGGATGAATGGACGGATGGATGGATGGATGGATGGATATAGATATACAATAGTGCCTTCAAGGTTGTCTGTGACTTTATTGCTATGTTTCCCTTTTACCTTTCATTTCCTAGTCATCAAGATTAACATCTCTTTCAAATCACTGTGACTTAGGGTGAGAGGTTACTATGGCTCGCTGCTTAATTTCTGATTGCCTCCCATTTAAAGTTTACCCTTATTGGAAAATGCCAAGGACTTTGGGGTTTCTCAACCCCAGTTTCTCCTCCCCCACCAGCTTCTCAGCTCCCAAGTTCTTTTAGCCTCCCGTGGGTTAAGGCACCTACATGTACAGTGGATAGAACACTGGCCCTTGAATCAGAAAGACCTAAATTCATATCTGGTCTCAGACACTTAACTGGCTATGTGACCCTGGGCCATTAACCTCTGTCTGCCTCAAGTTCCTTATCTATTAAATGAGGCTAATAGTACCTACCTTCCTGGTTGCTGTGAGAATAAAATGAGGTCATATTTGTAATGCACTTTGCAAATCTTTGAGCATGTAAATACTAGCTGTTATCAATGAATGTATATAAGTGGAAGTACTGGAAAGAAACTAAATCCAAGGGGCAGGGTTAATAATTCACCCCTTCTTCCTATATTCTGGCTATATTCCTGCCACTAAAATGCATATGTGGCCAGCAAAAAGCTACTTTGCATAAGCATGTATCATTAGTTGGGCCAAAATAATTTTGTTGTTAAAAAGAGGTTGTGCATAAGGAGGCAGGAAGAGAAAAAGCCAGCCAAGTTGGAAACTCAGGAGGCTGCTGAGGGCCTTTCAGTAGGAGTCCCAAGAGCATGGCTGTGTGGTTCAAGGTTCCTACTCCTGCTGTTTGGATTGATCTCCCTGGGAACAGTCACTAAGATTATAGAGGTACTATCTTTGGCAATGCTCTGTTATCCTTCTTGATCAGGGAATGGTCAATCATAATGTGTGCATTAGTTTAAGCAAACAGCCATGTATCTGCCTATGGATACTTGAAGGCCTTTTTCATCCATCCCTTGAAGGACAAGGCTATCTTATGGGTAAGAGGAGGAAAGGATACACAATCTTTCTCTTGTCCATTCCTTTATTTATACTACTCCAAATATTTCAAGCACTCAGCTGACCTCTCAAAGCAGACCTTAAATTTCTTATAATACAAGACTAAGTTTTCTATTTCTTTGTATCCTACACTGTGCCTAGTACAGTGCTAGGCACAAACTAGGAGTCTCAATTATATGATTAAGGCAACTCGAGGGGCTGCTGGTCTGCAGGCAAAGGCTGCTTGGTCTACCAGAGAGCAACACTAAATCTTCCCCCCTCAACCACCCAATAGCTGTTCAGCAGCTACTTTTGAGAGATTGTTTTTTAATACAGAGACCACAATCAAGTCCATTAAAGCTAAGGTTCCTCGTATTTTGCTTCCGTTATGCCACCTCAGAAGGTGTTCGGCACTATTAGCAATCATGGCCTTCCTTACTTAGCGGTACAAGCACTTACAAAGCCCAGGAGATTGGAATATGGCAAGCATTAAAGGTACCTTGGAACCCCAGGGGACTGCTGCTTAAAAGCCCCTCTGTAAAATTATATTGTCCTGATTGTTACTTTCCTTTTATAAGCATCACCTTTGGCAACTATTAAGAAAGTTACAATATATATTAAAGTGAATGGTGTGTGCCTGGACTCAATACAATTCCCACATGTTGCCCTTTTTCTTTTACATGCCTCTCCCTCATCTTTTCCCTTATCAGTTACTTTTATTCCCTCTGACTCTAACTTCTCTCTTTATTCCCTCCCCCTCTTTGTCTTTCTGTTTCAAATAATCTCAAATATAAGCTATCTTGCTCTCTGAATCTCTCTCTCTCTCTCTCTCTCTCTCTCTCTCTCTCTCTCTCTCTTTCTCTTTCTCTCTCTCTCTCTCCTCTCTCCTCTCCCCTTCTTTTCCTCCTCCTGTTTCTTTTCCTCTTCTTCCTCTCATTTTCTGATTAATGTACCTGTTACTTCTCTTAAACTACGTGAATACTAAATACCACTGAGGGTTTCAATATCTATAAGGTACAGCTCAGGTTCTTATGATGAAGTCATTCCACAATGCCATCTCTAGTGACTAAGCTGTGCCTGACCCTACATCCTTGCCATAAAATCCGCATCTCCTTTATGAACTATGCATAGCTGTGTTTCCCCTTATCCCTAATCTCAACCTTCAGAAATTAAAACACTAGACCGGTAATCAAAGAATATATGGGATCTAGTCTCTGCTTCTCCATGAATTAACCAAATGAATTACAATAAGTCGCTTTACATCCTAGGGTCTCAGTTTCTTCATCTGTAAAATGAGAGCTTTGGGATAGATGATGCTAAGGCCTTGTTCAGTTCTAATATTTTTTGGCTCTAAAACTTAAAAACAGAGTGTTCTAAATGTGTGAATCTCTATAGTCTGAGTCCTTGCTTTCAAGGAGTACAATTACTAATTGAAAACAAGTGGGACCAACTGAGTTAATGTTGAAAATAAATCAACAAAGGAATGAATAAATGAATGAAAATGAATGACTGCCCTATTCGACAACTGCTTGTTATGTCCAGACCCTTCTAAGATGAGTGGCTAGGGAGGCAGCATGGTGCAGTGGAAGGGGAATAAACTCCTAAGTGTCTGCTATGCACTGGGCACTGTGCTAAGCTCTTTAAAAATATTATCTCATTTGATCCTCATGACAGCCCTGGGAAGTAGGTGCCATTATACTCCCTTTTTTTACAGTTGAGGAAATTGAGGCAGATTGAGAGATTAAGTGATTTGAACTCAAGTCTTCCTGAATTCAGGTCTAGTGTTCTAGCTACTGTGCCATGGATGATCAGCTCTGAAATCAGAGAACCTGATCCAATCCCAGCTCTGTTTTTGATTGACTGTGTGACATTGTTAAGACCTTTAGCCCCTCTGGGATTTCATCTTTTTTACCTGTAAAATAGGGAACTGATTTAGGTGATCCTAATAATTAGGTCAGCTAGGTGGCACAGTAGTTAGAACACATTATTTATGTTCCATTGTATTTTTATTTATATTTTATATTATTATATTATACTTTTATAGTATATTTATTTTATTACATTTTAATCTGTTTCAGGCCAACACAATGGGGCACTGTCTGTATGTTTGATTCCTCTGACCTAGAAGACAGAGAAGTTAACAGAGGTGTCCAAGGTCATAAAGCCAGTATGTGTCAGAGGCAGACCTCAAATGTAGTTCTTCCTGGACCTGAGACAAGATCTTTATATATTAAAGCACACAGCCTCTCACAGTTAACAAGATATACATATACATACATACATATACACAGTATAGATACATTTACATATATATGCACATACATGTTTCCTTTTGTCCTTAATAGTAAATGCTTTTGAAGTTCTAAAAATCTGGCCCCAGCCTACTTTTATCAACCTCTTTATACATCATCCTCCTTCCTACACTCTTAGATCTAGTCAAATATGCCTTCTCTCTACTTCACATGAGACATTATACCCCCTCTCCATCTTTTCTATGCTCTTGCACTGGCTGTCCTTCATTCCTATAATGCTCTCTCTCAGCATTTCCATGTCACAGAATCTCTTTCTCCCTTTAAGACAAACTTCAAGCATCATTTTCTACCCGAAGCTTTTCCTGGTGCCCTGACTTGCTGATTGCTGTCTTTTAACTTTGTTGTTAAGTCATTTTCTATTGTGTCTGATTCTTTGTGACTCCATTTGGGATTTTCTTGGCAAAGATAATGGAGTGGTTTACCATTTCATTTTCCAGCTCATTTACAGATAAGGAAACTAAGGCAAACAGGGTTAAGTGACTTGCCCAGGGTCCCACAGCTAGTACGTGTCTGAGAACAAATTTGAACTCAAAAAATGAGTCTTCCTCTCTCTAGGCTGGGCACTCTATCCACTGTACCACCTAGCCCCCCCCCCCCAACTATTTTCCATTTACTTTCATTCTATGCGTTCTATATAAATCAACACAGATTAGTATGTTTACCCCATTAGAATATAAATTCCTTGTGAGTAGAGATTGTATTTGTTTCCTGAGCACCCAAGACAGCATCAGGACATTAAGTAGGTACTTAATAAATATTTGTTGAATAAGTCTTTGATGGGGTGAGGGCTCCTCTCTTCAAGAATTCCATTCATACTTTCTCCTTTTTCTCTTCCCTTTACTACATTTTCCTAACAAAGTGAGAAGATTCTAAAACATCTTTGCTTTACTCATAACTATCTATGTGCCCACTCTATCTCTCCTCTTCCTTTAATAATTGAACTTTCCTGAAAAAATTACCCACATCCTATGCCTTCACTCTCGCACCAATCTCTCTCTCCAAAACCCTTAGAATCTAACTTCTGTTCACACCACCACAGTGTTCTGTAAAAGATTTCCAGTGGCCTTTTAATTATCAAATTTTCTGGACTTCCTTGCAGTATTGACACTAGCGATGATCTCTCAGTCTCCTTTCTAGCTATTCTATCCTCCTTTGTCTTCTGGAGTGTCACACTCTCTTAGTTATATGTTTGTTGATCTAATTAGTTTTTCTGTATCTCCTTCCCTTACTCCTTGTCCTCTTCATAATCCCTTAAAAAGATAAATATCCCCCAACATCTTGTCCTTAGCCCTTGATCTTCTGTCTCTAAACCCTATCCCTTGTATTTCTCCTTAACAAGCTAATTTCCTTCCAGATCTGCAACTATTATCTTTATTTAGAAGATTTCTACATCTGGACCTCTAACCCTGACCTCACACTGGACTACAAGCTAATATTAACAGTGAGGTAACAATATGATATGTCAGCCAACAAAGTCTAATGTGATTTTAGGTTTAATGAAGAGAAGCAGAGTGCCTGAGAATGAGTTTTGATAATTCTAGGGGCAGCTAGGATGGAGTATTGGGCCTGGAGTCAGGAAGACTCATCATACTGAGTTCAAATCTTCCCTCAGACACTTACTAGCTGTGTCACCCTGGTCAAGGCACTTCAGCTTGTTGCCTCAGTTTCCTCATCTGTAAAAGAAGGTGGAGAAGGAAATGGCAAACCACTTGTAATGGCAAGCAAAGAAGTACTTAGCACCTTGTGTCAGCTACTTAAGTATTTAGCACCTTGTTTGAGCCCCTTGTGATTTGAAGGTGGAAGGAACTTGCTGATGTAACAGGAAGGGTGGGACAGGAAGGAGAACCACCACATAAAAGGAGGAACAGAAGCTGGGACTGAGCAGAGCTGAGAAGGAGAAAACTTGTGGTATCCAGCACTCAGTTTGTCTTCTGTCTGTGTTGATTTGTGTTTGTAATGCTTTGTACAGAAGTCCTGGGACTTTACTCCTGGTTCAATAGCCCCGAAAGAGGAATTTCTTGTTATCTGTTTACCGAAGTCCTGGAGGAGGCTTTCAGAGATCCTAGGACTACACTGATAATTTGTGTTGATTTCTCAGACCTTCCTTGTGGGTCTGTGTTGATTTCTCAGACCTTGTTTGTGGGTCATTGTTGATTTCTCAGGCAGATAGTGAATTGATGATGGTGCTGGAAATGTGATGAGTGCCCTTTTGGCTCTGTTAAGCTTTGTTTTCCCAGAAACAGAAACTGTGAAGGACTTAAGGTGGACTGGACAATGTCAGCTTCAATATGGAATGGGAACTGGATGAGGAACTGAGAGCTGCCCACCTGTGAATCCAGGTGATAGTTGGATGAATTCAGGCAAAAGCTGGGACCATGGAAGAGGAACCATGGAATTTGGGAACCAGCCTGGAGCCAAGATGAAAAGATCTCTCCTTGGGTACTTAGTGCTGACTGACAAGATCATAATTTACTGTGACCAAGAGGTAGGAGAACTTTGTACTTTGTACGTTGTACCCTTTAAGGATGATTGGAAGCTTGTCTACAATCAAGAAGAAAGAAGACTTTCTGACTGAATTAAGACAATGTAACCTAGGGGTAGAAGAGCTGTGTACTTTGTATCCTGAATAATATCTTGTGTTTAAATTATGTAGCCACTTTATGCTATGGCTATATGTTATGTTATATCATTGTTAATGTTATTATAATTATGATGTTATGTTATATCATTGTGAATGCTGTATTTTGCTTTCTGTGAATGTTTTGCTTTAGTTTACTGCTGAATAAATAGAATGTTTTGTGAATGTTTTGCTTTAGTTTACTGCTGAATAAATAGAGAGTTCACTATACTCTGTGATCAGAACCTTAGAGCTATTCACATCAGCAGTCCTCTGGAGAGCTGCTCGTTCTTGGCTTTACACCACTCAGTGCCTTTGCCAGGAAAACCCCAAACAGGGTCATGAGTTATATATGAATGTAAAAAAATATAGACCACATCTACAGTACCATATTGTAGATGAAATATTTAAGAACAATGCTGTTAAGGTAGAAAGTAGCCAGAAAAATCCAACAGGTGTTTTTATTTTTTTTTTATTTTATTTTTTTTTTTTTTAAAAGCAATTGGGGTTAAGTAACTTGCTCAAGGTTACACGGCTAGTCATTTGATTTATGCGTGGGTGCTCATTTTCTGAGGCCGGATCTGATCTCGGGTCATCCAAACTCCGAGGCCGACACTCTTACTCACTGCGCCACCTAGCTGCCCCTTTAGGGCAATTGGGGTTAAGTAACTTGCCCAAGGTCACACGGCTAGGTTTTTGTTTGTGCGGATTAAGTGTCGGAGGCCGGCTCCGAACTCAGATCCTTCTGATTCCAGGGCCGGCGCTCTATTCACTGCGCCACCTAGCCGCCCCCCCAACAGGTGTTTTTAAAAGACTCAAAGTCATTCTAAACAAAGATCAGTCAAAGGAATTAAGGATGTTTAGCTTGAAAAAATATAGGGATTGGAAGAGGAAGTCATGACATCTGTGTTCAAGTATTTGAAGGGCTATTCTGTGGCACAGGGATTAGATTTGTTTTGGTCCCGGGGATCCAACTAGGAATAATGAGTCAGTGTGCTGTAGTGGAAAGATGGTTTTGTAGTGAGTAAACTGAATTCAAAACCCAACTTCTCCATTTGCCCAATGTGTAACCTAATAAACATATTAAATTCTCTGGCCTCCATCTATCAAGCCTTAATCTCTAAATTCCTTTCTTGCTCTAAATTTATGACTCTATGAAATTGAGAAGGGAAAAAATTAGGCTTTCTATAAATGAAATAAAGGCTCCCTAACAAATAGAGTTGTCTCAAGGTAACATTTTACTTTGTTTTCTTTCTTTGACTCTTTGTTTTACCCCTCAGTGGAGCTCTTCAAGAAGAAGTTGGATGATGACTTGCTGGAAATATTTAATATGGATGACCCAGCTGCCCACTGAGGTCTCTTTGAACTTTGAAATTCTGTGACTCTGCTTCTGTGAATTGAATCACTCCTAGTCTTATGACCTCAGAGGGAAATCATCAGGGTTTGTAGGAGTCTATACTTATTGTTTTGTTGTGGGTTTTTTGGAGGTAATCATAGTTAAGTGACTTTCCCAGGGTCATATAACTAGTAAGTGTTGGAGGTTGAATATGAACTTAGATCTTCCTGACTCCAGGATTGGTTCTCTATCCACTACACCACCTAATTGACCTTTATGTTACTGATAACTCCCGAGGTGCTATCAAGACTCTGGGACTAGGTAATACTAGGACTAGGAAGAGGTAAAAGAGAGAATTCACAGTGAATGGCCTCAATTAAAAAAAAAATATGACGCAAAGTTCTCAGCTGAGAGAGTAGGGAGAAGGGGAGCCATGGGGCATTTGAGGGGGGATAAGGAAGATTTGGAAGAGCCACTGTCAAGAGTGAACTAATGAGCTAATAAGAGAGACAAGCAGCAGTGAATGCCTAGTTGAGGCTGGGTAACATAAATCTGACCATAATCTTCTATGGCCCTGGAAAGACTGCTTTAGTTGGAAGATACCAAAGGTTTGAAAATGTACTGCTGAATAGTTGTCATTGTGTCAAGTAGGTAGAAGGAGGAGAAAAGCCTTTTATTTTTAAAATTCTGGAATCATCCCAAAAATATACTTTTTATTTATGGACAAAAATATGTGTGTGAGCCTATAAATACACATAGTAATTCCTCACCCCTTCCCCTCCCCTTACCAGTGGTTAGAGTTAGATATAATTTAGACATGAGTTAGACATAAGTTAGCAATTCTCCAACACAACCACAAGCCTGAAAGTATAGCCATTCTGAGCTTTGAGCAAAATAACTATCAAAAACTCCACAGACTTTACTCCATTGGAAAGGCATCGAGTCACCTTTAGGATTTTACTGTATTGATTTACAATTATGTGTTTAAAAGTCAAGTGACTAATTGAAAGTGTTTCATTGTCTTGTTTACCTTGGAAACTTTCACTACTTCCTGTTAAGTGATCAGATATCTAGCTCACCAAGCAGTGTCACTTAAAAGCCCAACTCTCTAGGATGTTTAATCAATCAACAAATATTTATTGAATGCCTGCTATGTATTTCTCTTCCTGCTTCTGCCTCCTAGCTAGACCCCTCATGTGAAAAGAACTCAGACTAGTACATTAGCACCTTATTCTTCCGCTGGGAGCAATGTGCCCCCAAGGAAAAGATGCTTGATGTCAGGCCAGGATTCTTCCACCTGCCAAAAGGAAGTCTCCATTCATAGGGAATTCACTCTTTTCTACTACTGACTCACAGGCAGCCTCCACAGGTGGTCACCACATACTCTTACCTTGTCCACTGATAAAAAGTTTTGGGGGCCCAATGCTCCCAAAACAAACACTTCCATCTGGGCCACCACAAGATAAGTTCCATCTCCTACTGCCAGCCCAATCTCCCGAAATGTGGAGAACCTCCAAAGCAAAGAAGAATAACTCTCCTTTCAATTTAAGGCCACCCATCTCCTGCTAGACCTGGTTTTTTTTTGAGAGAAGAGGAGTGATACCCTCCACTCAAAGACACCACACTCTTTCCAGTTCTCTTCCTACCTATCTGATTGTTTTTTTCTCTATATACTTTGCCGGATCTTTATCCAGATCATACTGTCTATAACTGTAGGTGTTCCTCAGGTTTCTGTCCTGGACCCTCTTCTCTTATCCCTCTATACTACTTTGTTTGGGGATCTCATCAGCTCCCATGGATTTAATTACCATCTCTATGCTTATGATTCTCAAATTTACCTTTTCTGATGCAATCTCCCTACTGGTCTCCAACTGCCTTTCAAACTTGAACTAGATATCCAATAAACAACTTAAACTCAATATGTGCAAATTAGGACTCATCTTTCCTAAACCCTTTCCATCTCTCCTACCTTCTCCAGTACCGTAGAGCGCAATACTATTTTCCAAGTCCCTCAGGCTCAAAACCTAGGAGTCATACTGGATTCTGCACCATCTCTCACCACCACCCCCATATCTAATCTGTTGCCAGGGCTTGTCAATTTGACCTTTGCCACACCTTTCAAGTAAACCTACTCCTTTCTCTCCTCTCATCCTGCCACCACTCTAGGGAAGGCTCTCATTACTTCAAGCCTTGATTATTTCAATAACCTGCTGGTGGATATGCCTGCTTCAAGTTCTCGCCTCCAATTCCTCTTCCATTTAGTCACTAAAGTGATTTTCCTAAAGCATAGGTATGGTTATGCTGCCACCAGTCCCAGCCTCATTCAATAAACACCAGTGGCTTCCTATTGTCTCTAGGATCAAATACAAAATGTTCTGTTTGGAATTAAAGCAAGTCCCCTCTCCCTTTCCAGTCTTCTCACACCTTATTCCCCATATGCATCCTCTTCAGTCCAATGACACTGACCTCCTGGCTTTTCCATAAATAAGACACTCCATCTCTTGGGCATTTTCTCTGGCCATTCTCCATGCCTGAAATGTTCTCCCTCCTCTGCTTTATTACCCATTTCACTGAAATCCCAGCCTTCCTCAAACCCACTTAATTCTAGTGCCCTCTGTCCGTTATCTCCTATTTGTCCTGTATATAGTTTGCTTTGTATATATTTGTTTTCATATTTTCTCCCCCATTGTATTATAAAGTTTTTGAGGGAAGGGGACTGTCTTTTGTCCCTATTTATATCCCCAGTGTGTAACACAGTGCCTGGTATATAGTAGTTACTTAATAAATGTTTACTGATTATTCCCACTGGCACAATATTTATATGTAGAGCTGTACTTGTATCTACTCCCTGCATCCTTTTCTCCTCTCCTTATTTTCTGACGAAGCTTTTCATTTCTTCTATTCATCAGGTCCAAGGAAGGAACACTGAAAGTTATCTAGACTAAGCTTATCATTTTACAGATGAGGAAAACAAGACCATTCGAGGCTGATTTCTCCAGAGCCACATGGCAGACCAGGAGTTAAACAGAGGTCCACAGAATGCGAGTCCAGCGCTCTTTCCCTGGTATCACACTCTCTCCTCATAAAAATAGCTGACATCTTTATAGCACTTAAAGGTTCACAAAGTGCTTTACATATACTCTTATTTGACCTTACCAGTAACACTTTGAGGTAGGAACTACAGGCATTATTATCCCTATTTTATAGATTAGGAGATTAAAGCACAGAGAGGCCATGTATATTAGGGCCAAGAATTGTTCTTCAGTAGCCTTGAGCTGAGATGTAAAATGATAAATAAACATGAGGCTCTCATTACATTTGGCTTGGTATTATGTAATTTCCACATGGTCACACAACGAATAAGGACTGGAGGAAGAATTTGAGCTCAGGTCTAGTTCCTCTATCATTACATCACCTTGGCTCTCATAGGGTCAAGATCAACCCTATCATTTTCTCCACATTGTCTCCTATTCCTTATAGTTTTTTTTTTCTCTTCATCTACAAGCACACATTTTATGTGTGTGTGTGAAGCCTCCACAAAAATGCACAACCAGAGAACACCATTAAAGGAACAAATCTTAGGGGTGGCAAGGCGGCACAGTGGATAGAATGCTAGGCCTGAAGACAGGAAAATCCATTTTCTTGAGTTTGAATCTAGCCTCAGACACTTCCTAGCTATGTGATCCTGGGCAAATCTGTTAACTCTGTCTGCCTCAGTTCCTCATCTGTAATTATAATAAGTACTCTATCTCTCTTACAAGGTTCCTTCTAGGTTCAAACAAGACATTGTTTACAAAATGTTTTAAAAGCTTTAAAGTGCTATATAAACATAGTGATTATTATTAAAAGAACCTTTGGACTTCATGTTCCATGACTGTCTACTATCTTACATTGCTTATGAAATGGGCGCTATCAGATGGTCCACTTAATTCAGACACATCATAAACTTTGGAGCTGAACTTAGCACAGAATCTAAGAGTTAGAAGGGACAGCTAAGGCCATTTAGTAAAACACCTACTTGAAAGGTAAATCCCATCTACCACATCCTCAACAAGTGGAAAGCTAGCCTATGCTTGTGTACTTGAAGACATGCAGAAATAGGAAACTCACTACTCTGTATGACTGAATTCATGACTGCCTGGGAGATCAATTTAGAAGGACATAGAAAGAGAGATTGGAGAAGACTGACATTAATAGAACCATGGGGGATTGTATCATTGGAGTGAGGTAAAGAAGAGAAAAGAACTCGACATTGTGTGTGGATACAGAGAATGTCAGAGCTGGAAGGGATTAAAGAGATCATTTGATCCAACTCCATTCTGCAGATTAGGAAACTGAAGTCAAATTGGGGGATATGAGGATGAACTCAAGGTCACATTAGTGGGTGAAGGGACAGGTCTCAGATTAGCAGCCAGAACTCCTAGCTTTTACTTAAGTACTCTCTCCACTCCAAGGTACCATATTGCCATTTATTCTACTTCTGGTTCTACTTATACTAGAGAATCACAGAGACAGAGGCATCAAATTCAGTGGAGGAAATGGAGTATGAGTTTTGAGGCTACTGCCTGCTGGTATGTAATTCAATTTGTTTTCAGATACCAGCAGCCAGTTTCTGGAAACCAATATCCTTTAGGCATTGGGCCTCCAGCTGGGAGTGATGTAGAAAGAAAAGGGTTTTCAAAAGACAAAAAAGAAAACCCTCAAAGAACAATTAATCAAGCTTTTTTTCCACCTCTAAGGATTTGGTTAGGAGGATTATTGTAAATCTTTCCCTTCTCATCTGGAAATGCATGATTACACACAGGTTTGTGGTTCTAACTGAGTTGACATCAGCCTAAGCCAGAGAAATCATTTAGCTCAAGCAGTGTGATGCCCCTCCTCTCCCTGAGTCCTTCCCAATCACCCAGTTCTACTTTTATTTCCCTTTACAGGAAGTCATTCAGCACAAAAAGCCTGGGGTATCATGGCAGTTTGTGCTAGTAAGGGAACCTGAAAACTCATAGTATGTATCATACTGAGACCACAACTTCAGCCAAGGAAGAATACATCTTAGACAGCCTGAATGAGTAAAAGTATGGTAAAAGCAACCCATGGCACCATCTGAAATGAAGTATTGCCTGACGGATTCTGTCTCTATCAAGGTCTAAGCCAAATACCTCCTTCAGCTACTGGCCAATCCTCCTCACTGGGTCCTTGATTTATACGTATTCAATACAGGTCATTTTTTGAGGAGGGTTGTAGTTGTTGTCCATGAGACATTCAAACTGTCCTGCAGATGTTACATCTGAATCAAACCACACAATTTCTCAAGGAAGTGATGTTATTGGCCTCACCAATTGATTGTAAGGCATAATGAGAAGTAGGGAATCCTGGGGGAAATAAGTGAACAGAATAAGGACTAGAACCCAGCTCTCCTCACTTAGTCCTCTAGATTAGAGGTGTCAAACCCACATATAACACACCTGAGTGCAGCCAAACAAGATTAAAATGTAATGGGGAAATATTTAACATAATACAATAAAACACAGATAACATTACATTTTAAAACTAAGTCAATATGCAGCCCAAAGGGAGCCTCATCTATGGTTAAGTGGTCCCTATTTCTATTCGTGTTTGACATGATTGCTTTAGATGGGTGGTACAGTATATCAACTGTTAGAGTCAGGAAGAGCTAAATTTGAATCTTGCCCCAAACACTTACTAGCTTGGTCACCCTGAGCACCCTAATTCTGACTCTGTCAATCTCAATTTCCTCATCCATAAAATGGGGATAACAAGAGCACTGACCTCACAGAGGGGTTGTTGTGAGGATCAAATAAGATTAGCATAGAAAGGCTTTGCAAACCTTAAAGTACAATATAAATTGTACTAGGTGGCATAATGGACAGAGTGTGAGACCAGGAGACAGGAAGACATCTCCCCAAGTTCAAATCTTTCCTCAGACACCTAATAGCTGTGTGACCCTGTTTGCCTCAGTTTCCTTATCTGTAAAATGAGCTGGGAAAGGAAAAGGCAAATCACTCCAATCTCTTTGCAAAGAAAACTCCAAATAGGGTCACAAAGAGTCAGACATGACTGAAATGACTGAACAATAGCAACAACAACATCATCAGATCACCCCACTCCTAGTATTGCCAAGACATAATGATACAGTCTATTCTCCAAGGATGACTGCCAAATACCATAGTTCCAAATTCCTTTACAGACCAGTATTCAATAATAGCTCAAGAATAATAGCTTACATTTCTATAACACTTTACCTTTTGTAAAGTACTTCCTCACAACTAAGCTGTGAGGTAGTATAGCTATTATCTCCATTTATCAGATGAGGAAACTCAGAAAAGTTCCATAGTGTTCCCAGGGTTAACAAACCAACATACAACATACAAAGGCTTTTGACTCCATCTAGTACTTTTGTTTTTGCTTTTTTGGGGAGCAGTTGGGGTTAAGTGACTCGCCCAAAGTCAAATGGCTAGTAAGTGTGTCAAGTGTCTGAGCCTGGATTTGAGCTCAGGTCCTCCTGACTCCAGGACCAGTGCTCTATTCACTGTGCAACCTAGCCGCCCCTTCTATCTAGTACTTTCTTGGCTATTACCTAGTATCTCTTACACACATATATAGGTCCTTTATATCACTGTCCCTTCAAAATCTATCCATTTCTTATACAAAAGATGGAATAAAAACAAAAACCAGGTATCCCAAAGCATTATTCATGAGTACCTCTCAGCAATCCAGGATGATGATAAGTGAGCTCCATCTCTCCTTTTTTCCTTTTGCACGGGAAATTCATGGATAAGTTATGAGATTGGTATCATTATCTTTCCCCAAAACCCTGACTCTCTTTCAAATTAAGTTATTGCTCTTAAGGGCATCACTATCCTTCCAGTTACCCAGTTACACAACTTTAATGTTCTCTTCTATCCCTTACTATCACTCATCCCACCTCTCCAGTCAATTGTTAAATCTTATAATTTTTGTCTCTGCATCTCTTACATCTGTAGCCTTCATGGTACCCACATAGCCACACACTAATTTGGACCTTTACAGTATCTTCTTAATTGTACTCCCTGCCTCAAGCCTCTCCCCTCTCTAATCCATCCTTCATATAGATGCCAAGCTGTTTTTTCCCCAAAGCACAAATTTGACCATGTCCCTCTTCTACTCAATAAAATCTAATATCTCCCTATTAATTCTAGTATCAATTATTATTTCATCTTGATCTGATCCTTTAAAATTTCTAGTTTTTTTTTGTTTTACATGTAATTACCAGTAAGTGGTACACATATATAATTTGGAAATGAGCAAACATACCTATATACTAGGGGTGCACGCTGATTTTTTTTATTAATAGGGTGTGTGATCAAAAAAAGTTTGAAAATCACTGGTTTATATCACTCATTTAGCATTTAAGATATAAATCCTTGTGTTGTTATCATTTTATATATATTGCTTGCCTCCACAACTAGATTATAAGCTTCTAGAAGACAGAGATCATCCTCTTTGTAGAGGAGGAATAGTGGAAATAAACAAACAAAAAAGGTAATATTGGAGATTAAGAATCAATGCAAATGATGATTTCAGAGAAACAATACTTGTTTGAAGTGATGCAAGTAGAAATAGAACAACAATATCCATAATGACTACTAGATGTGATCAATGAAATTAAACCAAACATCATATAATTATAATGTACAACCTTGGTGGAGAGAAAAGATCAGAAAGGTTGTAACCCTCTTTTCACTGAAGAGTTATATTATAGAAATATCTGAATATTTATCAAGCTAGGAATCACTGGATATTTCCATAACAGCTAGAAAACTGATTATGGGATGTTGCATAAGCTGTCAGATTTGGCTGCTGTGTGAACAAGGAAAAGGGAGGTTGTAGATGGGGAGAATTATATTAGGAAATGATCAAGATAGAATACAAAAATCAAATAAATCAACAGAAAAATAAAGAGAGAAAAAGAAACAAAGAAAAAGGAATGCAGGAACAAAGCAAATGAAAAGTAGATGGGGCTCCATTCTCCTTTATGAGATTATCTTCCATCAACTCTGCATATATCTTACATATACTTAATTAACAATGTGTCCTCCATTGAATGGAAGCTCCTTAAGGTCAGAGACTAATTTTTTTTAACTTTCCTTATTATCCCAAAAGCTAATCACGATGCCTAGAATATAGTAAGCCCTTAATAAATGCATGTTGATGACTAATGTGGAAATATGTTTTACATGATTGCACATGTATAACCTATGCCAGGTTGCTTGCTGTCTTAGAGAAGGGAGGGGGGGAGGGGAGAGGGGAGGGAGAAAAATCTTATAAAAATGAATGTTAAAAATTTTTATATGTAATTAGAAAAAATAAAAACTATTTACATTAAAAATAAATGCATGTTAAGTGACTGAATGATTGTTTAGTCCACTCCTTTCGAAAAATTTATTCCCATTTATTCCTCATTCTCAGATCCAAAGAAGATGCTTCTCAATTATGATAACATTTTACATTGAATGGGACTTTCCCTTTTATATTTCCAACATCTAGCACAGTTCATGAACCAAAGTAAGTCATCAAAAAGTTTGTAATAGTGGTGGTTGGTGTTGATGATGATGGCAATTGTTGGTGGTAAAAGCAATGATGTCAGCGGCAATGGCAGAAGTGGCAGTGATGATGGTGATTGTGATCCTGGTGTTGATGGTAGAAAATAATTATTCCAAGATCTTAAACAAAGTTTAGAAGGGGGAAATCCAAGCCAGGGCTAATGAAACAAAGATAAGAACACTCATTCCTTCTGAGACAGATTTTCAGCTTCACTCATGCAGATAGAAAGAAGTAGAAGAGAAAAGACAAAACCAAATACCAGATGTGTCTTTTTCCAGAGCAAAGTCACACAGCTCAGGGGCTATAACTCTTGGCTCAAGCATGCTGCTTCCAACACTTGGATATCATGCTGGTATTGTGCCCTATCTCCACAGGCTATGTGCTAAGTGTACTGAAATGAGACAGAAGTGGACAGAGTGACAAAGTAAACCCAGTAGGCATAAGGGGAGAAAGCATTCAAGCATTCTTGGGAAATGATGCATTTTGATGTACAGTGTGTTGCAAAATAATCCTTAGAACGATTTAAAAAATATAGAAGCTAGTCCCAGGAGAAGATGATGAGTTCAAATCATGTCTATGAAAATGAAGAGCCAGGAGTTTGCTGGTGTTGTAGATTAGTTTGGAGGGAGGACATAATTATTTTCCTGTAACGGTGGGGGCTCATGAAAAGAAAAAGCAGTAATTTATATGAATAGCCACTAGATGGTGGTAAAGTACATAATTAACCCATGGTCAAAGTGGCTTTAACTTCTGTTGTTTGGTAAGGCAAAAACTTTGTTCTCTGCTGTAGTTTAAGATTCAAATTCCTGGCAAATGCAAATGAAACTGGGAAAGAATAGTTTTAAGTGTTTATCAGTAATTTACACTTTAGTGTAAATGGGTTTTAGAACTCTCTTTCTGAGGAAGTTTTGAAACTTGAGCATACTATAGTAGCATAATAAGTGAGCAGTAGATTTAGAGTCAAATGAAATTAACTAGAAATCCTGCAATTTGTTTAGCTACGAGACCGTGTCAAAGATTTAACAAGGAGGGGCAGCTAGGTGGCAGAGTGAATAGAGCACCAGCCATGGAGTCAGGAGGACCTGAGTTCAAATTTGGCCTCAGGCATTTAACATTTACTAGTCATGTGACCTTGGGCAAGTCACTTAACCCCAATTGCCCTGCCTTCCCCCCTCCAAAAAGAAAAAAAAAAAGATTTAACAAGGAATTCTGCCATGGGACAAATTCACTTATGGTAGGGAAAGGTGGGGAAAATGCCAGGCTTACAACTGTGCCAGGAGTGAGGCAGGGTACTGGAAGGTTGAGATGATGGAGAACTAGATCTGAGATCTAACCTTGGCTTTACCACTGGCTGTACAGCATTGAACATGCAGGGTAGTAGGTGGATGACAGTTTAGATGTCAGTACCATGGTGAAAGGCCCTCTTATTGCCCAGTCCTCAGTAACTCATTTGGACCTTAGACAAATCATTTAATCTCTACAGATCTATTTCTTCTCTGTAAAATATGGGATTGATCTTTCTGTTCCTTTCCAGCTCTAATGTTCTATGATTTCCATCAAAGAATACAGAATTGGGAAACTAAGGAAATCAAAAGAAAACTTCATTTATTTTGTACTTACACTAGTACTATTCATTACACACAATCTTAGCTGTGTCCTTTCTACCAGCCTTTAGTGAAAAATCTCCTTTTCAATGCCACATGCATCCTCTTTATTTATTTCCTGATATATTCACACAATGTCAGGAGCCATACTAGGTCTGACCTTATCAACATTTCTAGCATTTGTTTTTACTTTTTCTTTTCCTTCTACTAAATATGTTGCTCATAACCAATTTTAAAAAAGCAATCTTATCCTATCATGTTGTATCTACTCAAGTTCAAGCTGATGCTTTTCTTTCCAGATAGCTAAATTCACGAGGAAAATTTCATCTTTCTGAAAAATGAAGATTCCAGGTTTGATGGAAATTGACCTTCTCTATTTGGTCCCAGATAATATGACAAGATTCCTAGATTTCAAATAGACCTACTCTCTCATAAATGAAAGTTACAGAATACTAAAGGAAAAAAAAGTCCTGATTCTGCATTCCATTTTAGTCCTTTTTTCCTCCCCAAAGAAAGCAGAGCTCTGTCTCTCTCTGTTTTCCTGTCTCTCTTTCTTTTTTACCAGAGGGCACAGATTCCTTGACTCCTGCTGACATGCATAGGAAGCAATTGCATGCACCCACTGAAACTGCTGCAGTATAATCCGTCTGATGTTTTCACTGTGGACAGTGTATCAATCAAACATATGAACTTTTCGGTGATCCAAATCGGTCAAGAAGACACATGATATAATCTCACTGTGTTATGGTCTAGTTATTTCGATCACAGAGATATGGTCACTTGCCTTGGCTGCTCCCTGAACTCTATGCCAGTTTTATCTTCTGAGATCTAACCTTGGCTTTACCACTGGCTGTACAGCATTGAACAAAATACTTCCCTACTCTAGGATTTAGTTTCTTTCTTTGTGAAATGATACAGCTGGACTAGGTAATCTCCAAGGTCTCTTTTGGCTAGAATCCAGGTCTCTCAATTTTGAGGCCAAAGATATTGCTGCTGTTGTTTTCCCAATATACCATATGTTGTTTATTTTGGTTTTTTTATGACTACATATGTACTTGCCCTGCCTAACTCATAAGATGAAAATTTCCTCAGATTTAGAGTGTTATGGTATAATATAAAGATTGTCAAATTTGGAGTCAGAGTACATGGATTCAGACTCCCCTTCTGCTATTTATTACTTGTGATCTTTTTGTTGTTTTTTTTAAATTGTGTCCAGCTCTTTTTTAAAAGGTTTTATTTTTTTTAATTTATAGTTTATTGAATAAAGCAAGCATTTCCATAATATAGTAGAAAAAATATGTGTTCCACTCTTTGAGATCTCGTTTGGGGCTTGCGTGGCAAGAACACCACAGTAGTTTGCCATTTCCTTCTCCAGCTCATTTTACAGATGAGGAAACTAAGGCAAACAGGGTTAGGTGACTTGCCCACCTAGCTATCCCTGGAATTATCAAAATTCAATCCTGAGCTTTAGTCACCTAGCTTATGATCTTAGATACATCATTACTTCTCTGGGCCTCATCTGTAAAATGACCAACTTTAACTAGATGCTCTCTCATGCCCTTCCAATTCTATGTAAAAACCACTTAGATTTGGAGTCAGAGAAATGGAGTTTGAATCCTCATTGTGTTACTCACTACTTCTGTAACCTTGGGCAAATTATTTCTCTGCGGTCCAGTTTTCTCATCTGTTAAGATGGCCTGAAAGATTCTTTCTAGTTCCATGCCCCGTGATACTAGATATGGAAATATATCTAGCAATACAGCTAGGTATGTGATTATTTAAATTATATATATGTATATATATATATATATATATATATATAGAGAGAGAGAGAGAGAGAGAGAGAGAGAGAGAGAGAGAGAGAGAAAATATCATTAAATCTCTTGTACTTGAGCTGCTCAAAGTATCTTCACTATGAAAAGGGTATGAAGTGGTCCTGGATTATAAATATGTAAACTATAACTTCCTTTGGGACTAAATTATATCTTTTAGTGCAAGGCAGGGAATGGATTTTCCTTACTTTAGGTTCTTGACTGATCAATGCCTGTTGCTTTCTCTAAGCAGCTCAGAAATTCTGCAAAAAAGGAGGACAAGGCTTTAATATGATTTGAAGAAAAAAATTATAGAAAAAATGTTATAAGAAAAGACAGAAAATATAATTGATCCACCAACAGGAGTAGAATCATATGGAGCAGAATCAAGCCACAGAATACCATTTGCTAAAAACAAACAAGCCAATATTTTATTGCCAATTTATTTATTAAACATATAATATATGCTAGGCACTGTGCTAAACTCAAATCAAAGTCAAACAATCCCTGCCCTCAAGAAATTTATAATTGTATATGATTGTAATGGAATAATATTGTGCTATAAGAAAGGATGAATGAGAGGATTTCAGAAAACCTGAAAAACTTACATGAACTGATGCAGAGTGAAGTGGGCAGAATCAGGAAAGCACTGTACACAGTGAAAGCAATATTATACAATAATCAATTGTGAATGACTTACTTATTCTCAGCAATACAATAATCCAAGACAATCTCAAAGGATTCATGATGAAAAATGCTATCTGCTTCCAGAGAAAAAGAACTGATGTCTGAATACAGAATGAAGCATACTATTTTCCTTTTACCCCTCCCTCCCTCCCTTCCTTCCTTCCTTCCTTCCTTCCTTCCTTCCTTCCTTCCTTCCTTCCTTCTTTCCTTCCTTCCTTTCTGTTTTTCCCCCACAAAATGATTAATATGGAAATGTTTACATGATTGCATACATATAATCTATATTAGATTGCTTACCATCTCAGGGAGGAGAGAGAGATAGAATTTGGAACTCAAAACAAACAAAAAAAAATGTTAAAAATTGATTTTATATGCAGTTGGGAAAAAATAAGAAGATTTTATTAAAAGATTTTATTATTAAAAAGAAGAAACTCACAATCAAATGGGGGAGACAACAAGTAAACAACTATGTTAAATCAAGATATATTCAGGATAAATTAGATATAACTTCAGAGGGAAGGCACCACCATCAAGGGGGACCACAAAAGATTTCTTGTTCAATGTGGGATTTAAGCTAAGACTTGAAAGATACTGAGGTGGAGCCTACGAAGTTGAGCATTCCAGGTATGGGTGACAGAGAAAATGGACAGATTAGGGGGAGATGGAGTATCTTGTTTGAGAATTAGAACAGATGAAAAAAAAAGGCACATTCTAATCCCTTCCACAATTTGACACTTTTAATAATCATTTTGGATACCTAGAAAGTAGATAATAGGCTTTGAATTAAAGTGAAATGAAAAGATTAAAAAGAACAATGAAGGTCTCCATGAGAAACTAAAAATCTGGCTCCAAAGGCAAAGAAAATGGCAATGAGAACAACTGTCAACTCAGTTGCTTGTTAAATAACATCAGTTTTCCTTTCAAATCTAACCCAAGAACCAATCAAAAGAAAAGTTAAAGAAGACAAATGGAAGCTATAATGACTTAAGAGAATTTTAAATAAGATTTTAATCAGTTTATCTCTTGGACCAGAGTTTGGTGGCACATTGTTAAGCATTCTTATCCTGTATCTGCTATCTATATATAGTCTCTTAATTGAGTAAATTCTCCAGTTCCTCAATACCATGAATCCAAACCAGCTGCTGGATACAGCTGTTTATTAACAAAGACTTTTTTTTAATAGGGAAAGATTTAGAGGGGGCAAACCTTCAATTCCACTCAAACTTTCTAATCTGCATTAAACCACTATTTGAAGTTCAAGACTTTGACTCCACTTCTCCTCTTTAATTTCTATACAGGCATACCTTGGAAATACTGAGGGACCAGTTCCAGACTATTTCAAGAAAGCAAATATTACAATAAAGCCAGTCACAAATTTTTTGGTTTTACAATGCATATAAAATTTATGTTTATACTATACTGCAGTCAATTAAGTGTGCAATAACACTGTCTAAAAACAATGTACATACCTTAATTTAAAAAAACAACAACTTTATTGCTTAAAAAAATGCTAACCATCCTCTGAGCCTTTAGCAAGTCATAATCATTTTTGCTGGTGAAAGGTCTTGCCTTGATTTTGATGGCTGCTCACTGATCAGGGTGGTGATTGCTGAAGGTTGGGGTGGCTGTAGCAGTTTCTTAAAATATGATAATAATGAAATTTACCACATTTATTGAGCCTTCCTTTCATGAAAGATTTCTCTATAACATGTGATAGCATTTTACTCACTGTAGAACTTCTTTCAAAATTGTAGTCAACTTTCTCAAACTCTGCCACTACTTTATCAACTAAGTTTGTGTAATACTCTTCAATATTTGTGTACTCAAAGAATAAGGATGCCCAGAGAGAGGGAGAGAGGCAGTGAAATGGCTGATCAGTGGAGCAATCAGAACACACACAACATTTATTGATTGTCTATCATCTTATATGGATACAGTTTGTGGCACTCCAAAACAATTACAATAGTAACATCAAAGATCACTGATCACAGATAACATTATGGATAGAGTAATAATAAAACAGTGATAATTACCAAAATGTGACACAGAGACATGATGTGAGCACATGCCATTGGAAAAATGGCACTGATAGCCTTGTTTGTTCAAGGTAAGGTTGCTACAAAACTTCAATTTGTAAAAAATTAATACAAACTTTCCCCCAAAGTATCGGTGAAGCACAATAAAGTGAAGATTAATAAAATCAGGTATGTCTGTATTAAACTGAAGGTACTAGCTAAATGCCAGTTAACAGAATGCAATGACTTTTGTAATATAGGTAGGGTTCATCTTTGTCTGCCCTGACCTCTCTTACACAAGGCTCTCAAGGGCCCATAATGAAAAGGTAAGGGAACTAGGGTTCACTAGTAGAAGAATTAAGATGTCAGAATCTTGTAGGATGTATGTCTGGATGCAGATATAGTCACAGGAAGCATGCATTCAGAAAGAAGACAGCAGTAAACTGATGGGAAGCCCCAGTACAAAGGGGAATCCTGGGGTGTTCCTGACTCACCAAAAGCAGAGATGAATCAGACCAATATGTAGTTATGGGGCATTGTCTCCTGACCAGGAGATATTAGATGTGTAGTCTGACCTCAGTGCATTCAGGCTCTAGAGATTGTGGAGAACTGAGAAGAGGCAAATCCAGCTCTCAGGGGTTATAGTAGGCATCCACAGACAGCACACCGAGAGGAGCAGCAGAAACGGACTACTCATTTCTCCTCTAACATACCCATGTGCACGAGGAATAGTTTCTCCATTCCTGTTATATTTTTCCACCTTAGGAAGTGTAAGAGATTTTGCCAGGGTGTTTGTGGTGAAAAAGGGAGAGATGTGGCTAAGTATTACCCTTATTTAAATTTACTTGTTTATATATAAATTAAGTGACTTAACTGCCATCTTATGGCTCTTTCATGATTAGAGAATGGTTGACTGGTGAAGGGGGAGAGAAGGCTCCAACTCAGATTTGCATAATTTACAATCTCCAAATATATCTTACATTTAGAAAAGCAGAACAGGTTACAGAGTTAAACTTTTCAAGGGAACTTAAGGAGAGATATTATATTTCTAGCTAAGGAAATATGAATTAAAATAAAGAGTTCTGATCAAACAAAATCAGATGATTTTTTTATACTGCATCATGTTCAAAACATATCCAGAGCATTTTGTTCATCAGGACACCACATTTTTAAAAAGACATTGGCAAAGAGGAATATGTACAAAGGTGGCTGACTATTATGATAATGGGGCTTGACATTATGTCATATGATGAGCAGCTGAAGTGAAAAACATGGGCATCTTTATCCTGAAAAAGAAAAGCATTGGTGGGGAGATACATAACAATGCCTTAGGATATTTGAAGTATAGGGTGTGGGGCTCAGAATCAGAAAGATCTGTGTTCAATTTTTGCCTCATTTGCCATCTGTATGACCCTGAGCAAGTCCTTTACCTCCTCTGAGCCTCAGTTCTCCTATTTATAAAATGATGGAGTTGGACTAAATGACTTTTAATGTTATTTCCTAATTTTTAAATATTTACCAGCATTCCATGCTTCCCAATCTGGTTTTCTGATCCTATAATCCTATGGACTATAACTGCAATGTAGTTCCAAGGATCAGAATTAAGAGCAATGAGGAGAAGACAAAAGGAGACAGATTTATAATTAATATGTAAAACTTTCTAATAATTAGCACTATCCCAAATGGAATGTGCTGCCTAGTGAGGTGGTGAGCCCCCTTGCTGAAACTGTTCAAGCAGTGACTGGATGACTATCTGTTAGGGAATTCCTGTATTGAATGTGATGACTGGCAGGGTCTTTTAGCTTTAACATTTTATGATGAAACAGTTTCATCATCAAATACAGTGGGCAATGATGGTTTTATATTTATGATTCCATGTTCAATTAAATACTTGATATAATTTTAGTTGCTAAAGAAAGTATCTTTATAAGATGTTGCTACTGATATTTTCTCCCAAGAAGATTGTATACTCTACCCTTTACCCCAGTCTGTCTATTAAGTGGCAATTGGACCAATTTTTGAAACTGATGTTCACTACCTGGAGTTATCATTCTGTTTGTCTTTTCAGAGGAAAATGCCACTAGATAGCTTAAAAATCATCTTCAAAGTTGTTGTTCATTCATCATTCTTGAAAAGGACCAATGACATGAGGGTAATGACTTGCACATTTAGGGTTAGGGTTTGACATGAGGAATTGGGTGTGAATGGGGCAGAGCTCCTCAAAGTCAGCCTCACTTTCTCCTCCAGAGTCATCAGAATCCAGTGGCAAGACAAAGGTCAAGACAAAAGGCAATGATTCAGGATGCAGTGGGTGACCTTGGACAAGGTCTTTCCCAGGTCTCAGTTGTTTTGAGGCCATGCCCACTCAATGACTAGGGGCTAGGTAAGAGCTAAAACAAAAGATGGCTCGATTTACCATCACAAAGGTTATCAATCTAGGAGGGTCTTCACAGATTATTATGGGGATGATGGGCAAGCTGGCTTTGGCTCCATAGGGATCAGTAGAAAACAGTATTTGAATATTGCAAGAGAGAGTTCAGGTAGAATGTTTTCTGTCATACAAGCAGACAATTTGATCAAAATGTGATGCTTGTTTAAGCTCCTAAAGGAGGTGGCAGAATCTCCAAATGATCAATATCTCTAGCAATTTCAATGGGTATGAATGGTGGCAGCTAGGTGTTGTGGTGAATAGAGTGTTAGAGATAGAGTCAGGAAGACCTAAGCCTGAATCCTACCTCAGAAGCATACTAACTCTGTGACCCTGGTCAAGTCATTTGGCCTCTTTAAGCCTCATTTTCCTCATCTATAAAATGGGGATAATTAAAGTACCTACCTCATAGGATTATTTGCAGTAAGCAAATGAGTTAAAATGTTAAATGATTTATAAAATTTAAGGAGTCACATAAATGCTAATTATTATCATTATTGAAGCCAAAATATGCTGTAATGCTAATGAGTTATACATATTTAGACTGAAAAAATATTTGGGGGTGATGATAACATCTCTGAATATTGAATAGGGAAGACCTCCCTGTCTGTGTAGCTTTGGTGGGTAGAACTATAGTCATTTACAGTGATTCATAATTTCCCAGTACCAGAAATCAAATCTCTTATTAACAAATGAATTCAAATCACTGAAGTAACTTAATAACTTGTGGGAATGGAAAAAGATATTCAAGGGCCCATACATAGTGATTAATAATAAAGATGACAATGAGTTAGCCTTTATATAGCTATATAAGTTCTACAAAGCACATTATAAATATTTTCTCATTTTATCCTCACAACAACCCTCAGAGAGGCTGGTATCATTATCCCCATTTTACAGATGAGGTAACTGAGGCAGGCAGAGGTTAAATGATTTATCTAGGGTCATATAGCTAGTAGGCATGTGAAGCTAGATTTGAACTCAAGTCTTTCTGAGTCCAGGTTTTGTATCAGAGCCAGTGGAAAAACAGATTCTGAAGAAAGGCAAGGGACAAAACAGGGAAAGGAAAGGAGAGGGAAGAAGAGGGGAGGGGGAGAGGAGAAGATAGGATAGCAGAGGACAGGACAGGAGAGGAAAAGGAAACCAACTGGGAAAAGTGTTGTGTGATTTCACCAGATGAGATTCTGGGCAGCTGTTGAGATCCCAGCTTTGAAAACTCAGATGTTGGTGCTAACCAGATATGGATGTAATGGTCAGACAGATGGAAGCCTGTCTGCTGAGTTTTGTTATTTTCTCTGTCTCCTTGTAACATCTGTCTGTATTCTCTGAAGTTCAGAGGTCTTCCCTATTCATTTATCTAGTTCAGTTTTTTCCCCTGAACTAGGTAAATGATATATGTTCATTTGATTAAAGGAAGATTGTTAACCTTTTTTGAGTTGCTTTCCTTTAGAAAAGCAGATCTAACAACTTGTGCTAGCCAAAATCCTGGGTATGCTAGGGTGCTCGCTGCTACAGTCATCTTGTCCAACATCCTCATTTAACAGATGAGGAAACGAAGACCCAAGGAGGCTCAGTGTCTTGTCCATAACTGCCCAAGCAAAGCATTAGAAGTGGGATTTGGACCCAGGCCCTTTGATTCAGGAGTCATTGTTCTTTCTGCTATAACAGATTCTTAGATCTATAGAGAAAATTCAATCACCACAAGAAATAGATAAGGGGGCTAGGTGGCACAGTGAATGGAACACTGGCCCTGGAGTCAGGAGGACCTGAGTTCAAATCCAGCCTCAGACACTTAACACTTACTAGCCCTGTGACCTTGGGCAAGTCACTTAACCCCAATTGCCCTGGCTTTCCCCCTCCAAAAAGCAAAAACAGAAAACAACAACAAAAAAAGAAATAGATAAGGAATTAATTAATAGACTTGTTTATAATTTTGTAATTTTATGATCACAGAAATTAGAAGTGATCAATGACAAATGATAAAGGAATCTCAAGGTTTTCCTAGAAATTCTGAGACATTAAGACAAGTTTTTGTGTGCATCTACATCTACTTGTTTGCCTAGTATTTTGGTAAGAGTTTAATAAATATCCATTGATTGATTTTTATATTGATTGATGGGGGCTTCTCAAGTAATGGGGTTGTGGTAAAGTCATAAAGTTGAAGACAAAGAATCAGAAAACAACTGTTACACACAACTGTCAGGGTTCCTGATAAAAAGGTCACATTTCTATTACTGGTTGTATTCCAGTCCAAAGCTCTAGATCTAAGTTTATTCCAGATCAATACTATTGTGGAGATTGTCTTGGGATTTCTGCATGGGAAAGAACGAGACACCATTTAATCCAACTTCCTTTACAACATCCCTTTGCTTCTACTTTGAAGAATTATAGTAATAGGCAACTAACTACTTGCTAAGGCAGTCCACTCCACTTGTGAAGCACTCTAATTATATATTATTTCTTTATCTGGACATGTGTATATAGACATTCAGTTGAAAAAGAATGTAATTAAGCGCTTACCATATATAAAGCAAGCACTGTTCTAAGTGCTAGGAATATAATAAGAAAGATAAAAATCAGTCCTTGATTTCTAGGGGTTATATACTTGGGGATAGGGGATCAGGACTATAATTTATAAACATAAACAAAAAAGATAAATTGAGATGGTGTGTTATCCTCTGGAAGACTGAGAATAGGAGTAAATAGTACCAAATTGAGAGTCAGGAAAACAGGGTTCTCTATCAGTGACTCTATCATGAATAGGCTCTATGATAAAACCTGCTGATTGCATCTACTACAAATTTATGCTATATAATCTCAACTGGGCACTCACTGTGGCAAGGCAATCCTTTTATTACACCTCCTAAACACCCCACTCTCCCACTCACTACAGCACCTTTTCCAAACTTTTTCATACTCTCAGGTGATATCCTTACCTCTATTTCTTTTTGGAGGGCAATTGGGGTTAAGTGACTTGCCCAAGGTCACATGGCTAGGTTTTTGTGTTAACAGTCTGAGGTCAGATTTGAACTCAGGTCCTCCTGACTCCAGGGCCAGTGCTCTATTCACTGAGCTACCTAGCTGCCCCCTTTGCTGATATTTCATTTAAAAAGTTGAGGCCATTTCCAAAGAGCTCCCTCTTCTCCCCTCTGCCTCATCTCACATCATGCACATGCATTCTGCAATTACACATTCCTTTTCTCCTTGCCAGGGCAAACTCCTTTATATGTACAAGTGATATCATTCCATCCTGTCTTCTTCAAAAGACTGCCCCTCTCTATCTTTCCTATTCTCATTTATCTTCATTCTCTTCATGTCTACTGGATGCTTTCCTACTGCCTATAAATACGCCTATGTTCCCTTTGATCAAATGCTTAAAAACCCCTCACATGATCTTTCTATCCTTATCTCTCCTATATTTTGCAGCTAAACTTACTTAGGCCATCTACGAGAAATGTTTCTTTTCCTTTTCTCTCACTCTTTTCTTAACTCTCTGCAGTCTGACTTCCAACCTCATCATTTAACTGAAACTAACCAGTCTCTCCAAAGTTAACAATGATCTCTTTATCAAAAAATCTAATGACCTTTTATCAAGCTTCATCATTCTTGATCTCATTTCTGTCTCTGGTTCTCTCTATCAGCCTCTTCTCCTTGATGTTATCTTTTCTCTGGGTTTCCAAGACATTCCCTTACCTTGGTTTTCCACTTACCTGTCTTATTATTCCTTCTCAGTGGTCTTCACTAGATCTTCATCTTGGTCATTCCCTCTAATGATGATTAACTTTCAAGGCTCTGACCTTGGCCCTCATCTATTCTCCCTCTATACTGTTGTACTTAGTCATCTCACCAGCTCACATAGATTCAAATGTGATTTCTCTAGGGATGATTCTCAAATTCATTTGTCCAGTCCTAATCACTCTCCTGAATTCCATTCTTACATTTCCAGCTGCTTATTGGACATCTTGGGCTGAATGTCTCATAGATATCTTAAACTTGTCATGTTAAAAATTTAAGTCATTATATTCCCCACAAAAGACCTTTCTCTCTCTCCTAATTTCCTTATTACTATTTTTTAAAATAAGTAAGTATAACCTTTATTAGGTTGCTTGCCATCTCAGGGAGGACAGAGGAAAGGGAACAAGGGAGGGACAGAATTAGAAACTTAAAACTTAAAAAGAAAAAAATTGTTTTAACATATAATTGGGAGAAAATTTAAAAAATAAAGAAAGTGTCATTCAGGACCTGAAAATAAAATAAAACTTAATTTTAAAATAAAATAAAAAGGCATCTATTAAGCACCTACTGTGTTCCACATACTGTGCTAAGTGTTTTACAAACATTATTATTTCATTTAATATTTATAAGAATCCTAGGGTGAGCGCCATAGAATTTTCTAGCACAGACTTGCTTTGTGTCCAATATAAGCCAGATACTGAGGCTCCTTAAGAGTCCAAATTCATTTGGCAGGACCCAGCATGTTGGTATTTTGGGGTCTTGAGCATCCCTAAACCCTATGCCTCATCATTTTATGATGACCCTCTTCATTTCTATATTTCCCTCATATCAGGAAACAATATCAAGCTCTTCTCTGGCTGGGACTAGAAGGAGAAATATGGAAACTAACAGGGATAAGATAAAGAGATGCTGAACTATACAAGGATATTATGAGGGGCGTATAGAACATAGGATTTCTCTAAGGAACCAAGTATTCACTGAGGAGTCAACACCAGATGGAGATGTTGAAAAGATAACAGAGACATAAACAGAGGTTAAAGCACAATGTGATTTTCCCCAAGTCATAATATTTAAGAGGACAGCTCAATGTTCTACACCTAGGTGTGATGTGCAGCTGAGACACCAATATATAACAGGGATATTGTTTACTGTGTCAAAGAAATTGCAGGAATTAAATTAGTTGGAGTAGAAACAGCTCATTCAAGCCACTCTGCCCCCAGATACCCCCCCAAACTATGTAAAAGGGGACTCTGAACAACTTCTGGAGCTCCAGCACCCACAGAACGACACAGAGAAGCTAACCTCCCGCTGAGGACAGCCCAGGAGCCCTGCAGGAAGGACCAGTGCAGCACTCTGGGAGCCAGCAGCACGCAGCATGCAGAGCGCGGGGGGAGCCGAGCCGAGAGCAGAGCCCAGGTCCCCTTGAACCGAGGTTTTAGCCCCAGGGCAGCAGGGCCAGCAGCCAGCTGGAGAGACCCCAGAACACCAGCAGCTGTGGCGATTCCAGAATTATCAACATAGACAAGCCTAGGACAAAGTAAGAGGTTAGTGTCCTATGGACTTTGGGACCAGTATTTGGGGAATGCGTCAGCTTCCTCCCCTGGGGGCTAGAAGCTTCTGAGGAGACATGCCATTTTGTAGTTTTCAGAGGCAGCTCCAGCTCCTGGCCTGAGATCAATTGTAGGGAGATCCAGCGATCAGTCTTGGGGGGTAATCACACTTGCTTTAACCTCCATGGATCTGGATTGTGATCTAGGGTGGAAGTCATGGGTGGGTTTACAGCTTGCCAGAAACGGAAGTTGCCCCCCACATGTTCAGGACAAAAATTCCTCTATCTGGCCTTAAAGCCATAGTGTGGCAACAAGCCCAAAAGTCAAGTAATTAAGTGGCAACATGCCAAGGCAAAGGAAACAGAAAAATGCAACCCTAGACTCCTATTTTGGGGGCGTAGAGCGGGAAAAGGACTGTGAGGTCAGAAGTCCTGCTCTAAAAGCCCCAGAGGAAAACATGAGCGGGTTGTAGGCCATAGAGGACCTTAAGAAGGACTTTGAAAATCAAATAAGAGAAGTGGAGGAAAAATTGGAAAGAGAAATGAGAAGGATGCAGGAAAAGTATGAAATGAGAGTCAACAGCCTGATTGAGGAAAACAACACCTTAAAAATTAGACTAACTCAAATGGCAAAGGAGGCCCAAAAGGGCAATGAGGAAAAAAATGCCTTAAAAAGTCAAATTTTCCAGATGGAAAAAGAATCTCAAAATTTCACTGAGGAGATTCATTCCTTCAGAGTTAGACTGGAGAAAATGGAAGCTAATGAATTTATGAGAAATCAAGATGCTGTTAAGCAGATCCAAACAAATGAAAGAATAGAAGGCAATGTGAAATATCTCATGGGAAAAACCACTGACCTGGAAAATAGATCCAGGAGAGATAATTTAAAAATTATTGGACTACCTGAAAGCCATGATCAAAGAAGGAACCTAGAAATCATCCTTAAAGAAATTCTCAAGGAAAATTGCCCTGATGTTTTAGACCCAGAGGGCAAAATAGAGGTTGAAAGAATCCACAGATCACCTCCTGAAAAAGATCCCAAAAAGAAAACTCCCAGGAATATTATAGCCAGGTTCCAGAATCCCCAGATCAAGGAGAAAATACTCCAAGCAGCCAGGAAGAAACAATTTCAATATTGTGGAAACACAATCAGAATAGCCCAGGACCTGGCAGCTTCTACACTGAGGGATAGAAGGGCATAGAATATGATATTCCAGAGGGCAAAAGAGCTGGGACTGAAGCCAAGGTTCACCTACCCAGCAAAACTGAGTATTTTGTTTCAGGGGAAAACATGGTCATTCAGTGGAATAGAGGACTTTCAAGCATTCTTGAGGAAAAAACCAGAATTGAATAGAAAATTTGACATCCAGACACAAGAAGCAAGAGATGCCTGAGAAGGTAATCAGGGAAAAGAAATCAAAAGGAACTTATCAAAGTTGAACTATTTACATTCCTATATGGAAAAGCAATAACTGTGACTGATGATATCTTTCTCACTATGAAAATAATGGAAGAAGGGGGTGTGGTCATATGAATACATATGTGAATGTGTGTGTATATGGTTACAGTTATATATGGATAGAGGGCATAGGTTGAATTTGTTGGGAAGGGAGAATACTCAAGGGATGAAATTATGAGGTGAGAGAGGAAAGTGGCAAGAGGAGATGGGGAGAGACAGGGTAGGGTAAACTATCTCATGTAGAAGAAGCAAGGGGAAGTGGTTGCAAGGGAGGGGGAGAATAGGAAGGCAAAAAAGGCAAAACCACATTCTCATTGAATTTGGTTCAGGGAGAGAATGACATACATACTAAATGGGATATCTCAACCTGCAGCAGAATAGGGGGAAGGGGGATGAGAGGAGGGATGATGGATGGGAGGGCATCCTTGGGGGGAGGGGAGGTTGGAAGTACCCACTATAGAAGAGGGACAGGATCATGTAGGGAATGGACCAGGTGGGGGGTGGGATGAGTGGGAGGGAATTATAAGCAGCCTTGTACAATATATCTACTATGATAATGTTTTGCATAGCTAGACATGTACAACATATACTGAATTACTTATCTCCCCAGGGGGAATGGGTGACAAGGGAGGAAGGAAATGGATCTGAAATTCGAGGTCTTAACATTAAATGTTTCAATTATATATAAATACTATTATTAATACTCTTTTGCTTGTAATTGGGAGATAAGATGTGCAGGCATTGGGATACAAAGATTCACCTTCCTCTAATGGAAAAGTCGAAGGGGGTATGGGAGAAGGTATGGGAGAGAGCAGATTGGAAGAAGCGATATCTTGTGGGACTGCTATTCTGGGAGGCTGGGTAGGGGAATAACGGGGGGAAAATGATTGTAACTCAAAATCTGGTGGAAATGAATGATGTAAAACAGAAGTTAATAAAGCATTTGTTTAAAAAAAATAATCCTAGGAGGTGGGTGCTATTATTATTATCCCCATTTTACATATGAGGAAACTGAGGCAGGCCTAGGTTAAGTGATGTGCCCAGGATCACACAGCTAGAACTTCCTTGTTAGTATCAAGGACATCACTTTGCTTCCAGTCACTGAGGTTCTCAACCTAGGTATCATCCTCAACTGTTCACTCTCTCTCATTCCTCAAATACAATCAGTGGCCAAGGTATATTGACTTTACTTTCATAACCTCTAGTACCCTATCCTTCTACCTTCTGTTACTCCCACTGCTCTGGTTAAGGACCCCATCTGTGTGGATGTAATGGCAACCGCAGAAGTGGTTCACACCTTGTTTCAGCTATTGAATTAACACCTTGTTTCAGTCTGTTAAGAAACAGAACATGTGAACTCCACAACTTGTAAACCCTAGAACTTGCAAACTCCTGGGGAAAGGAGCTAATGACTATAGAAGGAGAGCCGCAGGGCTAGAAACAGCAGGAATTGAGATGAAGACTCTTGTAGTGGCAGAGTCAAGAAGGAGAAAACTTGCAGTATTCCAGCACTCTGTTTGTCTGCTCTGTCTTTGTTGATGTTTGTTTGTGGTGCTTTGTACAGAAGCCCTGGGACCTTAGTGGAAGCCCTGAAAGGATTTTCTGGTTGCAAGTGTACAGAAGTCCTGGAAGAGGGTTTTGGAGGTCCTGGGACTTTACTAATGATTTGTGCTGACCTCATGGACCTTGTTTGTGGGTTTGCATTGATTTCTATTTTGATTATTTGTATTGAGTTTTCAGACCTTGTTGGTGAGTCTGAGTTGATTTCATGGGCAGATAGTGAATTCATGTTGGTGCCAGCAATGTGTATGAATATTATTGTGGCTCTGTCAAGCTTTGTCTTCCCAGAAACAGGAACTATGAAGGACTTGAGGTGGACTGGACACTGTGAGCTTCAATATGGAATGGGAATTGGACAAGGAGCTGGACGGGGAACTAGGAGCTGTCTGCCTTTGAATCCAGGTGACAGTTGGAGCTGGGACCATGGAAGAGGAACCATGGAAGCTGAGAGCCAGCCTTGAGTCAAGCAGAAAGAAGGCTTTACTTGGATACTGTGTACTGACTAAGAAGATTATGATTTGCTGTGACCTAGGGGTAGATGACCTGTGCATTTTCCACTACCCCTTAAGAGGGTATTGAGTAGTGACTAATGACTGAGTAGTGCCTGATGATTGAATAGTGACTGAAGACTGAATAGGGACTGATTTGTAACTTACTGTGCCCCATGAGTGGAGAACTTTGACTATTAAGCCTCCTTAAGGATGATTGAATGATTGAGTTACTAAATGATTGTACTTTATTGAAAATTATTGTGACCACTTTGGTGAAAACTATGTGGCCATTTTAGTGATAAGTCATTGTGAATGCTATATTTTGATTTTCTGTGATAAGTTGTAACATTGTGAATGCTCTACCTTGATTCTCTGTGAATATTTTGCTCTGATTTGTTACTGAATCAGAACCTTGAAAGCTGTTCACAGTAGCAGTCCTCTGGAAAGCTGCTAATGCTTGGCTTTATAGTGGACCACTACCTCCCTCAAGGCCCTCCCCTCTCCTGTCCATCTTCCACTCAGCTATCAAAGTGTGCTCCTCTAGTACAGGTCTGATCCTGTCACATAAACACTCTCCATACTCTGTAAACTCCAGTGTCTCCCTACCATATCCAAATCAAATGTAAAATCTTCTAGCATTCAAAGCCCTTTAAAACTTGGCCACTCTTATCCTCCTCCTCCCTCTGCATACTCGCTGAGGCTAAGTACACTCAGTTTGCTGAATGAATTTCCATTGCTTGTGCCCCATGCCTGGGATTCTCTTCCTCCCTCCTATGTCTTCTTTCTGTTGAGCTGGTGGCACAGTGGAGAGAATACTGGGCCTGGAATCCAGAAGTTCTGTTGCTTTCAGTCATATACAACTCTTTCTGACCCCATTTGGGGTTTTCTTAGCAAAGATATTGGAGTGGCTCACCATTTCCTTCTCCAGCTCATTTTATAGAGGCAAATAAGGTTAAGTGACTTATCCAGGGTCACAAAGCTAATAAGAGTCTGAACTCAGAAAGATGAATCTTCTTGACTCCAGGTCTAGCACTAGCTCTACTAAATCACCTAGCTGCCCAGAGTCAGGAAGATTTGAGTTCAAATCCAGCCTTCAACACTGTGTGACCCTAAGCAAGTCATTTAATCTCTGCCTCGGTTTCCTTAACTGTAAAATGAGGAAATTAAAGTACTTATCTCCCAGTTTTATTTTGAGAATGAAATGAGATAGTGCCTGGCACACAGTATATTTTCTATGGATGTTTATTTCCTTCCCTTAGCTCCAATGTACCCTGTATATATCTTGCTCATGGTTGTTTTCATGTCATCTCCCCCATTAGACTGTGAATTCCTTAATGGCAAGAACTGTCTTTCACCTTCCTCTGTATCCCCAGTGTTTAGCACAGTGCCTGGCATTGACTATGATAGTCACATAACCTCATCTATAAAATGAAAGGTTTCACTGGATGACCTTTCAACTCCAAATCTGTGATCTCAGAGGTCCATGGAAGACAGCTAACTCATTACATCTAGCATTTATTAAGTACTATATATATGCTAATACTGTGTAATGCACTGGGGACTCAAAGATAAGTAAGAGAGTCTCTGCCCTCAAGAAACTTACACTCTAATAGGGAAAGGCAGCTTAGAACTTAGGTAACTAGAAAGGGAAAGTTGGTGCACATGGGAGAGATTGGTGTAGAGATGACTGGGAAGTGGTGTAGAGACTGGGTTCTAGACAAGATAATGGAACTAATAACTAAAATTTCAGGTTAGAGTAAATTGTCAAAACATAAATTGGAAGAAGATATTGTCCAATGGAAAATGAGGAGAGGAAGGGATGAACAAAAACAGAAAGAGGAGAGAAAAGCAAAATCCAAAACTATTTAATGTATAACAGAGCCTAGCACATAGTAGGATTTTAATAACTGCTGATTGACCTGACTTTCTCATCCTGGCTAGAGATTTCATAGTTAATTTAACTGGAAATACTATGTAAGTCTGTTAAAACAGTGCAGACTGATTAGATCTCCACCCAAACTGTGACTGTTTATCTCCATTACCACTGTAAATTGGTCCATTTCAACTGTTCCTTTGCTCTGTAGAATATGCAAGAGTTAAAAGCTATGTGTAATTTCTCCAGAGCAAAGCAGTCCCACTACGGACATTTATTGTAACATTATAAATAGAATGTTTTCACTTCAGGTGGAAAAGTGTGAAAATTCACCAGAAGAAAACATAGCTAAAGCATAACTAACACATTTGAAACTATTTCTCTTTTATGAGAAGCTTCAGGGAGTCTGACAGTTATTAATGTCTTTTCCTCACCCAACTTTCCTGACAAAGTAGGATAAGCTATATGACAAAATGTTTCTCTTCCCTTGGTAAGAGCTACATCTGACCCTCTGAATATGGATTTAACTTAAAAAAACAAACAAGTGGGAAACTATAGAATTCAGGGATGCCCCTGGGGACACCTGAGTAAAAAGTTCAGGAAAGTCACTACAGGGAACAATGAGAGATGAGTTATCAAAGTGAGCCTGGGGAAGTAGGCAAGGCTGAGAGAAATCATATCATAGATTTGGTCTGGGCTAGACCAGTCATTCATTTCTACTCTGCAAATGAGCTGAGGGCTGAAGGTTTTCCTCAGATGGGAAAGAACTACTTTTTGGGCAGACCAACAGGAGGCGGGATCTTTGAAAGAGGAAGAAACCCAAGTTTCTTCTGGCTGGTGGAAAAAGGTGACAAGTTGCAGACAGGTTCTGGAGAAAAGTAACATTTATCATCAAATTCACATGGCTTTGGGGGAACAAAGCTGATATGCAAACTTTGAACGACAGCAAAGAAGTCAGATTTTACAGAAAAGAAGAAACAACCTTGACAATGGTCTAGTGAATATCCTTCAGATAAATCAAACAGGATAAAGAGAATGAGGATAGAGGAGAGAACCAGACTTCCATAGGGATGTGAACTATGGAGATAAACAGGATGAGTAGGGAAAGCTGCTCTATAGATCTGGTTTCTAACAAGCTGCTGCCTTCACAAGTAGAAGAGCCCCATAGCTGATGGAACTTTTCTGGCTATATTTTTTTTACCTCTACCCATCTTCAAATCTGTGTTTACCTTTGCTCCCAAAGATTACATTGTTGACTCAGATTCAGAAGATATCACTTACTCTCCCTTAGCCTCAGTTTCCTCATCTGAAAAATGGAAAGATACCTCCCTTACTTAATTTGAATCATTACTTACTGAATTAATTACATTACTTATGTCTCTTTGTTAAACTTTAAAGGACTATACAAAAGTGATCTACTCAGTCTTCATTCCCTGACTGGCTCTGCTGATTCTTTTTGATACTATGACATCGCCACTCTGTCATTTCTGATTTTATGTGACCACTTTTTTGACACATATTTTTCATCCCTGCCCCTGATTCAGATACTGTTCTGGGAAGATGAACAACTATTCCTGAGCTCAGACATTATTGTCATCTGGCTGTCACTATTCAAAAACAGCAGAGTCAGTTCAGAAAGGTGTGAACCTGGGGATACAGTCACTGGGACAAGGCCCACCGAAGTAGATGAGAAGTGCAGTAGAATCTGGGGCTGGGAGACAGAGGCCCAGACACCTCAGGACACAGACAGAGGTCTGGATGAAGCCTGATCAACATGGTAGCAAGTTGACACACCAACCACAAGGGCCACTGCCAGGCCTATCACTGCAGGGCTGGGACTGGACTGAGCAGGGTAAGAGTCAAATGCAGGGCCTCTGCCAGGGGCAGCAGCTACTCCTGGGACTGCCAATCCACAGCTTAGAAATTGAAAAAGCCCTTATCTGGATGTCCAGGGACCAGGAGGGCAGAGTAAACCCCTGCTGTTCCAATCCTCCCCTCTGCCCCTGAAAACATAGTAATTATTGCCCCAGGACAAAACTTTAAACAGTAAAGGCTTGGGAACCCTAGAGGAAGAGTGTGGCTAGCACCCTGCCTCAAAATGGGTAGAAGGCAGAATGCAAAGATAAAGACTCTGGAGTCCTACTATCCTGAGAGGGAGGAACCAAATTCAGAGGAAGACTGATGACTCCACACCCACACCTGAAGCCTCAACTGGGAAGTGGTCTCAAGCACAGAAAGCATTCCTAGATGAGCTCAAAAGAAACTCTGAAAACCAAATGAGAGAGATAGAAGGGATGGAAGAAGTAAGGGGAAAGGGGAGGAAAAGGGGGTGGGGCTGATAAGAAGGGAATATTGAGGGAGGTGGTGGTCAAAAGGAAAACTCTTAAGGAGAGGAAGGGAGAAGGGGAGAAAAATAAAAGCATAAACAGGGGAGGGAATAGGATGAAGGGAAAGAGACAGATAGTAATCATAACTGTGAACGTGAATGGTATGAACTCTCTCATGAAATGGAGGCAGATAGCAGAATGTATTAAAATCCACAATCCTACAATATGCTGTTTATAAGAAACACATCTGAAACAGAGGTATACACACAGGGTAAAGGTAAAAGGCTGGAGTAAAATATATCACTCCTCAAATAAAGTAAAAAAAGGAGGGGTAGCAATCCTTATCTCAGATAAAGAAAAAGCAAAAAATGATTTAATTAAAAGAGATAAGGAAGGAAACTCTATCCTGCTAAAAGGCACCATCAAGAATGAGGTAATAGGGGGGCAGAGCCAAGATGGCGGAGTAGAAACAGCATTTCCAATGTGCTCTACCCCACACAAATTTCAAACAATGTGAAAGGGGACTCCGGACAACTTCTGGAGCCCCAGCACCCACAGAACGGCACAGAGAAGCTAACCTCCTGCTGAGGACATCCCAGCAGCCCTGCAGGGAGTGGTCAGCGCAGCACTCTGAGAGCAGGCAGCACAGTGAGCTGGGAACCTACAGTGCAGCGCACAGAGCCAAGCCCGGGTCCTCGGTTTTAGCCCCAGGGTGGCCGGGCCTTCAGCCGGCTGGAGTGACCCCACACCACCAGCAATTGTGGCGATTCCAGAATTATCAGTACAGATATGCCTAGGACAAAGTGAGAGGTTAGTGCCCTATGGACTTTGGGACCAGTATTTGGGGAACACGTGGCTTCCTCCCCTGGGGGGCGAAAAGCTGCTGAAGAAACAGCTGCACAGAGGTCATTTTGCAGCATCAGTAGTGGCTCTAGCTCCTGGTCTGCGAACTGTAGGGAGATCCAGCAATCAGTCTGGGGGTTAATCGCTCTTGCTTTAAACTGCCTGAATCTGGATTGTGGTCTGGGGGGAAGTTTGGGGTGGGTATCCAACTTGCCAGAGTGGGTGGAGGCTTTACAGAGGCCACCCAACTGGCGGAAGTTGTGAAGACCCCATGTTTGAGCAGAAGCTCCCCTGCCTGGTGGCAGAGTCCTACTGTGGCAACAAGCCCAAAAATCAAGTAATTAAGTGGCAACATGCCTAGGCAAATGAAACAAAATAAACAGAAAAGTTCAACATTGGACTCCTATTTTAGGGGCAAAGAGGCTCAAAACATGGAGGAGGACTGTGAGGTCAGAACTCCTGCACCAAAAGCCCCAAATGAAAATACAAGCTGGCTACAGGCCACAGAGGACATTAAGAAGCAGATAAGAGAAGTGGGGGAAAATTTGGGAAGAGAAATGAAAAAGATGCAAGAAAAGTATGAAATGACAGTCAACAGCCTGACTGGGGAAAATAACACCTTAAAAAATAGACTAACTCAAATGGCAAAAGAGGCTCAGAAAGGCAATGAGGAGAAGAATGCCTTAAAAAGTCGAATTTGCCAGATGGAAAAGAATCTCAAAAGCTCACTGAGGAGATTCATTCCTTCAGAGTTAGACTGGAGCAAATGGAAGCTAGTGACTTTATGAGAAATCAAGATACTATTAAACAGATCCAAACAAATGAAAGAATAGAAGGCAATGTGAAATATCTCATGGGAAAAACCACTGACCTGGAAAATAGATCCAGGAGAGATAATTTAAAAGTTATTGGACTACCTGAAAGCCATGATCAAAGAAGGAACCTAGAAATCATCCTTAAAGAAATTCTCAAGGAAAATTGCCCTGATGTTTTAGACCCAGTGGGGGAAATAGAGGTTGAAAGAATCCACAGATCACCTCCTGAAAAAGATCCCAAAAAGAAAACTCCCAGGAATATTATAGCCAGGCTCTAGAACTCCCAGATCAAGGAGAAAATACTCCAAGCAGCCAGGAAGAAACAATTTCAATACTGTGGAAACACAATCAGAATAGCCCAGGACCTGGCAGCTTCTACACTGAGGGATAGAAGAGCATGGAATATGATATTCCAGAGGGCAAAAGAGCTGGGACTGAAGCCAAGGGTCACCTACCCAGCAAAAGAGTATCTTGTTTCAGGGGAAAATATGGTCATTCAGTGGAATAGAGGACTTTCAAGCATTCTTGAGGAAAAAACCAGAATTGAATAGAAAATTTGACATCCAGACACAGGAAGGAAGAGATGCTTGAGAAGGTAATCAAGGAAAAGAAATCAAAAGGAACTTATCAAAGTTGGACTATTTACAATCCTACATGGAAAAACAATAACTGTGTTTGATGAAACCTTTCTTATTATGAAAATAATTGAAGAAGGGTACATGGCATATGTTCCACATGTTCACAGGTATACAGGGCACAGGTTGAATTTGATGGGAAGGGATGATTCTTTTTTTTTTTTTGGAGGGCAATTGGGGTTGGATGACTTGCCCGGAGTCACGTGGCTGGGTTTTTGTTTGTGTATTGGGTGTCTGGGGCCAGATCCGAGTGCGGGTCCTTCTGGCTCTGGGGCCGGTGCTCTGCTCGCTGCGTCACCTAGCCACCCCAAGGAAGGGACAATTCTTAAGGGGTGAAGTCAAAAGGTGAGAGAGGAAAGTGGCAAGAGGAGATGGAGAGAGACAGGGTAGGGTAAACTATCTCATGTAGAAGAGGCAAGGGGAAATAGTTGCAGGGGGGGGGCGGGAAGAACAGGAAGGCAAAAAGGCAAAAGCATATTTTCATTGAAGTTGGCTCAAGGAGAGAATCACATACATACTAAATGGAATATCTTACCCTCACTCACTCTCCTGAGTAGGGGAAAGGGGGAATAAGAGGGGGGATGATGGAGGGGAGGGCATTCTGGAGGGAGGGGAGGTTGGAAGTACCCACTATCAAAGAGGGACAGGATCAAAGTAGGGAATGGACCAGGTGGGAGGTGAGACAGGTGGGAGGGAAATATAAGCAGTCTTTTACAATATATCTACTATGGTAATGTTTTGCATAGCTATACATGTACAACACACACTGAATTGCTTATCTTCTCAGAGGGAGTGGGTGACAAGGGAGGAAGGGAATGTATCTGAAATTCGAAGTTTTAAAATTAAATGTTTCATAAGATGTCCAGGTATTGGGGCTCAGAGATTCTCCTTGCCCTAATGGCAAAGTCGAAGGGGATATGGGTTTAGATATGGGAGAGAGCAGATTGGATGAGGGGATATCTAGTGGGATTGCTATTCTGGGGTGGTGGGCAGGGAAAAAATGGGGGAAAAATGTAACTCATAATCTGGTGGAAATGAATGATGTAAACCAGAAGTTAATGAAGCATTTGTTTAATTAAAAAAAAAGGACCATAAAAAAAAAAGAATGAAGTAATATCTTTACTTAACATATATGCACCAAGTGGTATAGCATCCAAATTCCTAGAGGAGAAGGTAAGGGTATTAGAGTAAGAAATAGATAGCAAAACTATTCTAGTGGGGGACCTTAATCTCCCCCTCTCTGAACTTGATAAATGCAACCTCAAAATAAACAAGAAAGAAGTTAAGGAGGTGAATAGAATTTTAGAGAGGGTAGGTATGATAGAGCTCTGGAGAAAACTGAATGGGGATAGAAAGGAATATACCTTCTTCTCAGTGGTACATGGCACATACACAAAAATCGAACATGTCCTAGGACATAAAAACCTCACAATTCAGTGCAGAAAGGCAAAATTATTAAATGCATCATTCTCAGTTCATGATACAATAAAAATCACATGCAATAAAGGGACATGGGAAGATAGACTAAAAACTAATTGGAAACTAAACAATGTAATCTTAAAGAATGAGCAGGTCAAATAAGAAATTATAGAAACAATCAGTAACTTCATTAAAGAGAATGATTACAATTATACAACATACCAAAATTTGTGGGATGCAGCAAAGGCAGTTCTTAGGGGAAGTTTTATATCCCTGAATGCATATATGAATAAATGAGAGAAAAGTGAGGTCAATAAATTGGGCATGCAATTGAAAAAGCTAGAAAAAGAACAAATTGAAAATCCCCAATTAAATAATAAATTAGAAATAATGAAAACCAAAGGAGAGAGTAATAAAATTGAAATTAAGAAAACTATTGAATTAATAAATAAAACTAAGAACTGTTTTTATGGAAAAAAATAATATTGATAGACCCTTAGCAAATATGATAAAAAAAGAAAGAAGAAACCCAAATTATGAGTATCAAAAATGAAAAGTGTGAATCTACCTTCAATGAAAAGGAAATTAAAACAATAATAAGGAATTATTTTGCCAAATTATATGCACATAAATTTCACAATCTTAGTGAAATGGATGAATATTTACAAAAATATAAGCTGCCCAGATTAACTGAAGAGGAAGTAAATTACTTAAATAATCTCATCTCAGAAAAAGAAATTGAACAAGCTATCAGTGAACTCCCTAGGAAAACGTCTCCAGGGCTAGACGGATTTACTAGCGAATTCTATCAAACATTTAAAGAACATTTGATTCCAATACTCTACAAACTATTTGGGAAAATTAGTGAAGAAAGTGTCCTACAAAATTATTTTTATGACACAACATGGTACTGATACCTAAATCAGGAAGAGATAGAACGGAAAAAGAAAATTATAGACCAATTTCCCTCACTAATATAGATGCAAAAATTTTAAATAAAATATTAGCAAACAGACTACAGCAACTTATCACAAGAATAATACACTTTTATCAGATAGGATTTATTCCAGGAATGCAAGGATGGTTTAATATTAGGAAAACCATCAGTATAATTGATCATGTCAACAATAAAACTAGTAGAAACCACGATTATCTCAATAGATGCAGAAAAGGTTTTTGACAAAGTACAACATCCATTCCTATTAAAAACACTAGAAAGTATAGAAATAAATGGAGCTTCCTTATAATAATAAGGAGCATCTATTTAAAGCCATCAGCAAGTATTGTATGTGATGGGGATAAGCTAGAAGCATTTCCAGGAGTGAAACAAGGGTGTTCACTATCACCCCTCTTATTCAATCTGGTACTAGAATGTTAGCAGTAGCAATTAGAGAAGAAAAAGAAATCAAAAGAATCAAATTAGGCAAAGAAGAGACCAAGTTATCACTCTTTGTGGATGATATGGTGATATACTTAGAGAATCCTAAAGAATCAAGTAAATAACTACTTGAGGCAATAAATAAATTTGGCAAAGTTGCAGGATATAAAATAAACCCACATAAATCCTTGGCATTCCTGTATATTTCTAATGAAATTCAACAACAAGAGACAGAGAAATCCCATTTAAAGTTACTGGAGACATTATAAAATATTTAGGCATCTACCTGCCAAAACAAACCCAAGACCCATATGAACAGAACTACAAAACACTTTTCACAAATAAAGTCAGATCTAACTAATTGGAAAAACATCAATTGCTCATAGCTGGGTCAAGCTAATATAATAAAAATGACAATTTAACCTAAATTAAATTACATATTTAGTGCCATACCAATCAAATTTCTTTATAGAACTACAAAAATAGTAACAAAATTCATTTGGAAGAACAATAGGTCCAGAATATCAAGGGAATTAATGAAAAGAAATGCTAGGGAAGGTGGCTTAGCTATACCAGATTTTAATCTGTACTATAAAGCAGCAGTCCTCACAACTACTTGGTACTGGCTGAGGAATAGAGCAGTGTATCAATGGAATAGATTGGGTATACTAGACTCAGCAGTCAATGACTATAATAATCTACTCTTTGATAAACCCAAAGACCCCAGTTTTTGGGATAAGAACTCATTATTTGACAAAAGCTGCTGGGAAAACTGGAATATAGTATGGCAGAAATTGGGCATAGACCATTATCTAACACTGTATACCAAAATTAAGTCTAAATGAGTATCTAAGTATAAAGGATGATACTGTAAGCAATCTGGGAAAGCAAGGAATAGTTATCTGTCAGATTTATGGAGAGGGGAAGACTAAAAGGGGAAGTAAAAAGAAAATGGGGTTTAGAGTCAGAAGACCTGGGTACAAATCCTTCTTCCAATGCCTCCCACATGTCTGAATTTGCATTTATGAACAACAAAAAAAGGTTGAGATTTGTTTGTTTGTTTTTTAATCATATGGGGAGAAAAGGAGAGCACCAAAGCAAGGATAAAACTGCTGCTCGGGGTGAATGGGACAGTGATCATGGATAAAGAAAAGGCAGTAGTTCTTCAGCTTCTATTCTCTGCCAAGGAGAAGAGTCTTTGAATGTAAAGATCAAAAATGTCACAACAGACTAAAACTTTGAACTAAATTTAATGACATGAAATTTATTAAGGATAAATGTAAAGTCTGACATGGGCTCAAAAATATACTTTACCAATACAAGATGAGAGATAATTGATTCTAATTCATTTGAAAAAGATCTGAAGGTATTAGTGGACTACTTTCCACTAATATTCTATGGTGTGATATGGTAAGCCCCCGAAAGGAATGTGATCTTGGGCTGAACTAAGAGAAATATCATATCAAAGATGACAATATAACAACAACTGCTAGAGTTTATATCACATTTTAAGGTTTTCTGAGCGCCATTCTCCCCATGCTTATAGAACTGTGCTATTTTCATATTCATCCTTACATGTTACTACTGTTCACACACTATGTATGCCAGCCAAACTAACACTTGATGTTCCTCATACAGCATATTCCATTTCTGCCCTTAAACAGACTGTTCCTTATGCCTGGAATGCACTCCCTCCAAATTTTTGTCACTTACACCTAGCTTCCTTCAAGGTTCACATCAAGTACCTTCTCTTACATTTGGTTTTTCCTCATCTAGTGCTTTTCTCTTCTGAAATGAATGTGTGTGTATAGTTTCTTCTTATAGACTATAATCTCTTTAAGGACAGCTCCAATTCTACTTTTTTGCCTTTGTATCACCCCCTGGTTAACACAGTATCTATACCATAGTACGCATCTAATAGATGCTTTTAATAGACTTGGTTTGTTGATCCTTCTTTATCTGACCCTATTTTGCATTTTCTTTATTTGCTTTTTAAAAATCTAATTTTGGCAGTAAATTCCCTAGGTATCCACATTTTTTTCTTTTCTTTTACAATTTCCCTTTTCTTTCACGTTGAAACCATGTCTTTGTGTCTTCAGAATTTCATTCTTGAGGACTTCCCATGCCTCCTAATATGACTTCTATAGAGTTTTAGTCCATGAGCCTCAATAAGAAGGTGGGCCTGCCTGGGAGCTCCTCTTGTTACTTTCTCTACCCTTTGAAAAGTAAAATTATTATTAAGGCAAACCAAGGAAATAGAAACTGCTTCACTTCTGGCAGAGGCCTCACAGATATCCAGGTAAAGTTTCCCACCACCATTATATCTTGCTTCCATGTCAAGCTTATGATTTGTTTCTTCAATTCTCTTTATCTCTTTCCTCTACTTCATTCAAGTGGTTTATTATATACTCTGATTGGCAATACCATTTGTTTTGTTTTGTTTTTCTTTTATTTCTTTGATCTTCACTCAATTGCTTCTCCCTTCTGCTTTCTGAATTTCCTCACATCAATAAATCTTCTTAATATAGAGTGTTATACTCCCTCTCCCTTTTATCTATCTATATCACTTAAATACAGTTCACTAACAAGTCAAGACATCATCCCATGATGTTACTGGGCCTCTTCAAAAATGAAGGACAAATAACATTTTTTAATTATGTATACCTTTCCATAGATTAATCGTATCCCAGGTCATTAAATGAATGAATGAAGCATTTAGTAAGTACTTATTATATGCAAAGTACTGTTCTAAGTGCTGAGGATACAAATTGAGAAGCAAGACAGTTACACAAGGAGCTCATATTTTAATGGGAAAGACAACACACATGGGAGCATTTGGCAGCAAGTCAGATGGAAAAGTTCCAAGGTCTTTAGACTATATTGACATAGCAGACAATAATGCCTCTTCTTTAACAGTAATACCTGTGAAGTCACATTTGTTTCCTTGCAATAGAAATTCTAATTTACCTAGTTTGTCCCCTATATTTTGGGCATTTAGTTATACGCATCTGAGACAATGGATTTTATTGATGGTTCATTTATTGACTTGTCTTCTTTGATTTACTGAGGAGTTCGTATCTTTTCTTTTTACTTGAAAGCTTTTCTCTTTATGTTACCTAGCTTTAAATACATACAGATGCAGGTTTTTATTCTTCCTTCTTTCTCTCTTTCTAGTTAATTTGATTAGAGTTGTAGGGCTCCAGACAAATGCATTTTACTAGCTGTTTTTAGATACATTCTTTATCTGGCTAAGAACCTATTATTCTATATTTTAAACCATGATCTAGAAATCTTCTACCTCAGATTATTCCCTTTTTTCTCTAATAAAAATAAGCTGCTTTAGGTAAGAGAAAGAAACAAAAGATGCCAGTTAAGAGTTAACAGAATCTCAAGTTAGGAGCCCAAGGCATGATAAATTAGGCTATTGGAGATTAAATGAGAATAAAAGCACTTTTTAATAATGTTGTGCTGGTGACTTTAAAAAAAAATCCATGGAAATTATTTGGGAGATAAATGAATTTGTTCTGATTGTCAGATTAAAATGAATTATAATGAATTACTTTTTCATTTTTAATCCCTTAGGCAAATATTTATATATGCATTTCTAAAGTCAATTCTTTACCCAAATCCAAAGCATATTTTTAAAGTGACTGATGATAAAATAAGAAAGGAGGTTTTTTCTTCTTTTTTTCCTCCAATAAGTCTGACAATTTAATTGGTTCATTTCTGCTTAGTGAAGTATTTTTCTTTTAACCTCTTGAGCTTTAAAGAAAGAGTTCAAGGAGATGGGAAGGAAAATATAGTCAGGAAAGCTTTAGTGCAAAGAACTGAGTAAGGGGAATCAGGGCATCTAGGTTTTTAGACATGAAGCAGATTAACTAGCTGTGTGAACTTATACAAACAGCTTCATTTCCCAGGGCCTCAGTTACCTTGGCTTCAAAAAGATTAGACTAGATGACCTCCAAGGTTCCTTCTGGCTTTTACATTCTATGATTCTCTATGTGCTGTTTCATTATTTTGGTGTTTTGTAAGAAAATAGTGCCCATCTCACAGTCACAGCTCTGAATCTCAGTGGTTACCATTCTCCAATTTAGTGAACATATGGAATCCTAATTCCTAGCTCCAGAAAAATGTTCTAACTTCCTTATAAATCCGGCCGAACGACAGGTCTGATGCCCCTACCTAGCCACTCCCACCTTATTATGGTATTAGGAATTTGAAGATCTTCCCTGCCCCTTAATAAGCCTAAGGGAATTTGAAAACCTTCCCTTATTTGAAGATCTTCCCTGCCCCCTAAGAGGCTGAATGTAATCACATGGAACCTGTGGTGGGAGGAGTTTGCTGAAGAGTAGAGCCAAGCCCATGGGAAGCTGGGAGTCAGAGCAGTTAGAGATGGAGGGAGGAGAGGATGCACCCAGGAAGACATCTAGGCTTGTGAGTGTTGGTTTGTGGAAAGGCTAAAGGATGGTGTGACTCTCAGTGCTATTATGTTATATTAACTTCTTTGTTACTATGATAGATTCGGCTTTCTGGTTTGGGGATTCAGTTTTCTGGTGTTTGAATAAATGTTTTGCTTCTGTCTTCTAAGTGGAAAGTCTATTATATTTTGAAATGAGCACTATGCCAGCATATTTACTGTCGCTGTCAGCATTGTGAATATAATGTTGGCACTACACCACCACCTCCACACAACTCAAAATTTTAACTTCTTCATATGTCTCACTGCTCACTAGAACAACAGGTGTGTCCATAAATTCATATTTCTCACAGAACAGTAGGTGTGTCCATGTGATGGGATCCCAGCCACTGCCTCGAGCTAGCCACTGCCGCTAGCTAGCCACTGCACCCAGACCCATTCCTCATATTTCCCAGAGAAACAGCAGGTGTGTCCATGCAGTCAACCACAACCACATCCATCTAGTCTCAGATAAGACCACAATAGTCAGCCAATCAAAAAGAAGCACCAACAGGATGTCTGAGCAGGATGTGAACCCCAAAACAACAGAAAGGACTTTCCCTAAGTAGGTACCTGCACAGTAATAGTAAAGAACTGACCTAGAGTGAATTTACGACGTAGAGAGGCTTATTTTAACATCACTTTCATACATACATACCCCCAATGGGCTTTTCTGTATGCATTGTGGGTAATTACATGCACAGTCCAACAGGCTGGGACACCTCCCCTATTACCCAATCCCTTAACAAACTCCTCCTGCATTTTTAATATTCCTAATTTCTGTTATGTAGTTACATCTTTACCCTATAAAAATCCATCTTGCTTTTTCTGAAGTTGCTGGTTCTTCTTGGAACTTAGGTGGCTTCATGAGAGGTGTCAATCTCAGTAAATGCCCATACTTAGATTAGAGGTCATCTGACTCTGAATTCTTTGAGATGGTTCTACCACAACACATCATGAAACCCCAATGGTTTTTGGTATCCCTTGGTGGGCAGAGTCTAAACTGCAACAGGCTAGACAGTTGCCTGTTTGATGGAATTTGAAGGCTCTTTAAAATCCCTAGACCCCAAATACCTCTTACATTGGCACTATTACAAATTTTGTAATACTACTAGTAGCTTAGAAGGCTGATATTGAACTTTATCTGTGGTATGTTGAAGCAATTAACCAATTAATAGCCATTATCAGTTAGTTGAAATTTATTTATAGAAGAACTAGCTAGTCACTCTGCATAGAGCTCTGGGAACTACATAAATCATAGGTAAGTTTTCATCTGAGGACAGCAGAAAGAGGAAGAAACATTATGAAGAATAATTCCAACTGATATGTATAACATACATGAAAGTGTTTACAAATTTAAAGTACATTTCTTTTTTTTTAAACAAATGCTTTATTAACTTCTGTTTTACATCATTCATTTCTGCCAGATTTTGAGTTACAATCATTTTCCCCCTGCTATTCCCCTACCCAACCTCCCAGAATAGCAGTCCCACAAGATATCACTTCCTCCAATCTGCTCTCTCCCATACTTTCTCCCATACCCCTTCGACTTTTCCATTAGAGGCAGGTGAATCTTTGTGTCCCAATGCCTGCACATCTTATCTCCCAATTATAAGCAATAGAGTATTAATAATAGTATTTATATATATTTGAAACATTTAATGTTAAGACCTCGAATTTCAGATCCATTTCCTTCCTCCCTTGTCACCCATTCCCTCTTGGGAGATAAGTAATTCAGTCTATGTTGTACATGTCTAGCTATGCAAAACATTATCATAGTAGATATATTGTACAAGGCTGCTTATAATTCCCTCCCACTCATCCCACCCCCCACCTGGTCCATTCCCTACATGATCCTGTCCCTCTTCTATAGTGGGTACTTCCAACCTCCCCTCCCCCCAAGGATGCCCTCCCATCAATCATCCCTCCTCTCATCCCCATTCCCCCTATTCTGCTGCAGGTTGAGATATCCCATTTAGTATGTATGTCATTCTCTCCCTGAACCAAATTCAATGAGAATGTGGATTTGCCTTTTTTTTCCCCTTCCTATTCTCCCCCTCCCTTGCAACCACTTCCCCTTGCTTCTTCTACATGAGATAGTTTACCCTACCCTGTCTCTCCCCATCTCCTCTTGCCACTTTCCTCTCTCACCTCATAATTTCATCCCTTGAGTATTCTCCCTTCCCAACAAATTCAACTTATGCCCTCTATCCATATATAACTGTAACCATATACACACACATTCACATATGTATTCATATGACCACACTCCCTTCTTCCATTATTTTCATAGTGAGAAAGATATCATCAGTCACAGTTATTGCTTTTCCATATAGGAATGTAAATAGTTCAACTTTGATAAGTTCCTTTTGATTTCTTTTCCCTGATTACCTTCTCAGGCATCTCTTCCTTCTTGTGTCTGGGTGTCAAATTTTCTATTCAATTCTGGTTTTTTCCTCAAGAATGCTTGAAAGTCCTCTATTCCACTGAATGACCATATTTTCCCTGAAACAAAATACTCAGTTTTGCTGGGTAGGTGACCCTTGGGTTCATTCCCAGTTCTTTTGCCCTCTGGAATATCATATTCCATGCCCTTCGATCCCTCAGTGTAGAAGCTGCCAGGTCCTGGGCTATTCTGATTGTGTTTCCACAATATTGAAATTGTTTCTTCCTGGCTGTTTGTAGTATTTTCTCTTTGATCTGGGGATTCTGGAACCTGGCTATAATATTTCTGGGAGTTTTCTTTTTGGGATCTTTTTCAGGAGGTGATCGGTGGATTCTTTCAACCTCTACTTTGCCCTCTGAATCTAAAACATCAGGGCAGTTTTCCTTGAGAATTTCTTGAAGGGTGATTTCTAGGTTCTTTCCTTGATCATGGCTTTCAGGTAGTCAAATAATTTTTAAATTGTCTCTCCTGGATCTATTTTCCAGGTCAGTGGTTTTTCCCATGAGATATTTCACATTGCCTTCTAATCTTTCGTTTGTTTGGATCTGCTTAACAGCATCTAGATTTTTCATAAAGTCATTAGCTTCCATTTGCTCCAGTCTAACTCTGAAGGAATGAATCTCCTCAGTGAGCTTTTGAGATTCTTTTTCCATCTGGCAAATTTGACTTCTCCTCATTGCCCTTTTTGGGCCTCCTTTGCCATTTGAGTTAGTCTATTTTTTAAGGTGTTGTTTTCCTCAGTCAGGCTGTTGACCCTCATTTCATACTTTAACTGCATCCTTCTCATTTTTCTTTCCAATTTTTCCTCCACTTCTCTTATTTGATTTTTAAAGTCCTTCTTAAGGTCCTCTATGGCCTGCAACCTGCTCATGTTTTCCCCTGGGGCTTTTGGAGCAGGACTTCTGACCTCACAGTCCTTTTCCTGCTCTATGCCCCCAAAATAGGAGTCTAGGGTTGCATTTTTCTGTTTCCTTTGCCTTGGCATGTTGCCACTTAATTACTTGACTTTTGGGCTTGTTGCCACACTATGGCTTTAAGGCCAGATAGAGGAATTTTCGTCCCGAACGTGTGGGGGCAACTTCCGTTTCTGGCAAGCTGTAAACCCACCCACGACTTCCACCCTAGATCACAATCCAGATCCAGGGAGGTTAAAGCAAGAGCGATTACCCCCCAAGACTGATCGCTGGATCTCCCCACGATTTGTAGGCTGGGAGCTGGAAATGCCTATGAAAACTACAAAATGGCGTGTCTTCTCAGTGGCTTCTAGCCCCCAGGGGAGGGAGCTGACGCATTCGCCAAATACAGGTCCCAAAGTCCATAGGACACTAACCTCTTACTTTGTCCTAGGCATGTCTATGTTGATAATTCTGGAGTCGCCACAGCTGCTGGTGTTCTGGGGTTCCTCCAGCCGGCTGCTGGCCCTGCTGCCCTGGGGCTAAAACCTTGGCTCAAGGGGACCTGGGCTCAGCTCGGCTCTGCTTCCTGCGCTCTGCTCGTTGCTCGCTGCCGGCTCCCAGACTGCTGGGCTGGTCCTTCCTGCAGGGCTGCTGGGCTGTCCTCAGCGGGAGGTTAGCTTCTCTGTGTCGTTCTGTGGGTGCTGGGGCTCCAGAAGTTGTTCAGAGTCCCCTTTTACATAGTTTGGGGGGGTATCTGGGGGCAGAGTGGCTTGGATGAGCTGTTTCTACGATGTCATCTTGGCTCCGCCCCTAAAGTACATTTCTAATAGGCAAGTAATCAACTTGGAAATTAATTAGGAGAAAGCAACTTAAGACATGGAGTAATGAGAAATGAGAAAATTAGTCAGAAGAGAGAAACCATTGCTTGGGATAGATAGGATGGCAGTTACTGATGACATAGAGAAGGCAAAGCTACTCAACTGCTATATATATTTTTATTTTCCCTGTAAAGGAAAATGATCTTTGTGCCAGAAATGATAGAGTGAGAGGAACTAATTGGTCTTGATAAATTCTAGTCATTGGCCTCACCTGAACCACATCCTTGGGTACTCAGAGAATGGACAGATGTGATTATTGAGAGATTGTTAGTGATATCTGAAAGATCATGGAAAATAGCCAAAGGACTATAGGACTGAAAAAGGGCAAATGTTTCTCAATTTCAAAAAAATTGGAAGAAAACAATGCTTGCAAACTATACGTTGAAAAGTGGGACAATTTCTGAGCAAATACTAGAATAAATCACTAAAAGATATGGTTAGTAGACATCTTGGAAAGGAAGCAATGGTTCAAAAGTGCTAGCATAGCTTTATCAAGGGGATATCATGACAGACTAATTTTATTTCCTGTTTTTGACTAGTTTAATAAACTTATGGATCAGAGGAATATTAGAATAAAATTTACCTAGATTTTAGCAAAGTATTTGATGAATTGTCTCATACTATTCATGTGGAAGAGATGAAGAGATGTGGATTAGATGATAGTACAGTTAGGTGTAGTCACACCTGGTTGAATGGTCCAATTAAAGGAATAACCAAAATGGTTTGATGTCAACTTGGCAAGAAGTCCTCAGTGGAATGCCACATTCCATATTGCCTCACACTTCTACTATTATATCATTCACTTAATGTCTTTGCTTTGAACTAATCAGGTCTTCTGGCTTCATGGCAAAGGTCACATAGGTGAGGTATGTATCCTTGGATACAGACCTACATAGTACTTTGAACCTATGTTTGGGTGAGTTAAAGTGAAGATTGGGACTTTTACTTACCAAGGAGAGTATCATGTACTGTATATGAAGAAACCTTTGGAAAAGACTTATTACAGGCCATGAGAGCTCTGATTTCTAGTAGTGGGCCATGGGTTATAGTTTAAAAAAGAAGATTTGGAGTCAGTATAAAGAAAATTTCCCAGGAGTCAGAGCTGATCCCAAAATGGAATATATTGCTCTATAAGGGAGTAAGTTCTCTATCAACTGAGGTCTTCAAACAAGGAATCTAGAATTATGATTCTATGTTTTTATGATCTTATGACTTATTTGTTATGTGAACCTAGACAAGTCACTTAAACTCAGCAATAGATGGCCTTCCTAATCTGTTAATATTTGCAACACGTGGGAACAGTCAGGGAAAAGGATATAAAAGGAGGGAGGTGAGGTGAAAGAGGGAAGAGAGAGAAGAGGGGGTTGTGAAGGAGAAAGAATAAATGGCAAGATACATTACACCTTGGTGTTGGACTCCTTTGTCTATTTGGGGGGAGCTGGCTCTCCCAGGGGTCATAAGATTGATGAGAGTTGTAGAGGTGATTGGAAAGGAACTCTCTGAGGGGTTTGTGGAGGTGACCCGGGCTACAGGGGAGACCAGAGTCTTAGAGGAGACTGGAGAGGTAAGTTTGGCGTCAGCCTGGTAAGGTGGGATCCTTACAAGTACCAAGGCGTCTATGTATCACAGAGAATAGAGCACTGGCCCTGGAGTCAGGAGGACATGAGTTCAAATTTGCCTTCAGACACTTAACACAAAAAACTAGCTGTGTGACCTTGGGCAAGTCACTTAACTCCAATTGCCCTACCTTACCCCCTCCAAAAAGCAAACAACAACAACAACAACAACAACAAAAACTATTATGTACCTTAGTAAATAATGTCATGAGTTACTTGGCAAAAAAAAAAAATCACTTTTTAGCCAACCTTTTGGTGATGAGCCACTCCTTCCTCACATAGCTAGGTTAATTCCCAATAGAACACAAGCTTCTTAAAAACAGGGATCGTTTCATTTTTACCTTTATAACTCCAATGCAAAGCACAGGATGTACTTACTAAATCCTTAATTATTGATTTATTCATTGGTCCTCAAATGATAGTCCTGCATGGTCAGTCATTTTCAGATCAATATTGTAAGCCTTTTCCACTTTGGTAGGCTTCCTGGACCTTGCACTTCATAGCATAACTTTCAAGAATCCCAGGTCACCTTCCAGAAGACTTGGAGTAGGATATTATTTTCCACAGTGAATAGAAAATAGGGTATCAGCAATAAAGTCACTTAACCTCAGATGATCTTAAAAAATCATTGTACTGACAAAAATTGTCACCAGCTATGAAACTTCTCCTGACATTCTCTGTGTTCACTAAGGATCATTTCTCAGTCTGGTGGTCTTATAGGACCAAATTCAGAGGCCATCTAATCAACCCCTTCCCTTTGCAGAGGAGGAAACTGAGGCCCAGGGCAACTAAATGAACTAAGGTGACATGGGTAGTAAAAGTATCAGAGAGAGGATCTGAAGCTAAGGCCTCTGACTGCAGAGCCAGTCTCTTCTGCTGTGCATCATTCTTCAGATGCCCATGTCACTTACCTTCATCACAATTGTTCAGCTATTCCAGGTGTATCTGACCATCTGTGACCCCATTTGGGGTTTGCTTGGGAAAGACACTGGAGTGGTTTGCCATTCCCTTCTCCAGCTTGTTTTACAGGTGAGGAAAATGAGGCAAACAGCGCCAAGTGACTTGCTGTAATAGTAATGTGAATTTGAAGATCTTCCCTGCCCCTTAATAGATTTAGGTGAATTTGAGGACCTTTCCTGATTTAAAAATAAACTCTGCCCCCTAACAGGCTGAATGTGGTCACATGGAGTCTGTAGTGGTTTTTTTGTTTGTTTGTTTGCTGAAGGGTGAAGCAGAGTCTACAGGAGAAGCTTGTTTAGGGGAGGCTTGTTTTTCAGGAAGGCATACCTTTTGTAGTCAAGTGGGTCATGAGGGTTGTAATGTTCTCTGACCCTGGAGAAGGCTATATATAACTCTGAGCTGAGGTTTTACTTGGGGGCTTGCTTATGGGAAGAGTTGTATGGTTTGGCCACATGAGACTCTGGGCAGCCATTGAGCCCCTCAGCTTTGAAAACCTAATGTTGGTGCTTCTCTTTCTGGTGACTGACACTGCATGTATGTGATGGTCAGATAGCTGAAAGCCCTATGTGCTGGTCTGTTTCTCTGTCTGTATTTTTGTCTGCTTGTAACTTCTGTCTGTATTTTCTCTGAAGTTCAGGGTACTCACTTTTCCCCCAAACTCAGTAAATGATATATGTTTGATTAAAGGAAGATTGTTAACCCCATTTTGAGTTGCTTTCCTTTAGAAAAGCAGATCAAAGAACCTGTGCTAGCAGCCATCCTGGGTATGCTAGGGTGCTTGCTACTACATTTGCCCAGGGTCACACAGCTAGTAAACCTCTGAGGTCAAATTTGAATGCAGGTCCTCCTGGCTCCACACTGTGACACCTAGCTACCCATCTTCATAACAATAGCTTCATTAAAAAATAAACCTTTAGTTAGCTAACAGTACTTAACTTATTAATAACTTTAAAAGTACTCAATTTATTATTAAGTAATTTAAAAGTACTTAATTAAGTACTCTTACAATGCTCCACTCCACTGTGCTTTGCACTAAGATACACAGAAAGGCAAAAACAAACAAAAAAACAACCCTGGAAGGTAGGTATTATAAATATTATTCTCATTTCATAGATGAAGGAATGTAAGCTCAAAGAGCTTAAGAGACTTGTCCGGAATCATCGTGGGAGAAAGGTAGTTCAAAGGTAAGAAAAAAACCAAACTTCTTCCTATAGCAAACATATGCAGAGTTCTCTGAAGATAGAAAAATTTTTAGTGCCTTCCCTCTGAGATTATCTCCAATTTATGGTGTACATACATATCTTGTTTGCACATAGTATCTATGCTGTCTACCCAATTAGATTATAAGCTCCTAGGGGCAGCTAGGTAGTGCAGTGAGTAGAGCACTGGCCTTGGAGTCAGGAGTACCTGAGTTCAAATCCAGTCTCAGATACTTGACACTTACTAGCTGTGTGACCTTGGACAAATCACTTAACCCCATTTGACTTGCCTTCCCCCCCCACCCCCGAAAAAACAAAAAAAAAAGATTATGAGTACCTTGAGAGCAGAATTTGTTTGGTTGATTTTTGACATTCTTTGTATCCCCAGAACTCTTAGCACATAGTAGGTGCTTAATAAACTCTAGTTGACTTAACAACTTAAATCAGAAGGACATGCCAAGATCTATTATGACATGGCTTTTGTGCTATCTTTAAAGCCCCTTATCCAGTCTCCTATATATAGGTCCCTTGCCCAGTTTCCTCTTGTTTGAGTCTGATTTCTCTTAGTGCCTGTGAATGATAGGCCTATACTTCTTTTATTCTGTGATCTAGCAAGACAGTCAGAATTACACACTTTAACAAAAGGGAGGGATGTTCTTCCTTCTCTTTTGGACAAAAGTCAGCTGTAAAATTGCTTAGGGGTATGTCCTCCCTTTGTGTCTCAGGACTCTTGGCTCTGCAACAGAGCTGATAAAGAAATCATTCCATTTTTCTATGAACAAAGGCTACCCTGACCCACCAAGAGACCAAGCTTGGGTCTTTTTCCAGTTGACAACTTGATGTTATCACTTTAATGCTAACACAGTCAGCAAAGGTTTTGTCCCTAGAGTTGTTCCTGTTGCAAGTTCTTGTCCTCCCAAAGGTCACAAGCATGAGCCTACAGACTCCAGATGAATGAATGAATGTCATAGCTTTATGGGCAAGACAAAAGGGCTGTGGGTGTGATCCAGTTTATAGACACAGAGCACAGAAGGATTTCTGGGACCCAACTGGCTTCCTGTTGGAAAGCCCAAAACAGGAGAATCAATAGAGCTCCACTGCATCACCTTCAGCTGCAGAATGGCAAAGACGACGATTAATGTTATTACTTCCCTGATTGGTAGGTAGTGAGACAAAATGAAAACAACCATGAACTGGAAGCACTGGCTCTACTACTTATTAGCATGTGGCTATAGGCAAGTCACTTTACTTCTCTAAGACTCAATTTCCTCATATGTAAAAAGGGATAATTGGATGGCTCAGTGGAGAGAGCACTGGACCTGGAGTCAGAAAAACCTGAATTCAAATACAGTCTCAGACACTTACTAGCTGTCCCTGGGCAAGTCACTTAACCCTGTTTGCCTTAATACACCATTCCAGCATCTTTACCAAGAAAACCCCCGGGACAATATGGTCTATGTGGGATCACGAAGTTGGACACTAGTGAAAAACAACAAAATGAGATGTTACCTATCCTACTGGGTTGTTGTTAAGGTCAAACAAAGCCTTCTTTAACTTGCTTTTACATCTCCTGCAATCTGGCTTCTGATCTCATCATTTAACTGAAATTGCCCTCTCCAAGGTTAACCATGATCTCTTAATTGCCAGATTGAAAGGCTTTCCCCACCACTCAATCATCATCCTTTTTAACCTATTTTTTTAACCTATGGATCACCATCTCCTTCTGGATTCTCTCTCCACCCTAAGTTTTTCCAGACACTCTTCTCCCCTGGTTGAGCTGTCTGACTACTCCTCATTCTCGTCTGCTGTATCTTCAGCCAGGTGACACTTATTAATCCCAGGTGTGCCCTAAAGCTCTGTCCTGGGATCTCTTTTCACCTCCCTCTATACTACCTCCCTTAGGGATAAGTCTCAATCACACAAGAAGAGAGAAGGGAGAGAGAGGAATCAACAGAGGAAGAGAGGGGGGAAGAGAGATGGAGGGAGGAGAACAGAGAAAGAGAGAGAAATGGAGAAGGAGGGAGAGAGAGGGAGGGAGAGTGAGAGAGGAAGAAAGAGATTGTCTAGCATGAGAGAGGATGACTTGCCCAGGGTCACACAGGTAGTAAGAGATCATGGCTTACATCATGTTCTACCTGGTCTATTATAATAGCCTGGTGATATTTCCCTATTTCCAGTCTTTTTTCTTCAATCCATTCCTTCACTTAATCATAAAAATAATCCTCCTAAAGTATAAGTCTGATCATGCCACTCCCCTCCTGTAAAGCCAAGCACTAGCAGCTTTCCAGAGGATGGCTGCTGTGAACAGCTTTTAAGGTTCTGATTACACAGTATAATGAGCACTTTATTTATTCCATAACAAATCAGAGCAAACCATTCACATTAAATCAAGGTACAGCATTCACAATGTTACAACCTATCACAAAAAAATCAAAATACAGCATTCAACAACTTATCACAGAAAATGGCCACATAGTTTCTACCACAGTGGTCACAAAGTTTTCAACAAAGAACAATCATTTAGTAACTCAAGCATTCAATCATCTCAACCATTCAATCATTCTTAAGGAGATTTGCCTTCTTAAGGGACACAAAATACAATAGTCAAATTTCTCCACTCATGGGGCACAGTAAGTTACAAATCAGTCACTTATTCAGTCATTAATCACTAAGTACAATCATTTAGTCAATCAATCATTCAATGACCTCAATCATCCTTCATTATTCACTATTCAATCATCAGAAAATATACAGACCCTCCACCCCTAGGTCACTAGTAAATTACAATTTCTCAGTCAGTACACAATATCCAAATAAAGTTTTCTTTCAGCTTGAATTGGGATGGTTTCTAAGATTCCCTGGATCTCCTTCCACAGTCCTAGATCCTACCTGGATTTACCAAACTGTCACCTGGATTCAAAGGCAGATAGCTCCCAGGTTCTTGTCCAGCTCTTCATGCAGTTCCTGCTCCACATTGAAGCTCATATAGTCCATCTTAAATCCTTCACAGTCTATGTTCCTGGGAATACAAGGCTTAACAAAGCCACCAAGAAGTTCATACGCTGGCTCTCAGAAATCCTCAGAAGCTCTAGCTGGCTCTTAGACTCAGCAGAAGTTTTAGCTGGTTCCCAGAATCAAAATCATTTCATCCAGGTTCTCCAAATCAAAATCACTCTCTCCAGCCTCCAGGGCCCTTCCTCTTAAGCCTCCCCAGCTTCTGCCTCTATGAAGCCCGCTCTAAGAAGGTCTGACTTTCCCAGCTAGGGTCTTTCCTTATATACAGACAGCATTAGCTTCCTATTTCAGCCAACCCCTTCCTGTTACATCAGCAACAGGGATTCATACCTTCTGTTTCTCTTACAGAGGCTTGATCAGTTACTAAGTGATAAGTACCTGTTACCTTTGCCAATACAAAGGGATCTTCAAATTCAAATTATATTACCGTTACATCTCCTCAAAGATTTCCTGTGGCTCCCTATTAAAGACCTCCTCATTCTGGCATTTAAGAACCTCTGTAGTCTAAATCCAAGCTAATTTTTCAGTTTTTTTTCATATTTAACTTCTTTCAAGTATTTAACATTGCAGTCAAAATGGATGAATAGTTGTTCTCTTACACCAACTCTTTAGTCCAGACTTTTTGCATCCATATGTCATTCCTTGCCTAGACTATTGTCCCTCTTCATATATAGCTGTTGGTTTTTTAATTTTCCCAGGCTCAGGTATCATCATCTTAATGAAGCTTTCCCTGTTTCCGTCCAGTTAGAACTTTCTCCCTCCTCAAATTAATTTGCTTGTGAATCTCAAATCTCTCAGTAGAATATAAACTCCTTGAGGTCAGGAACTAGTTTTTGGTTTTTGTTTTTGTTTTTTTCCTGATTATATACAGCATACTGTCTGGCATTTAATAAATATTTGTTCAAATAGGCACTCAATAAATCTTTATTATATTAGAAGAAATAAGATTTGAGAACTTACTAGTTCTTTTTTTCTCTCCTCTTCACTGTTCAAGCCTCAAACACTCACTGTAATATAACCTTGGTATGCTTAGTCACACTGGTGGCCCTCGAGTCTTTGGATTTTTCCTATTCCCTCCCCCTACCTTTCCCTGTCCTGTACTTCCTTTGAGATGCCTATATTTGGTGGGAAATGCCCAGATATAACTCCATGAAGACAGATCTTCTGGACACCCAAGGGGCAGCTTATTTCCTCAGTCAATTAACATGGACCACATAGTGATTTCATCCAGTCATCATCTCGGGACCATCTTGTCTCTCCCTCCCTCCAGGGGGTGATAGAACAAGAGGCCCCAAGCCTCAGTTAGATTTGTGAGCCACAGGTAGCCAATTATTCCTGTTAAGTACTTGAGTGTTCCACAGCAAAAGACATTTTCTATTTAAATATGTTAGATAAGTGCTGCATTTCACACTAATGCTATCCTAACCTGTCCAGTGACTGGAAAGTCCAGCCAAGGACAGGTCTCTCCCTTTTTCTCTTTGCTGACTATCCTGTTGTTTTCCTTGGCATTACATCACAGACACATATAAAGTGATATGCATGTATATGTGTATGTATGTATATATGAGATGTTGTACTGGAGATAACTTGAACTGACTTGAAAGTCAATTATTAAATTTACACTCCAGAAACTGGCAAATACTACAAATCAGGCCTTAATTTTGTTTTGTTTTGTTTTGTTGATTACCTAGACTGAAGAAAAAGATGGAGAAAATGTTAATAATGTACATTAAACTTAAAAGTGTATCATGTATATTGTTCCTTCCCCCCTACAAAGAGTTGGTTGTTGAATATTTGCTAGCACACCCTTATCTGTCTTTCTGCATGTATATACGTATATATATATATACATATATATATGTGTGTGTGTGTGTGTACACACACACACACACACACACACACATACATGTGCATACCAGAGCACCAAACCTGGCAGGTTCTACCAATCTAGAAAGATTTTAGGTTTAGTGTCCCTGATGAACTAAATTTAGGAAGCCTTCTTCCTAGAAAGCTGACTGATTTCTAACTGATTATATATGTGCATATATGTATTTATGTATATGTATGTGCATATGCATATATGTATGTATAGGTGTGTGTTTACACACATATGTGTATACCTGAGTGTGTGTGTGTGTGTGTGTGTGTGTGTGTGTGTGTGTGTAGTTACAGCAATTCAAGCAGCTTAAGACAATGAGGGTCTTGGGATTTCTGTCAGCAGAGCAAGTACCCCTCCTGATGACATCATAGTTCTGGAATAACTATGTAAAAGCACCTTGTAAAATGACATGCAAAACCAAGGTATTATTCTCTAGAATCAGTGGGAAGAGTCCTGCACTTGTGTAAAGAACTAGCTATATGACCTTAATCAAATTACTTAAGACTCTCTGGGCTACAGTGGCCTCATCTGTAAAATGAGAAATAATAGCTGATCTTCCTGCTTCATGGGGTTTTGAGGGAGGTTCAAATGAGGTAACAGGAGAAAGAACTCAGTGCCAAGTACTACATGCACAGGAGGCACTATTAGTATTATCATTATCTGTTCCAGACCTATAATCAAAGAACATCTATTAGCAAGTTAATTACTAACAGGTCTGTTTGTAATTCTCTTATGAAAGCTAATAATTTATGAATTTGGGTAAAACAGGCTTCGATAAGAACCGTCATCTTGTTAAAATATTGTGTGAGCCTAGGCCCCTGCTAAGACATATGTTATGTGTTATCACAAATCTTTCTGAAATTTTCAAACACTGTATCTTCTTATTTTTTGGAGGGGGAAGGCAGAGCATTTGGGGTTAAGTGACTTGCCCAAGGTCACACGTTAAGTGTCTGAGGCTGGATTTGAACTCAGGTCCTCCTGACTCCAGGGCCAGTGCTCTATTCACTTTGCCTCCTACTGGCCCCAAAACTCTCTCTTCTTACAGGTCATAATAATGATGCCAAGCTAAGGAGAATCCAGTTGAAACAAATTATTTGGATTTATGTTAGCTAATAGTTGTTTTCCCCTTTAGCTAAGTCAAAATCTATACCCCAAAAGGTCTTCCCCAAATGAAGTAGAAATTGGCAAGTTAGAAAGAAATTATCTTCCCCATCATATTGTTGATAGGTAGGGCAGAGGGAGCCATTTCTGTGATAAATGAGCCTAAGAACTAGCCTGGACTTTCATTTACCTTTAAAATGTAATAGGACAAATGGTCTGTGATTCTGTGATGGGATAATTAAAGGCAAGTCTGATTCTGAGGTCACAGTTCCCACTTCTGTCAGATGTGTTTAATTATTTTTAAGAAATATCATGGCATAATAGATAAGGGAATATCAGACTTGAAATAAGGAAGACGAGTTCAAATTCCATCATTGATCTTTACTAGCTCTGTGATTATGAGCAGGTTACATAATTTCTCTCAGCCTCCATTTCCTTACTTGTAAAATGGAAAAAAAATAAGGCAAGGCAATAGGGCTATTATAAGGCTAAGTTTTCTCTCCCCCCAAAATATAAATGGGGTCACAATGGCAATAAATAATACAGTTCATGCTTCAAGGATATAGTGAACATAGGAACTTGGTGATCACCAAGCCAATACAGTTCAGAAAAAGAGGTTGGTATATACCTAGCTTATAGCATGGGTTACACATCTCATTTCTGCTCAGGACCTTCCTAAGTTCTTAAATAGCTTTTGATTTAATATTTTTGTTACCATTCACTGACTAATACCAGCACCCAAAGCCAAACTATGGAGCTGCCAAAATCCAAGAATCCCAAAATGTGGCAAATTTTCAAAGAATGAAGGGATTTCCATATGAATACCTTTTAGATTTTGTTCCCAAGAAATGCGTATTATATACACACAGTCTTGGGATGGACCTTAAAGTGACCCAATGCATTCCCTTTTTATTTTGTTCCATATTTGATTAGCCAAAAGTGCTCTATTTCCAGACATTCCTGATCCATCATTGACATCTTGGAAACCAACAACTGCTACATGAGACTGGTTCCTATGGGAAGCCACATAAGATGATGGGAATCTTTCCAGAGACAACAAAGGGAAAGGATTAAACCCCCTTTATAACTTGGCTTGGAGACATGAGTGTCAAAGCTCTTCAGTGGGTAACTTGCATTTCTCCAACAAGCAAGGCCAGGGTCCCAACATGCAAACCTTGCTTCTTTACCAGTCTGGTCTGCCTTCCAGCCTCCTTCTCATCTTTCTCTGATAATTGAGAAAGACTTGAATGTCTTGGTCAGATGATTTTGCATGAGACCAGAAGAGATTACAATCCATGAAGAGAGAGCAGGGCAGATTCACCTCTGGAAATGGCCCCTTTCTAGATGGGCCTAGAGTATATAGATATGCATGTTAATGTGGGTGTATGAGAGAGAAACAGATAGACAAAGACAGGGAAACAGGGATTGAAAGTTAGAGACAGAGGGAGAAAGAGAAAAGAGAGATAAAGAAAGAAAAACAGAGACAGGGGGGAGAGTAGGAGAGAAAAAGAGACACAGAGATACAGAAGGGAGAGAGGCACACAAAGACCGAGAAAGAGAGAGAGAAAAAAGAGAGAAAACAAAGAGAGACAGAGTGGAGGGTGAGGAAAGAGAGAGGAGAGACAGAGACAGAGATAGGGAGACAGATATAGAGAAAGAGAAACAAAGACTGAAAGTAAGAGACAGAGACACACAAAGACAGAAGGAAACAGGGAAGGAAAAAGAAGGAGGAAGGGAGAAGAAAGAAAAAGAGGGAGTAGGAGAGGAGTAAGAGATAGAGACAGAGAGTGATAGCAAAGGAGGGAAAGAACAAAGAAGAAAGTGAAAGATGGAGGGAGTGGAGAAATGAGGAGAGAGGGAGAAAGTAAATATATATGAGGATGGGAGGAGTCATATTCTGACTCTGTTCATTTTGTCCTTTGTCTGTAATTAAGGGAATATTAGCCTTAGTGTCTGTCTGAATGACAGGATTCTGTTACATACCCTTTACAGTAATGAATTCCATTTTCCTTCCTAGAGTAAAGAAAGTGGAAAAGGGTATAGGACAATATCTTTCAGGATGCTTTTAAAAGGACTTTGGAGATTTTTAGAAGTGTTCCTTTGAGGAGATTAAATAGATTTTAAAAGTAAGAAGCCAAATTGTGACATGAAGGACCCCACACTTGCATGGCCTCTTTCCACAAAATATTATAGGCTTGAATAGAGGGCAGGTAGAGACAGAGGGAGAAAGAAAGGAGGCAGGGTGGGCAGTTTAAAAGGAAGGTAGGTTCTAGGATGCTTTCTTCTAGGCATCATAAAAATAAATAATGGATCCCCCATAAAGCACACACCCACCCCTTGACAAAATCTAGGGAGAGAAAGGAAAGGAAAGTCTACAAGATGAGAGGTTGAAAGGAGGAGTCATGGAAAAGAGAAAATCTATATAGAAGTATACTCTAAGCTGTGTAAATCTGGACCAGGGAAGGATCACTGAATGGTGGTGGTGAAGGAACAGGGCTGATTGTTAACCTTCACAATATTCTTCAGCCTTCGTACAAGAGGTAAGGAGCCATCTGAATGGAGGCTGAGACTTGGGGGTGTCTAGGAAAGAGGAGGGCATAAATAGCAGATCACAGTTCTGCCAGGGCCACATCATTTTTTCAATTCTAATCTGTATTCACAGTCGACAGGGCTTTAACTTTACAGCTGCAATGTTCTTGTTTCTTCTGCGGGTCCATTAGCACTGTGCACACGCCACAGTCGATACCAATTCTACCCAGCACTTTTCTTAACTCACAGCTCCTTCTCCGTCTGCCATCCCCATTATTCTCCTGATATGATGCCTGTTTGCTTATGGCTTCAGTTTAAAAGCCTAGCACCCATGACTTTAAAAGAAAAAATGAAAATAAAAGCAGAATATAGACACAGCAACAAACAGCAAAGAGGGAAAAAGCACACAGGATGAAAAGATGGCAAAGTTCTTCCTGCAGATAAGCATGTCTCCTGAATGTCTCTTTTGGGGGGAGAGGGAGGGTTCAATGCCTTTCCTTCAAATAGACCAGGATAGCAAGCAGAATAGAAGATATCCTGCAAATGGGATGAGAAAAGTATTTTCTTGGCATGGGCCTTCCCCGCTTCAAGTGAAAATGGTCTACAGCATCATGCAGATTAAAGTTGTGGGCATCAACTCCAATGCATTAAGGAAGATGTTTGAGACCAGAATGGTGGAGAGTCTTCTCTTCTCATTTCAGCAACCACATTTTACATCTCTAGGCTGATAGTAGCCAAAAATGATTACTTTCCCATGAGAAAAAAAAGACCACACTTATGAAATGGATAATTTCTGAGGAAACAAGATCTCATTGTATTAGGATGTCTGCTTAGAGGTTTTATAACTGGGATGAAGGAGGTGGGGTGGGACAGAACTCACATGGGAGGTGGTGGAAAAAGCACTGGAATCAGAAGACCTAGGTTTAAATAGTATCTGATAGTTAAAAAGCAGTGGATAAAGTGCTGGACTTTATTATATCAGAAAGATATAATTTTTAATCTGGCCTCAGACACTTATAAGCTGTGTGACCTTGAATGAGTCCCTTAACTTCTATTTGCCTTAGTTTCCTCAACTATAAAATGGGGGTAATAAAGGCAACTAACTTGCAGGATTACTGTAACTATCAAATGAAATATTTGCAAAGCACTCAGCACAGTACTTGACACATCGTAGATACTTAATAAATGCTAGCTATTATTATTGATTATTGTTATTACCTTTGACTCTTAATACCTGTGTGACTTTGGACAAGTCACTTAGTATGTTTCCTTAAAATGAGGAGAGTGAATTAGATTGTCTCTAAAATTCTTCTGTAACCAAGATCTATGCATCTATGGCGTATGGGAAGGAAATATAACACTGTATAGCACAAGCTTTCTGTGGTTCAGAAGGACTGAGGCCACCATAGGGAAAGAATGCACCCCAAGACAACACTGTAGATGGCCTCTGGATTCTGGGAGCAGGGGCAAAGTCTGAGCTGCTGCATTCTAATTGCAATGCCAGTGGGAAGTGTTTTAGCTTTGCTCCAAACTCCCTGGATTCAACAATATGGCAGTTCTCCCATTCTTTATGCTAGCCCTAAGGGCATGACCTCTCATAGAGAGGTCAGTTAGTAAACAAGCACCTACTATGTTCCAGGCACTGTACTAAGGGCTAAAGATACAAAGAAATACAGAAGAAAACAAAACAAAACAAGAAAATATCCCCCCCCCCCCACCCTGCTCTCAAGGAGTTCACAGAGTAATGGGATAAGCTCCCTTTATCTCTTGCTAAATGTGACTGGGCTAGAGTAATTCAAGGGCACTAAATAAGATGTCGAGGGCAGACTAACTCTTGTTAGTCACCCAGGTCCATCCCCTACCTTGTCTACATCAAGCAAAATGATTCTTAGTTCTTTCCCTTCGATACCCAGAAGCCATTAAGTACTTATCTGTTTGATAATGTCCACCTCCTCAGGGGGCACATGCTGCTCTTGACTAGAATAAAAGTTTTACTTATTAAAAACACAGCTGGTGTTTATAACCATGTCTGGATTTCTGAAATTAATTTGAAAATGATTCTTTTCTTTCTCCCTCTCTCTTCTGTTTCTCAATAACCTTTCCCATAGTTTTCTGTGTTATAGTTTTTCTAAGTAAAGTTTTCTTGGGATGACATTCTCATATATGACTGTGGTCAATAGATCAATTTCCTCTGTGTCAGATCTCCTATTACTTTTGTAAAGTTCATAAAACTTCAATAACAGGATCATAGATTTCAGGTAACATGGAAGAACTTTAAGCCTAACTTCTTTCTTTTGCTGAGGCCTAGAAAGGTGAGGTTGACTTTTCCAAAGTCACACAGATACAACTAGAACTCAGGGCCTTGGATGTAGTAGGTAGAATGCTGGGCCTGGAGTCAGAAAGACTCATCTTTGTGAGTTCAAATCTGGCCTCAAACACTTATTGGTTATGTGAGCATGGGGCAAATCACTTAACCCTGTTTGCCTCAGTTTCTACATCTGTAAAATGAGTTGAAGAAGGAAATGGCCAACCATTCCAGTATCTTTGCCATAAAATCCCAAAAAAATCCTTTTGCCAATAAAATCCCAAATGGGATCACAAGAGTGATACATGACTGAAAAACTATTGAACAATAATAAGAATTTAGTGATCCACTAAAGAGTTGTCTCTCTTTCTACCTCCCCTAGTAGTCACTTTATTTTTAATTTTTTTTCCAATTAATGAAAATTAACTTTCTCTTTCCCATGTCCCTCCCCAACCCCTACTGAAAAAGAAGGGAAAACAAAATCCTTGTAAGAAATATGCATAGTCAAGCAAAACAAATTCCCATATTGGCCATGTCCTCAAAATATGTCTTAGTCTGCATTCTGAGTCTGTCACTCCTCAGGAGCTGGGGAGCATGTTTCATCATGGTTAAATCACCTTGAATGCCAGTGGTGGAGAGTCCTAAAATGACAAGGATAGCTGGTAATAGGGCTAAAATTTCCAAGACTAGGAGTCCCAGATGGGCCACACCAGCTTTTATTATCACTTTATACAAGTTGAAATCTGTATCTACATATGAAACAATGGTCTTCTGTTTTGTTTTGGTTCAAAATTTGTGATTATTGCTTCCATTGTGGAAGTGCAGGTGTTATGCTCAATGAGCTAGAAAGTATTTGTGTTCTCATAGGCACTCTGTCTTCTGCAATAGTGTGGGCTGGAGTTTCTCATTATGAGTATTTTTTCACTAAATCCCAACAGATTTCTCTGTTTTTGCAAAAAAAAAATCACAAAGTAGGGGAAATAGAGTTTTGTCTTGATGAAGGACACACATTATATATAATCATTGCCCTTTGAACTTCCTCTCTCTTCCAATTAATCCAGTACCTTAAACAAGGTCATTCATGAAGCAACAAAAAGAAACAAAAAACAAAAACAAAAAGAAATGTGACTGAACGGGCTTCTCTTCTGCTTTATCTGTCATATTTGGCTCTCTTCTCTGGGACAGTTCTTCTTGTCCTCACCACTGCTTTGGCAGCAGCATATTGAATTTCTCCTATGAATCAGATTTCAGCTGTCTACTTGCACCATTACCATCTCCTTAAAAACAGTTTTTATATGTGCCACCATTTGGAGTTTATGTTAATACAGATTGCCTCCTTGGTCAGAAGGCAAATTAGGAGAGAAAGATAGCATCTCTTGAATTTATTCAATAATTTAATCCACTTGAGAAGAATAAAGAGGAAGAGGAAGAAGAAGAGATGGAGTAGAAAGAAGAGGAGGAGAAGGAAGGAGAGAAGAAAGAGAAGTAGTAGTAGAAGGAGGAGGAGGAAGAGGAGGAGGAGGAGGAAAGGGAATACAATACTCATATTTATAGTCTAATGAGTCTTTCTTAGAATAATTAAGTCAAATATGAGAGCTTTTTTCATCATATACATTCCCTTATATGTTCATTTTTGTGATTCAGAATTAAACTCTGACCATAGATACAGACTGGGAGGATGTTAGAAGGGCTGGAGAGATAGCAGAAAGGGGATATTATAAAGACACTTAAAGGAAGAAGAAAGAAAGAAGGCGTCACTGCTCTTTACTTCTCATTGTTAAGATCATCGACAAATACAGAGCATTCATTAGTGACAGAGTATTATGTTAAGTATTGGGAGTAATAGTAGGAAGCATTAGACACAGATCCTGTCCTCAAGGAACTTTGGGTCTGTTTGAGAGGAAATACATTAACACAGAAAGAAAACTAATAACTCAAAGCAGTAAATGATCGCTACCAGACACAAATGTTATAGTAATCCAGAGAATCTTATATGAAGAATCAGGTGCCCAAGAACCAATGATTTTGAACCAGAGCCTGAAATCAAACCACAACTGCAAAATCTTGGTACCAGAAATCTATTGTGAGTACCACGTCCTCCAAAGGGAAACTAGCTAATTAAGATGGAGCACAATCCCAAAATACAGTGTTAATGTGCTGCCCATTACAACTTGACAAGAAGTTCTAAATTTATACATTTGATATTTCAAAAACTCTACCCATAGTTCAGGAACAAGGCAGAGTGTAGAAAATCTCCCTACGGCCTTGAACTCCAAAGCCATGTCCACAAATCAACAGCTATCGGGGGGAATTCTATTATCTCTCAGCTATATCACTGCTGAGAAGGAAGAAAAATAAACAAATGTAGCAAATATTAAGCAGACTTGAATGTGGAATGAAGAGTTCTAGTTTTATTATCATACATTATCTCCCCAGGAAAAGAGTTGGGATATGTTTATTTCAACAGAACTGAAGGAAGAGGTCTGATGCTGGTGATCTTGAAAAGTTTCCATGGTTCCCCATTGTCACTAAAAAAGCCCAAATTCCTGAGCCTGGCATTAGAGACCTTCCATAGTCTGACGCCAAATCACTTATAAAGATTTGCATCTCACTATTTCCCCTTATATATTCTATGGTTCAACAATACTGAACTAATCATAATCACTATCTTTGAACTTGTCCAACAGCCCACCACTTTTAGACTGCTCACATTCTTCTCCATGCCTAGAAGATCAATCTCCCTGATGCTCACCTAGCAAGATCTAGCTCAAATGCCACTTCCCCTGTGACACTTTCCAATCATTCTGCAAAGAAACATTGGAAACAGATTGTAAAGGGTTTGTATTTTATCCTAGAGATAATAGGGAGTCACTGATGTCTTTTGAGCTGATAAGTAACATTATACAACTTGTGCTTTAAGAATAATAATTTATCAGCTCTATGGATAATGGATTGAAATGGGAAGAAACAGGAGGCAATTTTACAACTCCAAGATGGTGGAGGGGGGAATATTCAGAATGCACTTTATCTGGAAAATATGTTTATAAATCATGAATTTGAATAGATTACCTGCATGGTTCCACAGACCTAGTTGTAGCTGGGAAGGGAACTGTATCAATGGACCTGAAGTACTATATTCATGATTGATTATCTTAGATATATGTGTTTGCATGTTGTAGTGTTGAAGAGACCTATAGAAGATTTTTCTTTTTGCACTTTTTATTTATAGGCTAAGACAATAAAGTTTTCCAGTGTGATTTTCCTAAACCATGCCAATTGATTTTAGAATAACTATTGCACTGTTATGTTTAAAGTGCTGTTGAAGGGTAATACATTAGAGTCAAGACACTTGTTCAAATCCTGCCTCTGGCATTGAATGACTGTGGGTAAGTCACTTAAGTGTCCAATTTATACCTCAGTTTCCTCATTTGTAAAATAAAGAAGCCATGGTCTCTGGGACCCTTTCAATCTATAAACCTATGATCAAAAGACCCTATGACCACATCCTTAATGTGGGTCATCAAAGTGGTTTGGCAGGCATAAAAAGTTAAATTGCCTTAGGCTTTGAAGAGGGAATGTCTAGAACAAGGCAGATATTAGCACCAAATTACTCTGCCCTGGTCAGGCAATGCCTAGGGTATTGTGTACATATCTACAAAACACATTTTAGTAAGGAAATGTCAGAGGAACATTACTAGAATGATGAAGGGTTTCAAGACAATGCCATAGAAGAATTAATTAACTTTACTTGGGATGGTTAGTTTGGAGAAGACATGACACATGATAGCTGTCTTTGAGTTTCCTGAGTGTTATGATGTAAGGTGGGGGGGAAAGATTACTGTTATTTTTCTTTGCCCAGAAGGCAGAATGTGGGGTGATGGATAAAAATTACAGGAAGACACATTTCAATTTCGTATGAGGAAAACTTCTAAATAATTAGAGCTATCCTCAAGAGCAATGGAATGCCTTGGGGGATAGTGGACTTCCAGTAGCTTTGAACCAATAACCAAATGAGAACCACTCATTGGGGATGACAAAGAGAATTTGCATCAGGTGCAGGTTGAATTGTTGTCTTCTGAGGTCCTTTATAACTCTAGAATTCTATGGTTCTGTAACCAGATCCTCCTTTTCCTGTATTACCAGAATATGATGATTCTGTAGTTTGTTTAGACCTCAAATTATTTGCTCACTATTGTAGTTAGAATTCTTTCCTCCAGTGATCCTTTAAGTTATTATATAATCCTAAGGTTTGAGGGCAGAAACAGTGACACAAGGGAAATGTATAATATGCTTGTCTTCTGGGTAAAGGGGGATAGGTATGGGAAGAAAGAATCTGCTGTCAGTACCTATGTTTTAGTGGCAAAAAGATGTTGGGGACCCATAAATGTTGATATCTAGGTGGCACAGAGAATAGAGCATGAGACTTAGAGTCAGAAAAACCTAGTTTAAATCCTGCCTCAGACACTAGATGTGTAGCATTGTGTTGTTCTTCCTTCATTTTCCAAGAGGACCAATGCCATCATCACAAAGACGATGACTTGCATGTGAATTGGATGAATCACTTAACAGCCTCAATTACTTCATCTGCAAAATGGGGATATAATAGCACCTACTTCACAAGATTCTTTTGAGAATCAAATGAGTTGATATATTAAAAGCATTTTTGCAGACGTTAAAAGTGATATATAACAGTTGTTGTCATCCTGAACAGTTTAATTGTGATAGATAAGGTCAATATGGAAAAGTTGACTTGAGATTAGGCTAATAAACATCTCAAGTTCCTTTCTCTCTACTATTAAAGTAAAATTGTCAGAAAAAATGATAATACCATTTCAGAAGGTTCTCTCTACATAGTTATTAAATTGTTTAATACAAATTTCCATTCACTAAACCACTGTCCCTCTACTCCCTGAAACTAATGTTTCAGAGTGCCAGCTCCTAAACCAAGCATTTAATCATCCTGCTTAATTCCTGAAGCCACTGACCTTGTGGAATTGGATGCTGCTATTTCTCAGACTTCATCTCCTCTAATTTTTTTTTCTAAAATAAAGGTCACAGACAGACATCCTCTTTTGCACACTTATAGCTCTGGCCAAGTCTGGTTCCCAAACCTGATCTAGAAGCCAAATTTGAAAGTAAGCAATTCCATTCCTAGTGAAATACTGAACTGAAATAAAAATGAAAAAAGAAAAATATAGGGGAGTAAAGATGGAGGTGGCATCTATGAGAAGGTAAGAACATTGCTGCAGTTTTTTATACTTAGAAAACAATATCACAACCACCTATTGCAACATTGCAGGAACAAAATAAAGCCTGTTTGCCATGTTTCGTGCAATTTCTTGCCTGAACAAAAATTTTCCAAAGACAGCTAAAAGCTCCCAACTCCAACCCCCCCACCCTCATACTAGTTACTTTCTTTTTATCACCTTGCCATCATCGCTGATGAAAATGACTTCTAATGCATCACTTAATTTTGACAATGACCCACTGATGACAATTCTTTTAGAATGCCCCTCTAAATAGCTGTGTGCTCTCCTAACAGTGATGCAGTCTAGAAATCATATTTACTAGACTTATTGATGAACATTTTATGAGGACAAAAATCAAAAGCCTTGCCAAAAAGTCAAGATTCATTATAACAACTGCTTCTTCTCAGTCACCAAGAGTGTTACTCTGTTGCAGAAGGAAATCAGACAGATTCCATTTAGTAAAGGAAGAAAGTGAAAAGAAAGGATGGAGAAAAGACATTAACGGGAAGGAAGAAAGTGAAAAGAGCACACAAAAAAGGAAGAGAGGAATAAAATCATGGAAGGAGAAAACAAAGATATAAAAATAAATAAATATTTTATTTGGCACCTCTTCCTCTCTCAGGGAAATATTCCTTGATCATCAACCCATTAGCATCAATTCCCATTTACTGCAAGTCTACAGGGGGCACAGTATATTAGGCAAAAAGAGGTCCCTTTAAAGCCAAATCATCTCTATAAGTAGGGATTTATATCCTGTGTTCACTGCTCTGTCATTTCCACTTATAATTTAGCCACCTGGCTTTAAAGAACCATCACTCCCTCTTGCCAAGACCCTTTCTCATTTATCACTGCTCAAGAGGAAGCGACCAGCCAGGATGGACAATGTGCAAAGGCTTAAAAAGGTGGTCCCTGCCACCAGGGATGGTTTTTCTAAGAGGTCACTGCACACCAGCAATATCTCTACTTTCAGAAACCCACTTTTCTCATCAGATGATAACTGTCCAGCCCATCACTCAAAATGTCTAAGAGCCAACTTCCTATCTCCATGTGGGAAGAGTCAATTAAAAGTCAATCATTAATGGCAAATTTACTGCCAGGAGATAAATAGAAGAAGAGGGGGAAGAAAAGAAGACAAATCACATGAGATCGGAGGGCTGTGTGATTGCCTGCCTCTCACCTCAAGAGGACTGGATTGTACTAATGAGAGAGAGAGAGAGAGAGAGAGAGAGAGAGAGAGAGAGAGAGAGAGAGAGAGAATGGGGAAAGCAGTGTTTGTTGGGGAGTGGAATATGTGTGGAGATGAACATGTAAAGAGAGTAATTGGTAGAGATTATAGAGAAAAAATAAAAGGAAGAGAGAGAAAAGGCAGAGAAAGAGAGATAGACAACACCAAGGGGAACCTATTCTCAAAGATATTACCATGAGCACCCCAAAGTCAACAAGGTTATTTCAAATATTTGGAATGACTTCTCATGATGTTTTAACTTGCTCCTTCTTGGTCAGCTCTCCACCCACCAATTTCACTTCATTGCTGAGGGCATCTGTTCTCTTCAGAATAAATTGAATATGGCCTCTTTCCAGGCAGAGTAGGTGAGGGAAATGGAAGCAACAAAGATTCCAGAGCAACCACGGCCTTTATGTGGCACATTTCTGGAAAGCCCAGGCCTTTTCAAAGTGCATGAACCAAATTAAGGGATTGAGCACAACAAATGTCCAAAGAAACCAAGCTTTCTCTGGACATAAGGTGTTCCAGACAGCTGTAGAAGAAGAATGTGGGTGGCAAAAAGAATCTCATTTTAAATATTGTACTTGATGATCCAGACACAGGTACCCTGTTTTCTCTGGGATATGTGTCAATACATGGCCACCTTTAACAACTGTGAAGTGGGCAGAGGTTTGGCTTCCATCTCCCTTGTTCTTTGTCCTTTTCCAACCTGGCGGGGGGGGGGTTATCTTCCCAGGTACCCAGTGTGTTTAACCTCACATTAAAATATGCTTTCATACATAAATTCAAGCACACATATGTATGTGTGTACACATGTATATATACATATATGTAAATGTATTTTAATCATTACAATACATTATATAATATATATTCCATGCACATTAGGTATAAGTGAAGGCTCTGATTTCAGATTGCAGTTCAAAGTGTTCCCCTTTCAAGTGATATTTGTATTTTAACAGGGATACTGAAGCAAAAAGAAAAACAATCTGAAGTTTTAGGCATCCTCAGTCAGAGGAAAGGGGAACTTGGGACCCTTCTTAGAACTGGCATTCAATTGTATCATGCCATTCATTTACTGAATGAATGAATGAACCTATTCTTAAGGCCAGTTCTATTTGTATATATGGTTGGATAAAGCAATGGGAAGAAAAGACTAACAAGAAGAAGTCCACACTCCTAAACTCCTCTATGCTGCTCTGATCATCCCCCATCATCCTCTTCCTCCTTCCTCCCCTATGACCAGCAATATCAAAGTACCTGGCTTGTGAAGCTAGTGGCTATTCCAGCTTTGACATCTGTACATATCCCCAGGCTAACTCTAAGTGGCTCCCTCCTTGCTCATGCAGATGATCAAGAATCTGGATGTAAGGACCACTTCTTTAAACATCTCTTTTTAAACAGATGTGTCGATAATGTAGGGTTTAGATAATGAGATTTTCCAGGCCATAAGTCCCTAACTGTGAATTAATTGCCTAGCTTATTTGCAATAAATAAAGGGGTTATTACATGTAAAAATCACAAGGGCCCACTGAGCTTTTGCAGAAAATGTTGAAGCTTGGGTGCACAGGCATCCAACGTGCGGCTACTCATGGTTGATCAGGTCTGGGAACAACACTTGCCTCACTTATTCCTGACTGCATTTAAAATACAAAGGGAGGCCCTGGGGAATGGTGGGAAGTGCTCTGGTCTAGTTCGGGGAACTTAGCTTCTCTGGGACTCGGTTTTCCCACCTATAAGAAGAGAGGTTTAGATACAATTATCTCTAATGATGTCTCAGTGATTAAAAACAGCCTGATCTTCCTGTTTGCTGATACTCAGCAACTATGAATTTCAGTCACTTGGTCTAAGTAGGAAGGATTTTTATGCACAAAAAGAGGTTTATCAATAGTTACCAATACTTACAACCATACTACAAGGTTAAAAACTACAAGTATTTTAACTGGATCTTCACCATTATTGTGAATTCTGGGTAAGAAAACTCTCCCTCCCAATACAGATTGGTACCTGCTTTGCAATTTATAGTCTTAGAGAGCTTCCTGGGAGCACTCAGAAGGTCAGTGACTTGAACCCAGGTCTCCCTGACTCTCAGGCACCAAGCTACTTCCCAATCATAGATAGGCATTCTCATCATCATTTTAAGGTGCTGAAACTGACATTCAGAGAAGAATGAAGAGGCTCTCCCAGAGTCTGAAAGAGACAGAAGCGAGATTTAAACCCAGGTCCTCCTTATGCCAAGTTCAGCTTTCTTTCTGCTTGGCTAAAACTTTTAATGTCCCTTTCAGTCTTGAACTATTCTGGAGAAGAAAACAAATCAATTAGGTCCCAACTAGATCCTGCTCCAGACACATAAGGAGTTAAGAAAGCAGAAAGAGAGCATATATATGCACTCCATAACAACCCATGTACAATGTTATAAACCTAGAAGCCCAAGGGAGGCAAGCCCTGCGTGATGATGTGAATCCCACTAATCCCTGGTGTCCTCACTTAATGGACAGTACAAAACAGCTGAATGGACACAGAATCACCCACCAAATTTTTCTGTCCAATTTATAGCTTACAATAAGAAAAGAGAATATCAGAAAAAGAAAAAAAAGACGAGGGAAGGAGGAGGGGCAGAGGAGGTAAAGCACAAATAATTTATTTCCCCCAATTTGCTCTTAATATTAGTCTTGTTCTTCAGGTATACAGAAATGGAGCTTTCAAGGGTACTAGAGGATTCTGATTTGCTCTAGAGGAAAAAATTCATTACAGTGGAGGTGATAAAAAGTAATGCTGTCATAGTGACAGTAGGAGCACAGACATGTGGCCATAGGCGAGGGTATCTATGAAAAACAGCCTCCCACCATGTGCGAGGGCATTGAGAGTCAGTCAGTATCACCAAACCCAGAAATGAAAGCATCACATTGGGGGTGGGGAGAATGAGACTACACATCAGAGATGTTTTCTTTTCTTTATAATATAGATTATGGATCCAGCTGAGATAAAGAATGTCCTGGCCTTGGCCAAGGCTCATCTGTTGCCCTAGGCAGCAAGCCACCCATGTAAAATATCAATATTAAAATATCAGTAGGAGGCAAAAATGGAGCTATCAGTGAAAAGCATAATATGAGGGGATTGGGGGAGGGAAGAAAAAGATATCTTAGATGTTTTGGGTTTTCTTCCCGGGTGGGGGAAGAGGCAGGAGAGTGTGCTAATGGTACAATTTTATTAGGTCTCTGATTTACTGTCCCCTTAGCAGCCGCTGTTGAGATTTGTCACTTTGATGAAAATGCATTGCTGTAAAGATTTTAACATGCTAAAGACCATGAAATGATCTCCTCCAAGAATGATTTCATCCACTTGCCAATCTGTCAGGCCACAACACAGGGAGGGGATGCGTTCAAAGACCAAGTATAATACTAAGCTCCAAACCCTGAGTACCTGTTAAACTCCTCACTCATTTCCAATGGCCTCCCTGAAGGGGGCTGGCTTACACTCTGCTTTACTGTTTGGAGGAGAGAGGGTGCAGGAAAGAAGAAAAAAGGAGAGACTGGCAGCATTCCTCCCCTGCTTCTTCTTATCCTTTGAATCATTTGTTGTTATTCAGTTATTTCGGTCAAGTCTGATTCTCTGTGACCCCGTTTGGGGTTTTTTTAGGGGGGTTGTTTTTTGGCAAAGATACTGGAGTGGTTTGCCATTTCCTTCTCCAGTTCATTTTATATATGAGGAAACTGAGGCAAACAGGGTAAAGTAACTTGACAATATTATAAAAAATCTTTTTTTGTTTTGTTTTGTGGTTTTTTTTATTTATTTTTTTTTATATTAGACTATAGAGAGACATCATGGCAAAGCAAACAGTCAACCTTGAAGACAGGAAGTCTCTCTGACACAGAGGCTGTGTGACAGTGGATTACCCACTTAACCTCTCAGTGCTCCAGGCAATTCTCTTAAGATTAAATATTGTAGAAGAGATGCTGAGAGTAGTAGAGGGAGTTTCATCACTGGAGAGTTCTCTGCACCAATTAAATCACAGGTCCCATCCCTAGCACAATGATATGTCTTAGCTCCACTCACAATTATCAACATCTCTCTCTCTTCACTTTCATTATTTATTGAGGTAAGAGAACATATACATCTGTCTTTAGCTAAGCAGCTGTTGATACAGTGGATAAAGAGCTAAGCCTGGAGTCAGGAAAATGAGTTCAAATACAGCTTCAGGCACTTACAAACCTGTGTGACATTGGGCAAGTCAGTCTGTTTGCCTCAGTTTCCTCAACTGTAAAATGGGGATAATAACAGCAGTTTCTCTCCTTGGCCTTCTTGTCTCTAGGCCTCAGTTCCCTCATAAATAAGAATGATGTAGCTGTACTAAACAAGAACCAATCTAAGTTTAACTTCCTATAATCCCAAGATCACCTCACTGCCTGATTTTTACTAGACCAGCCTTGAGTTCTATTAAGTCTTGAAAATCTATCTCATTTTTTGGTTAGAGTTTACATTTTCTCTGTTCCCAAGGACAGGAAAAATATATGCCAATTCCTCACTGATGTCTGTCAATGGTGAAAAATGAAGGGAGGCCAACCAGAAAGGATAGAGGGAAGGGAAATTCAAGCTGTTTTTTTCTAGTCTCCAATGAAAATATCCTTTAAATTAGTCTCAAAACTGGACACTTAAATAAAAAGACAAAGTAGGCAATACAACTGAATTTCCCATGTGTTAAAATTTGATTGATGTAATCATAAATACAAAGGACCGATAAAATATAGCATCAATAATCTGGAGCTGGAAAGGACCTCAGAGACCATCTAGAGATTCCAGACCAACTCCCTCATTTTGAGAATGGGGAAATTGAAACTCAAGGTCACCTATGTACAAGGTATCAGAAGTAGGACTTGAATCCAGAACCTCTGATTCTTTGCTGTATGACTTCCAAAATTGTTCTTTGAAATTGGAGATCACCACAGAAGCTGTCATCAATACACACTCAGACTTGCTTGGTATACAGAGGAGAGCTGGTTTAATGACTTTTCTCTCCTGGAAGAATCTCCTGATTTCAGATTCTAACCCCGGAGCATAGGCATCTAGAAAGAAGCCTGCAATACTCTCTTTTGCTCTATGATTCTGAAGCACTTATATCCCATAATTTAGAAGCATCTCAGTTTATTACAGACACAATGGGCAGATGTAGTCTGGCACTTAAGCAGCTTTTAGAAAATGTTGCAATAAAGGTACTGGGTATAAAATGTAAACCACAGACCAGCCTTTGCCAGCCAATACAGCCAACAGCAGGTGTTGGCCTTCTTCTAAGTGATGTGAGGCATTGCACAGAATAGATTGCTGCTCAACTGGACACAGCTCTGGGCAAAACTGGAAAGAGTTCCAAGACACTTTACTCCCTCTAGAACCAGTTCAAGTCACCCCATGCCGACAGTGAACTATTTCCTCCTTTCTTCCCCACTATGCTCCAAACCTCTTGTTTAGTCACTGAATAAGTAATTAACAAAAAACTGTCATTAATATTCTATAATTAACATTTTAAAATTTACCTGCATCATCTCACTTGATCCTAACAACTGCCCTATGAGGCAATATGATTATTCTCATTTTATAAATGGAAAAAAAAGTTTCAATGATTACTAAGGATTAGAGACAAGGTTTGAGTCCAGATCTTTCTAAAATCATCAGAAGCAGACTTTATACTGGCAAGATTCCATGCTCCTTCATCAAGTACGAATTTTCTGACATATTCTTCCCTCTTAACTCTTCTTGGACAAGACACAAAAACAGTCAGTCATCCTCAATTTCCCTGTGCCAGACTGTTACCTATATCAGGAAAACTGGACGACTGATCCATAGAGCAGGAAGACAGTAGTCATTGTCATTAACCTTGATGATGTCTCTGACTTTTCCCCTGCCTCTGAGGCTGTCTTCTGCTAGCCTATAAAAACTAAATTTGTCCAGACTCACCTAGTGTTTCTAAACTGGCCCACAGACTATACAGAAAACTGTTTTGTAAAAGACGAAAGTAAGGAAACTCTTTATCACAGGGCAGGCAAGTTCTGGGATGTCTGATTGCCTGAGTAGCTTTCACTGGGTATCCATTTGTATTCCAATGAGTGTTATGCGTTCCTCTGGAGAGGATCTTGTGAAGTTGATGCTCCTGAAACTGCTGGTTATGTTAAGGCACAGCATATACAGAATGGCTTGCCTGGACAGTGATAATACTGTGTGCCACTGATGAGGAAAGAGGAGGCACCATTACCATCTCACCTTGGCCACAGCTCCAACCTTCAAAGGGATTGTGGTGAAGGACAATGGAAAGAAGTATTTGTGCGGCACCCACAGTCAGTGCCCTCCACTACATCACCTTACCCCCTACCTTTGTTATCACTTCCCTTTCTCCTATCCAATGGTTAGGAAATCTCTACTTCCCACCCTCATCCCTGTGATTCAGTTGCTGAGGTGAAAATATGACACCTAATATATGTAAAGCACTTTTTTAAGCCTCAAGGAACTATGTAAGTGGCAGCTATAATAATAATAACTATCACTTACATAACATTTCCAGGTTTGCAAAGGACTTTAACTAGGTTATCTAATTTGATACTCATAGCAACCTTGCAATCAGTACTATTATTCCCATTTTCTCAAGGAAGAAATTGAGGCTAACAAATTAAGTTACTTGCCCAGAGTCACACAACTAGATGTCTATGGGAAGGATTTGAACTCATCTCCTTGTCTCTAACTCCAGCATTCTATCTACTATGACACGAAGCTTCCTATTCATGTTGGTGACCCCATGCATACTGTTCTCCTAACTCAACAACCTCTTCAACCTCCATAGTCTACAGTGGCACTCTACCTCAGAAACCCTTTGAAGTGGTAACACCATAGACTTTATTATTACTCCAGAATACCGTATCTCCATGATTCTGAGCTCTACATTTCCCATTTCTCCAGACTCAGTTCTCAATTCACTGTGCTACTTAGCAACCTGATAAAAAGAAGGCACCCTATAAAAATGCTTATTGATTTGTCTTCTCTCCCTCTCCTCTTTCCTCCTCCTCCTCCTCCTCCTCCTCCTCCTCCTCCTCCTCTTCTTCTTCTTCTTCTTCTTCTTCTTCTTCTTCTTCTTCTTCTTCTTCTTCTTCTTCTTCTTCTTCTTCCTTCTTCTTCTTCTTCTTCCTTCTTCTTCTTCTTCTTCTTCTTCTTCTTCTTCTTCTTCTTCTTCTTCTTCTTCTTCTTCTTCTTCTTCTTCTCTCTCTCTCCCCCCATTTATTGGCTCTTGTAGCTTTAAAAAAAGGCTTCATTCAATCTCACTGCTTTCTCAAGACATTGTCCTATATTTCTCCACTCTTTCACTGCCAAATTCCTAGGAGGTGCTTACACTTATTGCTTCTACTTTACCTTGACCACTACTCACTACTTAATACCTTGAAATCCTGGTTTCTAACCATTTATACTCTAATGGAACTGCTCTCTCAAAAATGATCAGTTCCAAGTTGTGGCATATAAATGTAATGAAATATTATTGTTCCATAAGAAATGACAATCAGGTAGACTTCAGAAAAACCTGGAAAGACTTACATGAACTAATGCTGAGTGAAACGAGCAGAACCAGAAGAACATTGTATGCAGTAACAGCAACACTGTGCGGTGATTAACTTTGATAGACTTAACTCTTCTCAGCAATGCAAGGATCTAAGACAACTACAAAAGGCTCATGATGGAACATTGCCATACACATCCAGAAAAAGAACTATGGAGTCTCAATTCAGATACTATTTGTGCCTGCTCTATCTATCTATCTATCTATCTATCTATCTATCTATCTATCTATTCTTCCCATTGGTTCTAATTTTTCTTTACAACATGAATAATGTGAAAATATGTTTAATATGAATGTATATGTAGAGCATATGCATTGCATATATACATATATACATAAACAAACTATGTTTAATAAGAATGTCTGTCTGATTGTACATCATCTTGGGGAGGGGAGGGTAAGGGAAGCGAGAAAATTTGAAACTCAAAATCTTATGGAAGTAAATGTTGAAAACTAAAAATAATAATTTTTAAAAATCATAAGTTTCCTCTTAAGTGCTCAATTCAATGTCTTTCAGTTTTTCTCACTAACTTCTCTGTAGTTTTTGATCATCCCCTCCTCCTGAACACTGCTCTCTCTTTATTTCCTTAGCTTCTGTGGTACTCCTTTTACCTGGATCTCTACCTACCTGTCTTAATGCCTCTTCTCAGTCTCTTTTATGGGATCATCATCCCTCCCATACATCTTAAATATGATTGTACCCCTAAGGTCCTTGCATCTTCTTTCTTCATATTTTCTTCCCTTGGTGAACTCATATACTACCAGAAATTCAGTTATCATCTCCATATAGATGACTCTTAAATCTATCCTTCTGTCTGTTGACCTACTTACCTGCCTATCTGTTTGATATAGGTCTAATCCTTCATCCAAATCCCCATCTTGCATATTTAGCTACCTATTGGATATCTCCACCTAGATAGTCCATTAGTATCTCAAACTCAACATAACCAAAATGGAACACATAATTATTCTTCCGAAATCTATCCCTTTTTCCAAACTTCATTATTTCTGTTGATGTTCTTATCAAAATCCTAGACAACCAGGGGCTAGACAACCTTAAAGTCATTTTCAATACTTCCCTAGAATAACTATGAATTTATGGAACAGGTGATCAGCAATAGAGATGGTAGCTATAGCTATGAAATATAACAAATCTATCTAGCCTACAACATTATTGTACAGAATCCCAAAATTTAAAGTTGTAAGGGACCTCTGCAGTCATCTAGGTCAACCCACACCCAAAATTAATCCCAGCTAAAAACATACCCTAGAAATTGTACATCTCGTCTCTAACTTAAGACCCTCAAGGAGAGGAATGCATCACCTTTCAAGGTAGCCCATCTACTTTCAGACAGTTCTGATTGGTAAGAATTTTTTTCCTTTCTAGGAAAATGTAGGTTTTATAGAGGCTTTATATCAAACCTACATTTGCCTCCAGTGTTCCAGCTTTTGTCTTCTGGGGCCAAACAGAGTAAGTCTAATCTCTCTTCAGCATGGCAGCCCTTCAAATACTTGAAAAAAAAGCCATCATTCTTGCCCTTGCCCTCCACCCAGTGCCAAGTCTTGTCTTATCCAGGTTAAACAGTCCTCGTTCTTTTAACCTATCTTCATATAACATGGATTATAGGGCCTTCACCATCTAGCTTGCCCCTCTCTGTATTATACCCAGTTTATCAACGTCCTTCTTAAAATGTTGTACTCAAAACTGAACAGAGCACCTTAGATAGGGTCTAGCTAGGGAAAAATAGAGAAAATTATCATCTCATTCCTAAAAACTATGTATCTCTTAATTCAGCAGAAAATCAAACCTAGATCAAGACAATGCAAAACCCATCTGAGTTGGAGTCCTAATTGGGAGCATATAATAGCTATCTGTTTAGTTGTTTTCAGTGGTATCTCTTTGTGGCCCTATTTGGAGTTCCCTTGACAAAAACACTGGAGAGCCTTGTCATTTCCTTCTCCAGCTCATTTTACAGGAAAATGAAGCAAACAGGGTTAAGCGACTTAACCAGCATCACAAGCTAGTAAGTATGAGGGTGGATTAGAACTCAAGATTAGTCTTCCTGACTCTAAGCCCTGCACTCTATCCACTGTGCCACCTAGCAGCCCCAAAAGTTATCTAGCTTTAGGTAAATCATTTCACCTCTCAGAGCCTAAATATGCTTTGAGTTTAGACCTGTAAACTCATAGGTGCTGTTTACCCCATTAGAATATAAGCTCCTTGAGAACAGGAACTGAATTGATTTTCCTTCTGTATCCCTAGTGCTTTACATAGTGATTTGTACATAATAAGAACTTAATAAAGGGTTTCTCATTCATTCATTCACTTTAGTACTAATATCCTATGATTATAGAACTCAATTGAGATAATTTGCCACAGATGTTAGGTACATAAGCACTGAAGAGAATGTTTTGTTCATGGCCCAGGGGCCTCTTAGAGCTGATTACGGCTCCTTGGAAGACATCTGCAGAACAGACAAACAGAAGCAACAATGCTTTTGGGGAAAGACAAAAAGCGGAGTTGCTTCTACATGGTGTCCATTGGCCTGATATCTATGGATCACAATTTCAACCAAATTAAATTGACAGTAAAAATGCCCACAGTTTTTTTTTAATGTCATTGAGTAAGGATCAAAAAACCACCAATCAGGTCATTCAGTGGCATAGAGGACTTTCAAGCATTCTTGATGAAAAAAAACAGAGTTGAATAGAAAATTTGACATTCAGATACAAGAAGCAAGAGATTCTTGAGAAAGTAAACAGGGAAAAGAAAACATAATGAACTTATCAAAGTTGAACTATTTACATTCCTACATGGAAAAATGATAATTGTAACTGATGAAACTTTTCTCAGTATGAAAACAGTTGAAGGAGGGTATATGGGCATATGAATACATATGCAAATGTGTGTATATATGTTTACAGGTATACATAGAGGGCACAGGTCAAATTTAATAGGAAGGGATGATACTTAAAGGGTGAAGTTAAGAGGTGAAAGAGGAATATAATGAGAGGAGATGGGGAGAGACAGAATAGGGTAAACTATCATATAGAAGAGGCAAGGGAAAATGATTGCAAGGGAGGAGAAAAACAGGAAGGCAAAAAGGCAAAAACCTTATTCTCATTGAATTTGGATCAGGAAGAGAGTGACATACATACTAAATGGGATATCTCACCCTACTGGAGAGTAGGGGGAAGGGGGATGAGAGGGGGATTGATAGAAGAGAGGGTAGAAGGGAAAGGGGGAGGGAAGTTGGAAGCATCCACTTTTGAAAAGGGACAGGATCAAAGTAGGGAATAGACCACGTAGGAGGTGGGATAGGAGGGAGGGAAATGTAGTCGGTCTTTTACAATATATCTATTATGGAGATGTTTTGCATAGATACACATGTACAACATACTGAACTACTTACCTTCCCAGTAAGGGTAGGTGACAAGGGAAGAAGGGAATGAATCTGGAATTCAAAGTTTTAAAATCAAGTGTTTAAAAATATAGAAATACTATTATTAATACTATTTTACATATAATTGGGAAATAAGATATATAGGCATTGGGGCATAGAGATTCACCCTGCTCTACTGAAAAAGTCGAAAGTGGTATGGGAAAAGATATGGGAGAGGGCAGATGGGATGAGGGGATATCCTGTGGGACTGCTATTCTGGGGGGGTGGGTAGGGGAAAAATGGGGAAAAATTGTAACTCAAAATCTGGCAGAAATGAATGATGTAAACCAGAAGTTAATAAAGCATTTGGAATAAAAAAATACCAATCAAATAGCTATTGCTGGACCACTGAGATAGATGATGACATCGTATGCAGTGACTATATCATCATAAGTATACTCTATAACCTACACACCTGGTCAAGTCAGTGATGAGACAAAGTCTGCTATTGAACAATAAGATATGCAAGGTCAAATTAATGACTAGTCAACTACTTGTAGAGGATAGGTATCCTTGATTAGGGGGATCACCTTCATGGAACACATATCCTTAAGAATTAAAATAAGCTAGTCAAGTTAAAATGATTGGTACTGAACAAGAGGTCACTAGAGATAATTGTGTGGACTCAGCAGAGTATGCTCTCCATACCCAGAACCACCTGGACATAGCAGCTCACAGAAATGTTGGTCCATGACCATACTCCTGCTCTTCTCAGTTTCTAAAGAAGAGGTGTGAGGCAGGAGGGGCAACATGTATGGTATACCTATTTACTGATAGCAAAAAGTCTATGGGAATGTCCCAATGCTTCCACATAGATTATGACTTCCCCTTAGGTACTCGGAGGTAGAACAGACCATACCCCAGTCTCTAATTTCTGTCCCTCATCCCAAAGACTACCACGTTCTCTGTGGGGCAATATCCCTATTCCAAAATGGCTTATGTGTTTCTTTCTCTTTCAACCCAACAAGATGTGGAGAATCACTGGCATCAGGGTCCAGAAATAGGAAGGTGGGACAAGAAAAACACACAAGTGGCAAGTGATGCAACCCAAAGAAAAACTGCTTTATTCCCATGGCCATACATCTCCCACAAAACTGAGTTCAATGAAGAAAATGTCACCAATGGGAATTTCCACTTCCTTTGTTTATTAAGCTGGGTGCCTTTATTTTTGTACTCTATCAATTCATTCTGAGCATAACATCAAGCATAATGCAGGGGGCAAAAAGTAATTGATGCAATCACCTGGGAATTGCAGCATATAGATCAAAATGTCTTCTATTGCTAAGCTCCTTGTTATTTGGCCCAGAATGGATACGTCTTGGCTGCATTGTAGCAGCAATAATTGTCTCTCATATATCCCCAATCAGGTTGCTTTTAATGACTAGTCAGAAGTGACAATGTAAAAATGTTCAGTGACTTTCCACTATATTTGGCAAATCTTGGACTGACTCCCATTGGTTTGCCCTTGAAGAAAGTGATCTTGAAGACACCTTGCTGGTGCAGAATATGCTACCTGCTGCCTGTCCCCAGAAGCCCTAGTGCCAGAGAGAGGTGCAGGATCTAGAGAGAAAGACCAAAGAAGCCTGCAATGACCTTCAGTTCTTCCATTGTCTTTGAAGGAGGAGGAGCAATCTAACTGGTACCATAACTGTTTAGTGCATCTCTGAAGACAAGTAACTTTCCTATCCTCCCAATTGAGTCACTACACTACCAGGAATAGACCACATCATAGGAAGATCTGAAGAAATGCTAGTAAATTGGCAGATTAGCCAGCCCTGAGACATCTACTTGAACTCCAGGTAATCCCCACCCCCTGCCCTTAGTCAGTCCCTTGTTTTATTCTTTTAATTAATCAAATATTTAAGTTCTCTAAGATGAAGTACATCACCTCTCCATCTTTATTTCATACTCCTTATCCTATAGGCTGACAAGATTTCCCAACTTTCATAGTACAGGTATTGCCAAATGACATCTGGGAAACTTACATTGCATTCATAGAAAATCAGTTAATAAGGGGCAAACAACAGTCCCTGTTCTCAAGGAGCTTACAATCTAAAGGACTCAGATGATCCAGTTTACTCATGGCTGAGTAAAGGATTGCAACCCACTACCATTTCTCTAGTACCTAATCAGGCCTACTTATCAATGACTTTAGAGGATGAAACCCTTTATTTTTTCCTCATCAGAACTATTTTCCTTCCTATATTTCTATAGAATTTGTAGTCTGTGACACAACACTTAGTACTTGGATCATCCTCTTACAGTTTTGTGCATTTTTTTGCCTCTTCATTTAGAACTAGATTGTAAACTACTGGAAGACAGCAATTGTTTCCTACTTTTTCGATTGTTTATTTTAAATCCTTAATGTTTAACAGAGATAAGCTTAAAAATGGTTACACTATTGTCCTACCACAACACAGTTAATGACCCATGAGCCACAATCTCCATTCTGCCTCATTAACTTTTCAGAATTTCTCACTGAACGTATCCAGATCTTGCTTGTATGTCAGAGTTCCTATGCCCAAGTCCCAGACAATTCTTGTCTTCTTCACTAATTTTCTAATTCAGTACTGATACAAAGAATCCGGGTAGTAACAGGAAAGATGCCACATAGTACTGTAGTTCTAAAGGCCCAGTTTTAGTCAATACATTCAGTGTGCGCAGATATCCAGTGGGGGTGGTAGGATTAGTTTACTGTTAATAGAGTCTAGATTTTTTTGGTGCTTTGTGTTAGATTTTTTTTAATCACAACTTGAGAAAAGATATTATTTGCCCCCAAACTTTCCCTTCTGGACATCCAGTCACAGCAAAGCAATTCTAAGAATTCAGAAACTAGAAGGAAGACACCTTAGAAATCAGTTGGGTCCATTGATGGTATGAGAAAAAGCTCGTATTTGATAGGAAGGGGCTTTTATTTCTAAAGTTAATGATATCTAGGTGATATTACCACAACCAATTAATTTAACAAATCCTTTGCTAAGGGGAGACTTACCCCTCTCACATGTTCTCCCCCAATAGCCTGTGCCAGTACAATCACAGATGAAGCGATTCCAGCCATCCTTGCAAACAGCATTGTTTTTGCAGGGGTAGCTGTCACACTGCTTTGTGCTAAGCCTGGAGCAGGAAGACTTGACCCCTGCGGCATTTTGCACCTCTGCCAGCTGCCGGATGTTCTTGCTCCGTCCATCAATGAACAGGTCTCGAATGCAGCCCACGTAGCCATAATTCAGCATTGCAGTCCAGAGCTCTGTAGGGAGGATGAGCCCGGCACGGTTCTCTGGCAGTCCACCCAGGTACATATCCCCCTCCAAGTCCAAGATCTCACTCTCTCCACTTGCTGTGAATGGGGTACGCCTGCTGTTCACTGATATGGTACCTAAGACAAGGAAGAAAGGGAAACGGATATGAGTTAGCAGCTTAGAGGGCAGCTCAGGAAAATCAGACATTCAGTGAGTTAAAGGTAGGTAGGTGGGCCCTGGAGACCAGATCCTGGCTTACCAGAAAAATACCAATATACGATGATAGTAAGTAGGAAAGATACTCTTCATGGGATTGTTTCCAATCTTTGGCAGTTGGGACAGGGTACACCAAGTGGGTGTTGGGAGAAATCTCAGTGACTCAGGAACAAGTCTATATATTAAGTGCTTGTCAGTGACTCAATATAAACCCATGATCACACAAACAAATACACACACACACACACACACACACACACATCTTCAGTGTACCTCCCAAATGAGGCTTTGTTATATTTAAACAAAAGGTCAGCTAATTTGTTTTAATTAATGCCCTACTGTAGCAAATGACCTGCTCTCCTTATAAAAATGGAAGTTTTCCTAGTTTTCCTTCTGAGTGGTTAATTCAGGAACCAGTTGAGATGTAATAGAATATCCATTATAACCAGTCTCTAGATTAAGGATTTCTTGCTCTACAATGCTTCTTCCTCCGACAGTCAATATTATTACTGTGAATGAGGTTGAATCTAAGAAACCTTCTAATGGCTCCTTTCTAACAAATACCAAAATATGTGGAAATTTTCAGAATAAATCTCCCTAGCCTTTTTTTTGTGCCATGATAGACCCTTTAGTCAGATGAAACCTAGGGACCCCTTTTCAGAATAATGTTTTTAAATAATAAGGTAAAAATACATGAAACTGCAAAAGAAACACTGTATTTAAATTATAGTTATCAAAACATTAAAAAAATAAATTCATGGATCCCCTAAAATCAATCCTTGAGTGGTCAGTGGATCCGAGATTCAAAACCTCTATTTTAGAGGAACTGGACCTTTTATTTCACTTACAAAAGGAATTCCCCAAGAGAAAGCTCCCATTGCCTGTGCATATCACTACCTGCTTTTCAATTTATAGTGTTTGAAAGTCACCTGGGACATTGAGAAATTAAATGATTCGTCCAAGTTCACAAAGTCAATACTGTGTGAATGTCAATACATGTCAAAGGTGATAGATTTTGAATCCCAGATCTTCTTATTTCTAAGGCTGACTATCTACTCTGACATGCTATCAATAATCCTTTGATTTTCACAAAAAGTCATTGAACTATGGAGCCACAGAATCTTATAGTTGAAAGCATACCCTGTAGTCAGTCAATATAGCATCTGTTAAATGCTTACTATGTGCCAAGCACTGTGCTAAGTAGGAATAAGGTGGGAATGAGGATACTCAAAAGACAAAAATACCTTACCTGAAGGAATTCATATTCTAATGGTAGAAATAACATGGAAGGAATTCTACATAAGAGATACAGTCTAAATGGAAGATAACCTCAGGGGGAAAAGAAGAGTGTTCTCTACAGTATTTCTGGCAAGTATTAACCTGGCCGTTTTCTTGAATATCTCTAATGAATTCCCATTCTAGCTAGCTCTGTTTGGAAATTGTTTTGTGAAAAAATGAAAGCATTTGAAAATGTATGTAACATTCTGCATTTGAATTCTATCACTTCTCAGAGAAGAGGAACATGTGTTTTGAGATCAGTTCTCTGAGACAGACTTAACCAGTCATTTACAAGATGTTCATCATCTTGTTTTATAATACATGCTAGAATTTTCACTAAGACAAATGTGCTGGCCTATCATTTGCAGAGGGCCCCCTTGATGGAAAAGTGGGACATTTGCCCTCCACCAGGCCTCTCATTCTCCATGATCTTGCAAAGATCACAGATGCTCAGGGGCTCAGTGATCATTCCACAGTCTTTCAATGCCCTGGGATCTAATTTGTCTTGGCCTAGAGACCTGAATGCATCAAGGGTGGGATGGTATTCTTTTACTATCTCCTGACATATCTTGGTTTTCAATTCCCTATTAGCCATTTTTTGTTCTGTCCTCTCAAGTCCAAAGATTATTCTCCTTGTCAGAGGAAACAGAATTGAAAGAAGAGCTGAATAGTTCTCTTTTCTCTCCTTTGTCTGCCATCATCAGCCTATCCATTCTGGGTGGCAGTCCTGCCACTCTGATCCTCTTCTAATCCCCAATAGAGCTTTGGTGATTGTAACTTTCCTGGTTGATGTAGCAAACTAAATTATTCAAACATCAAAGGATATGTTGGGGGAAAGGTATTTTATTGTTTTTGATGTACATGCTGATTATTGCCAACCACCTGAGCTAATGTTGGACATAAGTCCATTGATTAAAAAATGACTATGACATGATTCCCATGTATAAAACATTATCTACTCAGCATATAAGAAAATATAGTTTATTTAAGGCAATGTTATATAGTGAAAAAAACTCTGGATAACTTGGTCCTTTCCTACCCTCCCCACTTTCTTATACTTAACATACTCCACATGCTCTAATCTAGCTGTGCTGGCCTATTTGAAGTTCATCAATTAAGTCTCTCTAATTCCCATCTTTGCACTGGCTGTCTTGCCTGCCTAGACTGCTTTATCTCTTCACCTCTGTCCTTTAGTTTCCCTGGATTCCTTTGAGAATCACCTTAAAGCTCACTTTCTGTAGGCAACCTTTAGCCTTTTTCTTTGGAGGGGGGAAGCAAGGCAATTGGGGTTAAGTGACTTGTCCAAGGTCACACAGCTAGTTAAGTGTCAAGTATCTGGGGCTGAATTTGAATTCAGGTCCTATTGACTCCAGGGTTGGTGTTCTATTCACTGTGTTACCTAGCTGCCCCTAGCCTTTTTAGATTACTTTCAACCTATAATAGATAGATAGATAGATAGATAGATAGATAGATAGATAGATAGATAGATGGATAGATAGATTGATAATAGATATAACATACATATATGTAATATGTATCCATAATATTCACATATGTATACAAAGAAATATATATACATATATCTTTAAGCTATATCTATAAGACATATATATGTACACATAGATAATACATATTTGAAGATATTCATAGATGTATATATCTCATGTATATGGGCAGATAAACAGGCAGTGGAAAAAATGCCAAGCTTGGAGTTCAGAAGACTCATCTTCATGAATTCAAATCTGGCCTCAAACATTTCCTAGATGCATGATCATATGAAAATCTCTTAAACCTGTTTTTACACTCTATCTATAAAATGATCTAGAGAAGGAAATGGTAAAGCACGCCAGGATCTCTACCAAGAAAACTCCAAATGGGGTCATAAAGAGTCAGACATAACTAAAAAAAAACTGAATACATCTAATATGTACACACATATATATGTGTGTACATAAAAATACAAACATGTGTACATATAAACACATATAAAATATATAAATATACGTTCATATACATATATGTATATTGTGTATATATATACATATATACACATATTTGTGTGTGTTTAAATACCTAGTTATTTATATATTTTCTCTTGCATTTGAATGTGAGCTCCTTGAGGGAAAGGATTGTTGTTTATTTGTTTCATCTTTGTATCCCTAATGCTTAGTAAGATTAATAAATACTTATCAACTGATGGACTGATTGGAGCCAGCAAACAATAGTCAGAAATCTCCAACCAAAGTTTCCAATCAAGGCAAAAATCCTGGACGGTTTTCAGATTCCATGAACAATATCAGAATCACAGAATGTCCATTGAAGACAGCCTAAGAGGTAGATCAGTCCAAGCCATACCTAAGAAGAAATTGCTGTATTTATAATAGCCCTATCAAGGAATCATTCTACCTCTATTTAATGTTTTCCAGTGATAGGGTAATTCCCTGTTTCCTGAGTCAGTTCATTCTATTTTTAGAAATTTCTATTTTATTCTAATTGTTAATTTTTTAAATTTAGGCTCTAATCTTCCACATATAATATCATTTTTATCTTTTGTGCAGTTTCCATTCCTTTATGTATATGCCTTTCTCCATCTGGACCAAGCAATGACAGCTCTAGAGTCATTTGCTTCATCTATTAAACATGGGAGTTGAATTATGTTAGAACAATACATAGTAACTGCAGACTTATTGGTCCATTAGGGACATTGGTCTATAGTTTTCTTTTTCTGTTTGGACCCTTCCTAATTTATGTATCAAGACTATATTTATGTCATAGAAGGAATTTGACAAGATCTCATTTTTTATTATTTTTGCAAACTGTTTATTTTATAGTAAAATTAATTGTTCTATAATTGTTTGGTAAAATTCACTTGTAAATCCATCTAATCCAAACTAGAAACAGTCATGAAGCACATAAAAATTTAAGTAAAAAGGGGCTAGAAGGAGGACATTGCAAAATGAGGCAATACCTTATCTCCTGCCAAAAACCTAATGTGATTATGGCCCTGGACTAGATGCCTTCCAAGAACTCATCTAGCTCTAAACTATATAAGACTCCACAATTCTTTAAGGAACTTACAAAATACACACCAGGTTAGGATAGATTAGTAATACACTCACATATTTATTGAACATCTATGAATTCCATAATGGTGGGGTCCATGTCTCATGTGTCATTACATGTCATAGAGGATCTAACATGGACTAATTGTGTTTTGTATTCAAAGCTCTCTAAGTCTCCCAAGATCAATAAAGAATTAAGAACAAGCTTGCAAACTGGGCATGGTGCTTATGGAGTACACATGGAAGTATCATGGCACGGTGGAAAAATTGTTAAATTTGGAGTCAAAGCACCTAATTTCTACCATTCATTATATAAGAGACTTTGTACAAGTCATTGAACTTCCATTTACTCATCCATAAAGTGAAGGGATTAAAGAAGGGGAACTCTGAGATCCTTTTGACTCTAGATCAATGACCCAATAATCTTAAATTGTCAAGTAAAAGGGTAGAAGGGAAAGGAAGAACACTGTCAGAGATAATAGTAGTAGCATAGGGGCAGCAGCAAGGCAACAGTATGACTGCCATGCCTCTAGATATTTAAATGTTTAAATTTAATCCATAACTAGTACCGCTAAAATCATTATGAAATGTATTGCTATTCCACAGATTTGGCAATAGTCTGTCAAATCCTACCTTTCATATACATATCAATGTAGAGCCCACCCTTTCACCCTAATATGGAAAGTCTAGATTTCTGGGCCTATCCTTGGGATCCCTCAGTAAAGGCTCTGCTGGGATTCTACTACTACTACTCCTCAGGTTAGGTATAAATAAATAAGCCTATTGGAGGTTTAAGACGTGTGTGTGTGTGTGTGTGTGTGTGTGTGTGTGTGTGTGTGTCCTTAATTCAGCATCCGCTCCTTTCTTCCAAACATTTACTAATCATGGGAAATCTATCTAAATCACTGTTGCTTTCTACAATGGTCTTATTAAGACATTTTTCTTTTAAACATCCAACTGGTACAAATGATAATAAATGTCTTTGGCACTATCTTCTCTTTTACCTATGGTCTTTCCTTTGCCCTTAACATTTCCATAGAGGAGGGATTCTTAACTTGGGATCCATGACTTTTAAAAATGTTTTGATAATAGCATGTCATTATAAATAGTTTCCTTTGCAATTCCATGTATTTTATTTTATACATTAAAAACAGTATTCTGAGAAGAGGTCCATAGGCTTCACCAGATTACCAAAGCTGACCACCACATATACACACAAAAAAGGTTAAGAATACTTGCCATAGGAGTCATTTGCCATCTAGCCAAAAGTTATACTTTGTGCTATGTAAATATAGCATTATAGAAACTTTATTTAATTTATTTGGATCCCTAAGTACTTCCCAACATTTTTAATTTTTGTTTATGAAGTGGTCAATTCCTGGCCTTTATTAGCATATTATTTTATATTGAGATATATATATATATATTATATATATCAAGATAAATCTTGCTAAATCTTTAGGAAATCTTAAGATTTACTAAAGAAAAAAGATTCCATATGAGGGAAAGAAGGATAGAGGGAGTTATAGGAGAGGGATTGTAGGTACCTATATTTTTCTAAAGATAGTAGAGATTAATAAGGGACAGGAGAACAAGTGCTAGACCTGGAATGAGGAAGACTCTGACACTTGCTAACTATTTATAATGTAGGTAAATTATTTAATCTCTCTGATCCCTTTGCAATTTCCTAAGACTTATCTACTTAAAGATAGGTTATTATCTAATCTGTTTGGCAGATGAAGGTCCCAGAGCAGAGAAATAATAAAGCCTTAACCTATTAGAGATTAGCATTAAATGCTATCTAATACCCAAAAGAAGGAAAACATAATTGAAATTTTCACAAATTGTGTTTCTGATTACTCTTACTTATTTTCTTAAGGCCAGTCATTTATTTGTCTAAATAAATTTTCATGCTTTGATTGTAATTATCAGCATCCAAAAATATTGACTGACTCTTACTCCCTTGTGAGAAGCAAATCAAATTTGTAAATGCTTATAAAATAAAAATACACTTTTCATTAATCAGTGACCATAAGATGTAAACACAGTAGAATTTCTTATTCAAAACCAATAATTACCTTTGGGAAGAAAAAGTATAGGGAGAAACACAATTAAAGGGTTTATATTTGTTCTACCCTTACTTGTGACAAAGATTGCATAAGACCTCAAGCTGACATGCCACAGAAGAAATTAATCATGAAACAAAACCTCTAGTGACATAACAGATAACACCTAAGGTTCCTTCCAGGTCTGAATCTATGTTCCTATGACAGCTGAGATTGTGGATACCCAAACACCTTCTTCTTATAACAGTGTTTCCCTCTTCATTGACTGTATTTTACCTTCTTTATGGGAAAAGAGGAGATTTGAACCTTCAGATAAATTAAAAGATTTTTTTTAAGTATAAAAACCAAACTCTTCATTCTTTTTCAGCAAAAAACATTTAATTTGAAGTCTTTTATCTCCGATCAAGTTTCAGGCAATCAATAAACCTTCCTACTGAGCATCAAATAGTCCATCACTATCTGCTGCCCAAATGTCCTCTGTGCATAGCACATCCAACTTCTCCTATGGGTAACAATGCTCATTGCTGTTGCCGTAAAGCTGTCCCGTCAAAACAGACAAACTCAACAGTATAGTTATGGATCCCATTGGGTGGAGCCGTGCTTCCTCTCACCATACCAAAAGCATAAGCCTGCACATAGAATGAAAATGACCACAGTGTTTTGCACATTGGGGATAATTAGTGCATGTTTGTTGATTTGAATGGAATGAATAAATTCTCACCAGAGGAATTTGCCCTTATAAACCACAGTAATTTTAGGGATAGGAGACCTTTAGGGTTTGGGACTAGCTAGAATGCAGCAGATATGCATAATAAAGGCAAGAATGTGGAACTAGCCAGCCCCATTCAGCTTCTGTTCTGTCTCTTACCTTCATTCGCATGCCAATCAAAATGGATCATGGGAATGAATTCAATCCCCAGCCTCCATACCTTTTCTGTGTGTGCATGTATGGATGGATGTGGGAGGAGGGTTCCTTAAACAGAATTCCCAGCATAAGTTTTGGGAATACAGGCTCATAATCAGGGATTGAATGGAATAACAAGGAATTGTATGGGCAGCTCCACAGGATTATGGACATTAAATCAGCACCAGACAAAGAATAGTTATAAAGAACAAATGATCCTAGTCTGGGAAATTCTATTGGCTTTGTTGGATGTTTCCTGTCTGGATATATTGGTTGACAGCCTCAACTATGCACTAAAAGAGTATCAGTCAGCCCTTATAAGGAAAAGGTTTTCTATCGACTGCACACCAGCAGAGAGCAGGTAGATGTCCCTGAAGAACTAAGGCCAAGCAGATGGTACTGAGGGAGAGCTTAAGAACTCAATAACATCACCAGTAAATGAAGATTCCTAGCAGTGGAGACATGAGGCCCAGTTCTGTATAGAAAGCAGCATGAGTACATTCAGCCAGGCTAGATGTATACTGAAATGCATATTCTCCACACATGTGCTTCAACCAAACTGGTTCCTGGCATGTACCCCTGCATGTATGTTTTCTGGCCATGCATGTTTCCTATATTATGATTTCAATGAATATAAACTGTTGAGGGGTATTTTCTGTGTGTTCATCTTTGCCGATAGTAGAGTAACATATAGGAAAGTATATCCCATGTATACATGGAGAGTTACTTTACTGTCTCTTCCTTACTATGCAATCTGATTAATCTTCATATTTTATATGCTTTTATAGGCTTGTGTACTATGGTTCTGAATGGGCACTGACTCAATGGGTTCCTTTAACCTAGGGTAGTCTATTTTATTTTATTTTTTTCTGGATGCTCATATGCAAAGTGAGACTCTAAAGAGCCATATTAGTGACCCTAAAATAGGACTTCTTCCTGTCTCTATAATACCTGAATGAGAAATTAGGTCAAATTAGTAAGAGATTCCTACGATATAGATCCTGGGGAAATGATTACCTTTCTTATAACATTTAGCAGACCCTTAAGTTTGCAATGGCCCAGAAGAAGCCAGAATAAGACTGGTCAGGTATTCAGAAACCCCAGATTCCATATTAGCCTCTTTTTTCCTCCTCTCTTTGTTATTGTTCCAGAGTGGCTGTGTATTGCCCCAGGCTGGCTTGTTTGATCTGAGGCTGCAGAAACAAGCAAAGCCATTTAAGCTAAATGTAAAAGGTTATGAGGAGGAAGGGAGAGTTAGTGAGGACTGAGCAAAGAGTGAAATATAGGCTTTCACTCTAAAGCAAGGCTTTAAATTGAACATGACTTCAGGAAAAATCAATTTGCTTTTCCCTTTCTTGTCATAATTTTCTCGACAACATGACTTTTGCCAATTATTGAGGGGTATATCTGTTGCATAAACTACTGGCACTGTGAAGCCAGTGTAATGTAAAAATCACCTGATCTGGCATCTGTAATCTCACAACTGGTTTTCATAGCAATGAGAAGGGGAAAAGAAGCCAACACGAATGTCATGATAGTCTCTTTGTAGTGGGAAATGTATACACAATATTTTAAAATTTATGTCCACTTTAAGGACTATTGGGGGCATAGCTAAAATTGGAGAGTGTAATATGTGACCAGAAGAAGGAGAATCCAAGCTACAAATGGTCTAAGGGTCTAGTTCAGAAATAAACACCTAAAATAATGTCCAAAGGGAACATGAAAAACCAGTGAAGTGAACAAAGAATTGGGGAATAGGTTGCCAGGAGACTCTAGATCAGAATGACTGTTTCCACTCTGCTATGAGCCTCACCCACCATACACCTTCATTTTCTCCTACCTGATCTGCCATCTCTTTGAATGTCCACATGGTACCACTCTCCATCATTTGCTTTCTTCTGGGTGGCTTTCACTTTGATGGTGCCAGAGCCCATGTCAAGGAGCAGGTAGAGGTTGCCATCTAGCAGTTCAACAGCAAAGAAGTCTACTTTGGTGTTCTTTTGACTCCTGGAGTCCTTTCTCTCCTGGGGCTTGCCATGAGTGAAAAGAATGAGGCCATTGGGCTCTGTTGTACGGAAGTCAAAGGAGATTGAGCCCATCCTCTTGGTATTCCACTTGGGAAGGCTAATGTAAGCCTCAGGGGTTTCAAAGTTGATGGGGTCCAGTGTGGCCACATTTTCACATTTGAACACCACCTCACCATATATTTTCATCTTGGTGTCACCAATCCTGGCCAAGCGAGACAGCTCCAGACGGATATCGTTATTCTTATAAACAACCTGTCAGAGATCAAACAGAAATACCACATGAATCAGTGTTGCAAACAATAGCTCTCTATTGCTAGTTAGGCTTCAGAGAGAAACATCTAGGATGAGGCTTTAGGGCACTGCACTCTGCAGTGATATTATACAAGGACATAAAAGAGAGTCTTAGGGGACCTTGGAGAGCACACTGAGCCTTGAATAAATTTTCTCAATCCCTATTTTGCTCTCTCTTTTCTGCCCAATTCCTTAAACTACTACAAAGAGTCAGAACATAACACAAAAGACAAAGTTCATATGTAATTGGAATGCTTTACTTTTTGACTTAAGCAATGTTAGAAATAGCTTTGGGGCTAAATGTTGCAGTGGATTGAGGGCCAGATCTGAAATCAGAAGGACCCGTGTTCAAATCCAGTCAGTCCTAAATAGTTACTGGTCACATGATTCTGTGACAAATCACTTAACTTCTGTTTGTCTCATTCTCTTCATCTGTAATATGGGGATAATAATAGCACCTACCTTCCAGGATTGCTGTAAGGATCAAACGCAATAATATTTGCAAAGTGTTTAGCAATGCCTGGAGCATAGTAATAGTTGTTATTAGTAGTAATAATATTATTGTTATTATTATATTCAAAACTATATCTAGGAAGGGTCACTGGGGCTTTTTGCCCCAGAGTCATTAGAAGTGGGGAGAGTGCTTCCTCACAGTAGTGATCTTATTCCCTGGAAAGTGGAAGGGAGAAAGTCTCTAAGGAAGAAAGTCTCTTAGTATCTGAATAGTAGTATTGGGAAAGAATAAGACAAGGAACAGCATCCTCAGAAAAAATGCTTCTCTTCCAGATCAGGTCTAGTCCTGGCTGTGTGGGCAGCACAATTCTCAGGCATCCCAGATAAGTAATGGACTGAGAATCAGTCCCCAATAGCATTTGCAAACCTGGGGTATTAAGATTCATGGGAGAGGGGAACAGTCTGCTCTAGATTTAGAGTTGGGTTGTCCCTATTACATTTAGCTGAGTTGAGAGTTGAGAGTTAACACAACTGTTGGACAGCACTGGGAAGAGCAGTCACTTAGACTCAAATCCCACCCAAACCAACGAAATAACTGAGTAGTGGATGGAGTGCTGGATTTTCCAGTATATGACACTGAACAAGTCACTTAATGTCTGTGCCTCAGTTTTCTCATCTGTAACATAAGGGTCTTGGATTCTTTAACCCCTAACATCTCTTCTAGTTCTTAATCTGTGATCCTATGACCTTTTGTACTGAGTTTATCCCAGGTGCCCCAATACCAAGACAGAATGCCTCTGATTGAATATGCATTCTACTTGTATGCATTGCAGCTTAAAATGGGGCAGCTAGGTGGACAAGTGGGTAGAGTGTCGGGCCTGAAGTCAGGAAGGTTCATCTTTCTGTGTTAAAATCCAGCCTCAGGCACTTACTAGCTGTGTGACCCTGGGTAAGTTAAGCCTACATACCTCAGTTTCCTCATCTATAAAATGAGCTGGAGAAGAAAATGGCAAACCACTCTAGGTTCTTTGCCAAGAAAACCCCAAAAGGGGTCACAAGGAGTGTGACATTATTGAAAAATCACTAAATAACAACAGCTTAAAACATATTACTCAAAAAATTTGCTACCACCAGTCAAAGCCTATAAAGCAGTTACCTTTTATTCCTAATCCCCCACAGCAGCATCATAAAGAGTTTTTTCTGCATATACCAGTCCATGGAGCAGACCATTCTGACATAATTCCCTTCAGTATAATGTGTGTTATTCATGACTATATTCTTAAAGGTAAAGAGAATAACTCTTCTATCCTTTGCCCTAACTCACCCCAGTTTAGATATCATTCTGTTTATCTTTGATAAACAGAACTTTGAGGAGGGAGACAGAGTCCATCTGGGACTCCAATGAATCTCTAACTTCAAACTATAGAATTATCAACCCACTCCAGCATGTAGGCAAATGGAATACATCTGTTGTCATTAAATTTTCCAATATAACAGCATGGGGATGTTTACACTGGCAACCTGTACCTTACTCTATTTCCATGAGACTAAAGACCTGACATTATCACGGAATTCAGATTTTTTGAGGAATTTCATTTTCAGTAGCTCTGAGTGTCATATTTAATATTGTGTCAAATAAACATCACCCATAAAAGGTCCCAGAATCTTCCTATTTTTAAGTTTTGATAGGATGACCACATGTAGAGAGTACATATCGTAGGATCTCATGACAATTGCACTAGCAATGCAAACTCATGGAAAAAAAATAATAGAAGTGAGTCATTGCTCCAATTTCTATCCTTTTTATCCTCCTACTCTGCAACGTTATCTTTTGGGGAATAATAAATTCTGATAGAATAATGAAAATAATAAAAGTCCATTATCTTCCCTACCTTTATTTTAAATGGTTACTGTTATATCAAAAGATTGAGAGTAGTCAGGTGGCACAGTGGATAGAACAAACTCTGGGCTTGGAGTCAAGAAGACCTGAGTTCAAATATGACCTTAGACACTTACTAGCTGTATAACCCTGGGCAAGCCACTTAACCTTCTTTGCCTCAGTTTCCTCATCTCTTAAATGAGTTAGAGAAGGAAATGGCAAACCACTCAGTATCTTTGCTAAGATAACCCCAGATGGAGTCACAAAGTATTGACATAACTGAAACAAACAACAAAATTTTAAATAATTAATTGTTAAAAGTTAATGACCAATGAATGATTAAAGTGGTAATGGTCTTGGCCATAGTGGATTAAGAGCTAGACCTGAAGTCAGGAAGACCTGGGGCAAGTCCTGCCGCTGACACATTCTGGCTTGAGGACCCTGTACAAGTGAGTCACTTAACCTCAGTATCCTAGGAGGATCTCTAAGACTCCAGATTGAAGAGGAAGTGCTGACTTGTACTGGTAGAGGTGACATCCTCCCTGGAAGATCCATAAATATATGGAATCGCAGGTTTGGTCCAAAAGATCATGAGTGCTGAATAAGGAAGATTACTTTTTCTATCCCATCCCAGAGAGGCAGAATGCCTTTGAGGCCCAGTCACAGGATGATAGGATTTGAAAGCGGAAAGAAACCAGAGATCATCTAGTTTAAGCCCCTCACTCTGTCAATGAGGAAAATGAGGTCAAAAGGGGGTAAGAAATTTGCCCAAAGTTAGGGAGCTTTGAGGAGACCCCAGGAATAAATCAAAGGGGAATTCAGGCCCTGGCAGACAACATATAAGAAGGGAAGTTATTTCAGCAATAACTAAGTGCCAGAATAGAGGCATGAATTAATATAGCCAGGGGCAAAAAGGATTCACTCTGGCCCGGGAGTAGAAAAAAAATGAAATGTAGAACACAAATCTCTTACAGAGTTAGACCTCATGACTTGGGCCAGCAAGAGACTAGACTCAGGTACCTGGTCCTCTGAGGTTATACAGACGGCAAGATCTTTAAATAAGACCTGCCTCCTAAACTGATATTTAATGTCTCTAACATAATGGTTTATAGGCAATGGAAACTCAGTCCTCTACTCTGAAATCCCTCACCCTTTTATCCTACTGTCAATCATGTCAAACCTTGAACCTGGATTATTCCTACCGTCTCCCTCCTTCTTTCCTATTCATGTACTGCTCAATGGAACTTAAGAAAATCATGAAATTATGCTGATTGGGTCCACTACAAATTTTATGTTATTATCTAATTTCAACTGGAACCTCACTGCATTCTATTTCTCCCTAATTGAGTCACACCTCCCATAGTCCCCCTGCCCTCCACCCACTCATACACACATACATACACACATACACACACACACACACACACTCATACACACATACATACACACATACACACACTCATACACACCTACACACATACACACACACACATACACACACTCCCTAATTGAGTCACACCTCCCATAGTCCCCCTGCCCTCTACCCACTCATACACACATACATACACACATACACACACATACACACACTCATACACACATACACACATACACACACACTCCCTAATTGAGTCACACCTCCCATAGTTCCCCTGCCCTCCACCCACTCATACACACATACACACACATACACACACACACACACACACTCATACACACATACACACATACACACACACTCACGACATTTGTAGAGTTCTCTCTTTTCTCCTCCCTTTTTAATATCATTTTAACATATATACTACTATTTCTTCAGTCCAGTCTTCAATGAAGAAGCAGTCCTTGTCCTTGCCAATGCCAATCTCTCTGCATGTACCCTTGATCCTATCCCCTTCCCATCTTCTCCAACAGATTTCCCTAACTATAACTCTTATCTCTAACCTCTCCAATCTGTTTGGATCATTTCCTGTTGTCTATATCCCCCATACTTAAAAAAATACTCACTTGATCCTAAAATTCCTGGTAGACATAATGCTGTATCTTTCCTCCCTTTATAGGGTAAAAGAAAATCTACACCCAATTGTGATTATTTGTCATCTATATCATGCCTATTAACTGTGGGTATACTCCAGGGCTCTGTACTGGGTCCCCTTTCTATATTCTTTCACTTGGTGAATGCATCGGTTGTCACAGGTTTTATTACCACCTCTATACTGAGGACTCCCAGGCCTATATGTCTAGCCCTAGTATCTTTCATGATCTCTAGTCCCACTTTGCCAACTGCCTATTAGATATTTCAAACTGAATACAAGTGTCTCAACTACAACATGTCCAAACCAGAACTCATTATTTCCCCAAAAAACTTACCCTTCTTCTGAATTTGTATGAATTTGAGGGCACAAGTCACTTCTTCCAGTCACCCAGATTCACAACCTTATTTTCATTCTTAACTCCTCCTTTGAAATGACCACACATATTCAATAAATTGACAGATCATGTAATTTCTATCTGCACAATTTATCTCCTACAGGTGCCCTTCTTTCCATTCACACAGCTACCACCCTAGTTCAGAACCTCATAATCTCTCCTGGACTATTGTAATAACATTCTATTTGGCCTTCCTTCTTCAAACATCTCCCCAAAGCACAAATCTGATCCCAATCCCATCACTCCCACACACACATACACATACTCAATAATTTCCATGGAACCTTATTACCTCTAAAATCAAATATAATTCTTCAGTTTGCTACTAAAATTCTTCAGAACCTGTGCTCCCTCCCAAAATTGCATTGCATATTTTGCATGTTATGACATTTATATAAAGACTTATAGTCTCCCCAGAGAGGATGTAAGCATCCTAAGGACAAGGACTATTTCATTTTTGTCTTTATTTCACCAGGATTTAGCAAAGTACCTGACACATACTAAGAACTTAATGAATATTTGATGATTGGTTGACCGATGGAGAAATTGTAGAAGTGACCATGTCATTCCCTACTTAATGGACTCTGGAGGCTCCCTCTGTCTCTCATGCCTGGAATATCCCCCATCTTCATCTCTGCCAGCTGACTTCCTGCAGGTCCCAGCTAAAATTTTGTCTTCTACGGGAATCTTTAGCAATCTCTCCTAACTCTAGTGCCTTCCTCTTGTTAATTATTTCCAATTTATGCTGTAGATAGCTTGTTTCTACATAGTTATTTGCATGTTCTTTCCCCCATTAGATGCTCCTTGAGAGTAAGGATTATTTTTGCCTTCCTTTGTATCCTTAGTGCTTCACACAGTGTCTGTTGCAAAATAAACATTTATTGACTGATTCCTATACCTCTCAGCTTAGATTTTCTTTTATATTATCTTGTAATGATTACTAGATATTACAACATTGACCTTTCTCCTTCCAGTCGTCCTTTAACTCTTAAGGCCACACATGTCGGTACTTAAGTAGAAATACGCTGCTTTTTTCACACATTTAATTATTGCCTTAGTAAATAGTTGTAATTTTTGTTACAGTAGAGATCATACCATATACTTCTTTTTTTCTTTTTTTTTTCTTTTTGGAGGGGGAAGGCAGGGAAATTGGGGTTAAGTGACTTGCCCAAGGTCACACAACTAGTAAGTATTAAATGTCTGAGGCCAGATTTGAACTCAGGTCCTCCTGACTCCAGGGCCAGTGCTCTATTCACTGTGCTATCTTGCCTCCCCAATACCAAATACTTCTTTCGCATCCTGAAGTCCCAAACACAATGTCTTGTTCTTTCAATTTTCTTATCCATTATCCCTTTATCACAAACCAACCCTCCAAACTATTATCTTGAGTCCTTTGACTCTTCCTTAGTTTTCTAGTCTATGAATCCTGTTCATGGCCTCATAAATAATAGTACCTTCTCTTTCACACGAAAATCCTGTTTTCATGATCTTCCACTGTTCATAACTCCCACTTTTCTAACCTCCAGTAACTCTTAGCATCTGCCTCCTCTGCTCCTACTCCTTATTTATCAAACATTCTGCTGGAGAAAATAACATCTTTCAGACTGAGTCTTCAAGAGATTTGGGTTATCTAACCTTCACTGGGCCCCATCTCATACAGTTATCCTTTTATGCATATCTCATTGATTTTGTTGTGTACTCCACAATGGTGTTACAAACATTGATCTTCCTCAGAGCTTTGTGACTGAGACCAGCTCTCTGACCACTCTTCCAGGATGCTTTTCCCTGAATTCTTTTTTTTTTTTTAATTTTAGTAATACGTTAAAGTTGTCAAAGCATTGTTCATGCATTTTAGTCTCACAATAAGCTGTGAAAAAGCACAACTTATGAGTTCCTCAAGGGCAAAAACTCTTTTCCCCTTATCCTGTATAATCAGTGTTTGGTATACAGTAGGTACTTAATAAATGTTTATTGACTGACTACAGGGTATCCCAAAAGTCTTTTTTTTTTTTGGAGGGCATTTGGGGTTAAGTAACTTGCCCAAGGTCACACAGCTAGGTTTTTGTTTGTGTGTGCATTAAGTGTCTGAGGCTGGATCCGAACTCAGGTCCTTCTGACTCCAAGGCCGACGCTCTACTCACTGTGCCACCTAGCCACCCCTATCCCAAAAGTCTTAATGAAGTTTTAAGCTATTTAAGCTTTTATGAGATTATGTATTGTGAAGCTTATTTAAACTTAAATAGCTTAAAACTTCATTAACACTTTTAGGACACCCTGTATAATCTTTGCTTTATAGATGAAGAAACTGAGGCTCTCAGAGGTTAAAAAATTTGTGCATGGTCACATGAGTAGTAAATGTCAGAAGCTAGATTCATACTTGGGTCTTCTGGAATCTGTGTCCATCACTCTATCCATTTTGTCATATTGAAGCAATGTATAATAGATGCCTCTACTTCATCATCACCCACTCACTCTTCAAACTCCTGAAATCTGGTTTCAAACTCCATCACCCTACTGAAATAACTCTTTCCAAGGTCACTAATCATTATGTCCAATAGCCTCTTTTCTATTCTTATGCTCCTTGACCCTCTGTGGCATTTGGAACCATGAACAACTATTTGCTTCTGGAACACTCCTTCTCCTTGCCTTCTAAGATAGTATACTTTCATTGTACTCCTAGTTCTCTGAACTACTCCTCTCTGTTTTCTTTTGGTTTGCATTTATTTTTTTTTTTTTGGTTTGATATTTTTTGCTAGTTACTTATCTTCCAGCCCCTAAGAGGAAGTACAACTAAAGGTCAGTCTTTAATCATTGTTCCTTTCCACTCTAGCCTCTTTTCTTTCGTTACTTCATTTGCCTCCACAGCTTCAAATACCTTCTCTATGTAGATGATACCCAAATCTATATCTTCACTTGCAACTTGTCTACAAAACATAAGTCCTGAGTTTTTGGTTGCATGTTTGACATCACCATCACCACCTAGATGACCTACTAATACTTTAAGCCTATCAGATCTAAAACTGAATTCATCATCATCTTTAACATCACGTAATAGACAGAGCATAGAATTTGTAGTGAGACAACCTGGGTTCAATGACCAGCTTTGTTATCTACCTACCTGTCATGTCCATGATTTAATTTTCATGGACTTCAGTTTCCTTATCTGTAAAATGGCTTGTTCAGCTAGAGATCTTTCAGGTCCATTCTATGTCTAAATTCTATGATACAGAGGGCGGAGCCAAGATGGCAGAGTAGAAACAGCTCATCCAAGCCACTCTGCCCTCAGATTCCCCCCAAATGATGTAAAAGGGGACTCTGAACAACTTCTGGAGCCCCAGCACCCACAGAACAACACAGAGAAGCTAAACTCCCGCTGAGGACAGCCCAGCAGCCCGGCAGGAAGGACCAGCGCAGTGGTCTGGGACCTGGCAGCGTGCAGCGCGCAGAGCGCAGGAGCCGAGCCGAGCCGAGCCGAGCCGAGCCGAGCCCAGGTCTGCATGAGCCGAGGTTTTAGCCCCAGGGCAGCAGGGCCAGCAGCCAGCTGGAGGAACCCCAGAACACCAGGAGCTGTGGCGACTCCAGAATTATCAACATAGACTTGCTTAGGACAAAGTAAGAGGTTAGTGTCCTATGGAATTTGGGACTGGTATTAGGGAATGCGTCGGCTCCCTCCCCTGGGGGCTAGAAGCCGCTGAGGACAAACGCCATTTTGTAGTTTTCAGAGGCAGCTCCCGCTCCCAGCCTGCAAATTTGTAGGGAGATCCAGCGATCAGTCTTGAGGGGTAATCGCTCTTGCTTTAACCTCCCTGGATCTGGATTGTGATCTAGGGTGGAAATCGTGGGTGGGTTTACAGCTTGCCAGAAACGGAAGTTGCCCCCCACACGTTCGGGACGAAAATTCCTCTATCTGGCCTTAAAGCCATAGTGTGGCAACAAGCCCAAAAGTCAAGTAATTAAGTGGCAACATGCCAAGGCAAAGGAAACAGAAAAATGCAATCCTAGACTCCTATTTTGGGGGCATAGAATGGGAAAAGGACTGTGAGGTCAGAAGTCCTGCTCCAAAAGCCCCAGGGGAAAACATGAGCGGGTTGCAGGCCATAGAGGACCTTAAGAAGGACTTTAAAAATCAAATAAGAGAAGTGGAGAAAAATTGGAAAGAGAAATGAGAAGGATGCAGGAAAAGTATGAAATGAGGGTCAACAGCCTGACTGAGAAAAACAACACCTTAAAAAATAGACTGACTCAAATGGCAAAGGAGGCCCAAGAGGGCAATGAGGAGAAGAATGCCTTAAAAAGTCGAATTTGCCAGATGGAAAAAGAATCTCAAGTTCACTGAGGAGATTCATTCCTTCAGAGTTAGACTGGAGCAAATGGAAGCTAATGACTTTATGAGAAATCAAGATGCTGTTAAGCAGATCCAAACAAATGAAAGATTAGAAGGCAATGTGAAATATCTCATAGGAAAAACCACTGACCTGGAGAATAGATCCAGGAGAGACAATTTAAAAATTATTGGACTACCTGAAAGCCATGATCAAGGAAAGAACCTAGAAATCACCCTTCAAGAAATTCTCAAGGAAAACTGCCCTGATGTTTTAGATCCAGAGGGCAAAATAGAGGTTGAAAGAATCCACCGGATATTGCTGCAGAAGAATGATGGGAAACTGGGGGGGCGGAGCCAAGATGGCGGAGTAGAAACAGCTCATCCAAGCCTCTCTGCCCCCAGATTCTCCACAAACTATGTAAAAAAGGACTCTGAAAAACTTCTGGAGCCCCAGCACCCACAGAACGACACAGAGAAGCTAACCTCCCGCTGAGGACAGCCCAGCACCCTGCAGGAAGGACCAGCGCAGTGGTCTGGGAGCCAGCAGCACGCAGAGCACAGAGCACAGGAGCCTAGCCGAGCCCAGGTCCACGTGAGCCGAGGTTTTAGCCCCAGGGCGGCAGGGCCAGCCGGCTGGAGGAACCCCAGAACACCAGGAACTATGGAGATTCCAGAATTATCAACATAGACTTGCCTAGGACAAAGTAAGAGGTTAGTGTCCTATGGACTTTGGGACCTGTATTTGGGGAATGCGTCGGCTCCCTCCCCTGGGGACTAGAAGCCGCTGAGGAGACACGCCATTTTGTAGTTTTCAGAGGCATTTCCGGCTCCCAGCCTACAAATCGTGGGGAGATCCAGCGATCAGTCTTGGGGGGTAATCGCTCTTGCTTTAACCTCCCTGGATCTGGATTGTGATCTAGGGTGGAAGTTGTGGGTGGGGTTACAGCTTGCCAGAAATGGAAGTTGCCCCCCACACGTTCGGGACGAAAATTCCTCTAGCTGGCCTTAAAGCCATAGTGTGGCAACAAGCCCAAAAGTCAAGCAATTAAGTGGCAACATGCCAAGGCAAAGGAAACAGAAAATGCAACCCTAGACTCCTATTTTGGGGGCATAGAGCGGGAAAAGGACTGTGAGGTCAGAAGTCCTGCTCCAAAAGCCCCAGGGAAAACATGAGCGGGTTGCAGGCCATAGAGGACCTTAAGAAGGACTTTAAAAATCAAATAAGAGAAGTGGAGGAAAAATTGGAAGAGAAATGAGAAGGATGCAGGAAAAGTATGAAATGAGGGTCAACAGCCTGACTGAGGAAAACAACACCTTAAAAAATAGACTAACTCAAATGGCAAAGGAGGCCCAAAAGGGCAATGAGGAGAAGAATGCCTTAAAAAGTCAGATTTGCCAGATGGAAAAAGAATCTCAAAAGTTCACTGAGGAGATTCATTTCTTCAGAGTTAGACTGGAGCAAATGAAAGCTAGTGACTTTATGAGAAATCAAGATGCTGTTAAGCAGATCCAAACAAATGAAAGATTAGAAGGCAATGTGAAATATCTCATGGGAAAAACCACTGACCTGGAGAATAGATCCAGGAGAGACAATTTAAAAATTATTGGACTACCTGAAAGCCATGATCAGGAAAGAACCTAGAAATCACCCTTCAAGAAATTCTCAAGGAAAACTGCCCTGATGTTTTAGATCCAGAGGGCAAAATAGAGGTTGAAAGAATCCACAGATCACCTCCTGAAAAAGATCCCAAAAAGAAAACTCCCAGGAATATTATAGCCAGGTTCCAGAATCCCAGATCAAGGAGAAAATACTCCAAGCAGCCAGGAAGAAACAATTTCAATATTGTGGAAACACAATCAGAATAGCCCAGGACCTGGCAGCTTCTACACTGAGGGATCGAAGGGCATGGAATATGATATTCCAGAGGGCAAAAGAACTGGGAATGAACCCAGGGTCACCTACCCAGCAAAACTGAGTATTTTGTTTCAGGGGAAAATATGGTCATTCAGTGGAATAGAGGACTTTCAAGCATTCTTGAGGAAAAAACCAGAATTGAATAGAAAATTTGACACCTAGACACAAGAAGGAAGAGATGCTGAGAAGGTAATCAGGGAAAAGAAATCAAAAGGAACTTATCAAAGTTGAACTATTTACATTCCTATATGGAAAAGCAATAACAGTGACTGATGATATCTTTCTCACTATGAAAATAATGGAAGAAGGGGGTGTGGTCATATGAATACATATGTGAATGTGTGTGTATATGGCTACAGTTATATATGGATAGAGGGCATAGGTTGATTTTGTTGGGAAGGGAGAGTGCTCAAGGGATGAAATTGAGGTGAGAGAGGAAAGTGGCAAGAGGAGATGGGGAGAGACATGGTAGGGTAAACTATCTCATGTAGGGGAAGTGGTTGCAAAGGAGGGGGAGAATAGGGAAGGCTAAAAAGGCAAAACCACATTCACATTGAATTTGGTTCAGGGAGAAAATGACATACATACTAAATGGGATATCTCAACCTGCAGCAGGATAGGGGGAAGGGGGATGAGAGGAGGGATGATGGATGGGAGGACATCCTTGGGGTGAGGGGAGGTTGGAAGTACCCACTATAGAAGAGGGACAGGATCACATAGGGAATGGACCAGGTGGAGGGTGGGATGAGTGGGAGGGAATTATAAGCAGCCTTGTACAATATATCTACTATGATAATGTTTTGCATAGCTAGACATGTACAACATATACTGAATTACTTATCTCCCCAGAGGGAATGGGTGACAAGGGAGGAAGAAATGGATCTGAAATTCGAGGTCTTAACATTAAATGTTTCAAATATATATAAATACTATTATTAATACTCTTTTGCTTGTAATAGGGAGATAAGATGTGCAGGCATTGGGACACAAAGATTCACCTTCCTCTAATGGAAAAGTCGATGCGGGTATGGGAGAAGGTATGGGAGAGAGCAGATTGGAGGAAGTGATATCTTGTGGGACTGCTATTCTGGGAGGTTGGGTAGGGGAATAATGGGGGGAAAATGATTGTAACTCAAAATCTGGCGGAAATGAATGATGTAAAACAGAAGTTAATAAAGTATTTGTTTAAAAGTTCAAAAAAAAAAAAAAGAAAGAATCCACCGATCACCTCCTGAAAAAGACCCCCAAAAGAAAACTCCCAGGAATATTATAGCCAGGTTTCAGAATCCCCAGATCAAGGAGAAAATACTCCAAGCAGCCAGGAAGAAACAATTTCAATATTGTGGAAACACAATCAGAATAGCCCAGGACCTGGCGGCTTCTACACTGAGGGATCGAAGGGCATGGAATATGATATTCCAGAGGGCAAAAGAACCCACGGGTCACCTACCCATCAAAACTGAGTATTTTGTTTCAGGGGAAAATATGGTCATTCAGTGGAATAGAGGACTTTCAAGCATTCTTGAGGAAAAAACCAGAATTGAATAGAAAATTTGACATCCAGACACAAGAAGGAAGAGATGCCTGAGAAGGTAATCAGGAAAAGAAATCAAAAGGAACTTATCAAAGTTGAACTATTTACATTCCTATATGGAAAAGCAATAACTGTGACTGATGATATCTTTCTCACTATGAAAATAATGGAAGAAGGGGGTGTGGTCATATGAATACATATGTGAATGTGTGTGTATATGGTTACAGTTATATATGGATAGAGGGCATAGGTTGAATTTGTTGGGAAGGGAGAATACTCAAGGGATGAAATTATGAGGTGTGAGAGGAAAGTGGCAAGAGGAGATGGGGAGAGACAGGGTAGTGTAAACTATCCCATGCAGAAGAAGCAAGGGGAAGTGGTTGCAAAGGAGGGGGAGAATAAGGAGGGCTAAAAAGGCAAAACCACATTCACATTGAATTTGGTTCAGGGACAAAATGACATACAAACTAAATGGGATATCTCAACCTGCAGCAGGATAGGGGGAAGGGGGATGGGAGGAGGGATGATGGGAGGGCATCCTTGGGGTGAGGGGAGGTTGGAAGTACCCACTATAAAAGAGGGACAGGATCATGTAGGGAATGGACCAGGTGGGGGGTGGGATGAGTGGGAGGGAATTATAAGCAGCCTTGTACAATATATCTACTATGATAATGTTTTGCATAGCTAGACATGTACAACATATACTGAATTACTTATCTCCCAAGAGGGAATGGGTGACAAGGGAGGAAGGAAATGGATCTGAAATTCGAGGTCTTAACATTAAATGTTTCAAATATATATAAATACTATTATTAATACTCTTTTGCTTATAATTGGGAGATAAGATGTCCAGGCATTGGGACACAAAGATTCACCTTCCTCTAATGGAAAAGTCGAAGGGGGTATGGGAGAAGGTATGGGAGAGAGCAGATTGGAGGAAGCGATATCTTGTGGGATTACTATTCTGGGAGGTTGGGTAGGGGGATAATGGGGGTAAAATGATTGTAACTCAAAATTTGGTGGAAATGAATGATGTAAAACAGAAGTTAATAAAGCATTTGTTAAAAATAAATAAATAACTAAATAAATTCTATGATACACCCCTGTAAAACCCACATTTTCCCCTAACTTTTTAAATTTCTGTTGATGGTATTACTATCTTCCCATTGACTTCCTCTCTCAATATATCCTTTTCCAAGTCCTTTTGATTCAATCTCCATACTATTTCTAATGTCTATCTCCTCCTTTTAACTCCCACTCCAACTACATTCTTTGATACTTTTAACTCTTCTTACCTGGACTATCTTAATAGTTATTTTTCATGCCTCCAGTCTACCCCCTGCCCAATCCATCCTTCACACTCCTGTCTGGGTAATCTTCCTAATGTACTAACCTGATCACATCACACCTATACTGAAATTATGCCTCACTTATTGTATCCTAAAATTGCATTATCTTTTTGTGGTTGCTTTCACTCTGTTGTGTAATGTGGAGCTTAAGGCCCTAAGTTCCATTTCAGACAAACTGCTACCTAGCCACAGTTCATCCATCTTTATGATGTTGATTTTTTGGAGCTAAAGTTAGATTTATCCTCGTTGCATTTTATGTTATTAGGTTGAGTCCATAATTTTAGTGTGCAAAATCTTTTTGAATTGTGAATGTGACATCCTACTTTTGTGTCACCTACAAGGTGTGTAAGCTTATCGTTTATTCCTGTATTCAACATTGATAAAAATGTTAACTTGAAGCTCTGGGGCAATTCATTAGTGTTCTCCTTCTAAGTTGTCATTATTAAACAGTTAATGAATAATCTTTGAGTTCTGGGATTCAATTGTGGCTGAATCTCTATAACTATACCACGGTCTAACCCATATTTCTTCAACATGTCTAAAAGAATAGCATGACATGTCAAATGTTTTATAAAAATCTAGGAAAATTATATCTAGCGCATATGAAGTTAGACTGTCATCACTGAGTCCAAAAGTACTTGGTGATCATACACGCCTTTCTTATACGCCTTTATTATTTTCTAGTATAAAAAAGATGTAATATTTATCATAGAGGATTGGATTGCTACAGTGGGAAATCAAAAGATAATTGGAATAACAGGCAAGTTTGGCCTTGGAGTACAAAATGAAGCAGGCCAGAGACCAATTGAGGTTTGTCAAGATAACTCACTGGTCATAGCATAAACACTCTTTTCCAACAACCCAAAAGGCCACTCTACATATGGACATTCCCAAATTGCCAATATCAAAATCAGATTACTATGTACTTCTCAGCCAAAGTTAGAGAAGTTCTAAATAGTCAGTTAAAGCAAGACTTGGAGGTGACTGTGGTGACCCAGGTCATAAGTATCTTACTGCAAAATCACTTAAAGAATGTAGGGAAAACAATCAGACCGTACAGGTATGACCTAAAAACATCCCTTATGAATATGAAGTAGAAGTGATGAAAAAGATAGCAACTGCAGCCATAATATTAAAGATATTTGCTCCTTAGAAGGAAAGCCATGACAAATCTGGAGAGAATACTAAAAATCAGAGATAGCACCTTGTCAACAAAGGTCTGTGTAGTGAAAGCTATGTTTTTTCCAATAGTAAGGGATTAAATCTGGTAGATTGAGTGCCTGAAGAACCATAGACAGAGGTTCACAATAGTGTACAATAAGCATCAACAAAAAATTCCAAAGAAAAAGAGCAAGAAATAAAAATTGTTGTCTGATGAAGTATTACGAATAGCTGAGGACAGAAGGAAAGTGAAAGATAAAGGGAATCATACACCCAGCTGAATGCAGAATTCGAGAAAATAGCAAGGAGAGAAAGGGTTTTCTTGAATGAGCAATGCAAAGAAAAAGAAGAAAACAAGAGAATGGGAAAGACAAGAGATCTCTTCAAGAAAATTAGAGATAGCAAGGGAATGTTTTGTGCATAAAACAGGGATGATGAAAGACAAAAATGGTAAGGACTTAACAGAAGTAGAGGAGATGGCAAGAATATACAGAAGAATGATACAAGAAAGATCACATCACTGATAACCACAATGGTATAGTTATTGATCTAGAGTCATACATCCTAAAGAGTGAAGTCAAGTGGACCTTAGAAAGCATTGCTAACAATATGGCTGGTGGAAGTGACAGAATTCCAGATGAACTATTTAAAATCCTAAAAGATGATGTTAAAGTGCTGAACTCAATATTCCAGCAAATTTGAAAAACTCAAGAGTAGCCACTGGATTGGAAAATGCCAGTTTATGTTCCAATCCTAAAGAAGGGCGATGCCAAAGAATGTTCCAATTACCAAACAATTGTAGTCATTTCACCCACCAACAAGGTTATGTTTAAGATTCTGCAAGCTAGACTTCAGCAATAGGTGAACTAAGAGTTACCAGAAGTTCAGGGTGTTTTTGAAAAAGCAGAGGAACTAGAAATCAAATTGCCAACATTTTCTAGATTATGGAGAAAGCAGGAGAGTTCCAGAAAAAAAAATCTACTTCAGCTTCATTGACCAGACTAAAGCCTTTGACTGTGTGGATCACAACAAAATGTGACAAGTCCTCAAAAAGATGAGAGTACCAGATCATCTTATTTGTCTCCTGAGGAATCTGTATACAAGTTAAGAAGCAATCATTAGAACTGAACATGGAACAACTGCTTAAGATTGGAAAAGAAGTATGACAAGATTTCATTGTCACCTTACTTAACTTATATTCAGAATACATCATGAAAAATGCCAAACTGGATAAATCAAAAGCCAGAATTGAGGTTGCCTGGAGAAATCTCAACAATCTCAGATAGGCATGTAACACCACTCTGATGGCAGAAAGTGAAGAAGAATTAGGAAGCCTCCGGGTGAGGCTGAAGAAGGAAAGTGAAAAAGCTGGCTTGAAGCTGAGAATCAAGAAACAAAACAAAACAAACATCATGGGAACTGGTCCCCATCACTTTGTGGAAAATAGAGGGAGAATAATGGAAGCACGTCAGATTTTATATTCTTGGGATTGAAGATCACTGAAGATAGCAACTGCAGCCATAATATTAAAGATATTTGCTCCTTAGAAGGAAAGCCATGACAAATCTGGAGAGAATACTAAAAATCAGAGACATCACCTTGTCAACAAAGGTCTGTGTAGTCAAAGCTATGTTTTTTCCAATAGTAATACATGGCTATGAGAGTTAGACTATAAGTAAAGTTAATTGCTGCAGAATCAATGTTTTTGAATTGTGGTTTGAGAGAAGACTTTTGAGAGTCCCTTGAACAGCAAGGAAATCATATCAGTCAATACTTAAAGAAATTACTTCAGGATCTTCATTGAAGTTGAAGCTTAAATACTACAGCCTCATAAAGTGAAGACAGGACTCATTGGAAAAGACTGGTAATGGGAAAGATTGAAAGCAAAAGCAGAAGTGGATGGCAGAGGATGAGATGGATAGAAAGTGTCATAGAAACAATGAAAATGAACTTGGGAGATAGTGGAGTAGGGAAGGGCCTGGTGTACTATATCAATTGGGGTCATGAAGAGTTGGACATGATTAAATGACTGAACAACAATTGTTTTTCTTGGAATCAAAGTAAATCCAATTAGCTATATTGTGCAGACTCCACTCACTTCTCCAGTTGCTGTTGTTGTTTTAATTGAGTCCTAAGGCACCTCTCCCATTCTTAACAGTCTTTCAAAGATCATTGACCATGGCTCAGCAATTACATCCTTCAGTTCTTTTGGTTTCTTGGGATTCAGTTTATCAGAGCCTCATGACTTGAACACATCAAGGGCAGCCAGATGTACACTGTATTAGCCATTTTTATTTGGTCCTTTTTAGTCTAAACACAATAGATTTTGGCACAGATGGCATACTTATCAGACTTGCAGATGTTACAAAGGGAGGAGGACAACTAAATCATTAGATGGCGGATTCAGGATTCGAAAAGATCTTGTAGGCTAGAATTTGGGCCAAATCTAACCCATGAAATCAGCCTTTAAAGCTCTTCCCAGACCTTGTCTCAACCTGTCTTGGCAGCATTATCCATCAGTCTCTTATGCTATTCTTGTAGACAGAATGGATAATATGGGCTAGACCAGAAGTGTCAAACATGTGGCCCACAACACTCCTAATGTGTGAGTTAAACCAGATTAAGACTTCATTCCTATCTGATTTTAATGCTTTGATACATTACTTTTAAAAAGAAATATGTAAACGTGTGGTTTTCTAGGGAATTATGTGACCCAGAGGGATCCTTATGGATCCCATTTCTATTTGAATTTGAAACTACTGGGCTAGACCATAGGGTTGAAATGGAGATTCAGCCACAGTTGAATTCCATAATTTCTCTGAATGCTTTGCAGTATGTTTTCCAGAAATCTAAGATTGATACCAGATCATGCTTGTTATTCTTCTCCTTGATCACAAATTCTGTAATGGAATGATCACTTCCCCTCAATATTACCATTATTTCTACTTTATCAGCTGGTTCTTCCCTGTTAGTGAGAAGTATAAATAGGAATTCCCCTAATTACCTCCCCAACTTTGTAGGGAGAAAAATTATCTATTAAGACAAATCAATAAATTATTAGATGCCCTGCTTTTGGAAGGAAGAGCTCCAGCAATATCTGGATATTTGAAGCCTCTGTGTTTCTGTGGCAAGCTCATCATCTCTTAAGATTTATTTCCAGGGGTGGCTAGGTGGTGCAGTGAGTAGAGCACTGGCTGTGAAGTCAGGAGGACCTGAGTTTAAATCTGGCCTCAGACACTTAACACAAAAAGAACTAGTTGTGTGACCTTGGGCAAGTCACTTAACCCCAACTGCCCTCCAAAAAGCAAAACACAAAACAAAAACAAAAAAAGATTTATTTCCTAAATATTTTTTTTAAAGAAATTGGGGTTAAGTACTTGCTCAAGGTTACATGGGCAGTCATTATTTATATGTGGGTGCTCATTTTCTGAGGCTGGATTTAATCCCAAGTCATTACTCACTACGCCACCTAGCCACCCCTTATTTCCTAAATTCTTAATCTATTTCTTCCTCTTCAGCTTATCTGTAACTTACTCTAATATCACTTCCACTTCTGGCTCTATGGATATTTTTCCAAATATCTCTACCACGTTGCATACATTTATGTCCCTTGATCTGAATATATCTTCATAATATATTACACTAAATTATGTTATCCCACCACATTTATATATTCTTTTCATTTCAAATATGGAATACTTGTCCAAAGACATTTTCTATAATAGGTCTTATCTTACAAAATTTCAATTATTCTTATGGGGTCAAATTTTCCTCCTGCACTAATATAAGGCATCTAATTTATTTTGCTCAACTCTGCATTTGTATATAAATAACTGAGGTCACAGTTTTATTACTTACTCCTTTCCAGATATTATTTCATTAGTTTCTGGGCATTGCCACTGCTAAATCATTGTTAATATATATGGTAGCCAATTTTCTCCTTCCCATTTTCTTTTAAATTTAAAATACTTTTGGTTAACTTGGCAAAACTCCAGATAAACACACTTTACCAGCCCTCGTTAGGTACACTCCATCCCTGACCAAGAGCTTATTTTTATATTTTAAGTTATAGTTCAAAGATTCAAATTCCATTCTTATATATCATCATCTAAACCCAAATTGTTAGTGACAGGGTACAGAGTAGGCAGTAGTATACTTTTTCAATTGAATTGACTCTTCAGCACTAGCAGTTAATAAAGAGGCCACATCATCACATGGTGAATTCAGGCTTGTAAATAGGCTGAAGTAAATAGAAGTTGAATTTAATTCAAGATTTTGAACTCACCCTGTATATGGATGAGATTTTCAACCTTTCTGACCCACACAGAACAAGACATACTTTAAAAGGTTAGACAATAATCACAACAAGATCCTGTAGATCTTGTATGCCAGTTTCATGAGAGAAAAAAGACCATGTTAAGACAAAGGAAGAAAAGAACAATCTTTCCATTTTTTCATCTAGACTTCTTAGCCCCAGGGTTTGCTTATTCTCAGCTTCCCATGCACTCATTTCCATGTACTCAATTGCAAATGTCATGTCCCTCTGCATTTGGATACCACACTCAAGAGACTGAACTATGAGGAATGAACAAGTGTTGGCATGTGCCCTGCAGTATCCAGATGGCCCCTTGGCAGTATTTCTCCTTTTGAGGAAAAGGATTAGTCACCACCTTTTTTTTGTTTTGTTTTGTTTCCTTTCTTTTCTGTTACTAAGGAATCTTTAACATTCTGTGGGCCTAGGTAAGTGCTAATATCAAGAAAACCATGAGGTTTTGAAGAGTAAATATTTTGGGGGAGTTGAATGTTGAAAGATAATGCTCAGGAATAGATGATGCTCTTGTGATCCCTTTTAGCTATGATATATTTATTAATTCATATGAATTTGCTTTTTCAAATTATTGCAGGGCATCTAGTAAGCATGTGTTCTAAAGGGAACACTCAGAAATGTCAAACCGGGAGGAATTAAATTTGTGGAAAAGCCAAGGTCTAAGAATGTCTTTTCTATTGCAGGAGGGATGAATATTAATCTACCCATTCTTCTCAACTTTGCAGTTGACTCTTAAAATGGAACAAATTCCTTCTCAACAAGCAAATGAGAAAGATTTATAAAGGAAAAAAAATCTCTGTAATCCTTTTTTGATAAAACACTAGCAAAATGTATAATGTTTTCACCTCAATAAACACATACTTGGTCTCTCAGACACTAAAGCATCTGGTTAGAACTTTCATGCCAATTCTACTATCATAACATAATACTTTTGGCAAGATAGATTATAATAATTTCTAAATAATTTTAAAACTACAATATTGAGCATGCCTCAGATACCCTTGTGTCCCTGCCTCTCCTACTTTAATATTATTGTTTTGTTAATACTACTAATTATTGTTATCCTATTTTATAGTTGGACATCTGGTCAGATGGATAAAGGGTAAAATGGAGTAAGAACTCTAAATGATATCCAAAGGATCTGATATCTAAATAGTTGGCTTTTGATTTGGGCCAATCTCCCATAGATCAGAATCCTCTTGACCCTTTATGTGGACCAAACAATCAAGTGGTCAACAAATATTTATTAAGCATCTACTCTATGTTAGGCACTATGCTAGATACTAGCATTACAAGTACAAAGAATGGAACAGTCCCTAGTATTAAGGAGTTTATATTTTAATGAGGAAGATAATTATTGGAATTATAGATATGCTCTACCACAATCAGATAATCCCACTGTATTCATTCTTGAGATAACTTCATCTGATTAACTTTAGCTTAGGAGTTCTAAGCTTCAGTGGGTTAAGTTCATTAGGCACCTATACTACATTTGACATTATGGTGAATTCTTAAGAATAGGGGCAAGGGGTGAGGCTAGGAGGACCAGGAAGATGGATAAGCACTTAGGTTACCTTACATGGAGTGAACTTGCCCACATCAAAAAAACATAACAGGTAAAGTCTCCTAGACTGAACAGAGTGGGACCAGGTCCATGAATAGCCCTGATACTTTCAGGATGGATAAGATGAATAGAGCCAGTCTTTAAAAAAAAAGAACAAATAGAATCTGTTTATTAGAATAGGCCTCAGACAAGAGTTTAAAGAGGCCACAGGGATGAAGGCAAGCCAAGTTCAATAAAATAAAGACAAAATCTGGCATTGGAACATAGGAATCAGATGGTAGTTTGAGCTCAGGAAATATAACGGACAAGTCAGCAAATAATCAACCTGAGTCAAGGAACCAGCAGCAAAGGAGTACAAAAAAGCCAGGGGTCAGGAAAAGGATGTACGGTCAGACATATGGAAGCTGAACTCTAAGTCTACAATACCAGAGTATGATAGAATCAGGCATAACATGCCAGAGACACAGGATTCCAGGTTTAAAGGCCAGTCAGGTCAAGAGCATAGAGAGGAGAAATGGAGCGCCATGTTTGAGGAATTGTAAGTATGCCTGGGTAGTGAGGGCATAGCTTATGTGGCAGGAAGTAAAACATGTGAGAAGACTAGAAAGGCAGGAAGGGATCAAAGAGCTTTAAATGCTGAACTATGATTTTATATTTGATCCTGGAGATAATTTGAGCACAGTGAGGAGGAAAGGATGACATGGTAAGACCTACACTTTAGGAAAAAAATCACTTTTATTGTCTCTAAGACTATTTGGGCTAAGAACATGTGTTTAAAAAAAAATGACCTTGGTACCTAAAGTGGAGGATGAATTAAAACAGAGTCAGATGAATAATAATGGAATGAGTCAGGAACACTAATTAGGAGAATATTGCAGAAGTCCAGGTAAGATGCGATGAAAGCCTAACAAGGTTTCAGTCATTTGGGTGGAGAAAAGGAAATGTATATGAGAGGTATTGTGAAGGTAATAAATGACAAAATTTGGCTATTTGACAAGATTTGGCATATTGGGAAGAATGAGAATGAAAAATCAGCAATAACACCAAGGTGATAGGCCTAGGTGATTAGGAGGATGATGGTGCCCTGCACGGTAATGGAAAAGTTTGGAAGGTGGGGGAGGATTTGTCAGGAAAAGAGAATGAATTCTGTTTTAGACATACTGAGTTTGAAATCCCTACAGGACACCTAGTTTGAGATGTCCAAGAGGTAGAAGGAAGTGCATGATTGCAGCTCAACAAAGAGACTAGGGTTAGGATATATATATATATATATATATATATATATATATATATATATATATATATATATATGGAAAATATCTGCCCAGAGATAATCATGGAACCCATGGGAGCTTCTGAGGTCACTAAATGGAATAATATAGGCCAAAAAAGAGAAGGAGGCTGCAGTTGAGCACATGAATATTTTTAGCTAAGCATATTTCTGGGGAGGGCAAATGAGAAGACTTGGTTTTGCTGCCGTGGTTGCTATCTAATTCTGAAATCACCTCTGGCGTGTGGGAAATAAAGGACATAGGGATGAGAGAATGGAAGAAATATATTCCATCCACTAATCATCCTGTCTCAGATCCAGATACCTCTTTTTTCTTTCTTTCCTTTTTTTTGGATACCTCTTTTTTCAGGGACAGAGACTCTAAAGTCCTAATTTTTTGGTAAAGTTATTTGTATTTTCAGTGGATGTCAGAGAAATCAGGAGCCATTTGGTTCCACTGATTCCTCTATGGGTTAAGAACCATAGGATTTTAGAGCCAGAAGGGACTTGAAAACTCATCTCAGTCAATCACGGGGGCATTGCCAGTCATCTTGACTTTTGTCTTACCGTTGGACTCAGATGATTCTAGAGGAGAAAGTGAGACTGATGACTTTGCACAGCTTTGCCCCATTCAATTTAGGTGCAAGTCAAGATGTCACCCTCCTGATATCTTTGGTTCTCTTCAAGATTGAAGGAGCAATAAGAGCCAATCACTAAACATTTATTAAGCACCTACTAAAGTACTAAGCAGTGTGCTAAGCTAGTTTGACTTCCTCAATTTATAGAAGAAAATTATAACTTATAACCTTAGGGGAAACTGAGGCATGGGGAGGTTCAGTGACTTGTCCCAGGAAGGGTCTACATTAGAATTTAAACCTCTCAATTTTCAGTCTAATTCTCTTCACAATTTTTGGAACCAGGCCTGTGATTTCAGAATACTTGAGCATTATCTTCTCCTGCCTCTCATTCATTTAGGCTTTCTCCATATCTGAAACATAACCTTCACATCTTAAAATCATTCTCTTTAACTCCAAGTCAGATACTCCTACTTCTATGAAGCATTCCCTTAAATCTCCACCTGAAAATGTTTTCTCCCTCCTTACATTCCTTATAAGTTTGATTTGTTCCCTTCCTTTAACCTTATCACATACTTTTTATTTTAGATATTTGTGTATGAGTCCTGTTATCCTCATTAGAATGTAACTTTCTTGAGGACAGGGACTATTGTTCATTCTAGAATCCCCATAATGTCTCACACTTTGTTGTTGTTGTTGTTGTTGTTTTGCTTTATGGAGGGCAATTGGGGTTAAGTGACTTGCTCAAGGCCACATGGCTATTTTTTGTGTTAGGTGTCTGAGACCAGATTTGAACTCAGGTCCTCCTGACTCCATGGCCAGTGCTCTACTCACTTCGCCACCTGGCCACCCCTGTCTCACACATTTTTTAGGGGAGGGGGAAAATCAGACCCATGATTTCATTAGGGAGCTCTGAATAAAAAAAGAAAAATTCCTTCTACCAATGCAGATGGGTTTCTGTGCTGATACTTAGAGAATTGCCTAGATCCCTAAGAAGTTAAGAAACTTGAATAAAGTTAGAAAAACAGTGAAAGTCAAAGAAAGTACTTGACTACAATTCTTCATGAATTCAAGGCTGACTCTCTACACCCTCTGCTCAATCACTGGTCTTTTGGATCTATAATTTTTTTTTTAATGTAGAGAATCTCTGATGAAGAAATCCCTTCCATCAATGCAGATCAGTACCCACTCTGCCATTTATTGTCTTAGAGAAAGGCAATTAAGTGGTTAAATGATTTGCTTGGGGTTCACATAGAATATGTCAGAGGCAAGATTTGAACTCAGGTCTTTTTTGATTCCAAGATTGGCTCTCGATTCACTATACCAAACTGCATTAATTCAATCTAATTCATTAATTTCTATTAAGTGCCTATATGTGCATTTTGGGGGTTAATCTAACATATTTCATTATTTTCTTCTCTTTTCATATATTGTATGTTAAGAAATGTGTGCTTATTTATCCTAAGGAACACATTCTTTCTGGGATTTTTCCCCTCTCCTTTAAGCCAACAAATTGGCAGAGACATCATATTACTACTGCCACTTTGCATTTATAAAGTAGCTTTATTTCCAAAGCACATTTGTATTCATTATAGCATATCATTCTAATATGGAATTGCAAAGGAGAATTACCAATAAAATTAATCACAACACTCTGATGAGATGACTTTCTCTTCACACAGAGAATGGATGATAGCCAGGTATGCATTTAGCTACTGTACAAGAAACTGAAATGGGGCAGTCTTGTTCAAGTAGGACTGAAGAAAAGATATGCAAATATATAAACCCATCAAGACCCAGCTGCTCCAAAGAGCCTTTCCTGACAATCCTTATTCTCAGTGTTACATCTCACATAACATACATCATATGCTATTTGTTCATTTGGTTTTTATTATATAGTATGTTGGTTTGCACGTGTGTGCCCTATTTCCTTAACTAGATTTTGAGTCATTTAAAGGCAAAGACTGTGTTTTATATTTCTATATTCTCCACAGTGTCTAATAAAGGGCTTTATGCATTATATGTGTTCAACTGATGGATTGCTAGAAGTATAACTTCATATCCTATTTCATTGTTGAAAAATATATATTGGAACCCCCAAACAGCAGAAACATAGTTTAGTATTAACAAAATGGCCACCATATTTAGAGTCAGAAGACTTGATTTCAACCCTCATTCCAGCTGCTCAATACTCATATGATCTTGGGTAAGTCACTTAACTAATCTAAGTCTTGGATTCCTTATGTGTAAAATGAATGGTTTGAACTACATGTCAGGCTTCAGGAACCAGGACAAGAGTGTTAAGGCCAGAGGTGACCAAAGTGAAAAACTACATAGAGTTATTATACATGGGTGAATTTGGTAGCCAAAACAGCTTAGAAGACAGATTAAGAACCATTCTACAAGGATCTAATCCAATAGAAACAAAAGGACTTAGGTCTTTTCCAGTTTTAAATCTATGGTCCTACTTGAAAAATTGAGACAGGCATACTCCAGTAGAAATGGTGTAGCTCACTTCAAGCCAAGCTCTTTGCCCTATTGTGAGAAAGAATGAAGGGTTGCAAATAACAACACATTCTTCAGGTGAGAGCTACTGGCACAAATCATATCCAGTACAGGAAGCCTCCCTGGTCATGTCCACTCTTCTTTCTTTCTTTTTTTTAACAATACTTGTTTTTTTAGGTGAAAAGGTCTAAGCTCTGCTTACTACTTTTATTTTTTGGCCACCTACACTTATGAAGAAATGACAATCATGATCATTAAAATATTCTTACAATATAAAACATCTTTCTCTTTAGGTGGATGAAGGGATGGATAGATGGTTGGATGGATGGATGAAAAAGTATCTATAAAATGTTTATTATACATGAAGCTTCTCATTGGACTCTATCAGCACAGGGCTTATATTACCAGCCTGGGCTCCATTCCATAGGTATATAAAGGCACTAGAGGGTACTGAGGAGTAATATGGTCAGATGCCTACTTAATGTAGCAATGGTGTGAAGGATTATTTGGAAAGGAGAGAGACTAGAAATAGGGAAACTAGTTTGGAGATTATTGCAGTAGCCATGGCAGGTATCACAAAAGGCTATATTAGATTGGTAGCAATGGGAATAAAAATGAAAGGGTGAAAGCCAAATATGTAACAGAGGTAGTATAGACAAGATTTGAAGCTGGTTGAATGTGAGAAATAAGAAAAAGGAAATAACAGTGACAATATCAAGATGTTGAGGATGGGGGGACTGGGTTAAAGATGACATCACTGTTATATATAAGAAATCAGATCAATGGTCTGTTGAGTGTGGGGCAAGAAATGTAATAACTTCTATTTTGGATATGAAAGACACACAGAGAGATTTCTACAAAGTAGTTGCAAGCCCAGGTTTGGCTTAGGAGAAAGATTACACTGGAAATATAGGTTTGGGATCCCTCTATCATGCCAAAGCACCCAGACCAGAAACCAAGACTTTAAAGACTTAATCCTTTCATGCTCTTCCCTCTCTGGAAGCTTAGCGTTCTCTATTAGAGTTATCTGTTACATCTAGGTCTAGTTCCAGACATACTTCTGCCTATCTTCTCACCAGCTGCCAAGAAGCTACATATTCCTAGTCCCATACTTGAAGTCACAAAGGGAGAAGATTTACTCTAGAGGTGAAAGGAGAAAGGAATTCTCATTTTAAGGAGCTGGGAAGAAGTTCCAGCAAGGAAAACAGAAATAGTAGTCAGAGAGGTAGCAGGAGAATGTGTTATCTTGGAAATCCAGGTGAGAGAGTATCAAGGAAAATTGGGAGGTCAGAAGTGTTAAATGCTACAGTGAGTTCAAGGAGGATGAGGACTAAAGTGATTCCAATGACTTTGTCAATAAGGACATTGGCAATCTTCGAAAGAAAAGTTTCTGCTGAGTAGTAGGGAGAGAAGTGAGATTTCAAGGGAGTGGAGAAGTGTATGGGTGGAAAGGAAGCAGAAGTATTGGGTGTATTAGATTATATTTCCCAAGAAAGTTGGTAGTGACCTTTAGGATGAAATACAAAAACCTTGGCTTGACATTTAAACCCATAAGAATCTGAATCCAGCCTAACTTTACAGGCTTATTTCATTTACACTCCTTCAGACACTCTATATTCAGCCAAACTGGTCTAAGTGTGGTTCCACAAACTTGGCATTCCATTTCCTAGAATTCATTTCCACCCTACCTTTACCTCTTAGAATATTTTTTCCCATCCCACCCTCACCCCCATTCAAGGGCTTATGTACCATGTTCTATTGCAAGATACTCTGGGTCTCTATACCTGTTATTGCCCTCACCCTCCTTAAATTATTGTGTATACTTCCCTGCTCGCATGTTTTATACTTACTCTGCTCTATTAGAATATAATCCTAGCAGGGACTATTGTTAGTTTGATCATCTTAGTCCCACAATTAGCACTGTACCCAATAAATTCTTGTTGTATTGAATTGGATTGTGTTGAACTGGCTATAAAAATCAATCCACCAACCAATAAACTATTTATACTCTCCATCACATACTCAGAATTGTGTTAAATTCTGTGAAGGATATCATATAACATAGTCCATGTACTTGGTCTAGTTGGGTAGATTACCGCATATGAAACAATAATGAATAATATAAAAGTATATAATTCAAAGTTCAAAATTATGTGATTCATATTAAAATGTTTAAATGTTTGTTGCAGAGAGTTTCACTGTAGTTGCATTATCTTGATCAGAATCAAAATAAGGCATTTTAGAATATTTCCATTTCCATATAAATGAGCAGTCATGCCTAACCCCTAATGTTTTGTCTCTAGTACAGATCTTAAGCAAGGCCAACCAAAAGCTAGTCTGTCCTTTCTCAGATCCTTGAAATAAATTGGATTATAGAAGATTAGGTGATCTCTGTCTCTTGCCCTGGATTGTTGTTTGTCCTTTATTCTTGAAGAAGACCATGACATCAGGAAGGTGATGCAATTGAGTGGATTTAAGTAAGGTGGGGGGGGTGCTGTGCAAAGTCACCAGCCTCACTTTCTTCTCCTTTACCATTTGGGTCCAGTGGCAAGATATAGATCAGAAGGACTGGAGATGACCCTGGATGCAGGGGGAGACCTTGGCCTTTTTAAGCTAAAGTCTTTAACAGGTCTCAGTTTCACTGAGACAATGCCCATTCATTAAGGCTAGGTAAGAAAAAAAGCAGAAATTGGTCTCTTTCACCAAGTCAAAAAAAAATCAATCTGGGAGGGTAAGATCCTCAAGGTTTCTGGCCAAAACAAAAGCAATTTCTATTTATCTTTATTCTGAGTCAATCAGGGCTCAAAACCTGCTGTTGGCCAATCAATAAGAGCCATGGGCCAGCTAAGTGGTGCAGTAGATTGGGGAGGGGGGACCTGTAGTGAGGAAAACCTGAGTTCAAATCTAACCTGAGACACTTAATAGCTGTGTGGCCCTGGGCATGTCACTTAACCCTGTTTGCCTCAGTTTCCTCATCTGTAAAATAAATTGTAGAAGGAAATGGCAAATCATTCCAGTATCTTTGACAAGAAAACCCCACATGAGGATACAACTCAACAACAACAACAACAAATCACCCCCTGTTACAGATAAAGAGGCTAAGTGACTGGCTCCACATCACAAAGTACATGCCTGAGGTGGGATTAGAATTCTAAACTCTTTGATCTAATACTCTACCTGCTTGCCATGGGGGAAAAATACAGCTCCTAAGGCCATTACTGGTTGTAAACCTAGCATGACTGTGTGTTTTGTGTGTGCTATATGTATCTGTGTGAAATGGCTCATGGTCAGAAGCTACTCTCCTCATAGAGACCCCCTTCTCATTGGGTCAACTGATGCTTCTTCTTGCCATGGCTTTTATCTATAGATAAAGTAAGACTTAAAAAAAAAAGAAAAACCTGATATTTGCCAGCAATCCAACAGGCTCTAGTTAAAGATGGAGTGGTTCACTGTGTATCCTGAGCAGCCTGACTAATGTGAGCTCTTAACAACCTGTGAGCAGCACACCCAAGCCAACAGCTAGCCAGAAGGATGGGGTAACACCTTTGTTAAACATGCCTGGAATCCTGAGTATCTCCAGCAGGTAACAGAGAGAAAACCCTGAGAGCCAGCCCTCCCCGTTCCAGGACATAATCACCCCAGTGAGAGCACTGAACATGACAGCAGGGGAGAAGGCACGCAAAGCCATTGTGGAGAGCAACAGCTGGGCTGAAGGAGAGAAATGGCTGTGGGCATAAGCCAGGACCCAGTAACCAAGGAAACCCAAATGATATACATGGATAGGAATGGTGACTTGAGAGTTTCATGTGTTAACACATGTTTCAGTCAGTCCTGTGTCTTTTTATAGCATGTGAGAGCCATGTCTCCTTCTGCTATTTCTATTAAGGTTATATCCATTCTTCTTGGCACCCAGGTTTGCAACCTCAACCCTACCTGGACTCTTTGTTCTCCCTCCTTCACTATCTCCATAGACCCAATGGGCCAATAAACTTGGTCAACTCTCCCTCCAAACACCTCTTAAGTCTATTCCTTTCTCTCTCTGCACACATGAACAATACTCTAGTTCAGGCCCTCATTACCCTTTACTTGAATTATTAATATACTAGTTTTTTCATTGGTCTCCCTACTTCACTTCTGTCACCAATACACCCTCCACATCAATGTCAAAGTGATATTCCTAGTCAGGTGACACAGTAGGTAGAGTACTAGACCTGGAGTCAGGAAGCTGTGGTTGTTCAGTCATTTTAGTTACATTCACTCTTTATGACCCCTTTTTGGGGTTTTCTTGGCAGAGACCCTAGAGTGGTCAGTCATTTCCTTCTCCAGCTATATAGTGGTAGCCAGGGCCCGGGAACATGATTGATGACTCCACAGAGTATTTAAACTCCCTTGAGGAAAAGCAAATAGAAAAAAAAGCTCCAACTATCTCACGGGGACATTTGCATATGACCATGGGTCATACTTGGCACCATGCCTTCTTTGCTCTATTTCTATGTAATACCTGGTCTGACCTGGGGCTGGTGTGGGGATCCATTCCACCCTCCTGTCCTCCTGCCAAGGATTGCTCCTCATGAAGAAACTGCTTTAAACAACCTAATTAACCTGACAGATTCTAATAAATCTATATTTATACCACCAAGCTGACATGGGCCCCTCTTTCTTTGGTGTCTCAGTGTTGTCTTAGAGGCTCTATTTCCTTACAATTGGTATATCAGGGTAGAACACATCAACTTCCTTACAACTAGAGTAGCTAGCAGGATAGTCTGCCCCTCCAAATGTTATTTCCTTACAGGAGTTCATTTTACAAGTGAGAAAACTGAGACAAACAGAGTTAAGTGACTTGCCCAGAATCACACAGCTAGTAAGTGTCTGAGGCCAGATTGGAACTCAGGAAGATGAGTCTTTCTCACTCCAGACCTGGCACTTTATCCACTGAATCGCAAAAGTGCCTCAGTAAGGAAGACCTGGGTTCAAATTCTGGCTTAGATGCCTTCTAGATGTATGGCCTTGAGTAAGTCACTTATCCTCCATTGGTCTTCATTTCCTCATCTTTACAATGGGGATCATAATATCACAGTATTGTTTTGAGGATCAACTAAGATAACACATAAAAGGCACTTTGCAAACCTTAAAGTATTAGATAAATTCTAATGTTGTTGTTCTTGTTATTAATTATAGTATAGATCTGACCACACTACTCAATAAACTGCTCCAGAATCAAATATAAACTCCTCTGTTTGGCATTTAAAGACTTTCACAGTCTAGTTTCATCCTATAATATTAAAAATCTGTAAAGAATGAATGGAATAAATAATGTAAGACTTACTAAGGAGAGAATTTTGTGAGCTTGCCTTTCCAACTCTTAGGTCTCTCAATTCGAGAATTACTTATTTTGACTCGGAGTGCCATATCCGTGCCTAAGTCTTTCTCTTGATGTCCTTTGCCCTGTACCCCAGTTCCTCTGAAATTAAGGACTCAGCCTTACTTTTTTCCAGTCCTCTTAAGGATTAAAGATTCCTGCCCGTATACTACTCCTCTCCCTAATTTAATGCCAGACCTGCCTGGTACAGATGACATGACTTTCAGGTCTATTCCCTAAAACATCCTAAACTATACTAAATTCATGCTCCAGCTCCCTACCGGGGCATACTTATGCTCTCTACCACTGAACTCCCGCAAGACAAATCAGATCTCTATTGACTTCCTTATGCTGTACATTCCTGATATATCAACCATCTTCCTAAACTTCCCCCAACAACTATTTCTGGGATGTTCCCAGATCAGCTGTCCACTTCATTAAATCTGTCTAGCCCCCAGTTACACTCATCCCCAAACTGACACATCTGTCACTTATCCAGCCACAGGACTGATGAACTCCAAATGATGGAGCATAAATGTTGATGGCTACAATGAAACAGGAGCTGAGAGAGCATCTCAGCATGGTGCAGTCAGACATGGAGGAGTTCATTTGACATTCAGAGCAGCCTCAGAGGCAGAGACTGAGCCACAGACTGTGACAGGTCTAACCAAGAAAAGCTGACTAGAGGGCAGGTTCCACATGGGCTCACCAGGACCAAGGTGCTATATAGCTCAACCCCTTGGACTTTGCCGTGCATATTTGTGGAGAGTATCAAAGCACCATCTGCCAAGGTGAAGTCTGTCATCATATAGAATGCATGCAAAATGGAGTGGTTTGGTACCCTGATAGTCAAAGAGCTTCCAAAATAGGAGCCCTTTCCGACAGAACTAATTATAGGCTCTCTCCTGCCCAGACTGCTAAGCAGTCCTGCTCCCGTGTTAATGAAAGTCCTAATCAGATGTCTTTTCATAGTGGTCCAGAGAGCCTCTACAATCAGCAGAAGTGGGAGAGAAAGTGAGAGGAAGAATGTGACAGATTTGGCAGGTAGCTCATAGAGTAATTTCCAGGCTTGTGCAATTGATAAATAAGGGCTGAGGTTTAAGTAGTACTGTAGGATTGAATTCTGTGTTTCAGACAGAAAAATGATAATAACAACAGCTAGTGTTTATATAGTCCTTCATAGATAGATAGATAGATAGATAGATAGATAGATAGATAGATAGATAGTCATTTGATCCAACAACCCTAAAAGTTAGGTGCTATTCTTATACCAATTTTGCAAATGAGGAAACTAAGTCAGACAGAAGTTAAGGAACTTGCCCAGGATCACACAACTATTAAGAGTCTGAGGCAAGATTTGAACTCGGATCTTTCTGAACGCTTTATCCATTATGCCACCAAACCTACTCATAGCTGGTATTTATAGATTGCGTTAAGTCTTACAAAGTGCTTTACAACGCATGGTCTCACTTTTTCTCAAAACAACCTGTGAAGTAGGTGCTATTAGTATTCTCATTTTACATATTGAAGAAATTGAGATTGAGAGAGGTTAAATGACTTGTCCAGGATAACACATATAATGACTGAGATTTGAATCTCTTGCCTTCCTGAGTCAAGTCCAACATCTTAGCTGTTAGAATACCTTAGCTGTGGCCTGGAGCAAAATAAATAATTTAGGAAGGCTTCTTTTGGCTTTTGTTAAATGCAAAATAAGCAATAAGGTCATGTAGGAAGTGAGGAGGGAGGGGATTGGATCAGAAGGCCTTAATATGAGTTCCTTAAATTAAAAAAAAAACATCTTGCCTATTTTTGAAACCTGGGATAATATATTGTTTCTGAAGATGAAGAAGGAGGACAACCAAAGGTGACTCCTTTCCAACTTCAGGGTCTTTAGCCCTAAATCTTAGCAAATGTCCTGCTTGCAATGGCTTTTCTGAGATCCACAGAAGAGTTTTCTATCAGTCAACCAGCTGGTGGGGATTTTTAGGTAGTGTAGTACTTCACATTTGTCTTGAAGTGAACAGTTTAGAAGACTAAACAAAAGTGTGCTTTGCTCCTCAAAATCTGTCAGGTCCAAACGAGCTATAAGAATATCACACTGGGGCACTTAGGTGGAACAGTGAATAGAGCACTGGCCCTGGAGTCAGGAGGACCTGAGTTCAAATCTGGCCTCAGACACTTGACACATTAACTAGCTGTGTGACCTTGGGGAAGTCACTTAACCCCAATTGCCTTGCTTTTCCCCCTCCAAAAAAAGAAAAAGAAAAGAAAGGAAAATCCCCTCACCACATCATTTGCCTAAGACTGATACTAAGGTAGATGGTGGGATTAGTGAACATTTACTTCTTAACAATACTATAAGTGATCCAAGATTTAAATTTCACAAAAGGAATCAGCAGATTTGTTGAAGCCATTACAGGTTATAATGTTGCATCCTCCATCTCTATGCTGCCATTTTAAAGATCACTCATATGACATGTGGCTGAATGTGGCAGAGTTAGGATCCATAAAGTTCTTGAAAGACTAGAGAATTGCATGAAACTGATAAGATGAACCTTACTGGGGGAAAATTTAAAGTTCTACATATGGGTACAGAAAGTGTACTGGTACAAGAAGCCAGAGATGTGGCTAATGACACTTTGCCTGAAAAATATCTGGAGGTTTTAATGGACTGCACTCATTATGAGGCAGTTGCATGATGAGATAGTTAATGAAATGATGAGTACCCACTCCTGCAAGGCCCACAAAACAAATCCTTTTGAGCAGGAGTGTAAATGTTTAACCAGCACCTCTCTCCGAAAAAAGGATGTATTTATATTTAATCTATATTATTAGCATTTCCACTATCACTTTCTTAAGTCTAGAAAATCAATAAAACAACAAATCAAGCCCTGATCTGAAATGTTTACTGATTTCTAAGATCTAAATGCTCAAAACAAATATTTAAATTGGCTCTTGTGAACCAGTACAAGATAGCTTAAGCACACTATTGTTTTGGGGGATTGGTCCTCATCAAAATTATAATGGATATGATTTGTTCTTCTCTATTTCTGGACATCCTGGTGATTCACTGACTGGTTTTCCATGACCCTAGCATAAGATGATGCACACTGAGGATGCTGAGGATGTGATCAGTTTCTTTTAATACAAGTGAAAACCTCACTGGATTTTCCCCAGGTACTTCAAATCTGCTAGAGCAGCCCATGTGATCTTCATAAAAAAGAAATATAGTAATTTCTGATTGTGTGATGATTTCAGGGTGTGAACATGATTATTGTCCAGGATAAGTAATCCCTCTTCTTAATTCTTGACCTCCTAGACCAATTGTTCGATGCCCACATCTTGAATGTTGTGTAAGCACATTAAGATGCTTACACTTTGGTCTAGTTAAAGGAGAGGAATGAATAGAAGACTGCATTTCAGACTTGGGAAGGGTAGTTTGAGTACAGTGGGATCCCCCCGCCCCTTTGTAAGGCTTTCACTATCTTGTTACCTTCTAGTACTCCATGAAAACTACCTCTGTATCTCCTATTCAAAATTATCCTCTGGACTAGTAAAATACATAAATTTCCCATCATGGATCATTACCTCCAACTAAGCTTCATGATGGGGAAGCTCAGCATATGATGAAAAAGATAATAGGATCCTATAATTTAGAGATCATAGGGAAATTAAGAATCATCTTGTCAAACCATTTTCATTTAACAATACAAGGAGACCTAGAGTGATAAAGAAATTTGCTCATGGTTATATGGGTAGTAAGTAGAAGATATGTACCAGAAAGGAGAGACTCAAGGATGGCAGATAGAAAAAAGAATATTCAGTTTAAATGTATAGCTTTTAAAGGGATGGCTAGGTGGTGCAGTGGATAGAGTACTGAGCTTGGGATTTAGAATGAATTATTTTCATGAGTTCAAATCTGACCTCAGATACTTATTAATTGTGTGACCCTGGGCAAGTCACTTAACTGTCTGTCATCTCAGCTTCTTGTCTATAAATGAGCTGGAGAAGGACATGGCAAACCACTTCAGTATCCTTGCAAGAAATGACCTAAATGGGGTCACAAAGAGTCAAACAGGACAGAAACTATTGAACAAAAAAGTAGCTCTTAAGAAGTAAAAACCCTTCATGATAAAAACTTTGTGGACCAACAAAAATTTGCCTTAGACCAAAGGGTAGAAAACATTAGCTGATACGGAAGGCTTGTCTTCCAGCTAATGTATTTCTACAATTCTCCACCAACACAAACGCCTAAATTAAGCATTTTCTAGTCTATCTCTGATACCAGGAAAGGCCAATACAGTCCCTCAGTGGAAGGACTATCACCTACCTGAAAGATCTGCCGTGTTTTATGGAGTTAGTGGGTTACTATTGTTGCTTCATCTCACATTTTACTATCATTACAATGACTTCCATGTACACATAAAAAGAAACAATGGACGTGGCCAAGGTCTTCCAGAGCCAAACCAGCATTAACTACATCCAAATGTCATTCTTCCTTTGTTCCTGTTCCTGTCTATCCTAACATACTCAAGCCATTTTATTGTAGTCAGACACCTCCAGTGGGATCATCTTTTCAAGAGGATGTCCTTCCCATGTCTCTAATATCTCTACCAATTAACTCTCATTGAACAGAACTAGTTTAGCACAAAGAGGTCCTGGTCAATAAAACAAAATTTGGCATCTGGTGACCCTAAACACTTAAAAAATGAAGGGCTAGGGAGGTTAGGTGGTGCAGTGAATAGAGCATTGGCCCTGGAGTCAGGGGACTTGCGTTCAAATCTGGCCTCAGACACTTAACACAAAAACTAGCTGTGTGACCTTGGGCAAATCACTTAACCCCAGTGGCCCTTCAAAAAGCAAAAAAAAAAAAAAAAAATGAAGGGCTGACCCTTGGAACCTAGAGTATCTCCATAATAATCAAAAGCTAAATTAACACCAAATCAGTGCATTAATGCAATGGGACTTGGAGTCATGAAGATATCTGTCTCAGAAATGTACTTGTTGAGTAACTCTGGGTAAGTTACTTCACCTCTTTCAGACTCAGTTTCCTCATCTATAAAATGGAAAATTATAACCTTACCTTCCTCATCAATTTGTCATAAAAATCAAACATAGCATATGTACAGTGCTTTGCAAACCGTAAAATGCTATATGAATGCAAATTATAATGATGATTATAGTGAAGATGATGATGATGATGTTATAAAGTATTACCTGAGTGGCAGAATTAGTGTGCTAATGGAATGCCCTCTCTAGGATACCAGAATATAGGAAGGTGGCTACAAACAAGCTATTGTGGATTGAGAAATCCATGAGGAACCAGTCTCTGTGAGGTAAAGTCACATTCATGTGGCTCCACAATGAGCAGTGTCCAGTTCCCATATTCCTATATTCCACATTCCTGGGATGATTCTGATTATCATAGGTACTCTATGAAGATGTCATGTCTTCCCTTACCTCCCCAAAGATGCTAAGGACACATATGCTTCCCTAAAGTAATGAAAAGAGCACTGCCTCCATAATCTGACGGGCTGAGTACAAATCCCACCTTTGACCTTTGCTACATGTGTGACCTTCACCTCCGTGGGTCTCAGTTTCCTATCTGGAAAATGAAGGCATTGGATTATAAGGTCTCTGAGGCCCCTTCCAGCTCTGGAACTATGATCTAAGATCAGTTCTATGGTCTTATTCGTGTTCTTTATATTTGATAGCAGCCGATCATTTTGTAGTTTTTCATTTATAACAGCACTACAGCAGGTACAAATTGTCTACAGTTTACAGCTCTAAGAGAAAAAAATCACACGTTCCAACATCCCCTAAAGCAATACCTCCATCGTTTCATGTCTTCTCAGGGTGACTGGACCACCTTACTTTCTATCACAGAATTTTGCTATAATCACTTAACCAGTATTTATTGAGCATGTATTATGGGCCAGGCATTGTACTAAGCACTAAGCTATAGACCTAATATATGGGTATCTGGGTGGCACACAATAAGTAGTGTTAGGCCTAGAGTCAGGAAGACCTGAATATAAATCTGGGCTCAGACACTTACTAGCTGGGTGACCCTAGGCAAGTCACTTAACTCTCTTTGCCTCAGTTTCCTCATCTGTAAAACAAGCTAGAGAAGGAAATGAAAAACTACTTTTTTGCCAAGAAAATCCCAAATGGGGTCACAAAGAGTCAGACAGGACTGAAATGAGTGAACAGAAGCAGCAGCATAGCTATAAGAACTCTCTATACTCTTTATACAGAAAAACTCCTTTTACACAAACTACAGGTTTCATACTCCCACTCTTAACCTGTCATGCCACAGTCCCTGTATTATACAGAACCTGATGAACTCTCGTTAACAGGAGCTGAAAATTAGCCAGACAAACCTTCTGTCTGTGGCAAGTCAAGGCCATATACAAATAGAGTTATTGTTTTCTAAACCATCACTCTATCTCTAGGTTGCCTAGTGTCATTTAACTTATTCATCTTGGTTCCAAGGGATGGTGCTAGGTAAGAAGTACCAGGTGAATGAAATTTGGGTAGATTTTTTTCTGATCAGCTTCATGGGACAGAATTGAAAAAATGGGTAGAAATTTGCAAAGAGGAAGATTTTTGGCACTGAATAAGGAATTGGATTTCAGTTGTTAGATGCTCTCTAAAATCCATTACAACTGAGAATCTGTGATTCCACATGTAGGTGAGCAACCAGTTGTAGTTCTCTACCTGGAAGACTTATTCTGATGGTCCACTCCATCGGGCCCTTCATAATAATCCAGATGGCCAACTTAATGTTACTCTATTTTCAATTTTCCCCATAACTGTTATGGGAATGGGAATCTGAAGATCTTCCCTGCCCCTAGGCCCTTTGATAAGCTCAAGTGACTCTGAGAAACTTCCTTGACTTGAAAATAGACTCTGCCCCCTAATAGGCTGAATGTGGTCACACGGAGCCTGTGGTAGGAGGCTTGTTTTTCAGGAATGCCCACACCTTGTGACTTTGTGATTGGGCAGTGGGTCAAGAGGGTTGTGACATTCCCTGACCCAGGAGAAGTCTATATATACCCTGACATGAGATTTTGCTTTGGGGCTCACTTTGAGAAGAGTTGCATGATTTGACCAGATTAGACTCTGGGCAGCCATTGAGAGCCCCCCCAGCTTTGAAAACTCAGATGTTGGCGCTTCCCTCTCTGATAAATGACTAGGTATAGATATAATGGTCAGACAGCTGGAAGCCTGTCTGCTGATGTTTCTCTGTCTGTATTTGTTGTCTGCTTGTAACCTCTGTTTGTATTCTCTGAAGTTCAGGGTACTGGCCTTTTCCCCCCGAACTAGGTAAATGACATATGTTTGATTAAAGCAAGATTGTTAATCCATTTTGAATTGCTTTCATTGAGAAAAGCATATCTAAGAACCTGTGCTAGCAGCCGTCCTGGGTATGCTAGGGTGCTTGCTGCTACATTAACTAATCTAAACCTGCTCCTTATTTCAACATTACTCATACTCTAGGTCAGAGTTTCTTAAACTGTGGGTCATGAAGTGGAAAAAGTTTAAGAAGCCCTGGTGTAGGTAGTAAGCTGTATGTTGTTCCATTTTCAGTTTCCCCATTCACTCTGCATTTGTCCTATGTTTTACCATTTCCTATTTCAATGATCAGAGGATCATAGCTTTAAAGCCAAAAGGGAGTTAAGAGTCATCTAATCCAACCCCCTCCCTCATTTTACACATGAAGAAATGCAGGATTACATATCCAGCAGGTGTTTAAGGCAGGATTTGAACTCAGATCTTCTTGGTTCCAACTTTGACCCTCTATCCACTATACCACCTCACTACCCCATACTTAGGTCTCCTATAGTTCTTTCTTAGAGAATGAAAAAGACTTATTAGACTGTTGACAAGGATGATGAGTGGAAATAAACTCTCTCTAGTACCTAATCAACTTGGAAGGTTATGGCCCAGAAGATGAAATTGGAGCATTCATAAGGAATCTTCACAGCCCTGCATTGATAAGAGTACTCCATTACTAATACTTTATAAAACTGAAGCCTTGTATAACAAATAGATATTTTAGGAGAGACAGTATATAGTTACCAAATTATTTAAAATACAATGAGATGCATGTCTAGAATACCTAACTTTCCATTAGAAGGAAGTTATATTGAAGTCCTCTCATTTTTCCTTCATGACCATGAATCTTTTGTATTGTCCTGAATAAGTCTTTTTTTTTTTTTTCCTGACTGCTGGTTTCTACCTTGGTTCTTCCATTGCCATTTTGTCTTCATTTTGGCTTCTCTGCTCATTTTATTTTGACCTAATTTGTATTGTAATATATTTTCCTCTCTGTACTATCTATTAATGGATTCTCCATCACTGATGCCATACATATTCACCAGAACCAATTCTAGATCACACAGGATATAGTACCCTTGAGCCATAATGTAGGGAAACTCAACAGAGCCCCAGAGATTCTTAAATGAAATAGGAGATAATTGCATTTTCCTGTAGACAAGACAAATAAGAGTGGACATTGTGTAGGCCTGATTGGTTGGAATGGGAAACCTTGGGCTTCCAGAGATGGCATTAAGGATTAGGGAAGCAGACTCCAGAAGACTAAGATGCAAAAAAACCTTTCCAAAACAAATTCACTAGTTGATCCAAATCTTTATGATAAGATTGACAGGGAGAAAAAAAAAACCCAGTCACTTAATAAGGAGGTTAATAAAGAAAGTGAAGTCTCATTTTTTTTTTAGGAATAGGATTATCTTCTAAGACTTATGTAGCTTGCAAACTTTGTCCTTTAAATTTTTATTTTAATAATGGGGGTGGTGAGTGAAATATTAGGCTGTTGTATCAATGCTGCTAGGGCTGTGTCTTACCCAAAATAATGCATACACTATCCATCATAAAAAAAAAACAACAAAAAAGACCTTCAGATCTATTCACAGGCATTTCATTTTGACTATGTTTGCCTCTTAGAGAAGGCAGCCATTGCTGAGCCACTTCATTGCTTAATGGAAAAGAGCTTTAGACTCGCCAACGTGAGGACACTTTCCAGAATGTCAAGTAGTTATTGACTTGTGAGTGGTTCTGTTCTTCTGTGCTAGCATATAACAATGAACATAAAGCATTGCTTCTTACTACTGATGCTTCACCTTATGGCATAAGGAGCTGTGCTTAGCTGCAAAATGCCAGATGGCACCCAAGTACTGTTTGCTTACTACACAATAACAATGTTGTCTACCGAATGGAACTGCACAAATTGACAAAGAAGCCCTTGATGCCCAGCAGTCAAGTTCTACAGCAATTATGAGAGCTGTGACTTTATGATTCACCTCATCATCAACAAATATTTATTAAATGCTTTCTATGTGCCAGGCACTGTGCTAAGTTCAGAGGATAGAAAGATAGGCAAAGACGCAGTCCCTGCCCTCATTCTTGTTGTTTAGTCATATCTGACTCTTCATGACTCCATTTGGAGTTTTCTTGGCAAAGATACTACAGTGGTTTACTATTTCCTTCTCTAGCCCATTTTACAGATGAGGAAACTGAGGCAAACATGATTAAGTGACTTGCCCAGGATGACACCACTAGTTTGTGTCTGAAACCAGATTTAAATTCAGGAAGATGACTCTTCCTGGATCCAGGCCAAGCTCTATATCCACTGGGCCACCTAGCTGCCCCTCCCTGCCTTCAAGGCCTAACAGGGAAGACGGCATTCAAACAACTATGTACATTCAAGATAAATACCTAGTAAATTTGGAGGTAATCTCAGAATGGAGATTCTAGCAAGGAGAGGGTAGGAGTTGGGAGGGTTATTGGTAAAGGTAGTTTACAAAGTGTTAGATTTTCACTGAGTCTCAAAGGGAGCCAAGAAGTTGGGGGAGAAGGAAAGGGAAAGCATTACAGGCATGGGAGCCAGCCAGTTTTAAAAACACAAATTTAGGAGATGGGAGTATCATGTGTGAGGAACAACAAGGTCAGTATTGTTGGATCTAGAATGTTCAAAAGGGAATAAATATAAGAATACTGTACAGGTAGGGAAGGGCAAGGATGGAAAAATTTTTGAAAGTCAGAGAATTTTATATGTGACCTTAAGGGCAATAAGGAGCACTTATTAAGGGTTAGGGGAGGGGAGGTGTCAAAGTAATATAATTTGTACTGATCACAAATTTCTTTTCTAAATTTTCTTTACTCAGTTATGCCACCATGAAGTTTGCTCAATGTTTATGTGGACTGGATAATATTAAAGTTAAGTAGGCTTGGAATTGTTTGAATAACCAAGCAAAAGGGAAGTCACTAATGGTTCAATGTCAAGTTGGACAAAGCTCTTTGGTAAAATGTTCTAGGGATCTGTACTGTTGACTACTTTTATCAAAAGTTTGGATAAAAACACAGAAGGAGTAATTATCCCACTTAAAGATGACACTGATATGGAAGAAATAATTAATATGTTGGGTGGCTAAACTAGAATTTAAAAAGATATGAAATCTAGACAATTGGGCTGAATTTAATAAAATAAAATTTAATATGGATAAATATAAATTCCTATACATGGATTCTAAGTCCCAATCCACAAATACCAAAGTAAAGAGATGGTAGCTACTCTGGGGAAGGGAAGGAAAGGAAATCTGGGATGTTTAGTGAACTTCAAGCCAATAATAAGTCAATAAGGTTGGGGCGGCCAGGTGGCGCAGTGAATAGAGCGCCGGCCCTGGAATCAGAAGGACCTGAGTTCGGAGCCGGCCTCCGACACTTAATCCGCACAAACAAAAACCTAGCCATGTAACCTTGGTAACCTTGGGCAAGTTACTTAACCCCAATTGCCCTAAAGGGGCGGCTAGGTGGCGCAGTGAGTAAGAGTGCCGGCCTCGGAGTTTGGATGACCCGAGATCAGATCCGGCCTCAGAAAATGAGCACCCATGCATAAATAATGACTAGCCGTGTAACCTTGAGCAAGTTACTTAACCCCAATTGCTTTAAAAAAATAAAAAATAAAAATAAAAAAAATAAATAAGTCAATAAGGTGCTACATTATAGAAAGGTTGATAAACCACTGATGAACAGAAAGAAATCCAGAGTAGGCAAACAAGATGGTGAAGGATCTTGATATAATATCTTATGAGCACTGGTTGAAGGAACTGGGGGAGGGAGAGGTTAGCCCACTGAAAAGCAAGCTTTTTCAGGACTGACTTACAGATTTATTTGAAAGCTTTTCAGATGAATAAGATTTTAGACTTGTTCAGCTTGACCCCAGAGGGCCAAACTAGAAATGATGGGCAATGAAATCTATACAGATTTTTGGTTTGATACAAGGAAAAATTTCTTAACAATTTTTGTTATTGTTGAGCTTTTTCAGGCATATTTGACTCTCCATGAACCCATTTGGAATTTTCTTGACAAAAATACTGGACAATGGGGAGGCTAGGTGGCGCAGTGAGTAAGAGCACCGGCCTTGGAGTTGGGATGACCTGAGATCGAAACCGGCCTCAGAAAATGAGCACCCACACATAAATAATGACTAGCCGTGTAATCTTGAGCAAGTTACTTAACCCCAATTGCTTTATAAAAAAATACTGGACAAGTTAGCCATTTCCTTCTCCAGATCATTTTATAGATGAAGAATTAAGGCAAATAGAGTTAAGTTACTTGCCCAGGGTTACACAGCTAGTGTCTGAGGCCAAGTTTGAACTTAGGTCCTCCTGATTCCAGGGCCAGTACTCTATTGACTATAACACACAGATGCCCACCTCCTAACAATTAAGGATACACAAAATTAGAATTGGCAATCTAATCTGCATTTGACTCTTTGTCAGGTAAGCTCATGAAGGAGATTCTTGTTCAGGTGTGGGCTAGACTATATTGCCTCTAAGGTCTGATCCAACTCTTTCAGATTTTGGAATTCTGAGATACATGAGCTCTATGAGCATGGAGGAGCAACATCAACCTGTGATGTAGGGTTGTCTGTCACTATAGATCTCAAATTATGTTGTCCCACCTCTACTTTAAATTTTTATTTTAGAGGACCATTCTGACCCACATCATCCAGTCGATAAGATGGAAGCATAAGTTACAAAGCATACCATATTGGTCTATGTCTTGAAATGGGTGTGAAGTTAGTCTTTAGAGAAGCTACCTAATGAATTCAGATCATTCACAAGCCATTAATATGAGTTATCTGTCTGCAAAGTATGTTTTGTATAGGGCAATAGTGCTATGACTCCAGAAGGCCAGTCATAAGTTAACTTGGCCATATACATGTAACACATATGAAAAGGGTTTGTATGAAAGCATTGATTAGAAAATACGTCTGACAGCTTAACAGTTATTTTATCATTGAAAAAGTAGTCAGGGTTTGTAGCACATGCCACAATAGATGGTACAACCCATCAACAGCATTTACATTTCTGTTGGATGTGAAGAAGAAGCTTTGGCCAAGCAATCATACTGATTTCACAGGGCTTTTTGAGAGGAAGAATTTGATGCTTGCAATAAATAGCTCAAGGGTTCCTGATGACACATCATTGACTATAACAACTACAATTCTTCATCAGTTATTTGGAGGATCTAAATTGCTAAATGGCATCATTTTTTGAAAATGGAACTGTATTTATCTCATTCAAGTTTAAGGAATTAATGGACAGAAATCCTATCTCAGTTGTAACCATCTCATCTCTTTCGCCTCAGGCAAATGGTCAAGGTAAAAGGATGGTGGCATGGTGAATGCAGAAGGTGGTGGCAAAGCAAAAAGCCAAGACAAATGGTGTCTGATGTCTGACCATCAGATAGGAACTACCCATCAGTCTTCCACACACCCTCAACCAGTTCTTTCTATAGCTATCCATTGCTCTTCTCTTTCCCCTCTCACATTTGTTACTTCAAGTACCTAGTCAGATCTAATTGCTCTTGGTATGACATTAATTTCCAACTGTTTGCAAAGGTGTAGTCATTAACCAGACAGAAAATAACACCTACCCATATGATCTTTAAAATGAAGCCCCAAGGGAAGTGAAAAATTGGGAAAGAATTTTTACAACCTATGTCTCTGATAAAGGACTCATTTCTAAAATATAGAGAATTAAGCCAAATCTACAAGAATACAAGTCATTCCCCAATTGATAATTGGTCAAAGGATATGAACAGATGGTTTTCAGAGGAAGAAATTAAGGATAGCTATAAGCATATGAAAAAATGCTCTAAATCACTATTGATTAGAGATATACAAATCAAAACAACTCTGAGGTACCACATCTCACCAGTCAGATTGGCTAAGAAGACAAAACAGGAAAATGACAAATGCTGGAGAGGATGTAATATATGGCTGGTGGAGTCGTGAACTGATCCAGCCTTTCTGGAGAGCAATCTGGAATTGTGCCCAAAGGACTATAAATAATTTCATACCCTTTGACCCAGCAATACCACTTGTAGGGTTGTAGCACAAAGAGGTCATAGAAGTAGGAGGAAGACCCATATGTACAAAAATATTTGTAGCAGCTCTTTTTGTGGTGGCAAAGAATTGGAAATTAAAGGGGTACCCATCAATTGGGAAATGGCTGAACAAGTTGTGGTATATGCATGTAATGGAATACTATTGTGCTATAAGAAACGAGGAGCAGATGGATTTCATATTTACCTGGAGAGGCTTATAAGAACTGATGCTGAGTGAGAAGAGTAGAGCCAGGAGAAATTTGTACACAATTACAGACACAACATATGTGTGATGACCAGCTTTGATAGACTGGACTGTTCTCAACAACGCAGTGTTATAAGCCAATCCCAAAAGCCTCATCTTTATAACCTGACTAATGTCTAACGTGAAAGTATTTGCAGATCCTATACTTGATTGTATGTCATCATGGGGGGGGAGGGAGAGAAAATTTGAAACTCAAGGAATTGTGGAATTGAATCTTGTAAACTAAAAGTAAACAAATTAATAAAGACCAAAATATTAAAAAAAAATGAAGCCCCAGTGGGCAGGCAATTCTCAGATGGTCTATTTTATATTGATTTCTTGCTTATCTCTTATTCTTGCTACTTCAAATTGAAGACCCCTCCCTATACTTGTCCAGGCTCCAGATCTTAAGTTTTCTCCTTACTCAAGAAGATACAAAAGTTTATATTCTAATCTAACTCTGCTAGAACCATTTGAAGAATTAGAAAAAAAAAGTTCTCCAAGTCTTCATCAATTTCTTCTCCTCTCCAGTAGCCACCTAGAGCTTTGATCTCTTACCCAAGGAAGCAAGTGGCAACACGTTGTGTGAGAAGAAATAGATGTGGGACTGTCCAGCTGAGTCTACCTGTTTTATTCAGAACTAGGCTAAAATCCATATAGAGTGTGATACATCCAGATGGTAAAAATTGACCATCACTGTTTCCTTGCCCAGAATTTGAACCAGGCCAAAGGCTGTTTCTCAGGCTACTTCTCCTCAGAGAAGTTCATCTCTTAAGTAAATATTAATTAATGGCTTCTTTATAATCAAGAGGCCATATGTGAGAGTTTGGAATTCTGCCACACCAAACTACTGGTTGATCACACTATAAATGACCTAAATTAGCTCCTTCCTGACAACAGGCTCCAATTTTTTTTTAACTTATGCAAATAGGTTGGATGCTGTTTATATAAAAAATATGTTGAAGAGAAAACCACATTATCTCATAAATCAAGATATCATATATTCTTGTCAATTAGTTAACAAGGATTTATTGAGTCCTTAATATACATTAGGCACTATATCAAATAAATATAATTTCAGGAGGGAAAAGTGTCATTAACGGATCAAAAAAATGCCTTTTTCCTTCATTTGTGAATTGAGGGTTATAACACGAATGATTTCCTCATTTATGAAATGGGGATATTAATAAATAAAATACATATCTCTCAAGGTCACTGTGGAAATGAAATGAGATAAAATATGTAAAAATGGTTCCCAAACCTGTATAAATGTAGACATCATCACAACAATTGTCACTATAATCATCTTGTTTATTCACTTTATTCTTATTTTTCTCAGTGGAGTTCAGGTAAAAATCATTCTGTTATGTCATTAACTTGCTATTTTCTCTTTGTTCAATATTTAATGTTCTGCTGACAATTAAATAATTGGATAAAATAACTGCTTTGCATAATTGAATAAAGGTTTTCAGATGCTAGTTTCTGTAGGCCAACTTAAAGAATCTTCAGGACAACTCCAATAGCTGATAAGATTATGGATATGATCTACATCTCATCTTATTCCCACATAATTTTGATTTCTTCTCGTTGAGGTGTCCATATTTGGAAAGATATTCATTCTACATTGCTCAGCAAAAATGAGTATTTGCTATAATAACATATATTGAAAAAACTCTTAAATGTTTATAGATTAATGTTACATTGGGGCAATCATAGCTTGTTCTGTCTGTGATAAGGTCTACTGCTAGTATAATTGACTTAATGAATTCTCCTGCATATTTAAAAGTCTATATTTGTATTTTAGGAATTTGTCCTTTGTAAGCTTTAAGGAAAGAATACAAGATTCCAAAGTACAATTCTAGCCACTAGATCATGTTCTGCTAAGTATGCAGTAGATGCTAGGTTTGTGCAGTCTCAGAGAATGTGACAATTTCTATCATCTCCTTGTATAATCTGAATAAATCAAATATGTCTAGGTTCCTTAAGAATAGTTCATTTGTAATTTCTGGTGGTGATGACGCAGCTCCTGAATTGCTCCCATAAGCCCCTCCATTTCTATTAAAATAGCCACATGAACTAACTCAGCCATTTGTTCATCACTGTTTTGTTTTGTTTCATTTTTGGCATCTGAGTTCGTATGGATATCACCCATGGAGGAAGGCATTTTTAATTCTACTCTTGCTTCACCTCTTTCCTAGGATCCATTCAGAGGTCAATTGCTTTCAATTACATTCCATAAATACAATGTCACTGTTTACTGCTGTTTGACAAAATGATGTTTGCTTGTTCTGAAAGAATTTCTTTAGTTTTTTAACCTATATATTATGTGTTTGGAGAACATCTATAAATCCCCTTCCCTCTTTCTGAAAAGGAGTTGTTACCATTTCTATATCTGCCTTAGGGTATGGGTCTTAGTTTTAGTTATTGAACCAATTTCTGTTAAGATACTTTCCATATATTCTATGGTCTGTTTTAGCCTTCCAAATGTATCTATGGTCTGGTGTTATATGGGTGTTAACTGCCTTAAAATGTGTTTTCAATGAACTTTGATTTCAGGATGCCAGTTGTTTCATGTCTCTCAAAGTCACAACTTATGATGATGATGATGATGATGACGACGACGATGACGATGATGACTTCAAAGCTTATCTGTGATTGAGTTTGAGGCTTTAATTCTGTCACTTTTCAAATTGTTTATACTTGAACTAGTGAGAATTGGAGGCACTTCCCAAGTTCATCACAATGAATATCCCATTCAGACAAACTGAAAAACTCCAGGGTCATGGCAGTAGCAAAGCCTGCCATATCCTTTCATCTCTCCCTTGGACAACCTTTCTCCTGAGACCAATTATATCTATTTTTCTGTTAGTTATCAGTTACAAAGTCTGAAGATGGAAAGAGAGGGTCTTTTCTCCTCAATTCTCCTCATAGGTTTATCTTGTTAAAAACACTAGAGAAATAGTCTGGATCACCCCTAAGACATATCTGTGATGTACCCCAGAGCACACCTATCCCTCTCATACTCACTAATAAGCAAAATTTTAGGGAAAAGGCAATGAAGTATTGGAGAAGGTCTCTCTTACTAGAGTAAAGGAAAAAAGTCTTACTTTTCCTCCTGTCCTTAGGCTATATGAATTTGTAGATCATTATTTTAAGACATGAAAATGAGAACAGAAAGGTGGATACTACTACATAATGTTTAATTGATCCAACCATTCTGGAAAATATTTAAAACTTATGCAAGAATAGCCACTAAATTGTTCATAACCTACTATTAGGCATATTATTTTAAGGAGGCTAAAAACAAAATGAAGGTCATCTTATGTGTGTGTGTGTAATATATATTATATGTATAATATATCATGTATAAATTGTATATTAATTGTTAACTTATTAAATAAAATTATATCTACATACGCCATATGTATGTATAAATTACATACACACACACTTTTGTAGTCGAAAAGAATTAGAAACAGAGTGCTTATTGACTGAGATTGACTGAAGTGGTGTATTGCACTATAAGAAATGACCAACCAGTATGAAAAGTTTAGAGAAACTTGGAAAGATATGTGTGAAATGATGGAGAGCAAATACAGAAGAAACACAATATACACAATGACCACAATGTAAATTAGTCTGTCACTAAAAGACATTAGAACTCACGTTATTTGCGATGGCCAATCTTAGTTCCAAAAGTAAAATGATGAAACACATTGCCCCCATCATTAAAGAGGTGACGCTCTACACATATGAACTTTGCACATGGGATCAGATGCAGGTTGTTTTGCTTAATCAAAGGGTTAACAATATTCATTATATTTTATATTATATGATAAAAGGGGGTAGGATGGGGCATGTTTTTTTGGAAGTAACTGTGGTCAAAAACAAAGACCAGCAATGAAATTTTAAAACAAAAAAGAAGCTATAGTTAATCTATCCATTTAAGTTTTATCTGTTTCCACTCCAATGTATGACCACAGGATAAAGTTTCAGGAAAGGATAAGAGGAGTTTTATTTAACTACAAATGATAGGAGGGAAAGCCTTTGTCTTCTCCTTTTCCATAGCATTGCAGATGCTGTAGGCTCAGTTTCATTGCCTCAGAAAGAAGGGTATATTGAGCTTATCAGTAAATAAGGAGTCATATTCTGGCTGTTCATTCTACTGGGAGAAGCAGAAGAACTTTGGGGAAGAGATGCTTTGGTCTTCAGCCAAGTAGCTTTCTTCCCAGACTCCTTAACTTCCTAAATTTGCTCTACTCCTCCTTGTCATCTTTTGGTCACTCTTGAAATATTTCATTCACCCTTGTCCTTAAGGTCCCATTCTGGACTTGAGTAACTGGATTCATGCCAAAAATAAAAGATCAGCTATAGGGCACATCCTGACAAATAGGGCTAAAGTAATAACTGCTAGGAAAGGGGAGGAGTTTGCAGTGAAAGGGAGTTCACTGAGAGTCACTTAATGGTCAGGACCTAAAATAGAATGAGAAAACTTATCAAGCAAAGAAGAGGAACAAAAGCTATTTCCATGGTAAAAGGCAAGGCCATTCTGGCCCAGGGAAGGTAATAAAGAGGAAAGCAAGAAGAATTCACAGTTGAATGAGATTGTAACATCTTTTGAGACTGTGCGGGAACAAGGAAGACTCAAAAATCTTCCTATTTTCTGAATCCAATTCAGAGCATTGATAGTTAGGCACAACCCAAGTTGCTCTTGCTTCCTTGACTTACATTTCATGAGTGATGAAATGACTTTTATCACAAATTCCTGTGTCCCACAAAATGTTCTAGTTGCTGGGTTGTTGTTTTTTTTCATATCCATTTCACAGTAAAAATGATAACACACCCTCACCAGGCTTCTGGATTGGTCTGAAATCACAAAATCTTAGAGGTCAAAGGAACTTTAGGGGTTATTGTGTCCAAATCTATTTGAAGCCAATTTTTTTTTTTACTGAATCTCTCTAGCAAGGCCATTCAGATTCTACTTGAAAACTTCAAGTCATGGGAAATACTCATAAAATAGTCTTGTACGATTCTAGGTTGTTTTGATTGTTCAGGGGAGTTTCCTTGTAAATTTTGGCATTAATATGGATTTTCTAATTGGAGAGTACCTAGAACATGAAACTATTTTTAAAATTCTAAATCACTTATTTTTCTATGTGAGGATTTTATTGTATTCCTTTAGTGTTAATAATCTTTCAAATAAAACAAAGGTGTAGTAAACTTATTTATCCAGAAAAAGACGAGGTGTTTCCTTATACTGAACCAAGACCTACCTCTCTATAATTTCCACTCATTTCATTTGCTCCTGGTTATGCCCAAACAGGGCAAGCAAAATTATTTTATATAATTAAAAAGTTCTCTTTTTAGCATAAACATACTGGGGAAAAAACAATGTAAGCTATTAATAAAAAGGTTTTTTTCTCCTGGGCAAGCAGGTTCCTAAATTTTGAGTCTTCATGGGAAAGTCATTTTCCTAATTGACACTCTTCCTCTAGTCCTTGGACTAAAGCTTGGCCAACAACTAAGTCATTCATCATTGTCTGAAGACAGAAGACATGGAGTTATTACCATGGAGTGGTAATAACAGGAGTTATTTATATAGACATCAAAGTTTACAGTACACTTACTATACAGTAAGTCATTAGAGTCTCAGCATCCTTGTGAAATAGACACCTTTTCCCCCATTTTAATGATGGGGAAATTATAGTATAGAAATGTAAAAAAAAACTCATCCATCAACACATGGCTAGGAAGTATCAATGACAAGATTTGAACCCTGAATCCAGGCCTACCACTCGACCCACTACATCATCATGCTACATCTCAGTAGAAAGACAAAAACACACACAAACAAAAACCTAGCCGTGTGACCTTGGGCAAGTTACTTAACCCCAATTGCCCTCCAAAAAAGCAAAAAAAAAAAGACAGGCACAGGTTAAAAATCATCCCCTTTAGCAAATCTATTCTGAATTCTTTGGTGAGAATTAGTTCACTGAAATGCTCCATTGTGAAACCTGTGATTGAGCAAAGGAAAGATTTGTTTAATACAGTCTACTTTAGTATGTAGAAATAAGGCTTAGGATAATGGAAATGGGTTCTCTGAGGAAAATCCCCACCTCCAAAAGGCCAAAAACTTTATTAGGAGTGAGAAAAGAATTCTTCTTATACTCTTTGTTGTTTTTTTCAGCCATGTCTGACTTTTTGTGACCCCATTTGGGTTTTCTTGGCAAAGATACTGAAGGAGTTTGCCATGTCTTAAGCATAGTTAAACTTAGTGTAGCACAAAGATGTAACACGTTGTTTTTCTAGCTATCAAGTCCATGCACCAACATAGTCACATGTGGACAATAATAGCAAGGCAGTTATGCAACTGAGCAGCTCAGCACCTCCACTGAAAATTAGTCAAATTGTAGAAAGAGTATGGAAACTTTTGTTACTCCTGAGCAGTCTTTCTTCGGTACACTAAGGTTATTGTGAAAATATTTCATCTATCCCCTCATTACATGTTTTACTCCACACTGTTGACTGACCTGTGATGTTTTGGAAACCATAACCTGAAATGGAAGAAATCTCTGTAAATGAGAAAATTATCCCAACAATACCACAACTCCTTGACCTTGATCTCATTTAGGCCTTTTGTTTCTGAGTGAATGTAATTCATTCCAAATTCTCCAACTGACCCCTGGCAAATTTAGGTTGAATGAAGGATGGCATCTAATTTCATGGAAGTCACACATCAAAGATGAAATTCTTCATCAATAGCATAGAATTTTCATGTTCCTAAATATGATAACAATTGCTGGAATTTATATATCTCTTAACAAAATGTTTTGCTTGCCACAACCCAGTGTAATACAGTGGAAAGAACATTAGAACTAGAATCACAAAATTTCAAAACCATAATTGATTTTGAATACCAGTTATGCCAATTACTAAATGACCTTGGGCAAGTCATTTCCCATATCTAGGATTCTGTTTCTTCACTTGTATGAGGTTTTGGATCATATGATCTCTAAAATTTATTATTTTTTTCCAGATCTTTAATTTTATTAGTGTATAGAACTCCTGGTATGGAAACACCCTCCAATGATTCAGATCAGCAACTTTTTTTTTAATCTAAAGTCTTAGAGAGTTGCCTGGGACACTAAGAGGTTAAGTGACTTATCCAGAGTTGCATAACTAGCAACTCAGAGGCAGGATTTAAACCCAAGTCTTTCTAACTCTAAGAGTAAACTTCTTTCTACTACTACTGCTCCTCTCCTAAGATCCCTCCTACCTGTAAATATTATATGCCCCAAGGTACATAGTGAAGCCATTATTATTTCCATTTCACAGATCGGGAACTAGGTTAAAAGAAGTAAGGCGGTTTGTCCATGGTTATAGAGCAACAATCTCTTAAGGCTTATAGATTAAAGTCTTATAATATTTCTATTATTTCATGGAGCCTTTGGGCTAAGGATGGAGTCTGCTGAAAGTAAGGAAGTGGATCTAATCATTTTATGACAATTCTGTAGCATCAAGTGTATTATCATGCACCCTGGGGAGTCTTACCTAATAGTAATTGATAACTACATGAGTTGACCTCCTAATCATCCATCACAATACAAGGAAATAATGAAAAATTCTGGATTGGGAGTCAGAGAACCTATGTTTGAATTTTACCTTTTTTATTTACCAGCAGATGACCATAAGCAAATTCTGTAATACCTCTGCATTCAATTTCTTAATCTATAAAATGAAAGCGTTGAATTAGATGAACTCTAAGATACCTTTCAGGACTAGATCTATGATCTATGCTCTCAGACTACACTAGCAGGCAAATTTTTTGGAATACGATCAAGAGAGACATATCACTTCCTCTAAGTCCCTCCCCAAATAATCAGAGGTTCATGGAGATTTAGTCATTTTTCTCAGAAACTTAAATAGTTAATTTAAACATCTGTCCCTTGACTCTAAAAAATACCTAATTCCTGGGGAGCGACTTGAATACTGAGGGAAAATGGGAAGAAAAGAAGGAAGCATTTAGCTGAATTCAACTCACCAAACCTTTACCCCAGGATACTGAAAGAACTACTGGATGTGATTGCTGAGCAATAACAATGATCTTTGTCAGTGACCTTAGAAAGATCATGTCAAATGGGAGATATCCCATAAATCATAAACTTTGTCTTGAATTCCCCAAAAAATCAGACTAGAATCTGCAAACCATTGACCAGTGAGCTTCACTTCTATTTCTGACAAGAGCAAATTATTAAAAGGATGGTTTGTGCATATTTAAAAAGAGAAACAATGATTACTTTGTCAGCATGACTACTGAGAACAGGTCATACCAGTCCAAACTGATTTCCATTTTGATCCTTGTGGATCAAGAAAAATGTTAAAGACATGACATATTTATATTTCAGCAAAACATTTAATAAATTTTCTTGTGCTATCTTGTGCAACATGAAGAGACATTGCTAAATGACAGGACATTTTGTTGTATTCAGAACTGGTAGGCTGAAAGAATTGTGAAAATTCAATCTAGGGGAGAGAAGAATTAAGTGGGTGGTAAAATAGTTGTCTGTAGGTATATGAAGTACTATTATGTGGAAGATGGAATACATTTGTTCTGTTCAATCCCAGAAGACTGTGTTAGGACTGAAATATAGAAATTTCTTTTTTTTTAAAGCAATTGGGGTTAAGTAACTTGCTCAAGGTTACATGGCTAGTCATTATTTATCTGTGGGTGCTCATTTTCTGAGGCTGGATTCGATCTCGGGTCATCCCAACTCTGAGGCCGACACTCTTACTCACTGTGCCACCTAGCTGCCCCTGAAATATAGAAATTTCAAAGCAAATTTTGGGTAATTGTAAGGAAAAATTTTCTAAGAATCATAGCTATCCTAAGTGATGGTTTGGTTGGTTGTGCTAAAATGCTTTTTTTCCATCTTTAAAAAAATTGGGGGAACCAAGCCAAGATGGTGGCATAGAAGCAGGAAAACTCCCCACTCCCCCCATAACCACCTCAAATACCTATAAAATATGACTCTAAACAAACTTTAGAGCTACATAACCCATAAAGTGATAGAGAGAAACTAATCTCCTACTGAAAGCAGACTGGCAGGCTGGCAGGAAGGGTCCATTGCAGCATGCTGGGAACAGAACCCAGGCCATGTGAGCACTCGGTTTTAGCCCCAGGGTGACCAGCTGAAGCTGGAGGTACTGTGGGACAATGGATAAGCAGGAGCTGTGGCAGTTTCCAGTATTAGCAATCTATAAATGCCAAAGGCAAAGTAAAAGGTCAGTGTGGACTTTGGGAACAGTGGGATCGAGAGTGCAGTCTGGCCTCTGCCCCTGAAGGGAGAAGCGTTATGGCTGCTTCAGAGCTCCCGTACTACAGATTGTAGGGGTACCAAGCAACCAGTCACAGGGTAATTGCTCTTGCTTTAACCTGCTTGGATCTGGGTCTCTAACTTGGGTGGAGGTCCTGGGGTATATGACCAGGTGCCAGAGCCAGTGGAGGCTGCTGAGAGGGCACCCAACTAATAGCTCTGGCAGCTGTGAAACCCCAGCTATTTGGGACAAAGCTCTCCTCTCTGGAAGCAGAGGTCTACTGTGGCAAAAAGCTCAAAAGTCAAGTAATTGAGTGGCAATGTAAGCAAGCAAAGGAAGCAAAGCAAACAGTAATCCAACTTTAGATTCCTTTTTGGGGGCAAAAAGGATCAAAGCATGGAATGGCAGGAAGACAACAAAGTCAGAATTCCTGAACCAAAAGCTTCCAAGAAAAATATGAACTGGTTACAAGCCATAGAGGAGCTTAAGAAGGATTTTGAAAACCAAATAAGAGAAGTAGAGGAAATATTGGGAAGAGAAATGAGAATGATGCAAGAAAATCATGAAAAGAGAGCCAACAACCTGACTGAAGAAAATAACACCTTAAAAAATAGACTAACTCAAATGACAAAAGAGGCTCAAAAATCCAATGAGGAGAAGAATGCTTTATAAAGCCCAAATTTGACAGATGGAAAAAGGATCTACAAAGTTCACTGAAGAGAATTCATTCCTTCAGAATTAGATTGGAGCAAGTGGAAGCTAGTGACTTTATGAGAAATCAAGATACTATTAAACAGGTCCCCAAAAATGAAAAAATAGAAGGCAATGTGAAATATCTCATTGGAAAAACCACTGACCTGGAAAATAGAACCAGGAGAGATAATTTGAAAATTATTGGACTATCTAAAAGCCATGATCAAAAGAAGAACCTAGAAATCATCCTTCAAGAAATTCTCAAGAAAATTTCCCTGATATTTTAGAACCAGAGGGCAAAATAGAGATTGAAAGAATCCACCAATCACCTCTTGAAAAAGATCCCAAAAAGAAAACTCCTAGGAATATTATAGCCAGGTTCCAAAATTCCCAGATCAAGGAGAAAATATTACTAGCAACCAAGAAGAAACAACTTGAATACTGTGGAAACATAAACAGGATAACACAGGATTTGGCAGCTTCTACACTGAGGTGCAGAAGGGCTTGGAATAGGATATTCCAGAGGTTAAAGGAGCTGGGAATAAAACCAAGAATCACCTACCCAGCAAAACTGATTATTATGTTTCAGGGGAAAATATGGTCATTCAATGAAAGAGAGGATTTTCAAGCATTCTTGATGAAAAAAACAGAGTTGAATAGAAAATTTGGCATTCAGATACAAGAAGCAAGTGAAGCATGAGAAGATAAACAGGGAAAAGAAATCATAAGGAACTTATCAAAGTTGAATTATTTACATACCTACATGGAAAAACAATAATTGTTACTTATGAAACTTTTCTCAGCATGAGGGTAGGTAAAGAGAATATAAATGCATATATATGTATACATACATACATATGTCTATATAGGGAGGTATGTGGGCATATGAATATATATGTGAGTGTGTATATATATGTGTGTGTACAGGTATATATAGACAGAGGGCACAGGATCAATTGAATAGGAAGGGATGATATTTAAAAGGTGAAATTGAGAGATGAGAAAAGAATATAATGAGAGGACATGGGGAGAGACAGAATAGGGTAAATTATCTCATAGAAGAGGCAAGGGAAAACTGTTACAATGGAGGAGAAAACCAGGAAGGCAAAAGGGAATGGGTCAACCTTCCTCTCATTGAATTTGACTTAGGGAGGGAATGACATACACACTAAATTGGGTATCTTGCCCTACAGGAGAGTAGGGGGTGAGGAGATGAGAGGGGGGATGATGGAGGGGAGGACAGGTTGGGGGGTAGGGTAGTTAGAAGGACACACTTTTGAAAAGGGACAGGGTCAAGGTAGAGAATAGAACAAGTGGCAGACAGGATAGGATGGAGAGAAATATAATTAGTTTTTCACAATATATCCACTATGGAAATGTTTTGCATAGCTACACATGTACAGCCTATATTGAATTGTTTATTTTCCCAGTAAAGGTGGGTGACAAGGAAGGAAGGGAAAGAATCTGGAATTCAAAGTTTTAAAATAAAATGCTTAAAAATTATATATATACATATATATGTATATATATATAATTATTATTTACATGCAACTGGGAAATAAGATATACAGGCACTAGGGTATGGGGATCCATCTTGCCCTCCCGGAAAGTCAGTGGGGGAATGGGGGAGGATATAGGAGAGAGCAGATTAGGCAAGGGAATATACAGTGGGATTGCTGTTTTGGTGTGTTGGGTAGGGGAAAGACAGGGAGAAAATTTGTGACTCAAAATCTTGTGGAAATGAATGATGTAAACTAAAAATAAACATAAAATTTAATTTAAAAAAAATGCTCAAAGGGATAGTTTGCTAGGTGGGAGGGGAAAGGCTATTTGGAAATGAAGGTGTTGCATAAACACAAGATATTAATAAAATAAGATTTTAAAAAAGCATTAGAACTGTCACAATGTGTAATGGGTTGCCTCAGGAGAGGGTGATTCTTCAAAGATTGGATAATCAGTTTTAGAAGTGTTAGAGAAAATCTCCTTATACAGAAATGGACTATGTGGCTCCAGAGACACCCTCGCCCCTTCTGTCTCTATGATTCTATAATCAATGGTTTTAGACCCATATAATCAAGAAGTTGAAATGACCTTACAGATGGAGAAATTGAGACATGGAAATTAATTTTGATAGTAGGGAACAAAGCCAATATTCCAACCAAGTTATCTGATTCTCACTCCAGTGTTCATGCCAGGATATTGTACTGGTAATTTACTCTTTTCAACAGAGCCTTATGTAAGGATCTTAAAGAAAGTGTTGCCTATTCCATGGTCCTATTTAAATAATGCTGAGGTTCTGTATATCTTTATATTTCTGAAAACCAGGGACATAGATATCAACCCCACACTATATTTAGATAGATCCCAATCCAAGTTCCTCTTTTTCCTCCAACATTTCTGCGCATTGTACTGGTGCAAATTACCAAAAGAATTCAATTAAAGTACCACTTCAAGTCAACATCTTCCCACAAATTTTCTTTAGTTAATATTTTAGCTATTAATTATATACCTGGACCAAGCTTTTTGCCTTTGATTTAAAAGAAAACCATCATTGGTATTACCTGGACCTACCATCCCTCTTGCTGGCTCCTTTGTAAACATGGGCACACACACACACACACACACACACACACACACACACACATATACACACACACACACATTCTGATATGTAAAATGGAAATAATAATTGCTTCAATATGTACCTTGGTGTCTATAACATTTAGAAGTAGGAGGGATCTTAGGAGAGGAGCAGTAGTATACATGCATACACACATACACACATGTTGAGGGCCAGTAATTGACCCAGTCCATACATGGGAAGATTCTAGTCCAGGATTTCTCCCAAGCCAGCTCCTCATGAAGCTATATTATGTCTTAAGATGAGCTCACCATCTCTTCCTGACTTGCAGGAGTTTAGGACACAAAAACTGATTATCTCATTTGATCTTTAAAACAATCGTATGAAGCACTATTGTGTTCATTTTACACATGAGGAAACCAAAGCTTAGCGTGGTTAAGTCACATGCCCAGGGTGACACAGCTGATGTCTGAGGTAGTATTCAAAGTCAGGTTTTCCTGAGTCCAAATCCAACATTCTATCAGCTATGCTACCGAGTTGCCTCCCCTTTGAATAATAAAACCTATATACTTTTGCACAGGTATTCTTCAGAACCCAATCCAACAATAGTATTCAAGGAGACAAAGAAGGATAATTAAATTATAGCTGTTCAAAAATGGAAATAGACTACCATTCTGGAGAGCAGTTTGGAACTATGCCTTTTGGGCATATAAAACTATGCATACCCTTTGATCCAGCAATACCACTGCTAGGTCTATAAAGCAAAGAGGTATAAAAAAGGAGGGGAGGGAGAGGGTCTGTTTCTACAAAATTAGCAGCTCTTTTTATTGTGGCAAAGAATTGGATAATGAAGGGATGTCCATCAATCGGGGGATGGCTCAACAAGTTGTGGTATATAATTAGGGTTTTGGTTTTTACTTTCAGTTCTTAAATATTTTTACTTGAAGCTTTGAGCTTCAAATTCTATTCCTCCTTCCTCTCCCCTCTCCCTTCCCTGAGATGGTAAGCAATCAGATCTAAGTTTTACATGTACAATTATGTAGAAGATTTTGATATTAATAATTTTGTACAAGACTTGAATAAAAGAAAAAAGTGAAAAATTGTATGCTACAGTCTGTGTTCAAGCAATTTCATTTCTTTCTCTGGATGCAAATAGTATGTTTCATCATTAGTCCTTTGGGATTGTTTTGGAATACTTGAATCATTGTATTGCTGAGAAGAACTAAGTCATTCACAGTTCTATATTGAACAATATTGCTGTTATTGTGTACAGCATTCTCCTGGTTCTGTTCACTACATTATGCATCAGTTCATGTAAGTCTTTCCAGGTTTTTCTGAAATCATTTTCCTTGTCATTTCTTATACAATGATCATATTCCAGTATAATTATACACTTTATTTAGTGTATTATTAGTGTTAGTTATATAATAATACACTAATAATGACATTATTAGTGTATTATATTAGTATTATTAGGGTATTATACCTCATTAGTGTATATTACAATTATACAACTTAAGTTAGTAATTCCCCAATTGAAGGGTATCACCTTAATTTCAATTCTTAGCCACCACAAAAAGAGCTGCTATGAATATTTTTGTACAAATGGTTCCTTTTCCCTTTTTTTGATGTCTTTGGAATATAAACTTGGTAGTGGTATTGCTGGATCAAAGGGCATGCACAGTTGTCATTTTGGTATAGTTCCAAATTGCTCTCCAGAATGGTTGGATCAGTTCATAACTCCACCAACAATACATTAGTGTTCCAGTTTTCCACATACTTCCAACATCCGGTACATTCCCCTTTTATCATATTAGCCCCTCTGACAGGCATGAGGTGGTACCTCAGAATTATTTTAGTTTGGATTTCTCTAATATTGCTTTAGAGCATTTTTTTCATATGACTATAGATAGATTTCCTTTCATTTTCTGAGAACTGCTTGCTCATGTCCTTTTATTATTTATCAACTGGGTATTGACATATATTTCTTTATAATTTGACTCAGAACTCTATATATTTGAGAAATGGGGCCTTTATCAGAGATACTTGTTGCAAAAATTATTCCCCCAGTTTTCTGCTTTCCTTATAATTTTGTTGCACTGGTTTTGTTTGTGCAAAAATATTTTAATATTTTATAATCAAAATCATCTATTTTACATTTTGTGATGCTCTCTGTATCCACTTTGGTCCTAAATTCTTCCTTCATCCATAAATTTGACAGATAAACTATTCCATGCTCTCTCAATTTGCTTATGGTATCACTATGTGTAAATCAAGTACCCATTTTGACCTTTCTTCATATACAGTGTGAGATGTTGGTCTATACCTAGTTTCTTCCATACTGTTTTCCAGTTTTCCCAGCAATTTTTATCAAATAATTAGTTTTTGTTCCAAAAGCTTGTATCTTTGGATTTATCATATAGTAGATTGCTATGTCATTGACTACAATGTAATTTGTACCTAATCTATTCCTCTGATCCACCACTCTATTTTTTGGTCAACACCAGATTGTTTTGACAATTACTGCCTTATAATACAGTTTGAGATCTGGTACAGCTGGATCACCTTCTTTCGCATTTTCTTTTCATTGATTCACTTGATATCCTTGAGCTTTTGTTCTTCAGATGAATTTTGTTATCATTTTTTCTAGCTCTATAAAATAATTTTTGATAGTTTGACTGTAAGGCACTGAATAAATATATTTAATTTAGGTAGAATTGTAATTATGTTTATATTGGTTCAGCTCCCCCATAAGTAATTAATATTTTTACAGTTGTTTAGATCTGACCTTAGTTGTGTGAGAAGTCTTTTATAGTTGTGTTCATATAGTTCCTAGATTTGTCTTGTCATGTAGAGACCCAGGTATTATGTATCATCTACAGTTATTTTAAATGGAATTTTTCCTCCTATATCTTGTTGCTGGACTGCTTAAAATATATAGAAATGCTGATGATTTATGTGGGCTTATTTTGTATCCTGCAACTTTGTTAAAGTTGTTAACAATTTAAAGTAGTTTTTTTTTTAGTTGATTCTCTAGGATTTTTCAAGTATAACATCATATCATCTACAAAGAGTGATAGTTGTGTATCCTCATTGCCTATTCACATTCTTTTAATATTTTTTTCTTCTATTATTGCTACAGTTAACATTTCTAGTACAATATTAAATAATAGAGTTGATAATGGACATCCTTGCTTTACCCCTGTTTGTATTGGGGAGGCTTCTAGCTTATCCCGATCACAGATAATGCTTGCTGAAGGTTTTAGAAAAATATTACTTATTGTTACAAGGTAAACTCCATTTATTCCTATGTTTCCTAGTGTTTTAAGAGGAATGGATGCTATATTTTGTCAAAGGCTTTTTCTGCATTTATTGAGATAATCATATGATTTCTGTAGGTTTTGTTATTGATTTGTCAATTATGCTAATAGTTTTCCTAATGTTTGAACCAGCCCTGCATTCCTGATATAAATCTCACTTGGTCATGTTGTATAATCCCTGTAATTCATGGCTGAAATCTCTTTCTTATATTTTATTTTAAATGTTTGCATAAATATTCATTAAGGAAATTGGCCTATAATTTTCTTTCTCTGGTTTGGCTCTTCCTGGCTTGTATATCAGCACTATATTTGGGTCATAAAAAGGAATTTGATAGGACTCCTTCATCTATTTTTCCAAATACTTTATATAGTATTGGGACTAATTGCTCTTTAAATGTCCAGTGGAATTTGTTTTTGAATTCATCTGGTCCTGGGGATTTTTTTCTTAGGAAGCATTTCTATGACTTGTTCAATTTCTGTTTCCAATATTGGATTATTTAAGCATTTCATTTCTTCTTCTCTTAATCTGAGCAATTTGTGTTTTTGTAGATATTCATCCATTTAATTTAGATTGCCAAATTTATTGGCAATATAATATGTAATTGGGCAAAAAAGCTCCAAACAATTCTCTTAATTTCCTCTTCACTGGTGGTAAATTCACCTCTTTCATTTTTTGATACTAGTAATTTGGTTTTCTTCTTTCTTTTTTTAAAATCAAATTAACCAATGATTTATCTATTTTGTTGTTCATTTTTTTCATAAAACCAGCTTCTAGTTTTATTTATTAGTTCAAAGGTTTTCTTACTTTCAATTTTATTAATCTCTCCTTTGATTTTCAGGATTTCCATTTTGGTGTTTAATTGGAGATTTATAATATGTTCTTTTTCTAGTTATTTTAGTTGTATGTCCAATTTATTGATCTGTTGTTTTTTTCTCTATTTTCTTGATGTAAACAATTAGAGATATAATTTTTTCCCTTAGTACTGCTTTGGTGGCATCCCACAAATTTTGGTATGTTGTCTCATTGTTGTCATTTTCTTTAATGAAATTATTGATTACTTCTATGATTAGTTCTTTGACCCATTTCTTTTTTAGGATTACATTATTTAGTTTCCAATTATTTTTAGTTGTGTTTTCTTTCTTTTTTTCCAATTACTTTTTAATCTCTCTTTCCAATGTCCATTATTGAATGTAATTTTTATTGCATTATGATATGAAAAGGATATCTGTACTCTTTCTACTTTTCTGCATTTGTTTGTGAGGTTTTCATGTCATGTCATACATGGTCAGTTTTTGTATAGATGCCATGTACTGCTGAGAAAAAAGTATATTATTTTCTATTTCTATTCAATTTTGGCCAGAGATCTCTCATATCTAACATTTCCAGAATTCTATTTACCTCCTTAACTTCTTTCTTGTTTATTTTTGGTTATTTCATTCTGAGAGAGGAAAGTTGAAGCCCTCCACTAGTATAGTTTAGTTGTATATTTCTCCCTCATTCAACATCTTCTTCAAAAATTTAAATGCTATACCATTTGGTGTATATATATATATATATATATATATATATATGTATGTATATATATATATATATGTATGTATATATAAACATATATATGTATATATTATATGACTTCATAGTCGATGGTGCCTTTTTTTTTAGGGCAATTGGGGTTAAGTAACTTGCCCAAGGTCACATGGCTAGGATTTTGTTTTTGTGTGCATTAAGTGTCTGAGGCCGGATCAGAACTCAGGTCCTTCTGACTCCAGGGCCGACGCTCTACTAACTGTGCCACCTAGCTGCCCAATGGTACCTTTTAGCAAGATATAGTTTCCTTCCTTATCTCTTTTAATTAGATCTATTTTTTTTGCTTTTGCTTTGTCTGAGATCATGATTCCTACCCCTGCTTTTTTGCTTCAGCTGAAGCATAATAGATTTTTCTCTAGCCCCTTACCTTTACCCTGTTTATTTCTCTCTGCTTCAATGTGTTTTTTGGAAGCAACATACTGTAGGATTCTGATTTTTTATCCATTCTGCTATCCACTTCCATTTTATGGGTGAGTCCACTCCCATGCACATTTATATTTATGATAACTGTGCATTTCCCTTCATGCTATTTTTTTTGCTTGTTTATACCCACTCTTTCTTGCACCTACCTTTTCCCTCCTCACAAGTATTTTGCTTCTAATTACTGTCTTCTCCAATATACTCTCTTTTTTATCTGTTCCTCCTCTCCTTCTATTCTCCCCATCCCTTTTTACTTCTTTAAAGGGTAAGACAGATTTCTATATCCAACTGAGTATGTACGATATTCCCTCTTTGAGCCAATTTTGATGAGAGTAAGGTTTAAGTATTGACTGCCACCCCACCCCCATCTTCTCCTTCGTTATAATAGCTCTTTCATGCCTCTTTTATTTGGGATAATTAATCCATTCAATCTCCCCCCCTCCTCCTTCTTCTAGTGCAATTTTCTTTCTCACCCCTTCATTTTGTATTTTGAGGTGTCCTGCTATCGTAGTTACCCATCCTCTGTCTACATATAAACCTTCTAATTGTTCTTATAGTAATAAAATTAGAGTTATAAATATCATCTTGCCATTTAGAAATAAAACAGTTTAACCTTATTGAATTTCTCTTGTTTCTTTTTTACCTTTTTATGCTTCCTTTTTTAAGAGGTCAATTTTTTTTTCCTAATGTAGCTCTGGTCTTTTCACTAGAAATGCTTGAAAGTCCTCTATTTCATTAAATATCCATTTTCTCCCTGAAAGACTATATTCAATTATTTCTGGGTGGGTGCTTCTTGGTTATAATTCTAATTCCTTTGTATTCTGGTGTATCATTTTCAAAGCTCTTAAGTTCTTTATTGTGGAAGCTGCCAAATCCGGTGTTATAGTAACTATAGCTCTATAATACTTGAATTATTTCTTTTTGGTTGCTTGCAATATTCTCTTCTTGATCTGTGAGCTCTGGAATTTGACTATGATGTTCTTGAGAGTTTTCATCTTGAGATATCTTTCAGGTGGTAATTGGTGGATTCTTTCAATTTCCATTTTGCCCTCTGGTTCTAATATACCAGGGCAGTTTTCTTTGATAATTTCTTGAAAGATGTACAGTTTTTTTTTTTTATCATGGCTTTCATGTTGTCCAGTAATTCTTATATTATTTCTCCTGACCTAGAAAACTAAGTCACTTGTTATTCCAATGAGTAATTTCACTTTTTTTTCTATTTTTTTATTTTTAATTTTGTTTCATTGTATCTTGATGTCTCATAGAGTCATTAGCTTCCACTTGTTCAATTCTAATCATTAAGAAATTATTTTCTTTAGTGAGTTTTTTACTTCCTTTTTCATTTGGCCAATTCTATTTTTTAAAATAGAGTTTTTTGAAATAGGAGTTATTTTCCTCAATAGATTTTTGTAGATCTTTTATCATGCTATTGACTTTTTTTCATGATTCCCTTGCATTATTCTCATTTCTTTTTTCCCAAATTTCCTTCTACTTCTCTAATTTGCTTTTTAAAATCCTTTTTAAGCTCTTCCAGGAATTCATTTTGGGCCTGAGACCAAGTTACATTTTCCTTTGAGGCTTTACATGTAACTATTTCAAAACTATTGTCCTCTTCTAAGTTTATGGTTTGATCCTTCAGTAACTTTCTATAGACAAGCTATTTGGGGGGGGCGGGGTTCTTCATCTTTTCTGCCTGCTTTTGTGACTTGGTGTTTTTATGTGAGATTTGAACTCTGGTCCTGCACTGTCCCAAGCTTCTTTGTGCTGGGACTCTGTGTCTTATTGTTGGCTTTCACTGGGCTTTAAGACTTCACTGTTTGCTTTCTCTGGAGGGAAGGCTTCCCTTCTGACTTGTACTGGGGAGAGGGGAAGGGCTCCTCCCTGCTGACCTCCCCTGGGTGTGGGGTTTAGCTGCTAGCCTACCACCAGTACCCCTACAAGGGGTGGGGCCCTGTTGCTGAGTTTCTATGAAAATAAAGTCTCTCTGCTGGTAGGCCTTGGGGCAGGGCCTCACTGTTGGCCAGTCCCAGGGTGGGGCTTCACTTCTAGTGAGCAATGGGGTCCAGGTCTCCATTGTGGCTTATGCTGCAGGTGGGATCTCTGGGGTAGGGCCTATGTGCTACATAGGCTGCTCACTTGCCTAGGAGCCTACTGGTGTTCAAGAGGGTGAGGACTCACTGGTGGACTGCCCCAGGTTTGGAGCCTTGCTGCAGGGCTCCTGCTGTGAGGCTGCTGCTACTGCTGCCGTTACACTTGAACGCCTCTCCCCTCCCACCCCAACGAGACAGACCTTTTCTGCTTCCCTGCTCCTAGATCAATTCTGAAGTGTTTTCTAATTGATCAGAGCAGAATTTGGGAGGCCTTCAGAGAGTTCCTTCCTCACTTCACCATCCTGGCACCAGAAGATTCTGTGATATATAATTGTAATGAAATTCTATCGTGGTAGGAGAGATTATAAGCAGGCTGATTTCAGAAAAATCTGGAAACACTTACATGGACTGATGCAGAACAAGGAGAACATTGTACACAGTAACAGCAATATTGTATGACGAACCATTTTGAATTACTTAGCTCTTCTCAGCAGTACAATGATCCAAGACAATCCCAAAAGACTCATGATGATGCATGTTATCCTCTTCCAGTGGAATAACAGATGGAATTCAAATACAGATAGAAACATACTATCTTTACTTCATTTGTTTTTGTTTGAGTTTCCCATAAAATGACGAATGTGGAAACATGTTTTACATGATTGCACATGTATAGCCTATAGCCTATATAAGATTGTTTACCACCTCAGGGAGGTAGGAAGAGAGGGAGGAAGAGAATTTGGAACTAAAAGTTTTAAAAAACAAATATTAAAGGGGGGGCAGTGAATAGAGTACTGGCCCTGGAGTCAGGAGGACCTAAGTTCAAATTTGGCCTTAGACATTTAACACTTACTAGCTATGTGACCTTGGGCAAGTCACTTAACCCCAACTGCCCTGCCTTTCCCACTCTAAAAAACAAAAACAAAAAACAACAGACATTGAAAGTTGCTTTTACATCTAATGGGGGCGGGGGATAAAATACTCTTTAAAAATGGAACTGGACTGATTGCCTTAGAATTTAATGAGTTCTTCTTCAATAAATGTCTTCAAGTAAAAACTGGATAATCACTTGTTGGATATTTTAGAGTGAGTAAAAGAATGACTGAATAGACAAATACATTGAAAAGAAAACATTTTGTGCTTACTATGTGTTAAGTATTGTGCTAAGCTCTGGGCATATGGGGAAAAAAAGACAATACCTGTCCTTAAGCAGTTTACATTTAAAAACAGGGTGACAATGCCTAGGAGGCAGTGGTGGCCAGGGGTAGCTGAAGTCAAGGGAGGATGAGTAGAGCAAGAGGGCATGAAGTGACATGCGCTTCCCAGAAGCAATGGCAGTATTGCTCTGATCACCGGAAGCCAAGCTGAGGCTGGATAGACACAATGAGCTCTCACCAACTACCCTGACTGGGGGGCAAGAGAAAGAGGTCTAGCTGGAAGGACACAGTAGCAGGGCCACTTTGGAGAAAGGTGCTGGTGATATGCACAGTGGTTATGGGCTATCCAGATGTAGTGGGCTCTCACCAATCAGCTTGGACCCCAGAGTGGTGTCAGGTATGCATTTATTTTGAGGTATGGATTGGACTATTTGACTCTTATTTTTTTAGTCATATGTAACTCTTTGTGACCCCATTTGAGGTTTTCTTAGCAAAGATACTGGAGTGGCTTGCCATTTTGTCTTCCAGTTCATTTTACAAATGAGGAAACCAAAGCAAACCAGGTAAAGTGACTTGCCCTTCACACAGCCAGTAAGTGTCTGAGGCCAGATTTGAACTCAGGATAATGAGCCTCCCTGACTCCAGGTCTGGCACTCTACCCACTGTGTCATGTAGCTGCCCCATGGATTGGATTAGATGGCTACAAAAGTCCTTTACAACTTAACATTCTAAATCCAATAGAGGAAAAAACCCTACTTACTGAGGAGATGATTCAAAGTTTGGTTCAAAGGAGAGATTAAAAATCTCTGTAGAAACCTGTAGAAATTCCCACTTCATAGAACCTCAAGGGTGGTAATATACCTCCAAGGTTATCTAGTCCAATCCCTTTACATCTCTGACAAGTGGTCACTCAGTTTCTGCTTGAAGGAACACTCCTTATTTAACAGGGCAGCCAACTGCACTTTGGGATAATTCTAATTGTTGAGGGTTTGGTTTTGTTTTGTTTTGTTTTCCCAGAGCCTAACTGCCTTTGCAAATTGTTACTCCTTGCTCCTACTTCTTCCCTCTGGGGCCAAGCAAGACTAGTGTGTTTCTTCTTCCACAGGACAGAGCTAGTACGCAGCCCCCACTTTGGAGATGCTTCCTTCTTCCAAGGAACCATGGAAGTTTCTTAGCCTCTTAGGTCTTCGATTTCCTTATTGGTAAAAGGAGCATAGTTGAAATAAGACCTTTTTGTACTGCCTGATCCCTGATTAGAAGTGGTAATTAACAAAATAGACCCAAACGGAGAGTGTTTATGGGTCGGATAGCACCGCATCTTCCAAAAGGCTCTCCTCTCTTTCCCTGCTTCTCAGTTGCAGAGTGGACAGAAGGAACATTCTGCTTCTGTGAGATATCACCTTCCATTTATCCCTATTACATTTCTTCTTATTCTATTTAGCCCTTTGTTCTCTTCTACAGAGGGAATGTCATGTTATTGTATAGGAACAAAAGTACAAATGCTCATAATTATTTAATATCGTTTGAACCTCAATAAAGGCCAGAGCCTAAACTAAGATCAGAAGAAGCCCCTTGGCCTAACAAATATTTCCTTCTCTGAGTAAATTCAGAGAATGGCTCTTCCTATGTCAACAAGATGAGACGGGGCTCACTTAAAATCATTTTTCCTCTGTTTATGGTCAGTAAGGATAAGACACCTAACCGGAGACACTATCTTGAATAATGGGACTTTTTTCTTATCTTAATATTTAATGTAGGGGCGGCTAGGTGGCGCAGTGAATAGAGCGCCGGCCCTGGAATCAGAAGGACCTGAGTTCGGAGCCGGCCTCCGACACTTAATCCATACAAACAAAAAAAAAACCTAGCCGTGTAACCTTGGGCAAGTTACTTAACCCCAATTGCCCTAAAGGGGCGGCTAGGTGGCGCAGTGAGTAAGAGCGTCGGTCTCGGAGTTGGGATGACCCGAGATCAGATCCGGCCTCAGAAAATGAGCACCCACACATAAATAATGACTAGCCGTGTAACCTTGAGCAAGTTACTTAACCCCAATTGCTTTAAAAAATATATATTTAATGTATATATACTATGCTATATCATGTTAATGGCAAAGAAAACACAGATATACTAGGTTGTAATTTCAATTGACATTTTGTCAACTCTTATTTTATTGTGTTTACCACCTATTCAGTTAAGAAAATTCCTTTCTCATAACATAGTTAAACATATGTGGAGAGCATAAATTTGAGTGACATAGAGAACCTGGGTTGAGATTGTTCTAAAGCATATTTAACGCTGATCATTCTTTTATCAGACATCAGAACTTACATTTAGGCTATATGCAGCACATATCTGCTAGCTTTAAGGGAATAAACAATATGAATTTACATATCGCATAGCCTAATTGCCTCCTTTATCCATACTTTCAGGTCGACAGTACCTAACTGTAAAAACCAAGTACAGATGCAATTTTCACAGAATTTAGGGGTGAGAAGGCCATAGTGATCCCAGATGTAGACACAGAAGGGACTTCAGATATCATCTAGTTCAATACCCTCCTTTTACAGTTAAGGAAACTGAGGCTTTGAGATTCCAAAGAAATCTGCCCAATCTTACAAAGATATTAAGTTTAAAATCTGGGATTCAAACAGTCTTCCAACTTCAAATCCAGTGTTCTTACTATATCATGCTGGTCCTCTATCCTCAGTGCTAAATAAAACACTCAGGAAACTGAAAATTCCCTTTCACACCATAAAGAAATTTGGCTGAGGTAACAGGGAATGGCCTGAAAGTGCCAAGTAGTGAGAATAAAAATATCCCCTTTCTCAGCCAAGCAACATAACTGACTTTGCTTTTTCTCATGGGCCTAGCATCTAATCTAAAACTAAGAAAAATTTTTGTTCACCCTCATTCTTCCTGGGCTACTTCTGATTCATGGGGGAGAAAGCAAATTTACTTCTTTCTTTATAGGAGTTTGGTCTGTGGATGACAGTTTAATAGATTCAGAGCTGGAATATACCTTGGTGGTAATCAAGTCTAACAACATCATTTTAAACATCAAGAAACTGAAGCTTAGTGTGGAAAACTGACTTTGGCATGATCACACAGGGAGAAAGTAGCAAAGAAAAGCTCTGAGCATAGGTCCTCTTAACTCCAAATCAAGAACTCTCCATTACACTATGCAGCAGCCTGCTTAGACTGCTTTTTTTTTTTTTGGTGGGACCAGGGGATAGGAGGAAAGATTTACTGAGTTCAAATCCAGCCTCAGACATGTATTTAAATTGTGTGATCCTGGGTAAGTCACTTACCCTTGTTTGCCTCAGTTGCCTCATCTGTCAAATGAACTGGAGAAGGAAATGGCAAACCACTCTAGTATCTTTGCCAAGAAAACCCCAAATGGCATAACAAAGAGTTGGATATGATTGAAAAAAATACTGAATGTGGTATTAATGATATTGATTTTATTACTAATAAAAGAGATCACTGAAATCCTGATTTGCTCCCCTTTTAGGCTCAGAATCTCTAATTCTTAATTACCCATCTCAATGCAGAAGAATCAGGGTCTGTAGTCAGGGAACCATGCCCACTGAATGTTTGCCCACTATTTACAAAGAATTAAGCAGTGCTTACAAACACTAAGGAAACCCTAAACACTGGTGTCTGGGGATGAAATTAGCACCTGCCTTTATAGGTTGGAATAAATCAGGCTTTTTGGTAGGTGGTTATTTTTCAGTGGATAAGATTTGACCTGCAGTAATCCAAATCAGGGTAATAAATGAGTCAGAAGAATGAAAGCTCTGTTGTATTTTCCAGCAGTAGTCACTAATGTAGTAATGAACCAATTCACATATTGACTGATAAAATTATTCCTTTGCAAAGTACATCTGATTATGCCATCAAAATTTACAGTTTACAAATCTTGGAAATCTCTCTTGCACTTAGAGACTCAGAAAGTGGGTATATTTTGTTGCTTTTTATATTAAAGCTATGGCACTATAGCCTCTGATGGAATAAACTTTTTAGAGATGAATATATAGTTTTATATTTCTTCTTTCTCAATCAATCAACCAAGAAGCATTTATCAAGTACCTACTATGAATGAATAAAAGAACATTTATTAAGCACTTAGTATGTTCTAGGCACTGAGAATTTTCTCCTAGCTGACAATTTCCCTTCCAGGTCAAAGAAGAGTAATCAACTCCTACTTCTCCTTTTTTGCCCTTCTGAATGACAGTAATTATAGTTTTCATTAACTCATTTAAGAAGAATTTATTATTATAGGATTTTGACCTAGAGGAGAGCTTGGAAATCCCATCTCTCATCTCCATCATGGTACAGATGTAGAAATATGAGACCCAGAATAACAAAATAACTTGATTGAGGTCACAATTAGTAAACTACTGGTAAAAGTAGGTCTTGATTTCACCTCCCTTAATTTCTAGATCCATTGCTCTTTCCACTAAAACAAACCACCTCCTAAGAATCAATTAATTAATCTACATTGAATAAGTCCCTACTATGTGCCATACTGTGTTAATTACTAGGGATACAAGCACATAAATGAAATAGTCCTTGCCTTCAAGGAGCATGCATTCTAAAGAGAGAGACAAAATGTACATATACTTTAAAGCTACACACAAAATAAATATGCACAAAAGAAATGTGCTAATTTGAGGGATGAGAGACAGCCAGAACAAAGGCATGGAGATAGGAAATGAAGTGAGGAGCAACAAGGAGGCCATTTTGGTTAGACTGAAGAAACAATAGTGCATTAAGTTGGAAACAAGAAAGTGAGTGTGAAAGATTCACATTCGCAAGTGGATAAGGCATGTGATAACCCTCTCCCTCTTCTTCCTCCAGAATTTAAGCAATAGACTAAAATGAGAAGTTATCTAATCCACTCTGTCCATTTTACAGATGAGGAAACAGAGGTTTAGAATAGTGAAGTGCTTTGACCAACCTCACACAATTAATCAGTGAAGAGAGAAGAAAAGAGCAGGTCTTCTAACTCTGCTTACAATGCTCTTTACAGTATACATGCATACATATGGGCTTTCATCACTGAAGTGTACCACACATATGGGGCTCCCATAACTCAGTTGTGTCCTCCATTAGAATGCAAGAGTCAAACTGAAAAAGGGACTTATACCTCAGAGTATAAGCACTTTGTTAACTCAGATGCTACAATAAACACCAAGTTCATATTTGGGATCCTAGATGCTTCTAACCATGGCTATAGCAACACCTCCCACAGTTGTGAAAATTATCCCACAACCACTTTATTATTGGTTTCTCCTACAAAATAATCAAGAAATGGTAGAATATAGAGGAGAATGCTACTAGGACAGAACTCAGGCAGACACTGATCTCTGCCCTACTTGACCTTGCAACATTCACCCACCAAATTGTAAACTTCTTGAATGGAGGAGCCAATGTTTTCTTTATCCTTATATTTTCCCTGGTTTCCAAAAGTATACTCCACTCAGTAGATGCTAATGTCTGATGAATAAAAGAAATCATTTTCAACTGATATTTTGGTAGCACTCGGTAGCATGGTATAGCAGAAAATAGGTTGAATTTGGAGTCAGAGGTGCACTACTTGTATGACCTTGGACCTTTCACAGCCTCTTGACCTCAGTTTTCTCCTCTGTGAAATGAGGGAATGGTTGAACTAGTTGAACTACAAGATTTTTTCCACATCTAATTTCTATTACACTCAATTTAATCTTAACTTCCCCTTAACACCATACCACAATCCCTCCTTTATTCTTTTTAGATGAAGAGGTTCTCCCCTCTGCTTATGTCTTTGATTCCATCCCCTTTCATTTCCTCTAGCAGATTGCTGGATCTCCATCTTAAATCTTCTCCCATTTAATGGCTCCTTCCTATACCTCTACAAATACACTTAAGTCTCCACCCACACTCTAAAAACTTATAGTTGACTCACTAGCTCCTCAAGCTATCATCCTATATTTCTCCTCCCTTTAACAGTCAAACTCCTAGAAAAAAAAAAGTTGTCTACCCCCATTACTTTCATTCTTTTCTCTGCTCATTCACTTCTTAAACCCTTGTGTTCTGGCTTATGACCTTAATATTCAACTAAAAGGTTAGCAATCATCTTCTAATGACCAAATCCAGTGAGACATTCTGTATTCTTCCTGACCTCTCAGCATTTGACATTATTGACCATATTCTTTTCCTGGATCTCTAATCCATATCAGTTTTTGTGATGGACTCTTTCTTGGTGTTCCTTTTACCTATATGGTCATTCTTTTTTCAGTCTCCCTCACTGGATCATCATTGATGCCCCATTCCCTAGATGTGTGTGTGTGTGTATGTGTGTGTGTGCGTGTGTGTGTGTGTATGTGTGTGTGTGAGAGAGAGAGAGACAGAGAAAGAGAGAGAGACAGAGAGACAGAGACAGAGAGAGACAGAGACAGAGAGACAGAGAGAGACAGAGAGAGACAGAGAGACAGAGACAGAGATAGAGACAGAGACAGAGATAGAGACAGACTGACTAAAGAGCCCTAAATCTATTTCCTCTTCTCTCCCTATACCTTCTCTCTCACAGATCCCAATAGCTTAATTTTGATCATTTATGAAAATGATATCCAGATCTAAATATACAACCCAAGTCTCTCCCTTGAGCTCCATTCATGTATTTCCAATCACCTATTGAATATGTTCACCTGGATTTCCTACAAATATCTCAAACTATATCCAAAGCATAATTCACTATTTTTCCTTCCAAATGTCCCCATTTCTATTAAGGACACCACAACTCTTCTAACTGTTGCCCAAAGTAGCAATCTCAATCATCCTAGATTCTTCATTCTCAGCTTCAATCAGTTACCAAGTCTTGTTGATTCTATCTGAGCAACAAACCTCACCTATGACCCCTTTTATCTACTCATAAAGCCTTGACTCTAGCTCAAGTCCCCTTGGCATTGCTTGCCCAGACTAATCAATAACTTCCTCATTGATGTCTCTGCCTCAGGTATTCTCCCCTCTCCCGTACATCTCCCACAAATCTGACAAAATTCATTCCTTAAAACTCCTTAATACCTTTAAATTACTTAATATTCCTTAAAATATTACTTAAAAACAAGCCCGACTATATCACTCCTCTGCTCAAAGGGCACCCATTGTCTTTTTGTTGCCCCTTCTGTTTGGCACCTAAAGTCCTTCACAACATGGCTCCAGTCTACCTTCCTAGGCTTTCACAAACTATGTTCTAGCCAAATTTGACTACTTGCTTTTTCTCCCCCATCTCCCACTACCATGCCTTTGCACAGATTGTCCCTCAACCCTAGAATGAATTCACTCCTCACCTCTTTTGTTGTTGTTATTGTTCAGTCATGCCTGACTCTTCATGACCCCACTTGGGGCTTTCTTTGCAAAGCTACTGAAGTGGTTTACCATTTCCTCCTCCAGCTAATTTTACAGACGAAGAAACTGAGGCAAACAGAGTTAAGTGACTTGCTTAGATGATATAACTAATAAGTGCCTGAGGCCAGTTTTGAACTCATGTCCTTCTGACTATAGGTCTGACACTTTATCCACTGAGCCACCTATCTACCCTTCTTCATCTCTTAGATTTCCTAATTTCTTTCAAAGTTCAGTTCAAGGGTCTCTTCCAACATGAAATCTTTATAAGCCTTCCAGCTCCTAATGCCAATTCCAGGTGCTAGGACATTCAGTCTACTAGCTATTGAAAAAGGGGGGGGGGGCAGAGGAATTAAATGGAAAAAAATCACTATTTATATTTGTACATATTTTGTACAAATTATATTTGTACACGTTTATTTCTTTCCATTAGAAAATAAGCTCCTTGAGGGCAGAGACTATTCTCTTTTTGATCTGAGTGTTTGTTATTTAGTAGGTACTTAGTACATGCTTACTGATTAGAAAATAACACTAGATTATACAGTATCTCATGAGATCCTTAAATATTACAAATGTATGACTTATTTTCCCAAGGGGCATCTAGGTGGAGCAGTGGATAAAGCATTAGGCCCAAAGTCAGGAAAACCTGAGTTCAAATTGAGCCTTAGATGTTTACTAGCTGTGTGACCCTGAGCCAATCACATAACCCTGTTTCCCTCAGTTTCCTCATCTGTAAAATGAACTGGTGAAGGAAGTGGTAAACCACTCCAGTGTCTCTGCCAAGAAACCCTCCCAAAAGGGATCATGAGAAGTCAGACATGACTGAAATGACTCAACAGTAATGATCTCCCCAAGCTCACTGTAAGATGCTTAAGGACAGAACTCTTGTCTATACACTGCTTATAATACAACCAATATTTTGAATTGAAAATGAAATCATTATAGAGGAGATATGATTTTTCCAGAATTTCTACTATTCTTCATATCTGTAATTCTATGAAAATAGTTGGAATGGGCATGTTATCTCTTCTTTAAATAACACTGAACCAATTTAATAAGCCCCAAAGAAAAATATTTCCCTCAATTATTATCATTCAGTAGATGTTGATCTTAAATTGTGTCATTACTAATTCGTCTCTCCATCTCACAATTTTAGTAAAATCTAAATCTAAAAGATTTAGAGTAATTATGGAAATTAGTATCAATAACTGACTTGAATCATATTTATCTCAAAATTCAGTTTTCTTATTTTCAAATGTGCACTGTAATTCAAACTAGATTAATAAAGTATTCCCCAGTAAGCTTTTAGGAGGATTAATGAATGACTTGTAATTAGTATATCAGATATATCTAGGTAAATAGGTGCTACAAAAGTGCTTGAAAACAAATTATTCCTTTATATATTGTTGGATAGATGAATGAAATCTTATTTGCATGATTAATTTGTACTATCTATGAATAATAATCATCATAATAAGTAACAACCTTAATGTTTACAAAGAACATCATAAATATTACCTGATTTGATCCTCACAACATCCTTGAAAGGTAGTTGTTAGTGTTATCCCCATTTTATAAATAAGGAAACTGAGACTTAAGTGACATAGGTTAAAAGATTAAGTGACTTAGGGTCACCCAGCTAACAAACATCTGAAGGAAGGAAAAGGGCTTTGGATTTTTGCCTAGGTCTCATCTTTTCTCAATCCCCCTTCAAACAAGAAGAGTCCCTTATGAGTTTCTGAGAGTCCAAAGCATTCTGTTTTTCCCATTGGCTCCCTAAAAGCATTTCCAGGATACCTGATGGCAGTATCTGCATGTGGAGAGGAAAACAGACTGGAGAAGATAAGGAAAGGCAGCATCAAGACCCCACAAAAAGCCCAGCAGAAAAATGACACCATGCCTAAGGTGTTCTTCATGAGTACTTCAGCAAAGGGAAGAAAAAAAAATAAAACTTCTAGCAACCATGAACTGTGAGCTACCCCTCTGCCACACATGATCTCTAATGGTGAGATCATTTTCCCCTGGACTCTAAATAAGCTGGTAGAATAGTGTCATAGTCTTTGTGGTGGATATTTTACACCAATTGTTCTTACTTTATCATCTTACTCTATCACTTTATTCCTTTGTAAAGACTGATTAAACTTGGCTGATTAATAGATATCAACTAATAATTAAAGAGGGAAGCACACTGATGGGGGCTCATGAGCTATCACCCCAGAAAAGATATCTCTAGTTCCTTAAGGTTAGTCCAAGAAACATGAGAGACCCTCTGGAGACCCAGCCTGCCAGAGTGAATAGTGGTTGATAAAGTAGCTCCAGAGTCTAGGCTATAATAACATCAACAAAAATAGGAAAGCCATTAGAAAAATGTCTGGGGGCAGGTGATGAGTTTCATTTCAGAAATGTTGAGTTTGAGGTGATAGTGTACAACTACCCAGTTGAAAATGTAAACCTGAAACTGGAAAGAGAGATTAGAAATAGAAAAAAAGATTACGGAGCATCACTAATAGAGCTGATAAAGAAAATATTGATGGCAGACAAAATTTTCAGAGAAAAGACTGTGGAGAAAAGAACATAGGCAGAGATTAGAAAGCATTATGGTTTCTGAGTATGGGGGGGTGAAGACATACCAGTGCAGAAGAAATTAGAAGCTATCAGAATGGTAAGAAGAGAAACATCACTATTAATATAATACATGTAATATATTGTTTATAATATGTATAATATATTTTATAAAACTATAATACTAGCATTTCTATAATACTCTAAAGTTTATGAAGTAATTTACAAATATTTTATTCTCATAGCACTTGTGGGAGGTAGCTACTAGTATAATACTCATTTTAAATTTGAGGAAACTAATACAGACAGAGGTTAAATGACTTTCCCAGAGTCATAAAGTCATTCAATACTGAGTTCACATTTAAACTCAGAGGTCTTCCTGGCTCCAGGTTCAACAATTATCCACTATTTCTTTTCAATGAATGTTATATGATCTGAACACATGTCTGGGAGACCTTTTGTTAGAAGGGAAACCTGTAAATCCCTTTGTCACATTTTTATCAAGGATGATACGTATATATAAGTATACATATACATATATAAGCATATACATATATATGTATATATATATTTATATACATATGTATCATTCTCATTTGTAGAGATAAGAAACAGTAATATTGGTTGGGAATTATATATGTTCTTTTGATTATCCTGTTATAAATGCATAATATAGGTCATATGAGATAATATTTGTAAAATGCTGGGAAGGGTACCTAGTCCTTAAGAAATGCATATTCCCTTCTCTTCTTGTTATCCCAGCACTTGGCATGGTGCCTGGCATGTAGCAGGCACTTACTGAATGTTTATTGACTATTGACTGCATAATATTTTTCAAGAATTTGCTGTCTCCCACTAGCTGTAACTAAGGCAGGATGACTAGGACTTTGGCCCAGAGGGCTACAATATAGGAACTGCTAATGGAATTCACATTCCTTTAGTAGGAGTACTGCTGAAATAACTGATGAACTGGATAATAGCCTATGACAAGGGGAATACTTCCTCCTGTTTTCTCTGGCCTCTCACCATGGCCTACATTTCTGGTGCAACTATTCTCTCTCTCTTACACAGGTCCCAGGCCAGCACCCCGTAATACTTGCCATCAACATCATACCATCTTCCAAGGGTCTACTGGCTCACCTGCTGTTCTTGCCACGTAAAAGGATCAAGGGAAATAACTACCATTGTACTTTCCATCACCATGGCAGCCCTCTATTTGCTGCATTCCCCATACCTCCTCTCAAGAGATGGGGGCTCATGTGGTGACATTTGGAGTATAGGTTGGACTGACTACCCCTCTCTAAGAATAACTACATTCAAAAGAAGTGGACTTTTCTCATCGTGTCTCAATGGTATCACACTATTATAATAGGAACTATCCCATGACTCCAAAGGAAGAGAGGGCTAGGGTCAGCAATAATACTAGATTTCTATTCACACAGACTTATAAAACATGTGAAGAAGCAATACATAGTAATGCGTAAAATACTAGAATTGTACTTAAAATATGTTCATGTGCCTTAAGTGAAATCCATCCATGTGTCATGTGCAACACCCAATTCACCAGGAGAATGGAAAATGGAGTTTTAGAAACATCAACTAACATTAACAAAACAATCATTTTTAAACATCATCAAAACAATTTTTAAGATATTAAGTAATTAATTAGATAAATGATTACTTCAGCCTGTAGATATGTACATTTGAACACTAATTTTGGCATCCTCTGGGGTATTCAGAAGCACAAGAGATTTTGTCTCAGTGGGAATGCTGTGGTAGATTACATTAGCCGTAAATAAGTTACATTTTTAGAAAGCAATGAGTTCCAGTGAATTTATCCTAGAGAATTAAAAAAAAGTTTTGAAAAGCTGAAATAAAAACTCACAACTACTGAAAAATTTCATTCCTATGGCCTAAGTGAAACCTTTGTCAGGAGCAGTAATAAAATAAGCATGTAGCCAAGGAAAGTAAGAAGTGTATATTAGTTATTCCAGGGTGTCACCTGGTCATGATTCTTTCACCATGAAATGGGGTCCTTGGTTGAAATAGGAATAAAAATTAGCTGGCCTACTTAGGAGGTCTGCAGTGGTAATAAACCACTAATGAATGCTGTTATTATGGGACCACAGACGGGACGAAGACTTGGGAATAATCTTCTAGCACCGAGTCAACGAGGTTATAATAGTCCAGGAATCCTAAGGTCTTTCCTTCTGAGACAATTATCTGCTGCTCATTTGGGTGATCTTGGTTAGAGAAGAAAGCCGTGGGTTGCCTTGCATATCTGCTAACTTGAAGAATGTTCTGCCAGTATGAGGACACTTAGGCAAACAAGCTGAGAAATGTAAGGTGCCCCAAAAATCTTGGGATGATTTTAAGCTTTAATAACTTAATGAAGAACAGGATCATAGCATCATAAAGTTAGAGCTATGACAGATTTTAGAGAACATCTCATCCAACCCCCTTGGTTTAAAGAAACTGAGGCCTAACAAGATTAAGTGGCTTGCTCAAAGCCATGCATGTTGCAAGTAGCAAAGACAGCACTAGAAATCCCTAATTACAAATCCAGTGGTCTCTCCATTATACCATGCCACAACTTCAGAATACATAGTCTCTGAAATTCGCTCATTAATGTTCTCATCTCCTTTGGGAAAAAAAGAAAGAAAGGTAGAAATCAAGAGCTTGTGCAATCAATAGCAGAGAGAATAAAAATAAAAGAAGTGAAAGAGAGGATGTTAATTATTTTCCCTTCCTTCTTTGTCCCCCGGAATTCATTAATATTTGAGGAATGTAAAGCATCCTCTACTCTTGATGTGGTAAGAAGCAACCCCAAATAATGTAAATACCTCTGCTCTGTTGTGCCAAGAAGGACTTGGAAGAACTTAAGAAATAGCTTGGGGAGCAAGGAAGAAAGAGAGATGTTAACTCAAACAGGAGACATACCTGCTAGACAGTGGAGGAATCAAGGCATGTAAAAGCATTTCAGTTCCTACTTTATTCCAGGCAGTTTTAGGCACTGGGGATAAATACATGACATGATCCTTGCCCTCAAGAAGCTTACATCGTAACAAGAGAATGCTAATATTAGCTACCATTTATTTAACAAAATTCTTAGCATATGCTATCCCATTTGATCCTCATAACAACCCTGTGAGGTACATGCTATTATTTCATCCCTTTCACAAACAAGGAAAATGAAGCTAATAAATGTTTAAGTGACTCACCCAGAACCCTTTCCCAGGGTCTTGAACTCAGACACTGTGCTACCTAGCAACCATGTGAATGATGGCCCAAGAAAGAGGTTTGGTTCATGGAATTAGTGATTGTGAGCAGTGCCAGAGGGCAGTTCAATATCATGCCCTTTCTAAACAATTGTAGCATTGATTTAATTGCTGTTCCCAGAGCAAAAATAAGAGGTATAAAGGGGACAAGAGTTGGGAAGAAAAGTTATGTAGGAAAGATGGTAAAATGCCTTTACTGGGTATGTCTTGGTTTTCTGGTGGAAAGCTAGATGAGATATGATGTAAGTTCCAAAGTTTAGCAGCGTAACTTCCCTAACCTGTGGGGAAGGGGGAGACAGATGGTCTCTGGAAGACTAATAAGAAGAATCATTATTCTGTGTGGAAGAATAGATGCAGCTGTGGGACAGAGGTTAAGATGCCCTCATTTGGCATTCCCTGGTTTCCTGATGCGTGGTTGGATGGAATGTAAACCATGCCTTGAGGAGATAAATGCATCAGTCTGGATTCACTGTGTCTCAACCTTGTATTAGTGATGAAGACCAGCTCAAGAAGGAGAGGGTTGGGTTGTATTCATGATTCTTGGGCCAACTCCTATGACTCCAGCAGTCAGTGAAAAACATAGCAGAAGGGAAAAACATAAAGAAGAAGGCCTTTTCCAGCCCTGCATTTGTAGAAATAACTATTACTGCTACCAAAACAGGGAAACTTTGGAGTGCTCCTACTGTACTGGGACAGTGCTAACAACAGAGTATTTACTCCAGCAAAAGGCTAGTGATAACAGGGAAGGGTGCCAATGCTGCATGCTGGGAGCTGTGGAAAGCTGCAGAAAAAGCAATGATAATGTCAATACCACACTCAAGCAGCTGTGTAGACCTACAGGAGAGACATACTAAATAACTGTAAGAGATGATGCCCACTGTAAACTCTACTTAGTGACTGAGCCTATTCCAGCCTTTGGGGAAAGATTGTTCATTCATAGGTGTCATCATTTGCCATGAGCTCTATAATGAGTCTGATCAATCAAAACACTCTATATATGCCAAGTTCTGTGCAAAGCATTGGAGATACAAGGGGAAAAATGTCCCTGTTCTCAAGGAGTTCACATCAATAACCCCACTTTCTACAGAAGCTTTTCCCAGCCCCTCTTAATTCTAATGCCTTCCTTCTGTTGATTATCTCCAATTTACCCTCTATACAACCTGTTTGTACAAAGTTGTTTGCAATGTTATCTATCATGTAAACCTGTGCAGTCTCTGAGAGCAAGGGCTGTCTTTTATCTTCCTTTGTAGCCCCAGAACTTAGCAAAGGACCAGGCACATTTATTGTTGTTGTTTAGTCTCTTGCAGTCATGATCAATTCTTCACGCCCCCATTTGAGATTTTCTTGGCAGAGATACTGAAGTGATTTACCATTTCCTTTTCCAGTTCATTTTATAGATAAGGAAACTGAGACATACAGGGTTAAGTGAATTGTCTGGGGTCACATAGTTAGTGAGTGTCTGGAGCCCAATCTGAATGGTCTTCCTGATCCCAAGTCCAATGTCCTTTTCACTGCATCACCTATTTGCCCATAGGCACATACTAGGCCCTTAATAAAGTTCATGGGCAACTAGGTGGCAGATGAAATGCTGGGCCTAGGCTCAAGAAGTCTTCTTGAGTTTATATCTAGCCTCAAACACTTACTAGCTGGGTGACCCTGGGAAAATCACTTAACTTCTGTTTACCTCAGTTTCCTCACCTATAAAATGAACTGGAGAAGAAAATGACGAATCACTCCAGTATCTTTGCCAAGAAAACCCCAAATGAGGTCACAAAGAGTTGGACAGGCCTGGAATGACTCAACATATCACAAATGTCCATTGCCTGACTGAGAGGAGATAACATGTAAATATCTAAGTACAAATAACATATATACAAGGAAAGGGGGGGGTATCTGTTTTTATTTTTCTTCAATTTATAAATAAAACTTTCCTTTTTAGTTTTATAAATTTTGTATGTGCCAGGAGAGTAGGGTGGTGCCATAGTGAGACTTCCAGATTTTCTGGGTGAGAGCAAGGAACCAGACAGGTAAGGAATTCACTGGAGAGTGTGTAGGCCCTTTATGTCATGGGAAGATCTTTAACCCAAAGATTACACACCATAAATGAAAACGTGAAAGGTAGGACAGAAAGCAAAAGAATGAGAAATGAGAACAAGGGAGAAAGCAGCAAAAAGACAGAAAGACAAAGCAAAAGGAGGCTATATAAAAAACACATTATCCCGGAGCCCGCAGGTGCCAGCAATCTGAATAAACGTATAGCAATTAACAGAATTAACACAGCTTTAAATAGCTTGGCTCACCAGATGTGGACTCCTATCAGGGTTCTATAAAATGTAAAGTTATTACAGATTAAACCATTAATCATCTGTTCAGAGACTATCTCTGGATGCAAAATCCCATTCAGTTTTAAACGGCTAATAATCACGAAGGGATGTAAGGATTTAATGTGCACGATTACACAGGTCCCAATCTTTTTTCTTTTAAATATGCATTCTCCCTTCCCTAGCACTCCTGATTTTTAGTGACATTACAACAAAAGGGCGAATAATGGATGATAAAAGATCTTGCTTAGATAGGGGCAGCAACAACAGGTAGGTGGACTTTCTTACCAGAGACCCAAAGAACTTACCAAAAAAGAATGGGGGAAGGGAGTCATGGGGAAGGGGAGGAGTAGAAGATTGGCAGGAGATAGAGAGAAGGAAATGGCAAACTTCTGCAGTATCTCTGCCAAGAAAACCCCAAACAGGGTCACAAAGACTTGGACAGGACTGAAACAAATGAACAACAACAAACAAAAGATGTAAGAAAGAGTAAAAAGTGGAGATCCCTAAATGTTATCTTCTTGGGATTGAGATGGTCATTCCAAAATTCCATATGTTTAATTAACACAGATACATCCTGATACTTTACCATATACCAAAATAGCTTGGTAAATGGAAGACTAGAAGATCTGAGTTCAAATTCTGCTTCAGACACTTACTACCTGTGTAACTCTAGGCAAGTCATTAAATTTACTGTATAAGTCTCAGTTTCCTCATCTGTAAAATGAAAGAGATGCCTATGATGACCTCTAAGTGACTTTCAATGGACAGCTAAGTGGTACAATGGAGAGAGTGACAGGTCAGGAGTCAGGAAGACCTGAGTTCAAATTTGGCCTCAGATACTTGCTGTGTCTAGGCAATTCATTTAATTCCTGCAGTTCCTCATCTGTAAAATGAGCTAGAAAAAAATGACAAATGACTCCAATATCTTTGCCAAGGAACCCCCAAAATGGGGTCACAGGTAGTGGGATGAGATTGAAACATCTGAACAACACCAACTTTACATCTATTTGTCTACTTTTATAAGAAGGAACTATGTTAGATGCTGTAGAGATAAAATTTTAAAAATAAATAAATCAGTAAATAAATCAATAGCTTATAGTCCACAAGGGTGGGAGTGGGTGTGGAGGTGGGAAGGGGTCACAATACATAAACAGATAAGTAAATAGAAAGTACATACAAAGTAGTTCAAGGGAGACACCCTTTCCCCATTCTCTATTTCCTTGATCGATTATCTCCAATTGATCCTGCATATACCTTGCTTGCATCTAATTGTTTGCACAAACTGAACAAGTCCCAAACTGAAGTCATTATCTTTTTCTCCTATTCCTATCTCTCTTCCTAAGCATCCTGTTTCTTTTAAGGGCACCATAAAGGCGGTCACTTTCACTTACTCCACATATCCAATTAACTGTCGTTTGCTGATTCTGCCTCCTCAACATCTCTCTCACCCACCATCTTCTCTACAAAGTGATATCCCCCTGATATCACTTGATGCTGTTTTGCAATACTTATCTGTGTACAAATTGCAACTCTAAAATAGAATGCAAGTTACATGAGGGCAGGAACTACTGCCTTTTTGTTTTTTACTCCCAGAACCAAGCATAGTGTCTGGAACATAGTAGATACATAATAGATGCTTAATGATTGATCAACTTGATGGAATCCTAATAAAGCTGCCCCCAGTCCCAATATTTTAACTTCATTATGAGACCTGGACCACTGAACAGCAGCCCCACTGTACCTACCTGGTCCCCTGCCAATGTCCTAACTTCTTCATATATGCCTCACTGCTCACTGGAACAACAGGTTTGTCCCTGAACTCTTAGTTCGAACAGGAATAGCAGGTGTGTACATGTGATGGGAACTTCTACCTAGTCACTGCCCCCAGGCCCATTCCCACAGAAACAGGTGTGTTATTGTATTCGATCACAGTTACATTATCCATTGTAAGGGTTATGGGATTTAAAGATCTTCCATGCCCCATTGGACTTGCTGACATAGCAAGAAGGGGAAGGGCAAGAGGAAGCGGAAGAAAAGCTAGAGTTCTGGTGGGGACTGGTGGTGGCCTCAGCAGCAGCAGCAGCAGCAGAGGCTGTAGCAGCAGTGGCAGTAGAAGCAATAGCAGCAGCAGTAGCAGTAGCAGCCAAGGCAGAGGTGGAGGCACAAACCCCTTTTTGAGACAGCCAGAATTTCTGCTAAGGACTCTTGTTGGGGACTGCCAGGGACCGGAACTGCGGTGGGCTGGAGCTGTTGTGAGCTCACTTCCTGGACGCTGAGCAGTTGCTGTGAGTGGAGAGAGAAGGACCTTTGCCTGAGGTAGCCTGTTCTGTTTTGAAGGCTTAAGAATGGGGTTGTTTACTATGTTAACTACGTGTGCCAACTTCATAACTACTCTGATGGCTTTGACTTTCTGGTTTTGGGACTCAGTTATTTGGTATTTTAATAAATGTTCTGGCTTTATCCGCCATGTAGAGAGCCTGATACATTTTGTGATTAATAACTACATAAGCCTATTTATAATTGCCATAGGCATAGTAAATATTGCATTATTAATACATCTATCTAGCCCAAGACAGGACCACAATACCTAAGTATCTGTCTTAAGCAAACAGGACCACAAGAGCTAACCAGTTGGAAGGCAGAATGACCAGAATGTTTAACCACTGAACCATAGATGGGACCCCTCCTCCATTACCTAATCCCTTAACAAATCCCTCCTGCCTTTTAATATTCATGATTTCTGCTATGTAATTGCATCTTTTTTGTTAAACAAATGCTTTATTAACTTCTGTTTTACATCATTCATTTCTGCCAGATTTTGAGTTACAATTGTTTATTACCCCTGTTTTTCCCCTACCCACCCTCCCAGAATAGCAGTCCCACAAGATATCGCTTCCTCCAATCTGCTCTCTCCCATATCTTCTCCCATACCCCCTTCAACTTTTCCATTAGAGGAAGGTGAATCTCTGTGTCCCAATGCCTACACATGTTATCTCCCAATTACAAGCAAAAGAGTATTAATAATAGTATTTCTATATATTTGAAACATTTAATGTTAAGACCTCGGATTTCAGATCCATTCCCTTCCTCCCTTGTCACCCATACCCTCTGGGAAGATAAGTAATTCAGTATATGTTGTACATGTCTAGCTATGCAAAACATTACCATAGTAGATATATTGTACAAGGTTGCTTATAATTCCCTCCCACTCATCTCACCCCCCCACTTGATCATGTCCCTCTTCTATAGTGGGTACTTCCAACCTCCCCTCCCCCCAAGTATGCTCTCCCATCCATGATCCCTCCTCTCATCCCCCTTCCCCCTATTCTGCTGCAGGTTGAGATATCCCATTTAGTATGTATGTCATTCTCTCCCTGAACCAAATTCAATTAGAATGTGGTTTTGCCTTTCTGCCTTCATATTCTTCCCCTCCTTGCAGCCACTTCCCCTTGGTTCTTCTACATGAGATAGTTTACCCTACCCTGTCTCTCCCCATCTCCTCTTGCCACTTTCCTCTCTCACCTCATAATTTCACCCCTTAAGTATCATTCCTTCCCAACAAATTCAACCTATGCCCTCTATCCATATATAACTGTAACCATATACACACACATTCACATATGTATTCATATGACCACACACCCTTCTTCCATTATTTTCATAGTGAGAAAGATATCATCAGTCACAGTTATTGTTTTCCATATAGGAATGTAAATAGTTCAACTTTGATAAGTTCCTTTTGATTTCTTTTCCCTGATTACCTTCTCAGGCATCTCTTGCTTCTTGTGTCTGGATGTCAAATTTTCTATTCAACTCTGTTTTTTCCTCAAGAATGCTTGAAAGTCCTCTATTCCACTGAATGACCATATTTTCCCCTGAAACAAAATACTCAGTTTTGCTGGGTAGATGACCCTTGGGTTCATTCCCAGCTCTTTTGCCCTCTGGAATATCATATTCCATGCCCTTCGATCCCTCAGTGTAGAAGCTGCCAGGTCATGTGCTATTCTGATTGTGTTTCCACAATATTGAAATTGTTTCTTCCTGGCTGCTTATAGGATTTTCTCCTTGATCTGGGGATTCTGGAACCTGGCTATAATATTCCTGGGAGTTTTCTTTTTGGGATCTTTTTCAGGAGGTGATCTGTGGATTCTTTCAACCTCTATTTTGTCCTCTGGATCTAAAACATCAGGGCAATTTTCCTTGAGAATTTCTTGAAGGGTGATTTCTAGGTTCTTTCTTTGATCATGGCTTTCAGGTCGTCCAATAATTTTTAAATTGTCTCTCCTGGATCTATTTTCCAGGTCAGTGGTTTTTCCCTTGAGATATTTCACATTGCCTTCTACTCTTTCATTTGTTTGGATCTGCTTAATAGCATCTTGATTTCTCATAAAGTCATTAGCTTCCATTTGCTCCAGTCTAACTCTGAAGGAATGAATCTCCTCAGTGAACTTTTGAGATTCTTTTTCCATCTGTCAAATTCGACTTTTTTCGACATTCTTCTCCTCATTGCCCTTTTGGGCCTCCTTTGCCATTTGAGTTAGTCTATTTTTTAAGGTGTTGTTTTCCTCAGTCAGGCTGTTGACCCTCATTTCATACTTTTCCTGCATCCTTCTCATTTCTCTTTCCAATTTTTCCTCCACTTCTCTTATTTGATTTTTAAAGTCCATCTTAAGGTCCTCTATGGCCTGTAACCCTGCTCATGTTTTCCTTTGGGCTTTTGGAGCAGGATTTCTGACCTCACATCCCTCCTCCTGTTCTATGCTTCGATCCTCTTTGACCCCAAAGTAGGAGTCTAAGGTTGCATTTTTCTGTTTAATTTGTTTCCTTTGCCTTGGCATGTTGCCACTTAATTACTTAACTTTTGGGCTTGTTGACACAGTATGGCTCTGCTGCCAGACAGGGGGACTTTCATCCCGAACGTGTGGGGGGATAACTTCCGTTTCTGGCAAGCTGGAAACCCACCCACGACCTCCACCCCAGATCACAATCCAGATCCAGGGAGGTTAAAGCAAGAGCAATTACCCCCCCAAGACTGATCTCTGGATCTCCCTACAGTTCTCAGGCCAGGAGCTGGAGCTGCCTCTGAAAGTTACAAAATGGCGTGTCTCCTCAGCAGCTTCTAGGTCCCAGGGGAGGAAGCCAATGCGTTCCCCAAATACTGGTCCCAAAGTCCATAGGGCACTAACCTCTCACTTTGTCCTAGGCATGTCTATGTTGATAATTTTGGAATCACCACAGCTGCTGGTGTTCTGGGGTCCCTCCAGCCAACTGCTGGCCTGGCCGCCCTGGGGCTAAAACCACAACTCAAGCGGATCTGTGCTCGGCTCCCCACGCACTACGTGCTGTGCTGCAGGCTCCCAGAGGGCTGCACTGGTCCTTCCTGCAGGGCTGCTGGGCTGTCCTCAGCGGGAGGTTAGCTTCTCTGTGTAGTTCTGTGGGTGCTGGGGCTCCAGAAGTTGTTCAGAGTCCCCTCTTACATAGTTTTGAGGTTATCTGGGGGGAGAGTGGCTTGGACATGCTGTTCTTGGCTCCGCCCCCTGTGATTGCATCTTTATGCTATAAAAAATTCATCTTGCTTTCTCTGAAGTTGCTGGTTCCTCTTGGAACTTAGCCTTTTTCATGAGGCATTGTTCTCAATAAATGCCTACACTTGGATTTGAGGTGGTCTGACTCTGAATTCTTTGAGACGGTTCCACCACAACACATCATGTTTTAGGTGGGCAGAGCCACTACCTAAACAGTTTTTTGAGGCCCTGGGTTTAAACTGCAACAAACTGAAAGAGATGAGAACTTCAAGGAAACCTTTTCCTAGGTGATGTCTATGTCCCCTTCCAACTGAGTCGAGTTAAGGTCCTCAGTTTGGGTACTTGACAAGGATGAAGTTGCCTGGAAAGGAGGAGATCAGTCTTCACCTCAGCCCTTTCATACTCTTAATCCCGTCCAGTCCTTGTTCTACCTGGAAGCTATTGCCTACTCCATGAAAGCAGGTTATCATCTGCCCTATAGCTCCAATCCCTGCCACTCTCTAGATTTGGAGACGAAAGCTCCCCTCCGTTATTGCACTCCCCAGTTTATCCCCCTAGAAGAATTCTTAAGGAGAGATACTGTCTGTGTTCCATATATTTACAAGCACCTAACACAGCACACCTGCTATATAGTAGTGGTTGTTTTCCTTCATGCTCAAAGAAGATCAAAATGGCATCATTATGTCGGGGTCAAGGTTCAGTATGTCCAACTGTGTCTGATCAGACCAATATGATCTCAGAAGGCTCTACTACAGATTGGGAACAAATATTCCATAGGAACAGTTGGAGTTCTGAGATCTCTAAATTTGTGCATTTATCATTTCTTTTACAATTCGGCTTTGCTCATAGCGCACGGTGCTTTCCTTGATGTGGGCACACCACGCCGGGCAGTCCTATGCCAGTGTTTCTCATGTTTCACAATCAATTCCAAAGTTCTTCAGACAGTCCTTGTATTACTTCCTCTGACCTCCCTGTGAACACTTGCCTTGTGTGAGTTCTCCGTAAAATAGTCTTTTAGGCAAATGTGCAGGATGTAGCACAGAACACATGGTACAAAATAAGTGCTTATTAATGGATTGATTGCCTAAATTCTGACTATCAATGATATCCTTTTCCCTCTCTTAGAGGTTAATACTGCCAAGTTTACATTAATATACAAACCACTTCTTGCCTTACTCCCATCCCAGACACTTTGCCACCACGTCAGCATCAGGATTCTAAATCCATCAGTTTCAAGGAGCTCACACAGTGGAATGTGGAACAGGTTAGACTAATAAGATGAGCCAGGAGCTTAGCATGAGTGCTCCCAAAAGAATCATTGCCCATCCACACAGCTTGTGTGTGAGACGATGTTTGTGGTAGAACCATCTCAAAGAATTCAGTCAGACCATCTCTAATCCAAGTATCACGGGGCTGACAAAAGCACAGTTTTCCTGCTCATGGGAAATATCACGTTTGGGCTTTTTTCATTACTGCCTAGGGAAAAATAGACCCACATTTTGAAGTCAAATCAATATCATGAATAAGATAAACAAGTCCAGATAGAAATGGAAAGATCCTGTTAGTTTATAAGCTCTTAGAGAGAAGGGACTGAAGTTTTTCACCTTGTATTCCCAAACACATTCTCTAACATGACAAATGTTTGCTGAATTGAAGGACTTTCGCATCACTAGAATATAAGTAAAACAAGAGTGCTTCCACATTCTTTGTTTTGTTTTGTTTTGTTTTCCTTCTTAAAAGGTTCAGTGTGCTTTCTAATGATAATAGCTGGTGTCCTTAAGCCTTACAAATCACTTTACATACTATCTTCTTTATTCTTCATATCAATCCTGTGAAGTTGGTATTTAACAATTTAACATTCCCATATTACAGATAAGGAAATAGGCTGTGCTCCCTGCCATTAGTCCAAGAGCCTTTTGAAAGCAGAGATTGGTTTTTGTTTATTTCTTTGTGTGTTGTTGTTTTGATTTGGGGTTTGGTTTTCTTGTTTTATTTTTTGCCTTTCTTTGTATCCCTCATGGTTTGCACAGTCCCAAATACGTAGTAGGTACTTAACAAATACTATTTGATTAACTGACTGAAGCTGACAAAGTTTAAATGACTTGCCCAAAGTCACACAGTTAGGAAGTTTCAGAGATAAGATTTGAACATAGGGCTTATGACTTTAAATTCAAAATGCTTTTCGCTCTATCATGCTAGGGAAGGTAGATAGAGCTCTAGGGCTGGAGTCAGGAAGACCTGAGTTCAAATTTGACCTCAGAAACTTACTAGCTGTCTGACCCTGGGCAAGCCACTTGAGCCCTTGACCTGGACGAGGAAATGGCAAACCACTCCAGTATCTTTGCCAAGAAAACCCCAAATGAGTTTACAAAGAGTCAGATACAACTGAAATGACTGAACAATAAATACCATGCTGATGTTCTTTTCTTTTTTAGTTGGCCATTAAATAGTTAGTAGAAATTATTAGTATCCCTATGCTATAAATGCTCAAACTGAGCATATAAAAAGTAAGTGACATATCGAAAAAGCGCATAGTTAATCAGAGATGGATCAGTGCTTGATCCTCACTGTGGTAGGGCAGGTCAGTGGTATCAAACTCAAATAGAAACAGAAGCCACTAAACAGTACATAAAGAGCACTGTAGGTTACATTTTGATTTAGAAAACCACATAACAACATTATTCGTGTTTTATTGTATTTCGATTTATTTTATTACTATTTCCCAATTGCATTTTAATCTTTTTCTGGTCATACTGGGAATGTTGTGAGCTGCATACAATCTCTGGGATGTGTATCTGGCAACTCTGGATGATAAATTTTCAGAGACTATAATAGGAGGCAATTGTATCACATCCTGTGCCAAGCTGAAAAGGCTTCATGTATGGGCTGGGCGAAAGACTATTTTTCTATAAAGAAAAAAAAAGCTCAGAGAAACTCATTACTAGAAAGTTGGTTATAGGGGGACAAATGTTCCAACCCAGAAATTCCCAGAGGTCATCTGCTAAGGGCTGGTGTCACTATCTATGTTGGGAGAGAGAATACCCACCCCTATCCTTGAAGGAATGAGATTAGAACATAGGATCTAGAACTGGAAGAGACTTCAAAAGCCATTAAGGCCAAACCTCTCATTTTACAGATGAGGAAACTGAGGACAGGGTAGGATGAGTGAGTGGCCTGAGGTCACACTATTAATGAGCATCGACCATGGGATTTGAACCCAGATGAATGCTCTTTTCACTATACCTTAATAAATAATCTATAGTCCACTTATATTGGCCTGCTTGTCATTCCTTACACATGATACTCCATCCCCCAACTCAGTGTATTGGTGCCAACTGTCTGCCATGTCTGGAATACTCTGACTGCTCACCTCAGTTCCCAGGCTTTCTTCAAGAATCAACTTAAATTTCACATTCTGCAGAAAGTGTTTTTCATTTCCCCTTACTCCTAGGCCCTTCCCTATGGAAATATCTTCTATTTATACCATATTTATGATATACAGTTATCACTTCCACATCACGACTTTCCCTATCATGGTTTTCGATATGTGGTGGGTTGGCATAAGAAATTAAATGGGAATTTTGAGGAAGTTACAGACAATATATGAAGGCCAAGAGATAACATAGAAAAAGTTTAGAAACTCAGAAGTGCACAAAAAATATATGTCCAGTATTATATAACACCAACATATTTTACCTTTTAATACCATAAAAATTCAAAGTTCTTCTCTGGTACAAAGGGAGGGCCAAAAAATTTTACACATATTTTTCAGATCACAAGGGCACTGTGCCCCAACCCACCGTGATGTGGAAGGGATAACTGTGTGTGTGTGTGTGTGTGTGTGTGTGTGTGTGTGTGTGTGTGTGTTCTTTGTATTCTCAGTGCTAAACACAGTGCCTGACTGTAAGTGATAGATAGATAGATAGATAGATAGATAGATAGATAGATAGATAGATAGATTGATAGATAGACAGATGATAGATAGATAGATGGATGAATAGACAAATGGATGCATAGATAGATTCACTGATTAAGTGCAATCCAGGTTTAAATCCTGCCTCAGGCATTTATTAGCTGTATCACCTAGGAAATGTTATTTTATCTCTCTCAGCCTTGGTTTCTTCATCTGTAAAATAGGAACAGTAACAGCACCCACCTCACAGGGCTGTTGTGAGGATCATGAGATAATATAGATAAAGCACTTTGGAAACCTTAAAGTGCTATATTTATGATATATTATATTATATTTATAACATGTTAGCTCTTCTTAGTGTCCCAGGCTGTATTCTCACTGTATCCACAGGTTGAGGGTGAAAGCAGTAGGTGACTGGACAGGGCCAGAAGGGGGAAGAGTGGTGCTGAAATGAGAGATGAGATGGGGATAACTGATGACCCTTCGCCCTCACAGTCTGACTAGGGACCATCCTGTTTCTAAGAGGAGAAAGAAAGTAAGCTGGGGATGACTCCGACAGCAGCTGCCACAAACTGGTCCAGCCTCTCATTCCTGCTAGAGGTTCGTCCCATACCCCCAGGAGGAGTTTTCTTCTTGGTCATGCCTGTCGAGACTTCATGTTCTACATCTCTCTTACCATATGGGTGGGGAATTAGTGGCAGATTTGACTACTGACAGGACAAGATGGAATGGAGCAGGTTACAAGAAAGCCACATAGCTTGAGGCTTCGCAATTATCATGCTCGCCTAGGAATATTTGTCTCAGAACGCCATGTGAAACAACTTTATCTGCTGCAAGACAAGAAGATGAGAAAAAAGTGGCTGTAAAAACTCACAAGTGAACTCAATCCTGATTATAACTGGGTCAGTCATCATTTGGGGAACAAGAGGGGGGATGCCACAATACCTGGGTATAGTTGACTGATGACATACCTAGGAAGGAACTTGCATGTGAAAAACACTGGTTGATTTGTATTTATACTGAATTATACATATAAATTTAGGAGTTGGAAGGAAGGAAAGAAGGAGAGAGAAAGAGAGAAAGGAAGAAAGAAAGAAAGAGAGGAAGGAAGAAAGAAAGAAAGAAAGAAAGAAAGAAAGAAAGAAAGAAAGAAAGAAAGAAAGAAAGAAAGAAAGAAAGAAAGAAGGAAGGAAGGAAGGAAGGAAGGAAGGAAGGAAGGAAGGAAGGAAGGAAGGAAGGAAGGAAGGAAGGAAGGAAGGAAGAGGAAGGAAGGAAGGAAGGAAGGAAGGAAGGAAGGAAGGAAGGAAGGAAGGAAGGAAGGAAGGAAAAAATCTAGCTAGTTAACCCTGTTAAGTGGACAGCTTCTGGCCATCAAAATTGATCTTCCTTTGGAGAGGAAAAGGAGAGGGAGAGGACAAACTGAGTTACCAACTGGCTGGGTCCCCATTCAGGCAGCTCAGGTTGTGTTTGTCGTTCATTTTTTGAAGAGGACCATGGCATCAGGGAAATGATGACATGACTTGCAGTTGATTTTGATTTGAGTCTACTTCATTAAAGGAGGAACAATCTGCTTTTGTGAAGTGTATGCTGGTCTTAGAGTCAGAAAGACATGGGTCCAAACACCACCTTAGACACTTACTAGCTATGTTATCCTGGACAACACACTTAACTTAGTCTTTGTCCCTCCCTCCCATCTGTAAAATGAAGTCAGTCCTTCCGGATCCCAAAACAGATCTGCGATCTTATACACGTACACATGCCTTCCAATAGTGCAGACTGCAAATGCTCCAAAATGCTGCACACTCTTGCATATGTTCTTACTGCCTCTCCACAAGGGGTCCACCCAGCATTCTAGAAGCCTTCTGCAAATTTCGTGACATCATATTTATATTGATGGACCACACAAACTGTCCTTTGGCTACCCTTCAGTCTCTACATGACCATCCCTTATTTTCTTTAAATCAGGCTTACATTTTTCTGATGAAATCCCTTATACTGCTTATCCTAAATAATTACTTGTTAAAATGTGCTCTTGCCTGTTCATGTCCATCATTCATCTCTCCATTGTCCTTTGGGTGATATTTCAGTGGTTCAGAACCAGTACTGTTCCATGATCCATGGCCATATAACATCACCAGAAGATATTGGTTTCAAAAATATGGGCCTTTGCTTCAGTGAGAAGCTTGGGGTCATCAACAGAATGTTGTTAGTACTCAAAGACAATGCAGTCAGCATTCCTCTTCCTGTTCAATTCTGGACCCAGCTCACTGACCATTTGCAATGTCTGTCCAAGAAATAAACTTGCTGTTTTGTGTGTGTATATGTATATGTAGTCATCATTTACATATATATATATATATATATATATGTATATGCCCATAAGTGTATACTCATGGATACACACACACTGATGAATTAACTCTATATTATGTTGCCAAGCCAGCTGTATATCACAGATTACACAATATCCATTCTTTATCCACTTGGTTTTCCTCCATGGTTAGTTAGGTGAAATTTTTTTCTGGGATTATGGATCTAACCTAATCTAACCTAGAAGGTTCTTCAGTGCTCCAGTGTCTGATGCAATCTTTATAGTATCATTCAAAAACAGAGGGAAGGAACATAGGGAGGACATTATTGTCTCTAGCAAGGCTCTTAACCTCTTTTGTGCCATTGGCAGTCTGATGAAGCCAAGGGACCCCTTCTCAGAATAATGTTTGTTATTTTTTTAAAATGTATAACATAGGGGCAGCTAGATGGCACAGTGAATAGAGCACTGGCCCTGGAGTCAGGAGGACCTGAGTTCAAATCTGGCCTCAGACACTTAACTCAAAACTAGCCATGTGATCTTGGGCAAGTCACTTAACCCCAACTGCCCTGCCTTACCCCCTCCAAAAAGCAAATATATATATATACATACACACACACACACACACATATATATATATAACACATAGGATTATAAAAGAAACCAATGATACATACAATTATCAAACTATTTTTAAAGTAAAATCTAATCTATAGGGGATCCATCCTTTACTCTGAACTGGATCTATGTTAGCCATGACAGTGGCTGACATCTTTGGTAAATATACAACACCCTTTTTATACCTTGCTAATACTCATAATCAAATTAAGTTATATATGGTATTATGTATTCACAGGAATAATTTTGGTGTAGGACAACCTCTAAGGGAATCTTTTGTTCTACAGGATTAAGTTACTTTTTTTGGTAGTCATTAACTAATAAGTTCAGTGGGATCTTGTATTCTCTACATCTTTCAGTCAAATAAGGGATGGTAAATATGTCTACTGTAGAATACTACATGCCTGCCTTTTCCCTTACTATTGGGTAGGTAGGCATCACTGAATATACAAATTAAACAATCTTTAATGATCATATGATCCAAGGTCTTAAGCTTTTTCCCTAGGAATATCACTTATTTTCAGTTCTCCATCTCCATTCACATTATAAACCAAGGTCCCTTAACTTTTGCCTGGAAATCTGCTAGTCCAGGGAAAATGTCATCTCCATGATTCCTTGCCCATCACCCTAGGTAGACGTGATCCTGCCTTCCTGACATAAATTACATCCCACTCATACACTTACCATTTATTGTCTTGTATCTTTGAATATGTTTTATCTCCTCTAATAGGTAATAAAATTCACAATACCATCTCATACAACTTTATATCCAGCATAGCATCTCACATAGTACCTTGAACTATATAACTATGAATGTCTCCCAAGGCTCTGTCCCAGATCCTCTTCTCTTCTTCTTCTATATACTATTTTGCTTGGTGATCTCATAAACTCCCATGGATTCAATTATAATCTATATGCAAATTATTCTCAGATAAACTTTTCCAGTCCTGATCTCCAGTCTCAAATCTCCAATGGCTAACTAGACATCTAGAACCAGATGTCTCTTAGACATCTTAAATTTAACATGTCTAAAGCTGGACTCATCTTTCCTTTCTAGCCTTCCTTTCTTCCTAACTTTCTTACTACTGTTGAGAGCACCACCATCCTCCCCATCACTCAGGCTTGGAACTGAGGTATCATCATCAATACTTCACTATTTCTTGCCTCCTATATACAATCAGTTTGCCAATTCCTATCATTTTTATCTTTGTAACAACTCATATATGTCTCCTTCTGTCCTCTGACACTTCCACCATCCTAGTGCTGGCCCTCATTACCTCACTCCTAAGATTATCACAATAGCTTGCTAGCTGGTCTCCCCATCTCAAGTCCCTCCCTACTCCAGTCCACCCTCCTCTCAGACATCAAATTTTTGTCTTCCTAAGGTGCGTATCTGACCACGTCACATTGACCACCACCAGTCACTTTCAGTAAACTATAATGGCCCCCAATGACCTTCAGGCTCAAATAGGAAATTCCCTGCTTTTTAAAGCTCTCCATAACCTGACCTCTTCCTCCCTTTCCAGTTCTCTTACACCTTATTCCTCTCCATGTACTCTGTGATTCCTTGTTTTCCTTGCTGTTCTTCACACAAGATTCTTCATTTACCCATGGACCATTCCCCCCATGACTGAAATTCTTTCCTTCCTGATCTATGTCTACTGGTTTCCTTTAAAGCTAAAAGAAGACTTTTCTAATCACTAGTGCCCTCCTTCTATGATTATTTTCCAATTTGTGCTGAACCTTGTTCAGTTGTTAGCCTGTCTTCCCCATTAAACTGTGAGATCCCTGAGAAAAGGGACATCTTTTTAAAACTTTCTTCATATCCCTGACACTTAGCACTGTGCCTGGAACATATTAAGTGTTTAATAAATGTCTGTTGACTAACTGATGTGGATGCTTGGACAATCAGTATTTGTTCAGTCAAGGACTATTCAATGCTATTTCCCAAATGATCAGTGCTCAAAAAAGGATACATATCCCTACTGCAGGAGCAAATGTCTGTTGTTGGTCACATACAGCACACACAGAATAAAATCATTAACATTAGCCAATATCAAATCAAATCAAATATCCATAAAAGTTGATTATCAGAGTCATTTTCATGGGAGAAGTAGGGTATTCTAAGGTATTAATGATTTCTCTAGGGAAACTGACCAGATTCTTCAATGTAACAGGGCTTAGTTCAGCATAGTTTAAAGGCAGAGTGTGAGAACCTTACCAACACTGTGCTGATGCCAGTTAGTATTCACCGTAAGTACTTTTCTATCTCAAGGTCACACAGAATGCATAAATCAAAAATGGACCATAGAGATTCTATTTTGTTCACACTTAAAAAAAAAGATGCATCACTTCTCTAAATGTAACCCCAGCACCTATACTCTAAATGTCAGATCAGTATGCCCACTGCCCTTCTTTGGTAGTTGCCTTTCAAAAGAAAGTCTTCAATTCTTAATCTTGAAATACAGTGATTCTCTCTCAACTCAAAGCATAACAGTAAACTTACTTTGCAAAAGGTAAACTTAGCAAAGAATCCTCTTGTTCACTCTTGATAGGATATGTGTCTGATTTGGCCAAGAATCTTAGTTATCTATATGCCTAAGGACACATCTATAATCACACTCATCAGTAGGGTCACTAGTTGCCAAAGAAAGAATAATATTTAATGCTTATTTGTAAATATACATTATTGCATTTCATCTTAAAGTCAATATTCTATGGAGAAGAGGCAGGTGTCATTATATCCCTTTCACAAATGGAAAAAAAATGAGGCATAAAGAAATTAAGTGACTTTCCCTGAGATCAGATGGAACTAAAACTCTTTTACTTCTGTTATTCTTTCCATTACAATCCACAGTTCCCCAAAGGAGGTCAAAGACAAGACCCAGAGAAATATTCTATAATGATTATATATTTTTCTTCTTAAATGGTCATACAGCAAGACAATAAAACCCAGATTTTTAAAAATTACCTCTTTGAGGCAGCCCATGAAGTTGTTGCTGACAGGTGAGCCTGGGAGGTCGGCAGTACTCGGGCTCCCTCCCACATAAAAGAAGTCATCTGAGCCCAGCATCGTGTAGTCCTCTTGTGTGTAGCCTGTTGTGGTGAGGATTCCATCCACTGAAATTGTCACCTATTTGAGGGATAAAAAGGGAAAAAGAGAAAATCCCAGCAATGACCTTACGGTCTAGTGAAGGACGTAGTGCTGTCCCTACCTTTCTTATCACTTTTCTTAAAGCTTTGGTGAGAAGTCTGGTTTTGGTATGTTCAGTCAAGTTCCATTTTCTGCTCTGCCTTCCTTCCCAGGATTAAATCTCTAATTTTCCTTTCCTTAACCTTTGGATGATTCATTGTTATTACCAGGCTGAGGACTTGTTCAACTTTGTTGGGCACTCTTCCTTCAGGCAGGCTAGAAAATGGAACATTCTTAAAGACATCCCTTGTCTCAGGTCATTGTTAAAATGATTATCCATTTTAAAAAAATATTGTTATTTATGATTGTTAGTAGAAAAAACAGCAAAGGAAACATTTCAACAATGGGGTTTGGTTTTGGTTAGCTTTGGGTTTTCTGTTTGTGTGTTTTTTTGGTTTTGGTTTTTGGCTCACAGCACGCTGACAAACATGCATTCAGGGAAAGGAAGGGAGAAAAGTCTCACTTTTGAAATATGTTATGGATGATGCATGCCATGGACTGTCCCAGGATGTCAACCCCTGCCCTCCCATAGCTATTGCCATCTGCTCCACCACCATCACCACCACCACCACCAAAAGAAAAAAGAACCCCAAACAAAAAGCTGAACTTGAAACAAAGGAAATAATGAGGGGGCAAATCACTAAAATAAAAAAGAAAGAAAGAAGTGATGCTTCCCCAAAAGAATAGAGAGGACCCTCACGCCCAAAATTCATGAGAAGCAGTGGATAGAAAGAGAAAATGGAGATCGCAAAGCGTGCACACACCATACTCTGACACGCCCATGCTAAAATTATCTGGAGCCAAGAGGGGAAGAAGAGAGATGAAGGATGGGGAGGCAGAGGAGAAAGTCAAATGAAAGAAAGATTCATTTCACACTTGCATGCACTAAGCAAAATGAAGAACAAAATGGGAACAAAAACTCAAAAACAAAAGATACCCTTCCCCTTTCCTGCCCTCTTGCCAAAAAAAAAAAAAAAAGAAAATTGAATTCCAACCCCCAAATACATGAAGAATGTGAGGAAAATGGAGGATTGAGAGAAAGATAGAAGAAGAAATTGAAATGAAGTTTACTGTTAAGAAGTTGTTAGTGACTAGGAAGATGAAGGAAACAAATGGTGATGCTGGTGGTGAAATCACGAGACAGGAACATGCCATGCAGAGATTGAATGGGGTGGGGTTAAGGGAGGGGGGACACAACTGCAGAGATCCTTTTTGCCACCATAGGGGAGAAAGGTGAAAGAGAGGAATGGGATCTGGGGAGGAACAAGAAGGAGATAGACAACTTCCCTAATCAGTTCACCTATGGCAGGCGTTGCCACAACAAATGGGAAAGAGTAAGGGGCGGGGGGGAGACTGGGGTGGGTAATAAAGAACAGGGAAGAGGAGAAAAGAAAATAGATGAACAGATAAAGAAAGAAAAGAGGCATCAACCATAATAAATTTTAGGCTCTAATTGTACTTCTGAGCTAATCCTTTAAAGATGAAAGGAGAAGAGTGAAGAGGAGAAGACAGGAGAGGAGAGGACAGGAGAGGAAAGGACAGGAGAGGAGAGGACAGGAGAGGAAAGGACAGGAGAGGAAGCTAAACTGGAAACGCTTATTTTAAAAAAAAAATCTCTTGTGAAAAATAAAGAGAAAAAAAGTGGAAAAATGTATTCCCCATTCCACCCCCAAATTAACTAAGTCCCATTTCCAGAACAGTGATGTTCTTCTTCAGTTTGTTTGGGTTTTTTTTTTTTATGAAGAAAAGGTAAAATATTTGTAAAAGGTGTCTTTATTTAACTTAACAGAAACAAAAGAAGTATAAAGAGGACAAAAGGGGAGTTCAGGGAGGAAAAGGGGGGTAACACACGGCAAACCCAAAATAAGAGACAATAAGAATGATATCTACCAGACAATGTAGTTTGTTTACCATAGCGTGTCCAATGCCTGAGTGCTTTGCGGAAAAGGGGGAAGAAAGGAAATTAAAAAATTGTGAACAGAACGATTGTTAATTAAAAAAACTAAAAACAAAGATGAGTCGTTAGGGTGTTAGTACATTAGTCGGTTAGTAAAATGACACATTGCATGAATGATCTCGTGTTAGTCTTTCAAAAAAAGGCACCCAACACAGAAAGAGAGAGAAAGGGGGGGAAGACAATGTGAGCAGGACTCTATGGGAAACTCTGTCACCTTGGGCACAGAAGGGAGAGAAGCTGCATTCTTCCCTGCTGCCTCCTTTTCCCTCTTTTTTTTTCTGAATACCATCCCTTCGTCCAAACTTCATTCCAGTTAAAATTGGCATAATACTTACTTTCCAGAACCTCTTGAGAACAAAAGCTGCCCCTTTTCCCACTCCCACCCCCTAATACTACCTGGAAGAAAAGACTCCATTAAGATATTGTGTAACATACTCAAATATATGTATCTAGGTGAATGATGCCAAGAAGCCAATATGTTTGGGACATCCTTCTCTCCTTGCCTAAGAGTTTAGAAAAAAATGGATCTCACATGTTTTACCTACTTAGTTTTACCATCCTCAGAACTCTAGGATTGTACATAGGTGTGAAGTCTGCTCCCTTTATTTTGGGGACATTGAAGCATTAGAGGAGTAAGTAAAACACAGCTCTTCTTTTCATCCTCTTGCATTCAGAACTCACCATGAAGTTCATGATTGTCTTCACTGTCCAATATAGGACAGAAGCTGATTTATCTGCCATTGGACCAAAATGACATCTGCTGGATTCCAACCCCTGCCCGTCTTGGCCCAAAGTCCCTCTGCCTTTAACAGGACTTTCCAGTTGCTTTGATTTTTTTAAAGTGTCTTTTGAGATGAGCAGGGTGTGTGCCAAGAAGGTTAAATATTACCCAAAGAGCTCTAAAATGCAATCTCGTAATGGATTGGATCAGCTCCATTTGCTGCTAATAAAATAAATGCTTGTTGGATTGAATTGGATTGCTAAACAGCCAACAGAGCCTTGAGCTGGGAGGCTGGTGTTACCGCTTTGGCTATGTGGTTCAGGCAATTTGGGAACACAGAGATAAAACAACCCTTATGGTCATGGGATCAAGTCCCATCATTTCAACCACAAGGGGGTAGGATCTGTAAAAGACAGCCAGCATTTAAACACTCAGCCCAGGGTTCTATACTGCTTCTTTGGATTGGAAACAGAAGTAGTACCTGATCTTGGCTCTGTCTTTACCTAAAGACAGAACTACAAATCAAGGACTAATCCAAAGGCATCTGAAAACAAAAGAAAAATTTGAGACCACTATCATTAGCAAGGAATGCCTTGAAGAAACTGAAAGTGATCTTTCAGCTCCCTCAAATAGACTTTCTGGGGATGTAATTTAATCTTCCTAATAAAAATCAGAAAGTTTGCTATTATCTAGCTTTTAAATATTTAGGAATGTACCCATCACCTGCTAAGAGAGGAAAATGGGTGACTCCCAAATCTCCAAACTAATCCTTGAAACGGTACTTAAAAATTATGATTTAAAAAAAATTCATCACAAATAGATTTGGATTATTTAGTGTTAAATGATCACATTTTTAAAATCAACTCTTTGCTTCCCCAATATCTCCATCTCTTCAGAAAAAAATGCTTTTGGCCACACAGATGTAGTCAGGAGTTCAATGAAGCAGGACTGTTTTGGGTACACTTTCCCCATGAGTTGAACATTCCTTCTGCCAAGAAATACACAAAATTCAAACAGCTCCTCCAAGAGATTTCACTGGAGCGAGAGCAGTGAAAAGATGCTCATGCCATTTTTACTTAGATGAATCCCTGGCATTGGGCAGAGGCAAAGTCACCTTCAAGGCATAATGCACAGTCCTGTGAATTATATGGATGTCACAGTGAATGTAGCACCTAGACACAGATGAGATCATAATCCTTATGGAGCATAAGGTGTTTTGCATATTGAGCCACCCTATATGGCTGGAAAGTGTTGTAATCACCATTTCACAGATGGAAACCATGATATAAAAGGTAAAATAAGTGACTTGCCTAAGGTCACAAGGAGAGCTTGTGTATAAGGCTGGTGACAGAACCCAGAGGCCTGACTTCATGTCCTAGGACAAGGCTAGGTCTAACTTAAAGGAGTTCTCAAGCTGGCATCAGTCAATGAAAATAACAGCTTGCCTGGAGTTAGCTTTTCTCAGCATTAGTTACTTCTGTGTCTAAAGGCTGATTTCATTTTAATAGCATTATTTCTTAAACTTTTTTTTTAGTACAGATGAGGCCAACTCTATTTTGTCTCAATTAAAAATTTCCCAGCAGGCTGCAAGACTATACCAGGTGAAATATTAGAATATTAAGAAAAAAAGCATTTGTTTGGTTAATGAGGATCATGAAATTGTTTCTACCCTCTCATCACCAGCCAGATACCTCAAGGGTGTTATTGTGTACCTGCCAGTCAAAGCTATCAGCCAAAGCAGGGGGAGGAAAGGTCATGTTTCCACTTTCCAGCCTGATCACTGCACTTCAAGGGTATCAATCCCTAATATTTTAGCAAACGAATTTTATATGAGTTCTCTTAGCTGCTGAGGTCTCACCCAGAAAATAATAAATAAATAAAATTTAAGAAAGCATCAACATTAGAGATTGGCCTCAGAGGAAAATAAAGAGCAGTGATTCCAAAATGGATTATCTGAGTACAATTAGATGATTAGAGGCTGTTAGTTATGTTGTGCTTGGCCCCTTCACCACAAATAGAATATAGAGTCCCAAAGGATGCTTACCTGGCATTCCTTGACCTGAGAAGGGACATTAGGAGTACTGTATAAACTTTTGTCATTCATTCAGCAATACATATCGCTTCTTTATCAGCCAGTAAACATATGCAAATTCCTGTCAGTGCCTTTGTCTACATATTAAATTAATGAGACACTAAATTGGTCAAGATAACTTGACAAGTCCATTGTGGGGGCACTCACATAGTGTTTACTGATTAAAAAGACATCAATGATGTGTCCCATCTGAGTTAAATGACAAATTCACAAACAGTTAAAAAAAAACCCTCCAGCTTGCAACATGAATATACAGATGTCAGGATATCCACTGACCTTGACTGGAGATAAATTTCATTTATGGACATAGAGGGATGAGTTTTTATTAGAAATGAAAACAGTTTCCCTCTGATAGGGCTCTCCAGCTAAGAGTGTTATCACCTGACGGAGTTGCCTAGCTTAGAATAGGCAAGCGATGGGAGTTCCCCAGCACGGACAGAACCAGGAAAAGCTGCTCCAAAGTTGACTTTTTAAATTGGGTCCTTCCACTTTGCAGGCCTCCCAGACAACTGAAGAGTCTCGTAGCCAGAGACATGAGCAATAAAGTAGGACCACGGCACCAAAGAACAGAGAAACAGAGGAATTCAGAGAGATTCTGGCTAATCAATTCCAAGGCTAAAGGTCAAAAGGAAATAAATAAAAGAAAAAGGAGGAGGAAAGGAAGACTTTGGGGAGGTAAGTTAAAATCATGACATCATGGCAATGATTAACTTAATTGAAAAGGAAAACAGAAACAAAAAATGAAGAAAAATTCCCAAGCAGCAACATAACACTCTGTTCTTAATTGAATTTAACAATAATATTACTGATAAGAATCCAATGTAATTAAGGAACTGATTTTTAAAGAAAAGAAAAGCATAGCAAAAGGAGATGAAAGTATTTTAAGTTTTATCATCTATTCAACTGAATTTCTTTTCTTAAATAATGAGTGAAAAAATGGGAATTGAACTATGGAAAGAAGTATATACCTTGACCATTTTTCTTGTGTGATCTTGAAGAAGGGGAGATGTTAGCATACTTCTATAAACTTGATTGGCATTCCTACACCCTCTCCACCTTCCCCATCATCTGACCCACAATGATCTACCTCAACTGACCTAAGAAGAATGCCTTCCTGGCATTTTTTCCCTTTCACCATTACCTGCCGGAGGTTGCGGGTCACTTTGACATCATGCCAGGCGTTGTCATTGAACTTGCCATTCACGGGTTCCACAATGGCCTCAAAGGCCCCTGACCCGAGGTTAATGACTAAGGAGACTGCACCATCTTTCAGCGCCAGGTTGACGTAATCAGCCGATTTGCCCGTGTGAAGGATGAGCCCATTACGCTGCCAGGTCTTAAAGGAAAGGGTGATCTCGTCGCTGCTGCTCTGGATTGGGTTCTGAGACAGGTCATAGCACAGGTACTCGGAGCCTCGGAAGGTGGCCACATTCTCATCTCGTGCTGCAGGCAGAGATGAGAGGGGAGAAAAAGAAAGGAAACAGAGTTAGTACTTGGGTAGCTGAGGTCAAATCTGCTACAGGTGTCCAAAAAAATGGGTACTCAGAAGACATCAAGAGCCCGATATTAACGATATTAACGAACAATATATCACCTCCTGAAAAAAATCACAAAAAGAAAACTCCTAGGAATATTATAGCCAGATTCCAGAATTCCCAGATCAAGAAGAAAATACTACAAGCAGCCAGGAAGAAACAATTTCAATATTGTGGAAACACAATCAGAATAGCACAGGACCTGGCAGCTTCTACACTGAGGTATAGAAGGGCATGGAATATGATATTCCAGAGGGCAAAAGAGCCGGGATTAAAACCAAGAATCACCTACCCAGCAAAACTGAGTATTTTGTTTCAGGGGAAAATATAGTCATTCAGTGGAATAGAGGACTTTCAAGCATTCTTGAGGGAAAAACCAGAGTTGAATAGAAAATTTGACATTCAGACACAAGAAGCAAGAGATGCTTGAGAAGGTAATCAGGGAAAAGAAATCAAAAGGAACTTATCAAAGTTGAACTATTTACATTCCTACATGGAAAAACAATGACTGTGACTGATAAAACCTTTCTCAGTATGAAAATAATTGAAGAAGGGTATAAGGGCATATGAATACATATGTGAATGTTTGTATATATGTTTACAGTTATATATGGATAGAGGGCATAGGTTGAATTTGGTGGGAAGCGATGATACTTAAGGGGTGAAGTTATGAGGTAAGAGAGGAAAGTGGCAATAGGAGATGGGGATAGACAGGGTAGGGTAAACTCTCATGTAGAAGAGGCAAGGGAAAGTGGCTGCAGGGGAGGGGAAGAACAGGAAGGCAAAAAGGCAAAACCATATTCTCATTGATTTTGGCTCAGGGAGAGATTGACATACATACTAAATGGGATATCTCACCCTGCTGGAGAGTAGGGGGAAGGGGGATGAGAGGGGGGATGATGGAGGGGAGGGCATTCTGGGGGGAGGGGAGGTTGGAAGTATCCAATATCGAAGAAGGACAGGATCAAAGTAGGGAACAGACCAGGTGGGGGGGGGGGGTAGGATGGGTGGGAGGGAAATATAAGCAGCCTTTTACAATATATCTACTATGGTAATGTTTTGCATAGCTATACATGTACAACACATACTGAATTGCTTATCTTCCCAGAGGAAATGGGTGACAAGGGAGGAAGGGAATGGATCTGAAATTCGAAGTTTTAAAATTAAATGTTTCAAATATATATAAATACTATTATTAATACTCTTTTGCTTGTAATTGGGAGATAAGATGTGCAGGCATTGGGACACAAAGATTCACCTTCCTCTAATGGAGAACTCGAAGGGGGTATGGGAGAAGACATGGGAGAGAGCAGATTGGAGGAAGCAATATCTTGTGGGACTGCTATTCTGGGATGGTGAGTAGGGGAAAAATTGTAACTCAAAATCTGGCAGAAATGAATGATGCAAAACAGAAGTTAATAAAGCATTTGTTAAAAAAAAAACATTCTTCTGAGAAAGGGCCCATAGGTTTCAGCAGACTACCAAAGGGGTTCATAAAAGGGTAAGAACCCCCTATTAATAGTTTCCCTTTTTATTTTGAATAAATGAGTGTTAGATTTTTATCATATTTTTTCTTTATTAATAAAATGTTGTTTGGTGTTTAAAAAAAGTATGTTGATCTCCCATGTCAATTTGATCTTTGTATTCCTATATGGAAGAAAATGTTTATATAGCTAAGAATTCAGGAGATGAATGTTTTCACATTTGTTTTGCCACTGACTTGTAATTGCTATCCAATGCCTCAGCTTTCTTCATTTGTCTAATGATGCGAAATGGTTTGTTTGAGCTCTTAGCTCTCCTGATACATGGTAAATAAATGCATTGATCAATTAAGTTACTTTTGGTTAAAATAAAACATTTTTCACTCTTATAAAGTTCTTCCCATCACAGAGATTCTTTTCAGAGATGAGGGCAAGCTCTAGAACTCATGATTCTGCTTATTTAACTAGATGACTTATTTTCCCATTCTATGCACAAATTAGGTTAGCAACAGGTCTACTTTCCATTTGCCAATACATGAAGGATCTGTGATTGAAGTTTCCTTCCCCAAATCAAATCACATACAACTTAACTATAACTCACTAGAATGTAGACTCCTTGAGAATAGTGATGATTTCATGCTTTGTATCCACAGCCCTCATGTCTACCACATAGTTACCAAACACATTCCCTGGAACATAACACATGCATCATAAATACTCTATTTCTCTATTATAAATGTTTGTTGATTCATTAATAGTAGATTACTGAGTCCTATGGTATTGCTTGAGGCATATTTATACAGGTTGTGTCTTATACAGGATCAAACAGCTAATAAGCACCAGAGGAAAAATTTGAACCTAACCCTAATTCCACCCCTAACATTCTATCCATAATATTGCACACTATTCATTTTCCATAAAATAACTTTATATAAATAGCCAGTTTTGTAGAGGAAATTTTTTTCCTAGGCATGGGTTTGACTAGATGACCACTGAGGTCCTCTGGGTTGTAAGGCTACCTTAGCTATACTTAGGGGATCTAGATGGCTCAGTGTATATAGAGCATTGGGCCTGGAGTCAGAAAGACCTGAATTCAAATCTGGTCTCAGACATTTCATAGCTCTGTGACCCTGGGCAAGTCACTTGACCTCATTTGCCTCAGTTTCATCATCTGTAAAATAAGCTGGAGAAGGAAATGGCAAACCACTCCAGTATCTCTATCAAGAAAACTGCAAATAGGGTCATGAAGAGTTGGACACAACTGAATGACAAAACAAGCTATGCTTAGGTGAGGGAAAAAGAAACATGACATTATTTTAAATTAATGTTCTACCATTCTCCTTGATGAAAACTTGGCAATGAGGGATGATACTTTTCAGAAATTATGTTTGGAAATGAATACAAAACATGTGGGGAGAGATGGGATAGGAACACAATATCTTAATGATGAGTCTATTTTAGAAAGTTACGACCATGTTTTTCTATGTTTGGCAATGGAATCTCCATGTGTTAAAATCCAGTTGGATCCCTGCTCTACAGATTTAAAGGTAATGATAATCCAGAATTGATGGTGATGAATCCAAAGCAACTATCATTGTTAAGCTACTTTCCCAAGCCATAGATTTAGAAGTACTAAATACACAGTCAGTAGCCTCCTGTGTGGAGGATAGTTTATTTGTGTACACATATGCTCTCTGTGCTTCTTGGCTTGCATCCCTGGAGCAATGAGGAAGGTATTAGTCTTTCTCCTTGGGTACGTGTGTGGGGCATGTACACATGAAATCACTGAATCCTCTTAGTGGTAAGGATCCCTTTCATCTTCCTCCCCACCCCATTTTCTCATCATGCCCTGGCCATAGTAGCAACACAGAATCACAGACTTTCAGAGTCCCAAGGAACCTCAGCATTCACTTAGTATAAATCATATCCAAAAAAGAATATCCACAATCATATACTTGAAAAAATGGTCTTCCAACTGCTCCATAAAACTTGCAATGAAAATTAGCCAATTACCACACAGACATCAAGAGAACCCATTCCACTGTTAGACAGTGCTAATCATAGGAAGGTTTTTTTTTCTTTATGTTGACTTTTTGCAACCTCCCTTCATTACTCCTGGTCTACTTCTCTGGGGCCAAATAATCCTCATGGCAACCTTTCAAGTAATTGAAGACAGCTATTATGACCCCCTCAAGAAAGAAAAAAAGAAAAAAAACCTTTTTTTTCCTCCTTCAAATTAATTGGACCTCTGATGGACATGTGACCAGTGTTATTGCCATGACTGAATGACAACTATGTAACCTTGAAGAGCTCACTTTTTCAAAAAATGTCGTCCTGTGTGTCCTGACATAAAAGGAAAGAGGAATGAAATACCCACTCTCCCCTCTATACATACAGTATTTAATCTCATCAACCATGTATCCTTTTTGAATCATCTGAGAAGGAGAGTTCTTCACCCTTAGAAAGGGATGAGGTTACAGGTAAATTAGTGGAAGTGGTCATGTAGGAAGGAGGTTAAAATAAAATTGACCCTGCTTTGGCATCAGTAACAGCCTGTAATAGTTATGGGCTGGTATATGGACTGGGTATGGATTGGATGTGGGTTGGTTTGAGATGGATAATTAACTGGACTCTTTAGTTGTCTGTACTGTTTATTGACCAATAACTAAAAATCAATTACCCTCAAAGATTTGGCTCTGATTTTCATTAGTCAATAATGCAACTACATGAAGTTTGGGTTCCCCAGTGGAGCCTTGAACCCAATGGGATGTGACCAGGTTGTTAAATAAGAAGTTGGGCCTAAGGTGGAAAAAGGATGGTGATCAAAAGTGTGAGGGATGGGAGCTCTGGTAGCCTACTCCAACCAGAGATGTGCTCACAGAAGAATCCATTTCACATCATTGCTGCAAAGAAGCCATCAGAGGCGCCTCATTAACCAAAAGAAGTTGCCAGCAATGCAACTTCAGATGTGCCGCTTCCTCCCTAGCAACATGAGATAAACAAGGGGGAGGGTTCTTTACTCTCTGTCCAAGTTACATCCATGAACCTATTCTCCTTGGCTTACTAACCATAGCCAAGAACTGTCAAGCTCAGCTCCTTATCAGTCATCATGACCCTCATTGAAGCATTTAAGGAAAATAAATTATACTTCCTATCTTAAAGAAGTAGGATAAGTCACCCCTCCTTTTTTTTCCTTTTCACAATAGTGCCACCATTCTCCAGGTTACCCAGGCTCAAAATGCCCAAAACATGATTCCTTCTCCCTTGCCTCCCATATCCAATAAATTTCGAGTCCTATTAAGCTGACCACAGCAATATTTCTCACCCTGACCCTTTCCATTTTCATTGCCATTACTATCCTAAATCATGTTCCTCATGACCTCTGGCCTGGATTATTCAATCATTTTCTGACTTGTCTCCTTGCCCCCTAATTTCTCCCACGTTCAATCCATACCGTATATTGCTTCCAACTTCGTCTCTGGTTTACAGAGAAATCACTTCAGAAGTCAAAGAATCACATATTTAGAGTTGTATGGGATATCAAATACTGTACAGTTGAAGCACTTCATTTTATAGATGAGGAAACTGAGGCCCAGGGAAGATAAATGATTTATCTGAGGTCATATAAGCAATAAGCATCAGAGGTAGAATCTGAACCCTGGACCTCTGAATCTAAAATAAGTGTACTTCCCACTATACCATATACTCTGTTTTTAGAGTTATAGGTGATAGGTTCAGATCCTCATAGAGGTATCCTAAAAGATTGAAAAAAAAAACATCTGATCACAGTTCCCCTTTGGTCAATCATTTTGTGATCTCTCCTTGATCTGCCTGGCATGTATTTCTCTTCATAAGTTAGTCTAGACCTGTTCCACCCACTCTATTTTACCACCCCCCACTTTATACTGAAGGATACTCTACACTCCTTCAGAAGATATAATTTGAGCTGGGTCAGGAAAGAAGTCCAAGAAGCCAGGAGAGCATTCCAGACATGGGAGTCAGCCAGTGAAAAGTCAAAAGATGAAGTGCCACGTTCAAGATAAAACAAGTAGACTAGTGTAGACGAATCATAGAGTTTGTAAAATCTAGAAAAGTACAAGTAGACTGGAAAGGTAGGAAGTGGCCACTGCATGAATACATTAAAAATTAAATGAAACATTTAATATTTGATCCTGGAGATAAAAGAGAAATGCTGGAGTTCACGACATAATGGCAGGGGAGTAATGTGGTCAGATCTACACTTTGGCAGGCAAATGGAAGATAGATTGGAGTGGGAAGAGGCGTGAAAGCAGGTTGACCAGCGAGCCAGCTGTTAGTGATAGTTCAGGCATGAAGTGATTAAGGTCCATGCCCAAGGGTGGCTATGTGAATAGAGAGAAGTGGGTGTAGACAAGAAATGTTGTGAAGGTAAGAACAAGACTTGACATCAGATTGGCCATACAGGGTGAGTGCAATGAAGAGTCAGCAATGGCACCAAGACTGTAAGCCTGGCTAACAGAAGAGGGATGGTATCGTCATCAGTAATAAAAAAGTAGAGAAGGGGCAGATGTTTGTGAGGGGAAGATGCCATGATCCTGAAACATTCTGCATTCCCGTCATGTAGAAGAGATCCTTCTTTCCAAATTAATCATAGCACTTTGTACCTCTCATTGTATTTTTCACATCTTACCTCATTTGATGTTTATTTCTTTCAAGTCTTATGTCCCCCAACCAGACTGTCAAATGCATGAAAGCAGAAACCATATCCTTTATCTTACTCTTTTTTTTCTATCCTGCCCATTGTTGGGCAGGTCCCTTGAACGTAAAGTTTGCAGAATTGAGACCTGAAGGTGACTAATCAAAAGCAATCATCATTGCTAAGCGTTTTCTCACAGCCCCAGATTTCCAAAGTGGGACATACATGATCAATAGCCACCTATGTGATCATGTGTGTGGTCCTTGGCTCAACCTATGGTACATTATTGGGCATATTCTATAAACATGCAAATCAAACCTTATAGGCCCACTCAATTAAGATAACGGGGTAGGAAAAGAGCACTTTTAAAGATAAGTCTAAATTAATCACAGAGTACACTTCTAAAGGAGAAATGTTTGACACAGGGTAATACGATAAGCAGTAGCTATTTAGCATGCTAAAGAGTGCTTACTGTTTTATGCTTGAATATTAATTTACCTAGAGGCCACTAAGGCATAATGAGCAGAGTGTGAGGGCTGAACCCAGGAAGACTCAGTTCAAATCCAGATGCTGATACTTAGTCGCTGTGTGACCCTGGAGAAGTCTCTTGACCACTCTATTTCCCTAGGACTTAGCTACTAAGTCAGAGCAGGGTGGTAATCTACCTTTATGGAGGGATTTCTCACACCCATAGTCCCCCATCCATCGTTTTGACATAGTTCTATACATTCTTTCACATCAAAGAATCCCACGGCACACTCAAAAATAGGTATTAGTCCTGTTTTATAGATTGTTCCGAGGTAACATTCTGAATCTGGATTCAAGCTAGAAACAGAACCCTGAATAGACTGACTCTAGTTCAAAACTACATCTTTTTTGCTCAAAGAGTTCATCATAATCATACAATATTAAAGACAGAAGGAAACACTGGAGAATGTCTGGCCCAACACTTTCATTTTAGCAGGGAACTAATGTTAACACAGGAAGGTTAAATCACTTGCCCAAGGACATACAACTTATCTGTGGCAGGAACTGAAGGAAGTTGAGTTGTTCTCAAATTATTTCCTCCTTCATGTTGAAGAATAACAAAATGCTTTCCCAGTTCCTCTCATTTAATGCACACCTTATGCTGATGATGATTCACTACTATACTATCCAAAGGTCCTGCAGAGCTCTGGAGAGCTTTTGAGGTCAGCTACAGAACATTCAGATCTCAAAGGAGCTGAACACATAATAAATACATTGTACTCATATGAATCCTATTTATTGATTCTCTCTCTTGACCTCACCATTGGAATATCTCTCTGCTCCCTCCTCCCCGCTCCTCCTCAGAGAATGTATAACTCGTTCCTTTTGAGTGAAGAAATCATGATAATGACATCGGTATGGAGGAAAGAATACAGCAAAAAATAAAACAAGAAATAAAAGGGAAGTGAGAAGATGGATATGTAAATCATATGCATATTTATGCTAATGTTGATGCAATTAGACCAGGGAAGATTCTATATAGCCAAGTGTTACCCTATGCAAATATCTAGTGAAGACTGCTTCCCTAGCTCTGCCATCCTCAACTTCCCAAGCTCTTGGTTCAATAATGAATTTGCCTCCTTATCTCAGAGTTGGTTGATAAAAATAACCACTTCTCCATCTGTCCTACCCTTCCCTTATGTCAAAGGCCAATAAACTGTTGAAAGCCTCAGTCTGAATCATGTATAAGATAATCAGAATCATTTCAAAGATAGCTAAGGGGACTTTTCAAGAGAAAAGAATTGTAACCTAGACTAACAGGGGAAAATCTAGTGGGGAAAAATAAGTCCCACGAGACTTGTGCCTACACGGAGCATTGTGTTAGGTTGCCCAAACTCACAAAGAGGAGAGCAGGCAGGATCCATTGCCATAGTGCTGTCCTTTGCTAGAGTGGGCCTAGAAATACATAATCTGCTTGTCAGCACCTTAGAACCTATTGAAGACAGTAAGGATGGGGGTGGGGGGAGGAGACAGAAGCTCCATCTGAGGAACAGCAGATGTTCTAAGGCTATACACAAAAAGTTCTAGATCAAATTCTAGACTGAGAGTGGAGGAACCCAGAAGGTTGACTCTTCGTAAAAGATCCTGACATCTCAGAGCTGGGGAAAGGTAAATTCATTCCCAAGGAGCTGCAAAAATCTCCATGCAAATTGTGACTATTATTTATGCAAGTTATTAACAGGGAGGTGGTTACTGTCATTTATTTCTTTTGTGTAGTACTTTGCTATTTTGCCTTAATTTTTTTTGTCCTAGATCTGTAATTTCATTAGTGTAAGGCATTCCCAGTGAGGAAACTCCCTCTATCAACACAGATAACTATTCCACAACATATTCTTAGGGAATTGCCTGGGAGTGCCAAGAGATAAAGTGACTTGCTCAGAGTAAGACAGTTAGTGTGTGCCAGAGGCAGGACTCTGAGGTTGGCCATCGATCCACCATGTCTCTCAAATTAAACAATTAATTTTGAAGAAAAGAAGTGAAGCTTCATTCCATTCATAGAATTTGCACAGTGGAAGTCCTCTCTGCCCCTGTAGCCTCTCCTTCTGATTGGCTGGCTCCTCTTAGACCCTCCTCTTAAGGAGCTAGCCTAGACCAGTAATAACTCCTTCCTCTCCAGGACATAGTCTAGACATGTCCTACCAGGTCCCTGCTACAGGTACCTTTTTCTCCCCAAACCCTTTTATGTGTGGTCTTCCTCCATTAGAATGTAAGCTTCTTGAGGGTAGAGACTATCTTTGTACTTGCATTTGTATTCCCCCATGCTTAGCACAGTTCCTGGCACATAGTAAAGACTTCATAATTTCTTATTGACTGAAGGAAAAAAGTAAAGAGAAATATAGGCTTTAGAGATGAAAGATCCATACTATACTGATCATCTTTTTCAGAACAGTCAATTTTATTGCCAATCAAAACTAAGATCCATGGGGGCTGTGATTTGTCCAAGGTCACACAGGTTAAAATTAGAGTTCAAATTAAATGACAAATGCATCATCTAATTCATATCCTGTAGTTGCTCTTGTAACCCACAGCTAAAAGAGGCTGAAATAATTGGTCTACCAGCCTATCACAATAACTGCCCTTTCTCTACTGAGGGCCCTGATGTTTTCTTATCACCTTGGAGGTGACTTGGTCTACAGCTAGCTATCAATAGGCCTAAGTAAATGTGACAGGCCAAATAGTTTCAGCAATGCATTTTCAAGGCCAATGAAAATCTCAAGACTATTTAAAATCATGCAAAGTCTGTTTCTGAGACTCTGGCTACATCTAAGCCTCAAAAGGATAGGGAGACAATGCAGTCACCTTGTATAGTTACAAGCCAAATAGATGGAGAAAATGAATGCAGGGAATTATGTAACAGCATAAAGCAGCTTAGCATTCTGTTACCACTTGGCAACCCAGAAGCATTGACTTAGCTAATGGCCTATTTAGATGCATATAAATTATATCACCCTGAAATTTTCAATCAATTCCATAACTGTTAAAATAAAATGTTATTCTCCTGCATGAAAAACATAGCTAAACTATATGTACACCAGGCATTTTCACATTCTGTGTAAGTGTCTGATGGATTAAATAGCACATGCTATGTGGACTTATAAAAAGCAGGATATTAAATTCTTTTTACATGCATATGTAAAATAGTGGTCTTTCAAATGATTTGCTAATGTAAATACTGATACATTCATAGTACTAAGGAGGATTTACTCAATTCAGTGCACCAAAAAAAAAAAAAGCCTAGCCATTTATACAACAGAATACTGTATTTTGAGTCAGTGAAACTGGGTTCAAATTTTGACTTTATCAATACCTGTGTGACTTTGGAAAAGTTACTTAATCTCTCTCCAAAATGAGAAGATTGGACCCAATGTCTTGTAAGACCCATTTGAGCTTTCACTCACTGACCTCTGTTTCTATGAGAAACTTCAAAACACGTAAAAACATTTCCCTTAATTAATGCTTACCAAACTCTTCCACCAAAGAAGGGTAAGAAAAAAGTCAACAATCAGCTTCCTAGAGGCTTTAATGGCTATGAAGATGGTACAGTATCCCATGGTGACCTGAGGAGTTTCATTTTGTACATATGTCAATTTGGTTGTCACCACTAAGTCACACTTTTCTGTCATTGTGGAAGCCATCATTCATCTCATCCAATCAATCAACAAGTTTATTAAGCACCTGTTCTGTGATAAAATACCTACTCTGTGTTTGGGAATATCAAGAATGAAACAATCCCTACTTACAATAAGCATACATACAGTGTATATAAATGCATAGAGAGCACAAATATAAAGTAGATAAATACAATATATCAAAAGTAGTTGAATACAATGTAATTTGGAGAAAAGGGCACTGATAGGGGGATCATGAAAACCTCTATGAAGAAGGTGGGGTAAGCACTCCAGAAAGAAAACTCTAACCACACTCTATGGGATCAATTAGCACACTGAGTGTTATACAAATACAAGATATAATTTTTGTTGTTATTGAGTTTTTTAAGTTGTGTCTGATTCTCTATGATCCCATTTGGGGTTTTCTTAGCAAAGATACTAGAGTACTTTGCCATTTCCTTCTCCAGTTCATTTTACAGATGAGGAAACTGAGGTAAGAAGGGTTAAGTTACTTACCCAGGGTCACACAGCTAATAAGTGTCTGAGGTCATATTTGAACTCTGTTCCTCCTGATTTCTAACACACACACACACACACACACACACACACACACACACACACACACACTCCCTAAACCCATTCATAATGTCCAGAGGAGAGCTTAGTACACACTTATGACTCGTTGACCTTGCTAGGCAAATATTTTTGTGAGAGAAAAAGGCTCACAAATAATTATTTTCTTCTCCAAGTTCCTACTTTAGTACCACCTTACTGGAGAAGAACCTGGGTTTTCACATGCTATGCCCACAGAGCAAAATCTTTTGCAAACCTTGCCAAGATTTAAAACAATGACTTGCATTTTATCTTAATAGAAATAAGGAGCCTCTGGAAATTGAAGTGTGACGTAGTCAGATGTGTGGTTTGGGAATATTAATTGCTTAGTTGGGTAGAGGATGGATTAAAAAAGACTGAAGTCAGGAAGGTCAATTAAAATGCTACTATAATAGCTCAGGAAAGAAGTTGTAGGGACCTGTGCTGGGAGGAAGAGAAGAGGAAAAGTGTGAGAACTATTACAAAGACAGGACCAATAAGATGGCAACTGATTGGATGAGAGGAAAATGAGGGTTATGAGTAAAGCCAGATGACTGGAAGGATGGAGGTGTTCTCAATAGAAATAGGAGAGTTATAAATAATAGAATAGTTTGGGGTAAGAGAATGAGTTCTAATTTAGACATGTTGAGTTTTTTATGACTGAAGGAGGTCTAGTTGGAGATGTCCAATAGATAGTTGGTCATGAAGGACTAGAATTCATCAGAGGCTAAGGCTGGAGGCATAGGTTTTATAGTAATCAGCATAAAGGTGTTTGTTAAACACATGGGAGCTGATGATATTACCAAAATGATAAAGACCACTGGATCTGACATTTTGCATCAATATGAGTCTCAATATGCTAATTTTGGTGAAACCACAAACTGGGGCTAAATGCCTAGGAGTAGGCATTTAGATCACTAATCATAGGTGGTAGGATATGGGGGGATGGAAATGAGGCATGGAGAAAAAACTCTCATGGTAGCAGCTGTTGAAATTTGAAAGAAAAACACTGTAATATGCTTACTAAAACACTAATATCTATGGCGTGGAAGTGACCTCCCTACAACACGAATCACAGAGCATAACAGGTCACTCCAAAGCTGGAAAAGTAAGCTGGCTTCCGGCTGTATTGGAAAGGTGCTGACCAAATTCCCAGAATGCTGACAGTCATATATTTTGTTTTCATTTATGTCTTTTGTCCTTTCAATCAGCCTATAATGCAGCTGTGTGGTACTTTCACAGAGAGATAACCTTGGCTATCCTAGGACTTGTCAGGTCCAAACATAGCCCTTGCTGCCAGGCAGCAGGATTACTAGTGACACAATTTCCTACTGTTTGCCTTTCCCAAATACTACCAGCTTCAAAGCAGAAACTGGCAAAAATGGGCAGTACAAAGTACAAAAATGCTCAGATGGAATTTTGCCAAACCGTCATCTTCTCTACTACACAAAGTGGGAAAATCTCAGGCTATATGTCGGCAAAAGCCCTCCCTCATTCTGATTTAGAATACACAGTGAGTGTACTCAGATGTCCTGCCTGTTCCTTCTTTGTCTGGAAAGACTGGCTGCCAACAGAAGCATTGAGCTCAGATCAGGTGGTATTGAGCCTCTGAACAGGACTTAGAGATTCCAGCAATTTCTAAACTTAGCATCATGGAGTTTTTTTATCTGGAAGGGACCTTTGGAATCTATCTGACTCATTTTACAGATGTGTAACTCAGGCATTGGGAAGTTATGGAGTGTCTGGGGTCACAGAAATAAGTAGGTCACAGAGTTGGAACTAGAAAGCAAGTCTCCAAAGTGTCATTGTCAAAAGGAAAAAAAAAATGGCCCTGCAAAGCAATGTGTAGATTCCAGTCCAGTGCTCTTTCTTTCATTATTTGCTATCTTGTCCTGAAAGTTCACATATCTGTTCTTCTCCAAAGAATGCTGAGTATATTGTAAGTATTTGGAAGAAAGGAAGGAAGGAAGGGAAGAAGGAAGGAAGGAAGGAAAGAAGGAAGGAAGGAAGGAAGGAAGGAAGGAAGGAAGGAAGGAAGGAAGGAAGGAAGGAAGGAAGGAAGGAAGGAAGGAAAAGATACTAACAGTATCTATTCCAGTAAATTTTCTTGACTTCCTTTATATGATATTGGGTCATACAAGCTATTTAATCAATCAATTAACATGTATTAAACCTCTACTGCTAGGTAATCAGCACACACACACACACACACACACACACACACACACACACACACACACACTGAAACTTTCTGTCTTCAGGGAACTATCAATGGAAACATGTATATATCAGTAAAGAAAGGTAATGGAAGGGAGGGAAGAGTAGCACTATTATTTAGGGAATTCAAAGAAAGTCCTTCTCTAGGAGACCACACTTAAACTGAGCTGTTATGAAAATCATTGCTCAGTTTTGCCCTGGGCTGTCCACCTACCAGAATACCAAGTCCCTCTGAGTAGATCAGAAGGCCCCAAGGCAAGCAACTACACCCTATCTGTAGATACCTGAGTCATTATTAGTCTCCCCCAAATAATCTACAGGTTCTGCTCCACCTACATAAAACAAGGAATATAGCAGGACCTTCTTGCTGGACAGTGCTGAAATTCAGCCCCCAGGTTCCTACCAACACATTTCTCAGTTCCCTGTTACTATGCTCAGTTTACAACCTGTTCCCCTCTCTTCAGACCTTTCTCTCTAGCTCCTCTTGCCACTGGTTTCAAAACCTAAATGTTGCATGAACTGAGCCTAACCTTCTCAAAACATCTTATAGGAAGCAGAGAATAAGGACTAGAAAGCTGTCACTCATGAGGACAATGAGGACACCTTGCCCTTTCACCCAACAGTAGAGTTGGGACTAGAGGCCTCACCCCTAATCCTTTCACACCTTAGGCTCTCTTCCATAAACACACAACATAAGAAACAAATGAAACACTTAACAGTTATGATACAAGCCAGGGAGTCAAAGAGGCAAGACATGAAGAAATGGATTTCAAGTATGGAGAACAGCATTTTAAAATGTATGGAGACAGGAGATGTAATGTCGTGTACCTGAAACAGCAAGTAAATCATTAAGGTAATGGGAAGCTACCAGAGAAGTTGTCATTTCTCTTAAGGTGACCGGGCTTGTAAAAGTTGAGGAGAGAAAAAAAGGCATGGTAACAATATTACTGGGGCAGATTTGTTGGATATGAGGTATCATAATTCTGTTATAATTTAGGTCACAAATTTTTGAAATGAACATGGGTCATTGTGTGTTAGCAACACTAAGGGTTGCACATGTGATCATGCTTTTGCGATCTTTCATTACCTATATCCTCACAATGTCTTTAAAGAAATGAGAAATACTTCAGTTAAACATCATACAAAGTTGGCTTTAGAGTAGTCCCAGGAGGAGAAATGGTTAAATCATCTACCTTCCTCCTGTCTGTAAACCAATTATTCAAAAACAAACTATAACTGAACACTAAAGACAACACATTGGTCTGCACCATCCTACACTGTGAGCAAAGAAACATATTGACAATCCTATTTCCCAGAGCCTTTTCTACCTCTAATCCTCAGACCCTCAGTATGGAGGATGCTGTAGAAAAATAAATGGCCCTTTCTCTACTGACTGGGCTGCTCAATAGCCTGTGGGTGCTTCCTGAAAGTGAGGAGGAAGAAAATGGTAAATCAAGCTGTCACTGGAAAAGTAAACAGCTGCCATCCTGGAGAGGGAAGTGGCCTCAGTCCAAGAAAGGACAGCCCAGAAAATGAAAGCTCCCTGAAATCCCACAGCAAAGCTGACAACCTCATTGTGATCAATGTCATAGCAATGAAGACTAAATTATTAAATGATAATAGGTAAAAGATAGAGCACTTTAAGGTTTGAAAGGCAACATATATATATATATATACATTTTATGTGTGTATATACACATATACATTTACGTGTATATCTATATATTACCATATCTATATATCTATAGCCAACTACTCTACAGCCAATTACATCCTAATGTTTAGCTATTATTCTTTGTTATTGACGTTATTTTGTCTCTCACAAAAGACATTGTAGGGAGATGGTTAATGAAAGACTTCAAGAGTATCATCACATGTGCAACCCTTAGCTTTGTTATCACATGTTCACTCTAAACACATCTCAACCAAATTCTAACATAATTATGCTTTCTATCCAACAAATATGCCCCAGTAATATTATTACCTTTTTCCTCCTCAATTCCTAAATAAAGAAGTCCTTCTACAAAAGCTTCAATAAGTGATCATCTGATTGTAGGAGAATCCACTACCTCTTAGGGCAAGACATTCCATTTGGGGGCAGCTCTGATTGCCATGTCACCTTTTTTCTTTATATGAAAGTGAAACATCTCATGGAAACTTTACCTCATTTCTCCTAGCTCTGCCTTCTGAAGTCAAATAGGACAGGATGGATTCCTCTTCCCTATGTGTCAATTCTTTATATTTTTGGAGGGGGGAAGGTAAGGCAATCAGGTTAAGTGATTTGCCCAAGGTCACACAACTAGCAGGTGTGGTGTCTGAGACCAGATTTGAACTCAGGTCCTCCTGACTCCAGGACTGGTGCTCTATTCAATGGGTCACCTAACTGACCCGTGTCAATTCATCAGATATGAAAAGGCATCTATCATGTTCTCCCTAAGTCTTCACTTCTCAAGATAACCCCCTTTTCCTTTAACCAGTCCTAATTTGGCATAACCCCCTACTGTCTTATCAATCCAGGTACCCTACCTATAACATGCTTCAGTTTATCAATATTGCTTCTAACATGTACTGCCCAGAACTGACTACAATATTCCAAATGTGATCTGATAAGTACAGTGGAATAATTGCGTCTCTTATTCTGGATACTAATCTTCTATTAATGAATCCTAAAACCAAATTATGTAGATGCACAATGGAACAAGTGAAAGTTGTATTACCCCTTCCAAAGGAGCATCAAATTCCCCTTGGAGGGAGACACACACACACACACACACACACACACACGCACACATACAAAAAAAATGGTATCTGTTCATCTTCATAATAGATTAGGCCAGGGATGGGAAACTTGCAGCCTTTAGGTCCTTGGGTGTGACCTTTTGACTGGGTCCAAGTTTTACAGAACAAATAATTTTATTAAGGGGAATTTTTCTGTGAAGTTTGGATTCAGTCAAAGGGCCACACTTGAGGACCTAGAGGACCACATGTGACCTTGAGGTCACAGGTTCCCCACCCCTTGGTTAGATAATCAAAGAAATATCCTGAGTATATGTTTTGTGCTGAATACTCTGTTACATACTACCTTATGGCTAACCAAATAAACAGAGAACGCAGAAGCTTCTATTCCGAGGGAAAAGGACACTGAGGGAACAGAAAGATAAAATTACTTCGAAAGTATAGCTCAGATAATACCATGCCCCTACTCCAAGAGCTACCTTTTACTTTCAAGATCAACTATAAAATCCTTTGGTTGGCATTTGAAAGTCTCCATAACCTTACCCCTTGTTGCCTTTCTGGCCTTCTTACATCTTACTCCCTTCCACATACCATACCACCCAGCTACACTGACTGATTTCCTTTCCTTTAAATATGACAGTCCATCCCCCATCTTTATACATTTTCACTGGCTGTTCCCTATTCCCCCTCATCACTATTTCATAGTTTCACTGACTCAGTTTAAATCCCACTTTCTATAGGAGACCCTTCCCATCCCCAGTCCCTGCTAATATTTGGCCTTTGTCTACCCTGTGCATGGACTCCATACATCTCCTTCACTAGATTGTATAACTTCCTGAGAGGAGGAACTATTGCTGATGTCATTGGTTTTGCTTTTTTGTCTGTCTTTGTATCCTCAACACTTATCACATCGCAGCACATACAATTCTTATTTGACTGACTGACTGATGGCCCAGGATCACCTCATTAGATAACGATGAAGACATTGGTTCAAGAGCCTGGGTCTTCTGATTCATAAACCATGTTTTTTCCCCTTCAATTTATACTGCCTTTTTAAGAGTTTGGTTTTGGTGTTTTTGTTATTGCTATTTGTTTGCTTTGGTGAGGTGGGGGAGAGTGGTGGCAAAATAATGCAAAATGAAGCAAGTCACTTACCTCTAATTACCTTGCCTTCCCCCCTCCAAAATAATCCAAAAGAAGTTATATGGAAACTTTAAACGTATTTAAAGAACTGAACACATATCTATATTTCATAATCCCAGAGTACAATTTCAAAGCAATGCTTGAATAAAATTAATATCATATTCATATTTTAGTATAAATCAGTTATCTAAGTCTGAGGCTACAAAGAACAAAGAAGCCACTATAATAGAAAGGCAGTTATCACAGAAGTCTTTCAATAAGTGACTCTGGATCTGAGTTTTGATTGTGAATGCCATAAATTGACAGAAAGTATTCTCATACAAACACACACACACACACACACACACACACAAACACACACACACACACACATACACATTCCTTTACCCTGGAACCAATCTGTCGATGATCATTTGAATTTCTATCTGGTTTTCTTTTGGAAATTGGTTCCTTTGGTGAAGCTAATAAAAAACATTATCGAGGTGACATTGGAATCCTAAATGCAGACTATGGCAGCATCTGGGACTTTCTGAGGGCTTAACAAGGACTAGATAACAATGACAAGAATTATAATAATGATAATGATAGAATGATGATGACTCAACAAATGCTAATAATTGTCAAAAAATAATCACAATGAATCCAGGGGCAGATTAGTGTTCTAGAATTCTTAGAAAAAGCACTCATTTTATGGTGAAAGGACCTATGTTCAAACATAAGCATCATCTTGAAAAAGTCACCCCATTTCGTTAAGCCTCACTTTGTATGTCTAGAAAACAAGCAGGTTAAAATAGATGTTCTCTAAGATACATCCTAACTCTACCTCCACCTTAATTTTACAAATGGGGAAACTGAGGCCTAAAGAGATTAAGTAACTAGTATAAAGCTACAAAGACAATAAGTGGTGGAGACAGGATTCAAACCCAGGTATTTTGACTCAAAAAATATCTAGTCCTTTTCTGCTATACCATACGAGACTATGAAAGAATAGGAGTTATTAAGAATCTGGCAAAATGCCGTCCAACTGAGATGGTTTCAATTTCCTCTGGATCACTAGAAAGGACCTAAGGCTTTTTTATTATTATTATTACTTATTTTTAGCATTGACACCTACAGATTAAAATCAGTACTAAATTTCCCACTCTTTTTTGTGGCCTCTTGAAAATGGTACTTCAAAAATAGGGAATCTCCTGATGGGTAGAATGGAAGAGGTTTACTGGCAAAGTCTACCTTTAATATAATGAATAGAAATGTAAAAATGTACACACACATACACACATATGCCACTGTTCTCTATTGGAAGAGGATACCAAAAATATGTGGCATATTTGCTGTACTCAGGAAATGTACAAAGTCTAAGGAGTGAAAATTTTATAAAAAGTTTAATATTGTAAGGGATAATGTAAATAAAACAGTTCAGTGCCATAGTATATGACATCAGAGCATTAAATGCCAAATTAGAAGACCTAATGAAATTATATCCAAGGCTTTAAAAACAAAATTAGAATTAATTTCAGCAGAAAACAAACTCCATGAGGTCAAGGGCTATTTGATTTTTGCCTTTGTATTCTGAATTTCTGGCATAGTGCCTAGCACATAGTAGGTACCTAGAAATGCAACTTAAGTTCAATTAAATTGAAGCAAAATGTATGGTATGGACATGTTTCATAGGAGTTCAAGTGGGGAATACTTCAATGTGGGCAGACATGATCTGGGAAAGCTTTATAGAAGAAAGCTTTGAGCTGGCTTTTAAAGGGTGTGAACAAGTGGAAAAAAGGTGGTCCCTTGGGGTTGTACAGGTGGAATCCCCCACATATACAATACTGCCAACCAGAAATCCCATTAAATAGCTTGGTATCTTAGAATATTGCCTGGTTTCCGGAGTAGGATGAGAGTTATTCTAGTGAAACTCACCCCTCTGGGGGTGGCAAAATCATTTGTAAACTCCCTTCCTCACCTGTTTCAGCACTGGACAGTTCAGCAGTTAAAATTGGTGGTGAAACACAGCAGGGGAAAGCAGAGTGACAAAATATTGTCTCATCCTCCATAAACCACAGAGCTATCCCTTATCAAGGGAGTAGGAGAGAAAGAATCATGATATTTCTATCAAAAAAAAGCTTCCAACTGAGAAATCTGAATTTCTCTTCACCACGCTAATCCCCCATTCCTAACTCCCTACTCTCCCAACCCCCTTCACTCATTGTGGCCTATCTACTCTTTTGTTAATCCTTCTGGGGTCTGGTCTTCAAGTCTAGACATGGCAGTAGCCTATTAAAAAGCTCTTCAGTCAATTCCTGGACAAGATCAATAAGACTTTTTATGACACAATGAAAATTTGTTATTTTGTTAAATGGGGCTAATCTTCCATTTCTGTAGCCCTCTAAAAGCTTTCAGTGGAGGGCACTAGAACCAATATGATTAAAAACCTGCTCAGAGATAAGAACAGGGACACTGTGGTCAATTCAAAGGTACAAATCCCAAATGATTGAGCCACATCTTTTATAACTAAGGTACATTTGCTTCTCTTCAAAATGAAATAAATATTTCAGAGGCTCAGATGTACTGGTGAGGGTAGAGTTGCCTTTTAACTGAAGCCTAGATTAGTGAAAACTCAAACCAAGCAACAGATGAGAAGAAATGAAAGTGGGTTTTTGGATCCACAGATAGAAAAGGGGAATCTTAAAAGGATACAATTCTACATTGAAAAAAAACACTCATTTCATTTCAGTTGTGAGGGAGCAAAATTAGGAAAGAAAATTTATGTGTATCACAAGTTAATTTATAACAATAAAGAATAAAGCATATTACTGATACTGGGCAAAGTGGGTATTATAATTGTTTTCTCATCCTAGACAGTTTACAGATCCTTTTCTGGGGACAGACCATCATGATTCTTTCCATAGAGTTTTCTCAGGTATTAAGGTTTTAAACACTAAACCTTCCTATAGAGCTGTTGCAGTAGTTGAAAGATGTATCTCTAAGGACTGCTTAGAATACCTAACAATACCTTGAATTTCCCTAACACTTTATACTCTGCATCGTTTCCCAAAGTGGACAATACCATCCCCTGCGGGTACTGGAATGATGGGGGGTGGTAGTGCAATCTGGGTACACTGAATAAAAATAAGTGTTAATCTAACAACCCCTGCCTGGAGGTGTTGAGTAATTCTTCAAAGGGTGCATTAGGCCAAATAAGTTTGGGAACCTCTGGACAGAATACTTTAGCTCATTTACTTTCTTGCATCCACCAGCAGCTTGTATGAAAACCTTGGTCTGCTCTTTAGGTCTAGATTTACCACAAATATTTTCAGGCATTTACAAATACTTTCAATGAACTACAGAGCAAATTGTGGGAACTCAGTGTATTGGGAACATGAGGCATTTAACTCATGTAACCATGAGTCCAGAAACAAGATGTAAATAGTGGGGAAAACTGATTTGTAATGATATACATAATGCATTTCATTATGGGTGCTTTCATTAACTGCTTTTTGATAGAGGAGAAACAGCTATGACATAGTGGATACAGAATTAGCCCTCGATCCAAGAAGCCCTGGGATCAAATTATGCCTTGGACACATAAAGGCTGTGGAGTAGTACATATAGCACTTGCCTTGGATCTAAGGAGACCTGAGTTCAAATACTGCCTTTGACAAATACTGGATATATAACCATGGGCAAGTCGCTGAATTTTTCAGTGCTGTAGGTCACTCTCTAAGATTATAAATTGCAGACAAGGTGCCAAATTACTTAACAGACAGTTTCACTATCTGGGAGCTGTCTTTATGAGTAAAATCACAGGTCTAGTCCACAAGAACTTGTTAGTAATATTGATGACAGGTCTACACCTGAATAAAAATTATCCACATTTCTTGACAGAAATCTTCATACACCGTTAGTCCCTGGATAGCTTAAGGAGACAAAACCACAGCCTAAATTCAAGTTAAGATCATTGAAATTGGCTAATAAAAAGACTGTGCCTTGCTCACAAAAGGCAGCCACCCAAGGCACTGATGTGTTTATTGAAAGGAGCACAAAACCTGGAGTTTAACTGGTCTACTTGGACTGGATTGGCAGGCTGCATGGCCATTCATGATGCATATTGTCTGTGACTATGGCTACACAAAAACTAAGGTGTTAAATCTTTCTGCGGACACTAGGTGAGTTCCATCAGTGAAATCTTTTAACCTTGTTTGAGATAAAAGACCATCACAGGTATGAGAAAGAATAGTTGCCAATTGATCACAACATCATACCATTTTAACTGCCCTCTTTCATGTAAGATGCTGAAATGGACCACTAGCCAGTAGATCAAGATTGTCATCAGCATTTTTGACATGGTGGAACCAAAGTATAAAAGAGATAGATCCAGGGTCATATAGAATCAGTGGCAGAGCCTTATGGTGGAGTCAGCAGTTCTAATAGATTTCTTTGATCTGTTGACTTTAGGGTAGTCATTGCCCCAAACTGGCTGATCAACAAGCCATCCTGATTAAAAAGCAATGAAAACAAAATTCTGTTTATTCAGATTTGTTTGGGAATTAGATGGTAGGCTAATGGATTATACTGAACATCTGACAATTTTCCAATATACTAGCCAGGAATGACTATATTTCAAACTAATCAAAATAATTATGATAATAATAGCCATACAGCACGTTCATTTGCATAACATGATATACTTTTAAAAGTACTTTCACAGATTTTCTAATGCAATAAAATTTAGTTCACATAAAACTGTACTGAGCATGATTTAATTTGCTTTTGATCATTGAAGAAAGACTTCTGAGTCTTGTGGCCTTCAGAGTCATTATTATGAACATCAATCATTGTACAGCACTGTGAAGAATATTTTGAACTTTACATTTGTTTGGATTTAAGATAAACTGAAGTTCACTGTATTAAGTGCGCCCAAACTTACACAAACAGAGTCAAGTCAGAGGTCTCCAGTGGCTCACTGGAAGAATAGTATACACAGAGATGTATTTTACAAATGCTTCTTAATTATATTGATGACCTTTATGAGCTACTGGGATCTTATATCTTACTAAATGTATTCAAGCCATCTATTGTCATGGTATTTGTGAGCAAACTTCATCCAGACATCAGAATCTAACAGGACTCAATTACTTCATTTCATTTGGCTCTAAATTTCTTTACTCTTAACACATTATCACCTTTCAAAGGGCAAAAGTAGAAAAGATAGGTAAAGGGATATGCTTCTAACTTAATCCACCAACAAAATCCTGTCATTCATTTAATATCAGGCAACTCTAACCTTGAGAACTGAGGTTATTTCAGCATTTGAATACTGAATTTTGTGTTAAATTAAAAGGAAGAGATTTTACAGAATCCAAGCACTTGGAAAAGCTACATATAAGTATGGTCAAGAAAACCTCTAATGAAAAAATTTTAAGGGGAAAAAAACCCTCTGACAGACTGACTGCCCATAGCAGTTTACACACACACACACACACACACACACACACACACACACACACACACACACACACACACACACACACACACACAAATTCTTGTCCCAACCTGACCTTCTTAAAGTGAAAATTTTAGATAATATCTCCTTCATGTTCATTCACAACCTTAACATAACCTTTCCAAGTCACAAAAGCAAGTTCATGCTGTTTTTTAAATTTGCTATCTTTTCCCCCCCTATCAAATCTATCTATAAGTAAAGAGGATAGTTACCTGATCATAGTGCAATAAAGGCAAACAAATCACCAGCTCTGCTCATCCCATTCAATGTTGTTAAATGTGTCCTTGTGATTTCTAGAAGTTTCAGGGTATTTTTCATCTCCCTGTTGCCAGCTGCCAGGGGCATGATGAAAGTTGGATGGTATTTACACAACAAAATCTAAGTATAAATTGAGTCTGGGAAATAGCCATGAGGAATGGTGAGAGCTTGTTGGAGGGTGGAAAAACAGCTTGACCTGAGAGGCTGTGTGCTGGCTGGAGCTAACTAGGCTGTCTCACCAAAGAATAGCAACATTCTTTTTGAAGAAGAAGACCACTAGCAGATGAGAACTACTCTGCAGGAGACTACAGAGAAGAGAGCAATAGTAATTGGCAAGGGGGAGTCAAGAAGCAATAATGCATAGCTGGTTTCTAGGGGAATGATCAGAGACATATCACCCAACACTCAATTCTAGGACTGTTTTTTTTACCACCGTTAACACAGAAATCAGTGGAAAATTTATACCCTTTTGAGTGTGGGGGGAATTTCCCTTGGTTATTTACTTTGCTATTCTGCCTTAATTAAAAGTTGTGCTATTTCATTTATGGTTCCTTGTCATACCTTTCATTTCGTCATGCCTTTCAATGTTTGCTATCAACTGCTTTTGATCTCATAGTATTCATATCATCTATTACACACCAGCTTATGATTTTTGCTCCAGGCAAGCTGATCTATTCATCCCTGGTACATACACTAAGCAATTGGATATGCCATCCTCCTATAAGCCTCCTACCTCCTTCAAGAGGCTTCCAAGCATATCCCCTGGCTCAAGCCTGGGGAAGAACACACACACATATCTGGCTATAGATATTCAGGATGATATCGTTATCAATAGCAAATATTTATTCAAAATCTAAACATAGACAAGCAAGACAGTTTTGGAAATGCACTGCTTAATTTATTATGTGTTTTTACAAAGCTGTCTGTGAGAAAGATTGATGATTTTGTTTGCTGATGATTATCAAGTTCATAACAATAAAAAAGAAAACAAAAATAAAAAAATAAAAACATTATACATAAGAAAGACCTAGATGAATGTCTCTACCACACAAACACACACACACACACACACAGAGCATATATACTTATTATTTTTCAGTCATGCCCAAACCTTCATGATCCTATTTGGGGTTTTCTTGACAAAGACACTGGAATAGTTTGCCATTTCCTTCTACAACTCATTTTATCGATGAGAAAAGTGATGCTAACAGTGTTAAGTGACTTAGCCCAGTGTCACACAGTTAGGAAGTATCTGAGGCCAGATTAGAAGTCATGAAAATGAATCTTCTTCATTTCAGACCCAGTACTCTACCCACTGTGCCACTAGCTGCCCCTTGGCATTGAAACATATACATACATGTTTTATTTACAGATACATCTACCACTGTCACTGTAAACACTCAGTTTGGAAATATTTCATATATGCAAATGGAGAACACATCAAGCCTGGAGTCTCTTGGAATTTTGAAGAGCAAAAAGTATACATTCCCTTCTTATTAGGAAGAGAGACTGTGGTGGAACCAGGAGAATTCCATTTTTGCATGATGGCCAGAGGCTACCGCAGCTACCATGAAAAGGAAAAAAGCATTCCTTGTGTTCCAGATTATGAGGTAGAAACAGAAATATCCTTTTCCCATAGAGTTTTGCTTATGCTCCTCCTTTAGCATTATATCTTTCTATCTTATATTAAATTTATTTGCATATACCCTCTCTCACCTACTATATTGAAAATTCTTTGAAAGTATGGGCCATTCCTTGTTTGTCTTTGCATGCCGCACAGTACCTTGCATTTAATAAATGTTGGTTGGACAGAACATGATGTAATCCTTAGATTCCTAGGCTAGGCCACAAATACTTGTATAATTCATAATGTAACTGAAATACTACAAAAGGCAACAGTAGATTTTCTACCAATATATTTTTTCATTGCAAATTACGCTGATACTCATATATTAAAATAGTGGGGAGTTGCCAAAAATTGGCATGGTACTGCATATCTGTCCCAGCTGGGAGCCTTAGGCAGGACTGCCTATTATTCTTGGAGTTGGGTAAAGTTCAAAGTCAAGACATCACTTGGAGACTCAACTTGTGAGGGACAAAAAAAGGAACAAAGGAACAGGTACAAATAAGGACAAAATAAATGCCAAAAAAAATTATCAGAAGACTGAAACCAAGATTCAAAAGGAACTGGCATTAACTGAAGCATGATGCTAGAGCACATGTGATATACACCATATATATTTGATATATGTTCACTGTCTGAAAGACAGTATGTAAACTGTATACATAAGGGCTAGCCTAGGAATTTAAAGACCACATAATATCTGTCCCCTCTAGGAAAAAAATTCTATTGCTGAGATCCAAACAACTGACTTGTTAACTTTTGGAACGCAACCCATTTGTCAGTTGGAGATTTCTAGACTATGTATTTTTTGAAGTGCTTATCTCACTTGCTATTAAATTTTAAACTCCCCAACATCAGGAATTATCTGTTATAATTCCTCACATTCCCCAAGAGAGTACTCTATGCACTGTGGGATCACAATATGCATTGTTAATAGAATGACTTTACATTTACCAGAGCTTTGTGTTAACCCAGCTTTCAGTTCATATTTTAGTATCCTAGAATGTTAATGGAGGCAAGATCCTTAACAAACCATTAAAAAGACAGACTCAATAAATGAGATAATTGATGTGAAAGGGCTTTGAGAAACAACACAACATATTCTGTCTAAGTCAAAGATTTTTAACCTAGTCTGCATACCTGAATGGGGAAAAAATATTTCAACAAAAATGGTTTCCTTTCTCATCCTATATATTTTGTTTTAGGAATTTACAATTATTATTATGAAAAGGGGTCTATAGGCTTCACCAGACTGCCAAAGAGGTCACAAAAACTGTTAAGTACCCCTGTCCTAAACCATTCCAGTAGATCTGCCAACCTTTTCATTAAAAAAATCCTTTAGTCTTTAGTGATGTTTTGGTGGTAAAAAGGTTTTTCAATCTATGAGTACCGAGAGAGCATAATTCTAAAAAGACATCTAGATTGGAAAGTTGTTCATAATTTTAGGGTGAGCTTCTGTGTATGTATGGGTATGGAGAAGGGGGGAATGTATGTGTATATATGATATGTGTGAATGTGTGTGTACATGGTGTGATTGTGTAAATGTGTGTGAGTGTGAATGCATATGTTCGCAAGAGTGTACGTGTATGTATATAAATCTGTGAATCTGTCTGAGTGTGTGTATAGATGTGTGAGTATGTGTATGTGAATACTATGTGTATGTGTGTGAATGTGTGTATGTGTGTACATATTTGTGTGTTCTAAATCCAAGAAGGTTCAACAATTTGGTCAACTCTTAAACAACTAGTTCAGAGCAGCTATGTGGTGGAGAGGATAGAGTACTTGGCCTGGATCATCTTCCTGAGTTCAAATCTAGCCTCAGACATTTACTAGCCAAGTCACTAAATACTGTTTGCCTCAGTTTCCTCATCTGTAAAATGAACTGGAGAAGGAAATGGCACAAGCCACTCCAGTATTTCTGCCAAGAAAACTCCAAATGGTGTCACAAAGAGGCAGACCTGACTAAAAATGACTCAACAACAACAACAACAACAAAAATGATCAGTTAATTGGCAGAGCTGAGTCTGGAATCCAGATCTCTTGACTCTTAGCCCATGCGTTTTTCCTTTGAGATAATACCAAACACAATAAAAGGCAGAGAGGGAGTGTGTGGAAGTCCACAAACTTAATCCTGGTATTATTCTAACAGATGCTCCAGTAGTTTCATTTAAATCCTACTCCCTTAGATACTAAGTCACTTCTGCTTCTAACGGTGGTGTTTGTGTATTAGGGGCTCATCATGGGCACTTGCATTGGGCAGGATCTACACAGAGTGGAGGGATACAGGTTAATGTTACTGAACAGATGTCTGTATGTGCTTCCTTGCTCATTTTATTCAAATTAAATTATTTTCTTTTATCTTTCTGTCTCTTTCTGTATGAGTGTACACATATACATATATGTACAAACATAAGTATTATGCATGTATGTGTGTATGCACATACACACATACATATGTGTGTATACATTTTTTTTTTTGCTTTTTGGAGGGCAATTGGGGTTAAGTAACTTGGCCAAGGTCACACGGCAAGTTTTTTGTTTGTGTGTGCATTAAGCGTCTGAAGTTGGATCCCAACTCAGGTCCTTCTGACTCCAGGGCCGACGCTCTACTCACTGTGCCACCTAGCCGCCCCGAGTGTATACAGTTTTAAAAATTTCCTGGAGGCAGAACAGACTTTGTCTGTGGGGAGGAGGACTTTTAATGCCTCCAGTTCAATCTCCTAAAGGTCTTATCAGTGGTAGACAGTTACTTTTCTGACAGCTGACCTTTCCTACCATGCACAAAATGAGAAATAACAAAACAAAATAAAATAATTAAAAGTAATTTAAAAAATGGAAGAGGAAGAGAAAAGAGACCCCAGAGTGCTGCAGAACAACAACACAGAATGAGGGATGGGGAGAGAAAAAGATGAACCAAGATGGAAGATGACAGGCAAAGGGAGATTGGATTCAACTATTTCTTTTCATTTCCTCTCTTTATGACTTTAGACGGCATGAAACATCTGTTAACGAATCTGCGAGTTCATGCCGGCTGGGGAATAGAAAACGGACAAGAATGGAAGGAGAAGCCATGTCATGCAGGGGCCTGTGAAATAAAAAATGCCACTATGCTGTTTCTAAAATCCCTGAGTGACATCTTGAGCTGTATCAGCATTCTTTTCCAAAATATCCGTCTAAAATAGCACTTCTCCTTCCACCAAAAAATAGACCCTTCAAGAAACAAGATGAAGCCTTCCCATTGTTTCCAACCCACCTTTTGGTGCAGGGATTATCCTCCACAATCTCATATGCAGATACTCTCAGTATTCTGTACAGGCCGTCATCACCCATTTGTTGAATTGTATATTTTGCATTTCTTCGTCAATACACAGATAACTTTCACATAACATTTCCCCTAACCAGATTTGGGATTTTTCTATGTGAAAAATAAGTACTCCTAAAAGATCAATAATGCTTCCATTATTGGAAGGTAATTAACATAGTAGATAGAGCATCAGGAATGAAATCAGGAGGAACTGAGTTCAAATCTGGCCTTTAATTGTGTGACCATGGGCAAGTCGCTTAACTTCTGCCTCAGTTTCCTTGCCTGCAAAATGGGGAAAATAATAGCACCTATTTCAACAGTTATTGTGAGAATCAAATGAGATCATTGCAAAATACTTAGCCCAGTAGCCTGGCCCATGAAAAGTGCTATATAAATAATAGCAGTCATTATTCCCAGCGTTAGCATGAGTATCACACACAAAGCTATACACCATCAGGTCAAGAAAATCTATGACATAGCATTGTTTGAGAGGAAAGTGGAAATGATTTCCTCCCTCCATCTCTCTGGGACACTCTAGTAAATAGGTTCTTGTGATAATAGTTCTCCATGGAACTGTGAAAGATGTGTCTCATTTTCCTGTCGATTTTTCTTTAAATACAAAACCTACCTAGACACAGTTGTTTCACTAGGCACAGTTAGATGGGGGTCAAGAAGAGACCTATTAACCCATTAGGGGAGATAGGCAAGAGACTGCAGGATGTTGATGATCTATGACTTTCTCCCTACACTTATATGGATCATAGCACACATTCTCAAACACACATACATGCACACATGCACAAACACACATACATGCACACTCTGCATTGTAAGACTTGATCCTACAGCAAAACGAAAGAAGAAAAAGAGAAGGAGGAAGAAGAGGAGGAGGATGAGGTAAGGGCAACAAGTCCAGAGGCCAAAATTGATATGAATGCATCACAGTAGGAGATCATGATCACAAGGGAAGGAAGAAGATATTTCTTTTAGGAATCTCTCTGACTTCAGGGAATCTCTCAGTGCCATCACACAAATCAGTTATAATTCTAGTGAGTCAGTCAATCACCAAGCATTAATTAAGTGCTTACTATGTACCAGTCACTATGTGAAGTAATGGGGATACAAAGAAAGAAAAAAGCAGACCCTGCCCTCAAGAAACATGCTGTCTAATGGGGGAGATAATATGCAAAAAAAAAAAAAAACTATTTACGAACAAGATTTATAGAAAGGAAACTAGAAGTAACCTCAGAGGGCAGTTATAAGAACTAGAAGACAACTCAGAGGATTTCTAGTCCACTCAATCCACACATTTTATAGATAAAGAAAATGAGGCCCAGGTTTGTCAAAAGTGACATAAGTATGAGTTGTCAGAAACAAGATGTGGATTCTCTCACTCCAAAGTCATTCCTCTTTCCCCTATACCATGTGTCTCCCCTGTGAAGTTAGTTTCCTTTGACCTCCCACAGGAATATTGATGTCTAAACTCCTACTCTTTTCTGGAATAAAAAAATGAGGGTCTGTTCTGTGGACTGAGATTCTAAATTAAGTAGGCATTAAAGTCTTTTGGCAGTTCTTAATCACTGGGCCCCAAATTGCCCTTCTAGCTACATGTTCTCTCAGTTTGGAGGTGAGAAATCCTCCCTCTGCTTCCCTCTGGCATTGACATTTTCCCAGGCTAGGCTCACACATATCTGTAGGATGTCACAGTTTCCCAGGACATGGCAGAGGCTCTTTGTATCACTTCAAAGTTAGTGCAAGGAAAATCAGAGAATCTATTATAAGGGATCTCAGAGATAATTTAGTTTGGCCTATACCTGAACAGACCCACAAGTAGTAATACATACATAGAACATCAAACACCTCCCTAGAGAGCCCATTCCATTTTCCAATAAAAATCTCTAACTTTGACAAAGTTTGTTCTGACCCTTTGTAACTTGCTTCTCAACAATTTCCACTGCTCCTTGTTCTGCCTTGTGTTGTCAGATAGAACAAGTCGGATTCCTCTTCCATTTGACAATCTTCAAATTACTCAAAGACAGCTTTCTTATCCCCAGTGAGTATTATTTTTTTTCTTTTTTTCAGGCTAAACACACCCCCTTCCACTTCCTTCAGACAAACTCTTGACTGCACATAGATAAAAAAAACTGCTATTCGAAGAATTTTCATTAAAAATGGTACCACAAGATATATTTCTTTTTTTTATAAAGGAAAAGGGTATACTCCCTACTTCACACTGAGAAGAAACTAGCATCAATTCATTCATCCATAGAAGAGTTTCATAGATTTAGATCCAGAAGAGATCTTGGAGGTCATCTAGTTCAAACCTCAATCCCTCTCTGCAGATGATAAAATTGAGGCCAGAGAGGTTAAGGGAACTACCTAAAGTCTCTCAAGTGGCAAGTGATAGAGCCAGCACCTGAATCCAGAAAATATGGCTCCAAACTGAGTGCTCTCTTGTATTGTGCCATGCTACCTAGTTTCCAAATCAACAAACCAAGGTAAGTAATAATTTTTCACTTTGGATAATATACTAACTTGGTGACAAAAATGAAGGACATAACTACCTGTTTTATAGACAATATATACCATCCTGAGCAAGAAAGTCCCAAGGAAGAGATTTAAAGTAGGAAATTTTTAAGGATAGATGGAACAAGATTATAAAAATCACAAAATTGTAGAGCTGGAAGGGAACTAAGAGATCATCTAGTCTAATCCAATCCTTTTCCAGGTGAAAATATGGAGGCATTTCCTTATTTATACAACCAAGTGTTCTCATGTCACTCATATCACTAGTCTAGAAAAACATGCAATCAGTCTAGTTTTATGTGGGTCACAATAACAGGGGATTTGTGCACTGCCTTTGTCTTATATAAAGTGTTGTGCCTTTCTTATTTGGTCAATTTTCTTAACAGAGTTATAAACAAGGAGAGTTTATAAGAGGAAGGCTGAGAAGGCATCCCACAGACAAAAAAAAATAATTTCATTGAGAATAAAAATAGTTAACATTTTCTGCTTCTTGGCATCTAATTTTCATGTGATATAGGGATTTTTAGGTTGCTAGCTGGTAAATCCTGATACCTAGAACTGTTTGGTAACTAAATTAAATACTATCTTGTGACCCTAGGCAAGTTGCTTAACGCTGTTTACCTCAATTTTCTCATCTGTAAAATGAGCTGGAGAAGGAAATGGTAAACCACTACAATATCTTTGCCAAGAAAACCCCAAATGGGGGCATGAATATTGTGATATGACTGAACAACTCAATAAAAATCAAATGGGGGCAACTAGGTGGCATGGTGAGTAAAAGCACCAGCCCCAGAGTCGGGAGGACCCGGGATCAGTTCCGCCCTCAGAAAATGAGCACCCACATATAAATAATGACTGGTCGTGTAACCTTGAGCAAGTTACTTAACCTCAATTGCTTAAAAAAAAATGGGTATTACCTAGTTGTAGCTTGATTGGCATAAATGTGTATACTAGTTTCTCACCATGAGATAGAGGTGATGCTGCCTTTGAGTAGTTCTGGGTTAAGATCAAACCTCTCAGTGAGTCAGAACAGATTATATAGCTGAATATGAAAAATATTTTTAAGTCTGAGACCAGGAGAGGCACCTAGTCAAGTCTGTGAACAAACCTCAGAACTTACACATTTATCTGCTACTTGGAATAGCTGACTGGAAGAAGAAAAAAATGTTTGCCACCTACTATTAAGAGCTGATCTGGGGGCGCCTAGGTGGTGCAGTGAGTAGAGTGCCAGCCCTGGAGTCAGAAGGACCTGAGTTCGGATCTGACCTCAGACACTTAACACACACAAACAAAAACCTAGCCGTGTAACCTTGGGCAAGTTACTTAACCCCAATTGCCCTCCAAAACACACACACACACACACACACACACACACACACACACACACACACACACACACACAAAGAGCTGATCTGAATATATGGATCAAAAGACAACTAAGAATGGAGTGGAACTTGATGATCACAGTTGAACTTAGGGCTCAGAGAAGGGATGAGCAGGAAGTAGATCTAAACTGAAATGAGTTCTGAGACCTCAGGGGAGACTTCCAGATACCTCTGAGAACAAGCTGCCTGAGCTCAACCAAAGAAATAGTTCTGTTCAAACAGATCCCAAACTTAGGGTTCCTGTTTTTGCCAAATAGCTTAACCTTTCATAATCCAAAAGAAGAGCAATCAATCAAAAAATGGCCCCACCCTGCAGGAGAGACCCAGAAAACCAGCAGGGCTGCCCATAATTAAATTGTTATATTAACCTGAGCGGCTAGGTGGCGCAGTGAGTAGAGCACCGGCCCTGGAGTCAGAAGGACCTGAGTTCGGATGCAGCCTCTGACACTTAACACACACAAACAAAAACCTAGCCGTGTGACCTTGGGCAAGTTACTTAACCCGGCTTGCCCTCCAAAAATAAAAAAAACAAAAACAAAAACAAAAACAAAAAAAAACAAAAAAAAATTGTTATATTAACCATGCCTCTGAGAGAGCAAGGATATTTAGGCACATAATCTAAGGTTAACCATGAGCAGATCTTCCATATATCTGTGCTTTCCTGAAAAGGAATTTGTGCTTACTCTCCCCCCATTTCTGTCTGGCCCCAGAGAGTAGAGTAGGTGAAAGTTACAAAGAGAGGCAAATCTTGACTTAATGTCAAAAAAATTCTGGGAAATTGGGCTGTTCAAATGTGAAATGAGATGCCTCTGGAGGTAGGCCTCCCTTCCCCCTCCTCCTCCTCATTGGAGGCTTTCGAGAAGAGGCTGAATAAACACTTATGTGATAGTGAAGATTTGTTTGGAGTATATATTGCACTAGAAGGCCACTGAGATCCACTCAAACTCTAAAGTTCTGGGATTCTGTGACTTTCTAATCTAAACCATTCATTTTACAGATAGAGAAGTAATGTAATTTGCCCAAGGTCATTTAACTAATTACGATACAGCTATTTCTAGAATGGAGGTCTCCAGACTCACTACAATGTTTTTTCCTGATGTATCAGTTTGCTGCTCTGGAATCATGTCTCGTAGACTTAGCCCTAATCATTTTCCCATTCCCATCCCTTCAGGGCTGGCATGGGTGAAGAGTAGTATTTCTGTTTGCATTTAGACATTTTTATGAAATCTCACTTATCATGCTCAAGGGCCTTCTACTCATCTCCAAATTCCAGCTGTCAGAGGAGTTGTCTGCCCACTTCTAGTTAACTATATCCTTTCTGCTGTGCAGAAACACAGGAAGTCCCTGATGCCTAATGCCCTTCTCAGCTGACTTTTCAGAAAGATAACAAAAAGAACTAAGCTATGTTAAACACAAGGAATACAAAGACAAATACCCAAAACTCTGAACCGTTCTCAAGGCCCTTAGATTCTACTACTCTACTGCTCTATTGTCTTGGGATACTACATTAAAAAACAAAAACTATAGGGCAGGGACTAAAGAGGGGAGGACCTTGATTACTTAAGAAGATAGGTAACTATAGCTGAAATGACTTAATATAGCTTCATTTTATACAAGAAATTCTTGACTTCCATATTTGTAGCCTGTTCTGTACTTAGAGTCATGAAAACCTGAGTTAAAACCCTGCCATAGATAATAACTAGTTCCATGACTCTGGGCCAGTCACAACCTCTCTCAGACTCAGTTCCCTCATCTGTAAAATGGGGATAATAACAGTCCATGCTTTACAGGAGAGTTGGGAGGATCAAATGAGCATTACGTGTAAAGTAATTTGTAAACCTAGAAGTATATATAAATGCTGGTGATGATGATAAAGTTGATGATGATGATATGTCTCATCAGGAAGGCATGTCCTTACCTAGGGCACACCAGCTAGAGCTAGTGTTCACTGCTAATAAATGTGTACTTTCTATTACATCCATACCACCTCCAAACCTTTGTTTCTAGGACACACAGAATCTGATTAACCTCAAGGCTCTGGAACATTGTACCATGCATTCTAAGTATTCGTATTAAAACCCTTGAGATAGGGTTTGGATAGTGTTGAATCTGGGATGAAACTGAAAGATTGATTTTTCTTTCTCTTTTAAAAAAAAGTGATACCCTTTAAATCCAGATTAAAAAAACCATACAAAAGAACAAAGTTCAAAAGCACAGCAAACCCTAGACCATGGCTCATACCATGGCAGATTTATAAAATTAAACCATGTAAAGGTCAAAAAATTCAAGGAACAAGCCCTTTCTCTTATAAGTCTTGCTGTAGCTTGTTCTAACTTAAATAGGAACTCTTTCCCATACAAAGTGGCTTCCACAAAGTCATAACCATTGCTTCAGTGTTGGATAGGAAAGTGTCACTACAACAATCTAATTGTGCCTATGTTAGCCAAGATTTTTAATGTCAACAAAAACATTTTTTTAACTATGTCTCATTTTGAAGCCAAAAGCTCAGAGTCATTGGGTGACTGAGTTTTTAATTTTCATTAAAGAAAAAGTTCCATCATCCTCCCCAACCTCTTCCTTTAATAGAAATTTGATATCACCAGAAAAATCTCAACATTAGCTACCCAAATTTTACTTGATTAAGTTCCATAATCTCACAAACCATCACCAGACAAAACATTTATGAAATGTCATGTGAGGCATAGGAAAGCATCTTTTCAATGACTCCTAATATGGCCAATTTGAAGCATGTTTACTTTCCAAATTATGCATGTGATTTGGCTGGAGTGAAAACATAGGGAAAGTTGAAGCTTTTAAAAGCTGCTCATTCTGGGGTCCATAGAGACAAAATTCTAAAACTTTTCACAAATTCAATGGGGCCAAATAAGCTTAATTTAAATTGGAGAGGAAATGTAGTGCAATGGAATGAGCATTGGATAGTTTACCAAAAAAAAAAAAAACAGGACCAGTGCAAATAAGCCTTTAACCATTTATAACACTACAAAGGAACAAATATCATATTCCACTAATTTGAGAAAGGACAGGGTTCTAACAACCAAGACAAGCAGGAAAGTCTTGTCCTAAGGGAAGACACTCAAATTTAGCTTTGCAAATTGTCACAAATTGTAAGAAGAAGATAAAATATGCCATGACCCCTGACCTCAGGCTTATAGAACAATTTGGTAAGGGATGGAAATGAATGCATAAATGAATTGAATAGAAATTATATCTTGTATGTAATGCAAGTGCCTTAGTTTTTCATCTTACACAAAATAGATGCTTAATAAATGCTTATTGAATCAAGTTGAATGATGGCGGTAGACAGAAGTAATGAATCAATTTCCCAAGTGATATTTAGCTAGTAAGTTATATTAGTGATTCCCAATTTTTTTTCTGGAACTGAAATGCACTATCATCCTTTGATTCTGCGACATATTCCTAAAAGTGCTATATGTTATATATCTACTTTAAAATTAAAATTAATTAAATAAATTTTATTTTGAAAATTTGGGGAAAATGTTATAAAACCCTATAAATTTATCTATGGTCCCCTCTGACATTCCAGAATGAGAGTGAGTACCCACTGAATTATACAATTCTATCTTAATTATAAGAATAGTCTCACCGAAAGTCTCACAAAAATGATCAACATTTTGAAAAATAAGACTTATAAGCAAAGGTTAAAAGATATGGCATCATCCAACTGTGAAGAAGATATGGGTTAGAGATAGCTTTGAAAGAGTTTTAAGAGCAATGTACAGTTCAAATCCTGCCATTTGTAAAATGAGTGGATTGAATAAGATGACTTCCAGAGTCTCTTCTGGCTCTAATTACTCCAATGCTATCTTTTTTTTAATCTTGTTTTATCCTCAGCAAAAAGGGGAAATAGTATACAAGTAGTTTTCCTATGAGTAAAAAGCTTGAGTTGAACTCAAGTCCTCTATCTTACTCCAAATCTCATGGTGTTTTTTTTTCTGTTAAAAAAAAGGTTATCCATGAAATACTATATTCAAACTTAAACTCTACTCCATCAAGCATTGTCACTCATCACAGTATTAATAATACATTTACTTATATGTATTTCTTTACATTTTATACAGTACTTCATAACCATCATCTCATTTGATCTTCACAACAATCCTGTGATGCAATAGTACAAGTATTATCATCATTTCCATTTTATAGAAAATCAAGTCTCAGAGACATCATTTGTCTATACAAAAGTCACATAGCTAATAAGAGGCAGAACTAGGATCATCTGCCAATAAGTTCAATATCCTATCTACACCTCTCTGACTCCAAAGAAGCAGGTAGGAAACTACAATAATTATTTTCTATCATAATGACCTCAGAAAGTTAAGATTGTCCAAGACAAAGAGATCAAAGAAAGAAGAAAAGGACCCATGAGTACAAACATATTTAGAGCAATTCTTTTTGTGGTAGCAAAGAACTCAAAGATAAGGGGATGCCCACAAATTATGGTACATAAATGTAATGGAATACTATTGTGCCTTAAGAAATGATGAAATGGAAGGTTTCAGAGAAACCTAGGAAGACTTGTATGAAATGATGCAGAATAAAGTGAACAGAACCAGGAGAATAATTTACACAACAACATTATAAAAATTAACAACTTGGAAATTCTTAAGAATTCTGGTCAACACAATGACCCACAATATCAGAGCACTGATCATGAAGTATGCTGTCTACCTTCTGGCAGAAAAGTGATAAACTCAAAGGGCAGAACTAGACATTATTTGGAAATAGTGGGAGAATTTTTTTTGCTTGATTATGTATATTTGCTACATTGGCTTTATTTTTCTTTTCCCAATGGAAGGAAAGAGGAAGAAGAAAAGATAGGTTTTTGTTAATTAAAAAAATTAACATTTTTTAAAAACCCATAGGATAATTCTTCTATGCAACATGACTAATGGGAAAATGTGTTTAACAGGAATGTATGTATAGAGCCTATATCAGATTGCATGTTGCCTTGGGGAAGGAGGGGAAGGGAAGGGGAGAAAATTTAAAATTTATGGAAATAAATGTTGAAAACTAAAAAAAAAAATTAACTAATAAAAAAACCAGAGAGTTATACTATGAACATGCCTAATTTCCCCCTAATACTGTTAGGATTTCCTCATTCAAGGTTTCATCCTAGTTGTTTTTTTTTTTTAATTTAGTTATATTTTCAGCCTTTAATAGGCTTAAACTAAAGTAGGAAATGTCTACTGTAGGTTAGATATGAAGAGCTTTTCTCTACAATGGAAGTAATTAGACACTTCAGTTGTGGAATCCCTTTCTCTGGAGGCTTAAAAAATAGAAAGCAGTCATCTCTCTGGGATTCTCATAGTTTGTGCCCAAATTAGTTTTACAAGAAAAGGAAAAAACCTAGGCTAAATGGAAAGGTACTTATAAATCAGGGACAGGATCTGAACAGCAAAATAAATTGTCCCCCAAAGAACTATATCTGTGAAAGTATCCCCATTCCTATGACACCAGAAGAAAAAAAAAAACTAACTTATGGAAAGAACCAGAATCTGAAATACTGTGGGATCCTATCTGATAAAGCCCCCCCTTTTCAGAGGTGTTTTGGTCTTGCACACATTTACACAGTTGAAGTAATTCCACATGTGCACATAGCCACACCACTAGGAACACTCATCTCAGAACTGCTAACCCATAATATTTAAATTTCCATTCCCCTCCTAAGGTTGATACAGCACATTGGCACTATCATTAACCACACAGTGAGGACAATTAACAGAGAAAGTCAGGTTTGAAGTATATGGAAAAGGCAGTTGAAAGACAGTGTACTGATTTCCCTAAGAAATATACAGGGGCATCTATTCCTCTGAAAATCTGTGAATACAAAGCACGAACTTATCGACCTTCTAACATTATTGGTGATTTCTCCCTCTTCTGATCTCATAGCATATTATACTCCTCTTAGAGACCTATATTTTAATCTATATTATAATTATCTATATAGATGGTCTTATTACTTTTCCCCACACTTGGTGTTCTACCTCCCACCTTTGGGAGATAAAACTGATAAAAGTGATCCCTTCACCTAAGTACAGGATGTACTTTCTATACTCTCCCCCTTAAAATCCCTACATTCATTAAAAGTTCAGCTCATTTGCTTTTTTCCACAGGAAGTCTTCCTGTGTGTCTGTCTCTCTGTCTGTCTCTCTGACTCTGTCTCTGTCTGTGTCTGTGTATTTTGCTGCAGAGAGGAGAAAGGGAAGAAATCAGCATTTACATAACACCTACTATATGCCAAGTATTATGTTAAGCACTTCACAAATCTAACCTCATTCAATCCTTACAACCCTGAGGTGTAGGGGCTATTATTATTGTCATTTTATAATTGAAGAAACTGAGGCAAAAAGGTTAAGCTGCTTGATCAGTGGTCATACAGCTAGGAAATATATGAGACTCCCAGGTTTCAGGCACAGAGGTCTATTTACTGCACCACCTAACTGCCTTCATGCTCCCCCTTTGTTAATTCTGGCTCTCTCCTCAAATGCATAATTACTTTTATGTTTCTATGATGTAGTTTTCCTTAGAATATAAGCCCAGTCAGAACAGAATCTGCTTTGTTGTTGCTGCTGCTTTGTCTTTGTATATCCAATGCCCTGAAGAATGCTTTTACGAATAGCAGTCATTTAGTAAATGTGTGTTAGTTTGGATTGGATTTTAAATTTCAGTGTGATAGATTGGTAGATATTGGGTCTTATGTATTTTTTTTTTACTTCTACCCCACCTCCAGCTCTTCCTTTACCCCTATCCCCTGCCTATAATTTACTGGCCATACCAGTAAATTTAATAAATGCATGCTGAATATTGTTGAATTTCTATCTTAAGGAAACTAAGGGAAGCAATTAACTCTTTAAGGTAGTTGTTGGAGCAGTGCTTCAGGACCAACAAAGATGAAAAATTCCTTCCCTACAAAGAGATTGTAAAATATAAAGGGAACTGTATTATTAGCACTTTGAGGATTTTCTTTCTATACTGTTCCTATGCTACCAAAGGGATGAGGAGGCCTGGTTATGGGAACTAGGGAGAGGAGGTATGCCCAGGGCCAAGGCTGACTGCAGAGTTGGTGATCAAGGGAAGTATATCTGAGAGTGGTGTTGTTGGTACCTTCTAAATTCCCAACCCTGGGACAACTACATCATAGGTATGATTCAAAAAATAAACTAGAAGTTCCTCTTAGTGGACCAATGAGAGTTTCAAATCATTATTTTCAAAGAAATTGTGTGATCAAATAGCTCAACGATAAGCTCTCATATACAAAATCTGCAATGTACTGGCTCCCACACTAAATTTGGAGGGAGGGAGGGAAAGGAACTGGAGCTTAACTTGACAATTAGATTGATCCCATACAGCCTGAGTGGGCCTGATCTGGGGGAAGCTGCTCTCTATAGGAGGGGAACTGAATATATATTGTTTCAGCAAGTCTTACCATTGAGGCCCAGAAAATTTTAATAGATTGAAAACTTCTGTTTTCAAAAACACTGAGAACCTTATTGAAAAGGTGTCAATGCTTGTGAAGCATAAATAGCAAGGGAAGGTCTAGGGAAGATTTAGGGATGTGGTAGCCGTTTACAATCCTGAAGAACAGGAAGACAGAAAAATGTTGACCCACCATCAGTTCTCATTCTCTCGTGCATCTGGAGAATCCCATGCAGCCCTCCCATTTGGGGTGATTGGCAGTTTTCAGGGAACGTGAAAGGTGCGAACAGAACAAAAACAGCGTTGGCTAAAATGTCTCTTCCTTCCCTAAAAAGCAACCATACATTGCCTTCTTTTCAGTAACACTTTTTAAATAGTGACTCCACTCATTAGAAATATTAGTAATTCAGACACCTTGAGCAAAAACTCAGACACCTCCTGTCAAGAGGGGCGGCGGGCTTCAAGAAACATCATTTCAGCAGCATTCTTTGTAATCATCTTTTTAAAAATATGCTAATTGCAAATAATTAGAAGACTATGCTGGCTGAAATGCATGCTCTGGCAGCTTTTACAAAGCTGGAAAGATTTGAATCAAGGCCTAGTTCCAGACTAGACATGTCCTGTCTGAGGCAGGACAAGCCTAGCTGAATATAGAGAGGCATATCACCAGAAAGCTAGGCTCTAAATGATGGCCTTTTTTGCCCTGGTGAGCCACAAAATGAACAAATATATAAAACAACGCTTGTCCTCTGAAGTCCTTTTCCACTTTGAAATAGTTCCTCATAACAGAATTCTAGAGGGGTAGGCAGGGGGAAAGATGGTAGGGTTCTTTAGCTGTATCCTAAATTTGTTCCCTTGTGCTAGAATACACACCTCCTCATCAACCTGATTCTCAGAATCCTGGGATTCCTTGAAGGCTAAGTTCAGGGGCCATCTCCTCTATAAAGTCTTGCTTGGTTAATTCAGATGTTAGCTCTCTCTCCAGCTCAATTTACCTCGTTTTCTAATTATGCACAGTGTAACCTTTCCTCTGGAAGAATTTAAGTTCCTTGAAGGTATTTCATTTTTATCCCTAGTACCTAATACGGTGTCTTACATATAGTAATTGCTTAATACATATTTGTTTAATTGAACTGAGGGTTTCTTTGGTGAGAGGATTAGGAGGGAACCCTAAGGATTTCACAGATGATATTCTATTACAATCCACATCTTTGTGGTCACACATTGGGTTGAGCAGTATAAAGAATATAAAATGTGGCTGACTCCTGGACTTCAGGCTGCACTGCTGAATTTCATCCATCATAATGTCCTCTAGAAGCTAATCATTTGGAAAGATCACATCAAACCTGAATCTCACACTTCCTCAATGCTCCCAGCCCTTGGGTAATTTCAGAAAAATCTAAGAAGATTTATGTGAACTGATGAAAAGTGAAGTGAGTAGAACTGGGAGAACATTGTACACATTAACAGCAATATTACAATAATAATCAACTGTGAATGATTGAACTATTCTCATCAATACAATTATCTGCAACAGTTCCAAAAAGATTCATAATGAAAAATGCTATCCACCTCCAGAGAGAACATTGATGAATTCTAAGTGCACTCTGATGCATATTTTCTCTCACTTTTTTTTCAATGTAGCTAATATGGAAATATGTTCTGCATGACTTCATATGCATAATGGATATCATATTTTTTGCCTTCTCAATGAGTTGGGGGAGTCTTGAAGGGAGAGAGAGAATTTGAAACTAGAAATAAAAATAAAACAAATTTTAAAAAAATACTCCCAGCCCTTCCCTCAAGTTGGAGAGGGTAGAAGGTAAACAGTGGAAAGTTCCTACCAGAGTGTCTATATTTAATGAGTAGGTGAAGGGCAACCTCTCTCATAACTTCCCACCTGACCGCACTCCTGTACTTTATCATGCCTCTACACTGCCTTTATCATGTCTCTACATTTGAATCAAGGCCTAGTTCCAGACTAGACATCTTCTGTCTGAGGAAGGACAAGCCCAGCTGAATATAGAGAGGCATATCACCAGAAAGCTAACCTTTAAATTATGTGGGTTTTTTTTTTTGCCCTGGTGAGCCACAAAATGAACAAATGTATAAAACAACCCTTGTCCTGTGAAGTCCTCTTCCACTTTGAAATAGTTCCTCATAACAAAATTGTAGAGGGGTAGGCAGGGAAAATGATGGTAAGGTTTTTTAGCTGTATCCTAAACTGGTTCCTTTGTGCTAGAATGCACAGTGTGTATACTGGGTACCTCAGTTTCCCTCCCACCCCCTTTCAGCTTCTTTTAATGTGTTCTTTCCCCCATTAGATTGTGAGCTCCTGGAAGACAGGAACTGTCTTTTACCTTTCTTTGTATCCTCAGAGCTTAACATGGTGACTAGCACAGAGTAGAACTTAATAAATGCATATTGATTAACTGACAGATAACTATTATTTATTGATTTTTACAAAACAAATAAAAATCAGCTTGGCAAAGTATCTAGAGAGATAGCTTTGAAGCCAGGAAGACTTGAGTTTAAGGTCTGACTCTTATACATAATGTTTGTGTGACCCTGGGCAAGTCACTAAACTTCTAAGTGCTTTAGACAAGTCTCTAAGATTATAAGTTCCATAGACCTACATTAATAAATGGAGCATCTGGGGGGGCGGAACCAAGATGGCAGCATAGAAGCAGGAAAACTCCCTGAGCTCCCCACATAATCACCTCAAATACCTATAAAAAATGACTCTAAACAAATGTTAGAGCTATAGAACCCACAAAATGACAGAGAGAAACCTCCCGTTGAAGACAGCCCAGCAGGCAGACAGGAAGGGTCCATCTCAGCATGCTGGGAGCAGAGCCCAGCCCCACATGAGCCCCTAGGTTTAGCCCCAGGGCACTCACCCAGCCAAGGCTGGAGAGACTTTGGGAGAGCAGATCACCAGCAGCTGTGGCAGTTTCCAAATTTATAAACCCATAAACACCAAAGACAAAGTGAGAGGTCAGTAGACTTTGGGAACAGAGGGTCCCGAGTATGGTCCAGCCTCTTCCTGGCAGCTGCCGCCATGTGACTGCTTCAGAGCTCCTGGTCTGCAGATTGTAGGGAGACCAAGCAACCATTCTGAGGGGTAATCACTCTTGCTTTAACCTTCTTAGATCTGGATTGCTACCTGGGTGGAGGTCCTGGGGTGTGTGACCAGGTGCCAGAGCCAGTGGAGGCTTCAGAGAGGGCACCCAACTAATAGCCCTGGCAGCTGTGAAAACCCCAGCTATTTGGGACAAAGCTCTCCTCTCTGGAAGCAGAGTTTCTGTGGCAAAAAGCTCAAAAGTCAAGTAATTGAATGGCATCATGAGTAAGCAAAGGGAGCAAAGCAAGCACAGAAGTCAAACCTTAGATTCCTTTTTGGAGGACAAAAAGGATCAAAGCATGGAATGGCAGGAAGACAACAAAGTCAGAACTCCTGTACCAAAAGCGTCCAAGAAAAAATATGAATTGGTTATAGGCCATAGAGGGGTTTAAGAAGGATTTTGAAAACCAAATAAGAGAAATGGAGGAAAAATTGGGAAGAGAAATGAGAACGATGCAAGAAAATCATGAAAAAGGGTCGGCTAGGTGGCACAGCGAATAGAGTACCGGCCCTGGAGTCAGGAGTACCTGAGTTCAAATCTGGCCTTAGACACTTAACACAAAACTAGCCATGTGACCTTGGTCAAGTCACTTAATACCAATTGCCCTGCAAAAAAAAAAAAGAAAGAAAGAAAATCATGAAAAGAGAGTTAACAACCTAACTGAAAAAAATAACACCATTTGAGTTAGTCGACTCAAATTACAAAAGAGGCTCAAAAAGCCAATGAGGAGAAGAATGCCTTATAAAGCCCAAATTTGCCAGATGGAAAAAGGATCTCCAAAGCTCACTGAAGAGAATCATTCCTTCAGAATTAGATTGGAGCAAGTGGAAGCTAGTGACTTTATGAGAAATCAAGATACTATTAAACAGATTCAAAAGAATGAAAAAATAGAAGGCAATGTGAAATATCTCATTGGAAAAACCACTGACTTGGAATACAGATCCAGGTGAGATAATTTAAAAATTATTAGACTACCTGAAAGCCATGATCAAAAAGAGAACCTGGAAATCATCATTCAAGAAATTCTCAAGGAAAATTTCCCTGATGTTTTAGAACCAGAGGGCAAAATAGAGCTTTAAAGAATCCACCAATCACCTCTTGAAAAAGATCCCAAAAAGAAAACTCCTAAGAATATTATAGCCAGGTTTCAGAATTCCTAGATCTAGGAGAAAATATTATAAGCAGCCAAGAAGAAACTATTTGAATATAGTGGAAACACAATAAGGATAACACAGGATCTGGCAGCTTCTACATTGAGGGATCAAAAGGCTTGGAACAGGATATTCCAAGGGTCAAAGAAGCTGGGATTAAAACCAAGAATCACCTACCCAGGAAAACTGAGTATCATGTTTCAGGGGGAAATATGGTCATTCAATGAAATAGAGGACTTTCAAGCATTCTTGATGAAAAAACCAGAGTTGAGTAGAAAATTTGACATTCAGATACAAGAAGCAAGAGAAGCATGAGAAGATAAACAGGGAAAATAAATCATAAGGAACTTATGAACTATTTACATTCCTACATGGAAAAGTGATAATTGTAACTTTTCTTAGTATAAGAATATTTGTAGGGAATATAAATGTATATACACACACACACATACATATATATGTCCATATAGGAGGGTATATGGGCATTTGAATATATATGTAAGTGTATATATATATATATATATATAAATATATATATATATATATATATGTGTGTGTGTGTGTGTGTGTGTGTGTGTGTGTGTGTGTGTGTCTGTGTGTGTGTCTGTGTCTGTGTGTGTACAGGTATACATATACAGAGGGCACAGGACCAATTGAATATGATACTTAAAAGGTGAAATTGAGAGGTGAGAGGAATATAATAAGAGGAGATGGGGAGAGACAGAATGGGGTAAATTATCTCATATAGAAAAGGCAAGGGAAAACTATTACAATGGAGGGGAAGAAGAGGAAGGCAAAAGGGAATGGATCAATCTTACTCTCATTGAATTTGGCTTAGGGAAGGAATGACATACACATTAAACAGGGTATCTCATCCTACAAGAGAGTAGGGGGGAGGAGATGAGAGGGGGATGAGAGGGCAGGTTGGGGGAGGTAAGTTAGAAGCACACACTTTTGAAAAGAGACAGTGTCAAAGTAGAGAACAGAACAAGTGGGGGGTGGAATAGGATAGAGGAAATATAGTCAGTTTTTTGAAATATATTCACTATGGAAATGTTTTCCATAGCTACACATGTACAACCTATATTGAATTGTTTATCTTCCCAGTGAGGGTGGGTGACAAGGAAGGAAGGGAAGGAATCTGGAATTCAAAATATTAAAATCAAATGTTTAAAATATATTAATATTATTTCTTTTTACATGCAACTGAGAAATAAGATATACAGGTACTGGAGTATGGAGAGCTATCTTGCTCTACTGGAAAGTCATGGGGGGGGGGAGAGGATATAGGAGAGAGCAGATTGGGGGAGGGGGTTTACAGTAGGATAGCTGTTTAGGGGTGGTGGGTAGGGAAATGATGGGGAGAAAATTTATAACTCAAAATCTTGTGGAAATGAATAATATAAACAAAAAATAAACATAAAATTTAATTTAAAAAAGAAAATGAAAAAAAATTTTAAAAGAAAAAAAATAAATGGAGCATCCACACCCAGATATTCCCTGTCCCAGTGAAATTACAGGCCTAGTCCCTATGCCTATATGATTCAATAGAACAAGATGAGGTCTGGGAGTCTCTCCTCAAAGCAAGTGTATAATACCACCTTCCCATATATAATATCCTAATAGATGTTACTATGGAGATATTTGTATCCAATGATCTGTTAATGATGAACATAAATGACCCTGGTAGTTGCCTATGTTTACAGAACACTTTAAAGGCTCATCAGTAAAAGTTCTAGCAATGCAAAAGGAATTATGTCTAACTACACCAGGAAGAAAAGTAGATGAAAAACATGCAACACACAAGCTATAAAATATAATTGAACCCATATCCTACCAATTTAGTTCATCTATATATATTTTAGACAGGCAATGAAGATGAACAATGAGTCCACCGCAAGCTAGATCCCATTTTTTTTAATTACAAGTCCTTACCATCATAAAATGACTAATCTATTTTAAACCCAAGATTCTCAGATACATAGCATAATTCTATCTGTGCCTGCCACTAATATGAATAAAGATCTTTTTAAACTTAGATTAGTTAAAAGTGTTCTTGTCTAAGAAATAAGGGGCTTCTGTTGTAGTCCCAGCTTTGCTATTAATTCACTTTAATTTAGCCAAGTTACTATATTGCTAGTAATTCTAGAACCTGAGGCAAGCCCTTGGCAAATTCCATTATTTGTGTGATGAAAGAAATGTATGCTAGAACACAGTCCCTTTGGAAGAAGGGGAATGACCAGTTCTCTAGAAAGTCTAGCCTGGGCCCCTTAGTATGGCTGACAATTCTCAACTGCACAATCTCTGAGAAGAGATACTGAGTGGAAGATGGTAGGTTGGGGAAGGTGGACCATATGGGAGGAGTACCACAGTGATGAGACCTTTAGGGTTGTAGTCCAGGGTCAACAAGTACATTACAGTATAGCAACACCACAGAGTTCAAGTTCTATGAGTGCAAGGCATAAGAAAAAAAGGTTGGTGGAAGACCTAGGTAGAAAATCAACCAACCTCTTGTATGTTGGCTACCCTTAGCATTCTGGGGCAAAACCTCAGTTATTATGACCTAGATATGTCTCTCTCCTTTGTTTCCATTTCTTCATCTATAAAATGATGAGATAATCTCTAAAGCCCTTTTCTATTCCTAAATTTGATAATTTTACTTCTTTAAAAATGCATTTTAATAATAAGTTTTTATTTAATCTGACTGACCTCTTGTGTTATGAGGATTTGGTGTGGCTTTGGTGTATTAAGATGTGTGTTAGACTGAAGACTTGATTTCTGTATAGTCCATCTCTGTGTTTTGTTTTGGATAATGAATTCTTTCTCTCATCTGCTATATAGCGCAGAATTTAAACAGTTGCGATTTTCCAGCCAGCATGGGATAGTATCTCTGAAGTGGATATGTGTAAATTACATTTTTAAAATATCTGAAGAGATTTAAAAGTAGTAGACTTTCCAAAAGTTAGATAAAAGTTGAATGACTATAACCCTCTGTTTTAAATTTCTTCCTGAAGCAGTCATTTTCTGAGATGAGATAGAGTTTCCATGTTAATGTAAAGAGGGTTTAGCTCAGTTTAGAGGTAGGAGTAGAGATGGGCTTATTGCCGGGGGCGGAAGGTGGTTAAATAATCTATTTGAAACTCTTTTATTTTAGAGGTGAGAACAATGAGGCCCCAAGAAATTAAGTAATCACACAGCTACTTTAGGGTGGAGGGGACTTGAGTGCTCAGCTAATACAACTCCCTTCTTTTAGGGACAAGAAACTGAAGTGCAGAAAAGTTGTGAGTTGTCCAAGGTTACATAGTTGAACCTGGGTCTTCTGTCTTCAAATACATTGTTCTGTCCCCTGTACCATGCTGCCCCACTCTTCTGGTTCCTAACCTAGGCTTCTTTATTCCCATGGTACCCTTCATTTAATCCTGCAAAGGACATATAAATGTAGAAGTGAAGAAAAGAAAGAAATCCAAGTCTCAAAAAATATTCTGTCTCTTTGCATTGAGGCTTATCCTAGAATTTAGAATTGATAGGGGTTATGCTGTTTGGATCACAGATCTTAATTCCCCATCCTTTTGTACAAAAGCCCATGAAAAATCTCCTCTAGTTCTACATAGTTTTCAAACTCTAAGGATATATGTGTTTATGTATGCATGCATGTATACACATGTATGCATGCATATATACATACATTCAAGACATACAGTCATAATAGGAATTTATCCTTTTTTATTTCTAAAATATGCTATAACAGTGGTATTTCATATGATGACGAAGATTCCTCCTTCTCTAACTTGTTCGCTCTTCTTTGGTTTACATTGAATGGGTAGAGGCTGTCAGCAATTTTCTTCTGTCCACAGCTGGGAAATGATAGTTTTCTGCAGTTGGCTGCCACTTGTTTTAATTATGGATATTAATCATGGCCGTCTCCTGATGGCATTCTCCAAAAAAAAAAAATGAGGACTTTGTTTTTTAAATAAACTTCTTCCTCCCCCACAGCGGGATTGATGGGTTGCTAGAAAGGGCGGGGGGAGGATTGTAGCCCTAACAATAATTTGGTGAAAATTATTTAGGCAGCTAGGAGGTGCAGTGAATAGAATCATGGACCTGTATATATGAAGACCTGGGCTAAAATCCAGCTTAGACTCAATCTGAACATGTACAAATTACTTAACCTCTGTTCAGTTTCCTTATTTGTAAGATGGGGCTAATAATAGCACCTACCTCCCATGGTTGTTGTCAAGATAAAATAATATAATATGTGTAATATATTTTACAAATTTTGAGACATTATATAAATGCTAGCTAATATTATTAAAACTCCTAGGCTGAGGGTTTTGATATAGCACATCCTAGGAGGATTTGCTGGTGTCTCAATGTACCCACACTTTAGAAATGCAAAGATTGCTGCAGAGATTACTTTCAGTCTAAGAAAATCATGTGTACAGGATATAGTTCTGTTAAAGGAGTCCCCAAGCATATAGGAAGGATGCTCTCATTTAACTTAGGGATAGGGAGTAGATCTGTGACTTTGTTAGTAAGGGAACTCTCAAGCAGGAATATTCCTTCTTCTAATGCAAGGGAATGCTTTCTCTGAAACGTTCAGTCTTAGAGAGTTTAACTAGAGAACTGAAAGATAATATGGTATTACACAGCTAGCAGGTGTCAGAGGCAAGCTTGAAGCTAGGTATTCTAAGCTTAGTAAATACATATGTGTATATATAATATTAAATAATTTAGCATATATATATAATATATTGTATATAATGTAGAATATATTCCATATAGAGACAATATATTCTAAGCTTAATGAATATTTTATTCACTATGCAAATCTGACTCTTTAAGTTAGCTCAGTAAAAAAGGGTATTGGGTAGCAGTATGCTATGATAGAAAGAGCCCTACATTCAGAGTCATGAGATATTGCAGATAAAAACTGCATTCTTGCTTTCTTCAATGATCAATTGACAAATGTTTGTTAAATGCTTACTGTCTTCCAGACATAGAATATGTACTAGGTACTGGGAATACAATAGATATATTGAAAAAAGTAATGCATTAATAGATAAATGAATGAATAAGCAAACAAGTAGATGAATGAATAAATGAATGACATTTAGACCGATAATGAGTTAACTCTTCCTCTCCAAAAAATTGTATATACATTTATTTTGTGTATACATTTACTTGTAAACATTGTCATTCTCTGAGAGAACATGAGATCCTTAAGGATAGGAACTATTCATTCATTTATTGTTTTTTTCAAAGTAATTTCCACCAGACCGAATCAACCAAGACATCCATACTAAATAGCTCTTCCTTAGTCCTGAAACTTACTTGAGTTTATCTTATGTACCATTGACACTGAGCACTGTCGGTAAATAATGTATATTATATATATATATATATACATATATATATATATGATAATAACCATCTCTTCTAGTTAAACAGCAATGATTAACCTTGGTACTAAATACTAAAGAGACTAGCTTGAAAATAAGTCAGATGGAGAATGCAATCTGTTCAGAGATAGAGAGAGATAGATGAAGAATGGAATTTGAAGTTAGAAGGTCTGGGTTCAAGTCCCAGGTCTAACACTGGTTGTGCCTGGTCAAGTCACTTAACATATCTGAACTGTCTTTATCTTTAAAACTGAGATAATAAGACTTGTACTGACAATGGCACAGAGTTGTTGTGAGAACAGTTGTTCGTAAAGAACTGTATAAGTACGAATTAGTATATATGAAGGGAGTGTAGTGTCATGAATGGAGTCCTAGACTAGATAGAGTCAGGGGACAGAGGAATCCAATCTATCCTTTTTACTAATTGTCTGGCCATAGGTGAGACCTTCAACTTTTCTGAGACTTAGATAACTCTCTAAGGCTTTCATTTATAAACAGATTGCAATCCACCTCAGTGGAGGGACTTACCAAGCTGATGAAACCATGGGTCTTTGACATACTATTAACATGAGATCAGGGTTCTAGTTCTGCCACTAAACAATTATGTGACTCAGATATGCCACTTAACCATCAGCCTTAGTTTCCTCATCTATAGAATGGGGTAATAATTCCTGTTTTGCCTCTTTTATAGGGTCTTGTTAACATACATAGAGAAGACATATATGAAAGATATTAATAATAATAATAGTGTCATATAGCTCTTTTAAGGTTTGTAATGCACTTTATACACATTATCTGATTTTATCCTTACAAAATACCTGGGAGGTAGGTGCTATTATTATCCCCAATCTACAGATGAACAACCTGAGGCAAACAGAGGTTAAGTGATTTGCCCAGGGTCACAAGGCTAGTAAGAGCCAAAGGCAGATTTGAATCCAGGTTTTCTAATCCAGTACTCTATTGACTATGCCACCTAGTTGTTTCAGAAAACTTACAGAAAGATCTTTTTAAAGAATGTTGTGCTATCTAAATTTAGGGTATTATTATATGGCATACTTAAGAGTAATATTGTTTCATACACACTTCTCACTTATAGCTTCCAAGTGATATCTTTTCTTACTATCATTTGGTACCTCAGTCCTTAAAAGGTCAGTCCAATGTAGATAGTAAGGGAAAGAGCCTAATCAATGCTTCTATATATGGGTTGTGCTCTGTCTGAAGAACCTCTCCATGAAAAGCTTTATCATAATCCATAATGGCACCCTAGGCTCTCTTCTCCCCAGTGCCCAAGTCATTCCATGGTACTAAAGTAGGCACCCAGGGAGACAAATCAATGCTTTCAGGCCCCTGGAGTTATACTTAGAAAGTTATTGTGGTAATGCTTCGTTTATTCTAGTACTGGGCAATGCACTCAACTGCACCCTAAAGACTCAAGAGAGTAACCATGCTTCCTCCATTGCCTAACTTACAAATGGGAAGTGGTATGGGCACCAAGAACCAAATCATATCAAGAAAACTGCATTACAGCATATAGTGTTCCCTAGTCTTCAGTATTCTTGAGGACTAAAGAGTAGACATAAATAATGAACACACTTAATGGTGTGAATGATCTGTATAGTAGAGAAATATCTACTGCTAGCCACATTCATTGATCTGGCATTGATAAAGATTTCTGAAGATATAAATTGCCCCTTAGGTTCTCAAACTGACCATTCAAAAACTTTAACCATTTTTAATATAAGCCTTTCTAAAATATAATCATTCCCTTGCCTTAGTAAACAGAGTATACTAAGGCACAATTTAATCTTTTATAAGGGTCATTATTATGAACATTAGTTACTATAATGAGAGAGTAAAATAAGGTCTCTTTTACTTCTAAGTCTGAAACTTATTTTGTCAGTATATTGGTATCTAGGGGATCTACTGAAGCATATATAGCTTGCCAGTTCACTGAATGCCCCGCAGGAATTTCCCTGAATTCTCATTCCAAGTCAGTAATTCTACTGCCTTCCCCTCTCAGTTATGTCTGCAAGGACTATGGAGACCACTTGACCCCCAAGGGTCAAATTGATCTAATGGGCCCATACTCCTGGATTCCACTTAGTATTTATTCTCTTTCTTCACTTATGGCCACCTCTCTTTACTACTGCCGCGTCTCACTGCTTTCATTAAGTCTGCTTCCAACAACATCCACTTCTAACCTGCTGCCCGCATCTTTTACTGTTGATCTCTCTATTCACTGACAGGAAATGAAGGCGGAACTCAAGCATGGAGGGGAAACCAGATAATTTGACCCACAAAACTTAATTACAGCAAATATGTTCCCTAACTGAAGTAGCGGCTGGTTTTTACCATTTTCTTGTGGAGTAAAGTACAAGGGTTTTTGGAAGCTATTTTTGTTGGGTTGAAAGGATTTTTCACTACATCTGGCTCACTTCCAGCTTCACAGCTGTTCAAGAAGATCGAAGTTGCTAGAAGCATAGTCACTAGATAAGTGGGGCATTAATGTGTACAAATTTCTATGCATCAGTCAGAACAAAACATAGGATAATTCCTGAACAGTGTATTCCAAAAAATAAAATGTATTTCAGGGGTGGCTAGGTGGCGCAGTGAATAGAGCACCGGCCCTGGAGTCAGGAGGACCTGAGTTCAAATCTGGCCTCAGACACTTAAAACACACACACACACACACACACACACACACATACACACACACACACACACACACATTAGCCATGTGACCTTGGGCAAGTCACTTAATCCCAATTGCCCTGCCTTCCCCCCTCTAGAAAGCAAAATAAAATAAAATAAAAATAAATAAAAATAAAAAAATAAAATGTATTTCAGATACTCAGTAAAATGATTTGTCCTCAGTTCTTCTGATTCTGCCTGTTACTTTGAATCCAACAATCTCTAGGTGACCATAGTAGCTCTTAGATCATTTCAGCAATGAGTAAATGGCAGCATTATGGAATGATAGATTCATTGTACTTAGAGCCAGTCAGGCAGCTCTCTAGAGAATCCAAACCCCTTATTTTATAAATGAGGAAAATTAATTTGGGGGCAGTTACACAGGTAGCAATGAGGCAGCATGGAGTGGTGGATAGAAGACTGGGTTTGGCATCAGGAAGACATTAAGTTCAAGCTGTTCCTCTAGCATGTATTAAAAATATGACCATGGACAAGGCATTTATCCTTTCTGATCCTTCTACTCATATGTAAAGGACTTTAGAGGTCACTGAGTCCCTCACCTTACAGATGAGGAAATGGATGGATAAGGAATCTAAGTGCCTTACCACCACTTACATAAAGTGTTTAGGGCAGAATTTGAACTCAGGTCTTCTTAGCTATAAGCCCCACAGTTTATCCATTTCATGACCTAGCTGCTGCACAGGGTTGCATGAGATGGAGACAGGATCAAAGTAATCTTTGCAAATGTTTAAACATTATAGAGATACTAGTTATTAGTAGTAGTAAGCTACAGAGCAACATTTGAGCCCAAATCCATTGATTCCATATTCTCTCAGGAGCTAAGCATCCTTCTAGCCCACTCCAGGGCATCTAAATTTTCACTTTTTTCTTGAGTGACAAGGGTATCAAACAGACAGTAGCTATATCATTTATTAGCTGTGAAACTTTGTTCAAGTCACACTAATTCTCTGAGAGAGTTTTAGCTTCTTTATCCATAAAGTGCCTCTACTGATGCTTAGAATATCTATCTAACAGAGTCTTTGTCAGGATCAAAGGAGATGATGTATATAAAGGCTCATGAAAAGATAAAGTGCTATATAAACATGAGCTTTTTTGCTTTTTGGAGGGGGCAAGGCAGGGCAATTGGTGTTAAGTGACTTTCCCAAGGTCACACAGCTAGTAAGTGTTAAGTGTCTGAGGCCAGATTTGAACTCAGGTCCCCCTGACTCAGGGCTGGTACTCTATTCACTGCACCACCTTGCCTACCCAACAGGCTTCCTTTTTTTTTAAGAAAAAAAGGTTGGCATGACATTTGTCCCTACTCCAATCTGTAAGGCACATCTAGGCCCTCATCTTGCAGATAAAGTGGCATAGTGGAGAGAGCACTGGACCTGGAGTCAGCAAGACCAGAGTTCAAATTTAGCCTCAAATACTTAGTAACTGTGTGACCCTGGGCAAGTCGCTAAAACTCTGCCTCAGTTTCCCTATCTGTAAAATGGGAATGATTATAGCACCTATTTGCCCATGGTCACTGTGGTGATAAATTTAGATGCTATATTGTAAAGTATTTTGTAAACCTTAGAGAATTACATAAATGTTGTTGTTCAGTCATGTCCAGCTCTTTGTGATCTCATTTGGGATTGGCATGGCAAAGATACTGGGAGTGGTTTGCCATTTCTTTTCCCAGCTCCTTTTATCAATAAGGAAACTGAGGCAAATAGGGTTAAATGACTTGCCCAAGGCCACGAAGCTAGTAAGTGTCCGATACCAGATTTTAACTCAGGAAGACACTTTCCTGACTTCAGGCCTGGCCCTCTATCTACTGCCCCACCTAGTAGCCCATATAAATGTTAGTTATTATACTCATTCATGTCCTTCTAGGCACTATGTCTACAATTTAGGGAGCTCATCTCTGGCATTCCTGGGGTGCTGGGAGTAGTGCATGTACAAAACACTGATTTATTTCAGTTATGGATAGCTGTTACAGCAAGGCATTTGGTCAAAGCCATTTCTGTTTTAATTCAAAGATACGTTTGTAGATAATCTAAGGATTCTGTGACTCACCCTCAGTTGCCTTTTTGGATACTCTGATGTCACTGTGGAGGGAAGAGAAGAGATCTGCACAGGACAGAAGGTTGCTTTATACTAATGGTCATCCTTCTAGAGATAAAGATACCTGTACTTAACTAGTAGGCTAGTTTCCAGGCACTATTGCTGAGATCCAAATTTAAAGCCTTTCCAGCTTGGTAGAAAGGGCCAGAATCTGTTGGATTGACATAATTTTAGAGATTCAAAGAACATCTATGCTACAGCAAAGCACTGGAATGGTTAAAATTTCATGGGTAAAAATGACTCTTAAAATATCAGCATAAATACTGATTAAACATCATACAACAGTGACCAGACATAGTCTGCAATTTTATAGGTCCCTTATTCAAATACTGCCTCTGATACTCTCTCTGTGTGACAGGGGGCAAATCATCTCATCTCTTTAAGCCTCTGGTTGTTCATCATAAAAACAAACCAAAAAAATGGAACAAAAACACCTGTAGCACCTACCTCAAATGGTTGTTTTGAGTGTCACATGAGAAAATAAAGCCCTCTCACATTTTAAAGCACTATGTAAATGTGACTTATTTTTATTGGTTTGGTTTTGTTTTTTAGTCTTTGTGTCCCTAGAAAAGGGCTTTGCCCCTGCCTAAAGGGAGAGATTCAGGATATGAGATGAGAACCATAGAATTCAAAGCCAAAAGGGACCTTATCGATCTTTATTTTACAGATGAGGCCCAGAAAGATTGAATGATTCAACCAAAGTCATACAGCTAGTATTTGTTCGAGCTGGAATTTGTATCCAGGTCTCCTCATATATGATCTGTGTACTTCTTTCTACTACTTCACAATATATTGGATAGAAGAATAATAAAAGGAAACCATCGACCATGTATCAAATAAACCATTCTTTTTATGACTAAAAAAAAAATCATTGGTTCAATTACTCATCCTGTACCCAGCAAATGGTGTCATTACTCAGCCCTTTCCTGATTCAGAACATGACAAGAATAGCACCACATCATGGCACCATATTCTGTGCAACATTCAGAAGTCTGGAAAGTTATTGTCACTGAGCTCTCCCAAAGTCTGGAAATGATTCAGTGACATGCACTGCCAAATTTTTAGGCAAATAGCAGCAGGCTCTTCCAGAAGTCACGAGATCATAGATTTGGAGCTGGGAGGAAATCTTAGAGCTTACAGCATCATAGATCTAGAGCTCATCTAGTCCAGTCCCTTCATTTTGCAGAGAAGAAAACTGAAGCCCAGAGGAGAAGTGACTAGACTAAAGTCATACTGGAAGTAAGCAAAAAATCCAGGATTTTAACCCAGTTCCTCTTAATGCAAATGAATGCTCGTCTGCTCTACTGGTAGTTTTCCAGGTATAGGTCTCTAGACCACTTCAAGAACTCCACGAGGTCCATACTATTTTCATAATAATGCTAAGATATTTTAATTTCTAATACAGTAAACATTGATAGACAAAAGCCACATAAACAAATGCTCTTTGAGGGATGGGCATCCTCAATCATTTTTAAGAGTACAAAAGAATCCCGAAAGAGGCTTGTAAGAGTCAGTTGTTAAATTTTCAGTGTGAGTGCTTGCACGTAAAAAAAGGTAAATACTACAGATCAGAGCATGATTTATTGTTTTGCTGATTGTCTAGACTTAAGAGAGTGGTCGACAAAATGTTAATGGTGCAGGATAAACTTAAAAGTGTGTCCTGCCTAAAACTTTTTTTAGAGAGTCGGTTGTTAAACATTTACCTGCATATCCCAGCCTGAAACACAAAAGTTCAAGAACTGCTGTAGTATAACCATCTACTCTCCCCACTCCTCCCACCCCCAAAATAGTATTATGGCTAACTCAACAGGATCCAAAAAAAAAAAGCCAAATTGAAGTGATGATGGAGAGGGATGAGGAGGGTGGAGCAGAAGTTCCACAGTAGGCCTCTCCTCCCACCAAAGGGCCATGGTATTATGTATGTGAGGATCTTTTGGCAAAAGGGAAAGCTTTGATCTATCAAAATGGCCCAGCTTTCAGCACAAAAGGAGGACAGAGTATCTCTTCTGAGATAACATGATAACAAAACGATACAATGGGAGGTAATGAGCTGAAATATTGGGTTCACACACACACACACACACACACACACACACACACACACACACACACACACACACACACTAGCCAAAGGGTCAGATAAAGGGGAGAGTGTGCTACAGGTAGTCAATAGTACCAAAGACAGAGTCCCTGCTCATGGTACCAAAGCAAAAGAAGATTCCTAGTCTCAGAGATTATTCAGTGGAAAAAAAATGGAAACAGGGAAAAGGTAGAGGAATTAATAGACTTGGGAAAATGTAAATATGGGAAGAAGACATGAAAAAATACCAAAAATGGGAAAGCAAGAGAGAAAAAGAGAAGGAGAAAATGATGCAAAAGTTAGAGGGGTAAAAATAGTCATTCAAAAATCAAGGGAAAGAAAAGATAGAGGAAAGAAAGTTTCAAAAAAAATGGTAAGAGGAAAGTCAATCTGTGAAGCAAGGGAAAGACAGAACTGGGAGGAAAAGGGAAGAGTGGAAAAGGAAGGGAGAGAGACAAAGACGGATGAAGAGAGAGAGAGAGAGAGAGAGAGAGAGAGAGAGAGAGAGAGAGAGAATCCTTGCTGGTATAGTAACAAATAAATCCCCGCAGCATGACAGCCGTCTGCTAAAGCATTTCATTTTCCCACAACATAATGGTGTGTTATTGCCCATTATCTGTTCTGTCAGTGCCAGAGTCGATATTAAATGAGGGGCAGCTGCATTTAGCTGCCATTTTTCAGCTGTCTCCATGTTGCCATGGAGACCCAGTTGTTTCTCGGTGAACCTGCCTGCCAGGCATGGGGGAGTGAGGTGGACGGGCAAATAAATGCTGTGAGAGGTTGAGATAGTGGGGTGGGGGAGGGAGGAAAGGCCAGGGAGAGGGGGCAGAACATTCTGAAGGAAAGAACAGCCGGTAACTGGCTCATCGTGTCCCACCTGAACCTGATAAATCAGTCATTTCAAAACTACAATTTATATTCCAATGTACCTAGCCAAGCAGCCTCCCTAGCACCTTGAAGTTCATGAAAACTCAGGGGTTTGATGATTTCTTAAATAACCATGCAAATCTTTTATACTCCTTCATTCCACCCCTGCTTTGGGGGCCCATCTGCCATTTCCATACAGTCTCCCCTTGCCATTCCTTCCTCTTTTTTTCCCAATTCTCCTTCCTCCACTCTATCCCCATCCCTATCTCTACTCTCTCAGTCACAACTTGTGCCCCTCAACCCTAGGAGATGAGGAGAAGGGAGATAACAATGAAAAGGATCAGCATCATCTGGCAGATTCCAAAGGAGAAAGAAAGGTTCTTGATACCCCCTTTGGGGGAGAGAGAGGAGGTCTCCTCACCTCGTCCCAAGAGAAGAGTGGAAGAGGAAGGGAGAGAGAGGGAGGGAAAGAGGGAAAAGGAGAGGGAGGGAGACACACAGAGAGAGAGAGAGACACAGAGACAGAGGGATAGAGAAAGAGAGAGAGGAAGGGAGGGAGAGAGAGGGAGGGAAAGAGGGAGGAAGACAGAGACAGACAGACAGAGACAGAGACAGAGAGAGAAAGGGAGAGAGGGAGAGGGAGAGAGAGAGACAGAGACAGAGACAGAGAGAGAGAGAGAGAGAGGGAGAAAGACAGACAGAGACAGAGAGGGCAAGAGAGAGAGGGAGGGAGAGAGAGAGAGGGAGAGGGAGAAGGAGAGGGAGAGGAAGGGGGAGAGGGAGAGAGAGAGAGAATTGACATAAGTTAACCTTACTACCAAGCACAGATACCTAGACTGGTGGTGATACAAGGTCAGGTCATACACTTTCCATATGTTTTAGTTTGGTTTGGCTTGATTTTTAGAATTTTTGAGTTGAAAGAGATTGTCTAATTCAACCCCTTCATTTTATATTCAAGACAACTGAGATCCAGAGAAGTCATGCCTTGACTCATAAGAAGTTAATAGGTTGTCCACATGGGCCCTCCTTCAGTAACTACTGGCTAGAAGAAAAGGGGCTAGAAATCCATAGAAGCCCAGAAGGGATCTGTACTCTTTTAGCAAATACCCCTTCCTATCTCTTCCAAGATGTCTCAGAGTACTTATTTTCTTTCTGTCCCTCCTCCCCCAAAAATATTCTGGACTTCAAATGCTAAAATGTATCAATACCTTGCTAACTTGATTTTATCATTTGTCACCTATTTTTCTTTATGACCTCAAATTCTGAAACACAAAGGTTATCTTCACTGGTAGTCCAGCATATGGTATCCTACCATTCCTGATAAATGAATACTGCTACTTTATTTCTAATTCCAGGTCCTCAAAAAATTTAATACATATTACCCACCAGAATTTCACAAAAGCAACTAAGAAGGGTGGGAAGGAAGAAAGTGCTACTACCCCCATGGGGCAAACAGGGGGAAAAACAAGGTGACTTGCTGAGTCTGTTGTACCATTCCTTCAAATCAAAGCACTTTAGTCACTAAGTACATGATCCTAAAAATTGGTCACTCAATCATCCAATCACTCCAAGGTTTAAAATCTTGCTTAGAGCAGGGGAACTGTAAGACCAAATGAACTAATAGACCTAAAGCACTTTGAAAACCTTAAAATTCTACGTAAATGGGGCGGCTAGGTAGCGCAGTGAGTAGAGCATCGACCCTGGAGTCAGAAGGACCTGAGTACGGATCCAACCTCAGACACTTAACCCACACACACACACACACACACACACACATACACACAAACCTAGCCGTGTGACCTTGGGCAAGTTACTTAACCCCAATTGCCCTCCAAAAAGAAAAAAAAAAATTCTACGTAAATGCCAGATATTATTATCATTACTGATACTAGCCTCTAGTCACCAGACCTCCAGTCTGGTGATGAACTCATCATTCCCTGAGCCTCCTTCCATACTCCTGCAGAGTTCAAGAGATGTCTATAGAATAATAGAGGGATGGACTGGTAAATATTTCATGACTGGGCTCTTTGGGGAAATATACATATATATGTGCATATATATTCATATTTATACACACATATACAAAAAAGTACACACTTTCAAGTTTAATTTCCATTGTTAACATTCTCTTAGATTATTAACATTTCATGGATTAGACAATCAACAAAACAATAAATCAAACTTTGATTTGTAGTGCCAGTTTCTGAGGCATAAATGTTCACATTGAAAATGTAATGATAGTATACCACTATAGTTACAGCTAGTACCCTTCCTCATACCCACACAGCTAATAAGTGTGACCCTAGGAAATGACTCAAGTCCTTTGTGCACAGTTTTTCATCTACAAAATGAGAGAATTGGAATCTATGGCTCTTGGGGTTTCCTTCTTTTACCAAATCTATGATCCTATGCTCCCACAGACCAATTTTAGGTTGTCAGACAAGTAGTATTGCTCTTTATTGGCTTTCAATAAACTGCCTAAAATGAGTCAAAGTAAAAAGAAAACTGATCAATTTTGACCACTCTTGCTACAAGAATATAATCTTTGCTCTGCCCCTCCCCCGCCCCCGCCGCCACATTAAGAACAACTCCTTCTCCATCTTTGTCATTTGATCCTCATAGCATTCAACTGCTACCCCAGAGTCACCCATGCTGTGCCTCCCACCATTTCCATCACCCTTATCAGGATCTGGTTTTTGATCCCTTTTCTTTCTCTCCAGCTCCCTCTGCACTTCAGCCCCCTTCCCTCGCTGACTGGCAATTTCTCTTCTGTTTCCACACCATGGTTTATGGAAACAAATTCTGCCTACTTCACTTATATGCTAATCTGCCTCCTTGGTTTCACTTCTTAAGCACTACCCCTTGCTTCTGAATTAGTGACTTTTGAAAGGACCACACTGAGCGTCAACCAGCCGGCTCCTTTTCTTCCAGGATCTTAAAATCCTAAGCTCGGGGGTCTTGTCAAAATAGATAAATAAATAAAACTCTTAACAACAGGGAGATGTGCAAATATTTGGGAGAAAAAATAGGAGATGTACTGCCACTTTCATTTGAAAACAAACAGACAGACAAGAATAGGTTAGCGTGAATCAACAATCCAATGTTGTGGACTGACTTTGGGTTAGGGACTTTTAACCGTTTCTGTCACATGGATCTCTTTTAGCAAGGTGCTGAAGCCTATGGACATTTTCTAGGAATAAATATTTTTTTTGATTCATAAGTGAAAGAAATGCTAAATTTTAATTAGAAGTTAATGAAAATAATGGTGTCATTTTCTTTTCACCCAAATTCACAGACGTCCTGTAAGCTAACCATGGACTCTTTGTGGGCCCACAGAGCTCGGGTTAAGAACCACTGTTGTACACAAAAGAGTATATAATAAGGGGATGACAAGTTAGTTTCAAAACCAGGAAAGATTGGCTATTTGTTTGCATGGTGTCTCCGCCATTAAACTGTAAGCTTCTTAAAGGAAGGGGCTGTCTTTTGCCCTTTTTTGTATCCTGAGCACTTTGCATGGAGTCTGTCACATTAAAAAATGTTTATTGTGGGGCAGCTAGGTGATGCAGTGAGTAAGAGCACCGGCCCCAGAGTCAGGAGGACCCGGAAAATGAGTGCCCACACACAAATAATGACTGGCTGTGTAACCTTGAGCAAGTTACTTCACCCCAATAGATTAAAAAAAATGTTTATTGAACCTCTGGCACATACTGACACACTCAACAAGTCACTTAAACCTCTCCATGCTCTTGTGGAGAAGGTGTATAGACCTACATTAGTAATAATAATAATAATAATATGATTAATAATAACTAACATTTACATGATACTGTAAAGTTTGCAAAGTATTTTATAAATATCTCTTATTTGATCTTTAAAAACATTCTGGAAGGTAGGTGCTATCATGATCCCTATTTTAAAAATGAAGAAACTGAGAGAGACAGAGGTTAAGTAATTTGCCCAGGATCTCACAACTAATAAGTGTCTAGGGCAGGATTTGACTCAGGTCCTTCCTGGGTCCAGTACAGCACTCTCTCCACTGGTAGAGGGAGTTTCCTCACCTGAGAGTTCCTTATATCAATGGAATGATAGGTTTTGGTCCCTATCCTTTTCTAGATGCCTAGAATAGTAATGTACTCAGCTTAGCTCCCCCCTTTTACTTCTGCAGGCCGTCACAGTATAGTGATACCTCAATTTCGAAATCAGGACTAGAAGCACCTTCCAAAAAGAGCACCACAAAGTCAGCCTGGGCACAGAAGGGTTTGGGGAAAGTTACGATCTCATCATCACTGGGTCAGTGGCGTGAGTGAATATAGGGAGAAAATACATGAACACTGTCTTAGGAATCATTCTATCGTGGGAACAAGAGCTCCCACATGAAACTAAACAAAGATTCACACGCTCAGAGCACTTAAAGAATTGAGGGAGGCACTTCTTAGACCTCTGAGCCTGGAATAGGAAAGGGTGACAACACTTTACCCTAGGATAACAACAAGGAAAGAGGGGATATGTTTCTATGCTTTCTGGTCATCCAGCTTGCTGTCCTTACCCCTTGCAATCCTTAAGTCATGTGACTGTGCTGCAAGTTCAGCCCTAGGCCTCCAACTCAATACCTTCCTCTCTGCCCTATTTGGGTCTCTAGGGGCTGAACCATGGCCAATCCTGGCCAATTCCCACCCCCTCCCCCTGTTCCAACTCAGCTAAATTTTCCCAAGGTATTAAAATTCTTAATATTGATTCTCCATGACATGTAGCTTCCATGTCATTGGAGGGAAAGGGGTGGGAGGCTGTTTCAGTAAAGGTAAAGCTTTTCTCCTCAAAATTCAATACTTGTAGACTACCTCATTTGGTAAGAAAATATAGTGGTCAGGGAAATATACATTTCAGGATTCATTCTTTCTTCCTCTTACAACAAAGTTTCTGACAAAGAAATGTGCCATCTTTGTTTCTAGAGATATTACCACATGACCTTGGATCAGAGTAGGGAGTAAAAAAAAATCCACGATTTCCATGAAGAGTTGGATTAAGACTTTCTCCTATGCCACCAAAACTTTTAAAGAACTTCTCTCTGAGTTGGCTACAGCCTCTGACTGAGAAGCAGTCTATGTCCATAAAGATTTCCAGGTGAACCAGATAAAAGCAAAGGAAATTCATCCTGGGAGGGTGGGCAGAAGAGAAAACATGAAGTTTGGTCCTGTTTATGAACAATTTAGCAAAAATGTCGAGAGATTTTAGGACAATAAAATGGATTGAAAACTCCTTTCACCCAACTGGTTATTAAATAGGAAGCTATAACCTGTGTGTAGATTAACTTGGACTTAGCCTATTTCTTCTCATAAGGAATTTGCTTGGTTGTTTCATTCCAAGCCATGCTATGTGGCTAACTACATTAAGCTATAAATGGTATTTTTCTTCACATTGACCCACGATGCACCTCAGTTCACTGTTCCCTTTAAATTAAGGACCTGCTTTCACAGGAGGCTTTGTCACAAAAGCCCATCTTGAATTATTGTATTCCTAGAACTGTAACTAGGATGGGGTGACGAGGGTACCATATGTAGAGGACATTGAAAACACTTCACACCTTTCTGTGCTCTCTATGTGTGTGTTGGTGGTGGTAGTCTGCTCAACTTCAAGTGAGGAAACTACCTCTAGTGATGCAGGTCTTTAACTACTAACACATCTTGTTTTCTGAGAGCCTTAGGGGCAGCTAAGTCAGAAGGACCTGAGTTCAAATTTTACCTCAGACACTTAACACTTACTAGCTGTGTGACCTTGGGCAAGTCACCTTAACCCCAATTGTCCTGCCTTCCCCCCTCCAAAAAGCCAAAAAAAAAAAGTCTTAGAATGTTACTTGTGACACTGTGGAGTCAAGAGGGTAACATAGTCATTATGTCTCAGGGGTAGGTTTTGAACCAAAGTCTTCTTGAGTCTGAGGCCAATTCACTAACCACCATGCTCCACCATCTCTTGGCATATAGTTAACAATAAAAAATGGTTAATAAAGGAAGCCATTGTATGTCTAGAAGGGATAAACTCCTCCCACTCCCTGTGCTGCCCCATTCCAGAGTTTCTACCATGCAACCGTGGGCTGGTGTCCTCTTCCACACACTCCCTCACAACCCTACTGAGGGTCCCCTTATTTCATTTCCCCTAGTAGTAGTTTGTAGTGCAAAAATTCCCACTTTTTAGCTATTTATATTGCTTCATAAATGTCAGCAAAGTTGACCAGCAAACTAATTGTAGGGGAAAAAAGTCTAAATGACGTATGTTGAGAACAGCTGGTATTTATAGAGCAACAGTATTTTTTAGGTGTTAATTTGTAAAGCTTTAGGAAAATGTGGTGATTATGGCAGGGAAGAAAACGCTTATTACTTTGGTTTTCCAAGTTGAAAGAAATCCGTTTTTTCTTGTTGTCTCCTGTCCTTCATTCCATGCTTGCCTCTCCTTTTCTATCTCCACCTCCTCCCCACATTTTCTTGATGCTTAAAATAGCCACCATCTATATTCCTTCCCACATTTTGCCATTCTGCTAAACCTAGGAAATCAAACACACACACACACACACACACACACACACACACACACACACACACACACACACACATACACATACTCACTTACCAAGTCCCCATATGTTCACTTAAGTGAATATAGAATTTTTATTATGAAAAAATATGATCATAGCACCCATCACTTAAAGTAGCTCTGGCATTTGTAGACTTGTTTGCCATGCAAGCAAACACTGAAAGCTTTCATAACATTTTAATAGATTTTAAAATGAGACCATTTAACACATGTAAGAGGCATGAGGGTATTTTAAAAGAAATTCCTAATATCTGGCACTACAGAACTCTACACTCATGTTTTAGGAGTCTTATTGGGGGAATTAAAGACTGATAAAAAATTAACTTCTTTACATGTGACTCCTCCCATATTTTAAAGTTCCTTCCAGAAGAAATTGTTAGTTTGGTATTAAATATTCCCAAAGCTCACAGAGATGGTTTTGATCTGACCTGAATGTCAAAGCAAAGGCCAACACACACACACACACACACACACACACACACACACACACTCACTCACATAATACACATATACACAATATACATACATATATATTTCATATACATATATGTGAAACATCTTTTTCCCTTCTTCTCTGGTTCCATCTATTCCCTTCTGTGGTTTTTAATATTCCTATAGTGTCACTCAACTAGAAATTTTCTCTGTCCTCTCATAGGGCACATGGTTTATTTTCAATAGGTTCCATTTATTAGAGATTCCCTGAGAGCTTGAAACAATGTTTTTACTTCAAGAATTAGATGTCAAGACTCTAATGACTCCTTGTTCTTGGGTAGCAGGAATTGTGATATCAAAGGTGACTCTACAAATCAAAATACACTGGCTGTGCTTTGAGCTCCTGGGAAGATTATAGGTTGAAACTTACCAAACAATGAGGGATCCTAGAAAACTTGAGGAACTAAAAGAAAAGCCTCTTGTCCTATAATGTGGTTCTTTGGAAACCTCTGGGGATATGCTGTGGCCAAATGCTTTGGGGTGGTCAAAGACAATACAAACAAGTTTATCTCACTGTGTATTTCAGTTGTTACTGTTGTTGTTCTGCCATTTTCAGTCATATCCAACTCTTCATGACCCCATTTGATGTGCCATGTCATTCTCCCGTATCTTTGCCAAGAAAACCCCAAATAAGGTCACGAAGAGTCAGACATGACTGAAACAACTGAACAACTGAAACCTCAGAAGAATCTCAACCTCCATATAAGCCTTGGTTTTTTCCTGTATAATGGGGATGATACGTATCCTGCCACTTTATTTGCACTGCTTGCAAGAGCTAATGGTATAAAGTATTTGTAAAAGTGCTAAGTCACTGTAATGTTCCATACACATGTTAAGGAACTTTGTTCAATGAATAAAATAAAAGATTTTTAAGTTCTAAAGACCAGAATATGGAATTGTTAGTACAACCATTACCAGGCAGAAATAAATTGTTGCTTACATATGCACACAGCTGAGGTTTTTCATCTTTTGTTTTAGGGGTCTCCTATGAATTGACAGGGGTACCTCATACACATTCCCTGAGTTTTCCTTCTCTCTTCCTCCTATGGATGGATACCAGATAAATTCTTGAACCTGCTGACTGATCATCTGAAGAAGTCACCCTTCCCTATATAGCCCATTAAGAAATACAAAACAACTGCCAGATCCGTGGCTTGCCTAACTGGCTAAATATTGCTATATAAACACCATTTTTCTTCCATAAAATATTATATTTATTGAACCACTGAGCTAAATTCTGCCTAGCTTGATATACAAAATCAGCTTGCCAATCCTGAGATTAAAAACCACCAATTAAAAATAAATGGAGTTCTATCCTATGGTAAACAATTGATCTAGCAGTGAACATTGTTGGACATTAGCAACTCCACTAGTTCTATGCCCAGAAATTCTGTTATTGCTTCGATGATATCTATGGTATGGCTGAAAGACAGCAATGACATAGGAAGACCTCCTGATATCAGCATTCACAGGCAATGTTGGATAGGACCAATAGACTTATTTTGGGAAGTTCCTTCATTTAACTCCCAGTGCTATTGACTGGATATCATTGAAGCCTTCATTCTTTGAGGCGGACCAATCCAGAGATAGGTCATAGGAACATAGAATTTAAAGTGTTGTTGTTGTTGTTTGGTCATTCAATCACATTCAACTCTACATGAACCCATGGACTTTGTCCATGGTGTCTTCTTGGAAAAAATACTGGAGTGGTTTGCCATTTCCTTCTCTTATGTCCTCATTTTACAGATGAGGAATTGGGGCAAATGGGAGTTAAGGGACTTGTCCAGGGTCACACAGCTAGCAAGTGTCTGAACCTGGATTTGAACAGATCTTCCTGACTTCAGACTTAACGTTCTATCTACTTCACTACCTAGCTGCCCCAGAAAAGACCTTACAATACTTTAATTTACAAGTGAAGAAAACACTTGCCCGAGTTTGAACAGGTAATAAGTAGCAAAACTCACATTTGAACATAAATCTTCTAACTAAATCTTTCTACTGTCAGATGTTTAGAAGGAAGAATTTATTAAGTCCTTATATTGTGCTAAATAGCATCTCATTTGATCTTCTCAGTATCTATCTGGTAGGTAGATGTTGTTATTATCACCATTTTATAGTAGACAGAGGCTAAATACTAATAACTATCTATGGCTAGATTTGCACTCAGGTCTTCCTAACTCCAGGACAGTATTCTATCAAAAGCACCACCTAGCTGACTAATAAAGATAGAGATTTAGGTGACAAACACCTTGAGTCTTAATCCCTAAACAAGATTTAAAAAAAAAAATTAAAAAGCAACAATATTAACAGGCATAAAGCAAAAGCAACTATTTACAATAATTCTTAATTATGACTTTTTAGAAGTCTCTCAAAAAAGAAGAATAATTAAATTTTACATGCCAAGGAATAAAAAAAATAACAAGGCTTCTTCCCTCCTCTCCTACCACCTTTCGATAATTATCCTGAATTATCTTAAAGATCTTCCACACACATTCCATTTTTCACAAATGTCACTGCCAAAAGGAATTTATTCTTCAGAGGACCAGGCACTTGGCACCAGTGCCTCTGGGAACCCCCACAGCTGCAACAGACAGCCCAGAATTTTAGCTATCAGATTCCTGATTGCAAACCAAATAAATAAATAAAGACTTGATAGAAAAAGAAAAGAGGGTCTTTTGTGAATTAAGCACATGGATATGCAGATACTTTAGTGTTACAAAACAAGGTAGCAGGGATACCACATGGGAAGCCATAGGGTGAAAAAAATTAATAAAACTTCAAGGTAATATGGAGATAGGGAGAAAAGGTGAGAAGTTTTCAGCCCTTTAACTATGGAAGGGGACAGTGTCTCCTAACAATTTCATTGCAGAAATGTTTAAGTCTCATTCTCTTAGCCCCCTTGCCCCACCCCACAGGACTGAGTTCAAAACTAAGAGGCCATAAGGTATCATCAGGATTCCTCCTCACCCTGCGATGAGTGTAGAACAAGCCTTCTGGCTCCTACTGCCTCTTTGACCCCAGCTCTCCAGCTGAATGATAATGTTATCAAGTTAAACAACCATCCAATTCCCTTCCTAGCCAAGGTCAAATAGAATTCTGGTTGAATTCCATAGCTCTGAGATTCCAAAAAAATCTGTCCAACCCCAAAAGGGTTTACCCAGTCTCAAAAACCTATAAAGGGATATGAGATCTTCCCCACACATTAATAGGATTCAAGTGGAGTCCATTAAGTGAAGCTAGCTTAGAGGAGGCTTGCTTGTAGGAAGGCTTTCACACTTTTTGCTAATTTATAATTAGGCACTTAGTCACTAGGGTTGTGATGCCTTCTGGCTCTGAGAACTTTATATATACTCTGAGTTTGTATTTTGATTTGGGGGCTCACTTATGAGAAGGATCTCATAATTCCCTGGTTGATTATGAATGGCTGTATGTTCAGAGCTCCCTGACTGCTCAGGTGTGAAAGTTCTATCAATTCAGGGATGTATGTAAAGTGTATAGTTGACTCAGGCTGTCAGTGCCCTGTCTGTTGGTTTTTATTTCTCTGTATTTTCTCTGAAGTTCAGGGTGCTGACTTTTCCCCTGAACAAGTGAATGTAATTTTAAAAGGTTGTTTACCCCTTAAACAGCTATCTTTCCTAGTAAAGCAGATCTAATAACCTGTGCTAGCAGTCATCCTAGGTATGACAGTGTGATTGCTGCTACAGAAACCCAGGGACAACAATTATCATCCACACCTTTGAATTCCCAATGGTTTAATGTCATTCCAAACAGCCTTATGATTTGACTCTTTCGGAATATTATAATTCAAAACCAGTAACTGACCGTAAATTAATCTCTTAGTATTTGGGATGACCCTACTTTGGACTGGACATTCCAAGGATACTCCTGATTTTACTCCTCCACCTTAGGCCAAAAAATCCAGGACTATACTAGTCTCATCAAAGAAGGTCACGCTAACATGGGCAAAAATGGTTTCCCTTTGGTTTTGTATCTTCATTTCCTAGTACTGTACCTTGCATATAGTAAGCATCTAAAACATGTTTGCTTTATTGAAATTAGCATTTAATTCACTGTCATCTATGATTCATCTTTACTCACAAGAACAGGCTTGATGCCACTGTAGTATATTGATAATGGGAAAGGAAACCCCAGAAGAATATAGGATCAGGAGGAAGAGATTAATAGAAGGCATGAGAGATCAAGATAGAGTAATAAAATACATGGAATAGAACAGCAGAAAGAAAAGTCTTATCTAGTCCTTTCAAATAAAAAAATAAAAGGCTAATAAAAAAAAAACAACATTGTCCTAGTAAGGAATCTATTTTGCCTTTATGGGTTCAGAAAAATGAAATATTTTCTGAAACCAGTAGAACCATGAATGGATGCCATGAAATCAATCATAATGAATCCTTTACATTATAGACTCCTTGAAATCAAGAATTGTCTTTTGCCTCTTTTTGTATCTCCAGCATTTAACACAATGTCTAGCACGTAGTAGGCACTCACTAAATATTAATTGATTGAAAGGACAAGGAAAAGAGAAAGCAAGATTCTTGAGTCAAATCTCAAGTAACACTTCTCAAATAACTTTCTTCTGATTCAATCAGAAAAATACATTTTAAACCTCTGTCTTCACAGGGAAAATGACTTTTGAGCTAAAAGCAAAAAAGCCTGATAGATGAATTCAGAAGTACTTGAATGACTGAGAATTCAGGATTGGTTGCATTACTAGAAATAAAGAATAGTCTTTAATGGGTCATGTCAGTTTGGATGGGATTTGTCCTGGATCCTGTTTAACATTATTATCAACAACTTCTATGCTTGTTAAATCCACATATGGCCCAAATCTGGGAGGGATAGTTAAATGATCAGATGGCAAATAAGGAGATGACAAATAAAGATCTTAATTACCTAGAACATTGAGCTGAATCAAATAAAATGAAATTCAATAGGGATAAATGCAAAAAAAAAAAAACAAAACAAAACATGGGTTCAAAAAATCAGCCATGCAAGCACAAAATGGAAGGAGTAGAGAAGGTTAGATAGCATTTTAACTGAAAAAGATCTGGGAATCCTAGTGGACTATAAGCTCAATTTGAAGCAGTAGTATGATGTGACAAATGATGAAATTAATACAGACTTACAAAGACATCGTTTCCAGAATAAAGCATTGATAGCCCCTCTGTACGCTGTTCTGGTCAGACCACTTACGTGTAATGCGTTCAGTTATGAACACCATTGTGTCCTTAGGAATATTCCATTCATATCCTCAGAAGGCACATAGTCAAATTCGAGTATTTTCTGTGTCTTCTATTTCCCCAACCCTCTCAGAATAGCATTCTGTATCAGAACATTCCTTCTATCAGATAGTCAAACCTTTGAGACCAGGCTATTTCTTGGCAATTTACTCATTATTTCAGAGACTAATAAGTTTCTATCCACTTATCAGTGGATGAACAGCTCACAACCTTTTAAGTGGCTCACTGTGGTCTGTCCACAGTGAAGCCTCTTCAGCTGAAAAAAGAATGAATAAGACTTTATTATGGGAGGCATCTCCCTTCACTCCTCTTTCAAAGACCCTTCCTTTCTGGTTTATTATAGCAGCCAAGTAAGTCATTCAGACTTCAGTACATTTACCAATAAGGTATAGTGGAGGGTCTAAGGAGAAAAATACAGGGTCAAAAGGGGGGGGGGGGGTTAAGATTTACACTTGATGCCTTCTTGCAGGGCCATTCCAGAAAAGTAGGAAAGGTGCAGGGTAAATTTCAGTCTAGTCGCAACTTCATCTCCAATATTTCTTTGTCAGATAAATTATGCTAAACATGAACAACAAGGAAAGTATGTTCAGGGAGGAGATATCAGCAAAAGTAAATTTTCAGATAGAGATGAGTATGGAAGAGGGATGGTCAGGCTCTGGATTGGGATTTGTGTGCTGACCATTATGTATATAGAACCATAGGTTTAGGGGCGGCTAGGTGGCACAGTGAGTAGAGCGTCGGCCCTGGAGTCAGAAGGACCTGAGTTCGGTTCTGGCCTCAGACACTTAATGCACACACAAACAAAAACCTAGCTGGGTGACCTTGGGCAAGTTACTTAACCCCAATTGCCCTCCAAAAAGCAAAAAAAAAAAAAGAACCATAGGTTTATGTCTGGAAGGGAGCTCAGAGGCAATTTAGTTCAGTTCTTGTTTTGGAGTGTCTGAATTAATTTAAGGTAAGAAAATTAGGAGGCAGCAGTGGGATGGGATGGGGCAGGCAAAGTGCAGGCAAATGATGGCATTGGCTCCCCTGGTCATAAGGCCAGAACTGTCTTAGACAAAATGGTGATGCTGGACCTTTGTTGTCTTTGGCTCCCACCACCTCCCCAGTTCTCTTCCTTTCTACCATGAAAACTACTTTTTATGTCCTATAGATGGTCAATAAGTACTCTCTCTCCTATCTACCTTTGGTCAGTATCAGTGACTATACTCTGGAAATCAACAGGATGGGATGGGAAGGAGAACCTGAGGTCATCTATGTCCAACTCCTACAAATCATGGCTTCCATCTTCAGTATTCACAAAAAAATGGTCAACTAGCCTTTGCTTGAAACTTTCCATTGTAAGGGACTCACTAATATGCAAGATAGTTCATCCCAGTTTTTGACAGTTTCAACTTCTCTTAGGAAGATTTTCCTTCTGTTGAAATTGAATCTGCTTCACTACAACTTCCTTCTATTGATTCTGCACCTACCCCCCATGCCAAGCAGAATGAGGCTGCTTTCTCTTTTATCTGTAAAAGGAGAGGGAAAAAATCTCATGTAGGATGAAAGGAAGAGCTAGAAAAGCTAGGGAAAATGTCAAGAAAACAGTAGCTATGTCCTAGACTCTAGCTTCCCATCAGAAGTCAGTATTCTCAAGATTTGCATGGGTTCCAATAATCATATGGTTCCCATTCAGAGAAGCCCACATGTTCCCTTAGGCTGCACTGAGTTTCCCCAGCAGTTTTCTGTGAATGACTAATGATTCCCCCTCTTGACTGGATTGGGTAGAGAGAATGGTTTATTGGAAGCCAAAATAAACACATCATGGGGCAAGGGGTTAGGAACTGGGTGGAAAAGAGAGAGCCTGAATGTGGAAGTCATTTGGGAATGGATCTAAAAGTGCTTTATACCTGATTCAATTCCCTATTTTTTCCAATCTACTCTACTTCCAGAAATGTATTTCCTTTGAATCCATAATCATCTAATTTGATCTGTTATTTATAAAAAAGAATTAATGGGGAGTCATGGATTGTGGACTTGCATAGACAATTACCCCTCAATAATAGTATAAACCTGGGTGTAGCTGAGAAGGGGGCCACTATAAAGGGCATGATAACCTTTCAAGGCATCCTGAGCTAGCTCTCATGCCCTAATCCCACCTCAAATCTTCTTTAGGGTAAATGTCCCCTGTTTCTTCAAGCATTCCTCTTGACATGACCTCCATTTCCATCACCATCCTGGACACTGTCCTCTGGACATGTTTCAGCTTGTCAATGGTCCTTCTAAAATGCAGTGCTGAGTACAGGACATGGTATTCCAAATGTGGTTTGAGCAGGGCAGAGAACAATGGGTCTGTCACCTTTCTTGCTGTGGACACAAGACTCCTATTAATGCAAACTAAAATTGTATTAGCTTTTTTGGCTGTCACATCATTACATTGAGCTTGCAGGTCACAAAACCACTAGGTTTTTTTTTCCTTTTGCATGAGCTATTTTCTAACCAAATCTCCTCCCATTCTCTGCTCAGAAAAATGTAAGATTTCTGGACCCAAGGGCAGGGCTGAACATGTATCTCTATTCATTTTCCTCTTCTTGGCTTCAGCTCACTGTTCAAGCCCTTGTGACTAGGGTGGCTTTTTTGTTTGTTCATTTGTTGTACTTCTGAAACCCTCCTCAATGAATAGACAACATACCATTTTGCCTTTCCCCCCTTCAATTCTGTCACCCAGTGCCTTCGTTTTATCTCCTAGGTTAAACCCTATTTCCTGTACTGGAGGGAATTTGACAAAGAGGAGGATTATGAGGAAAGTATAGGGGAATGAGGGAATTCTGAGGAAACAAGAATAAAGGTGGAAGTCTCAAAGCCAGATATAGCCTTTCTCTCTTCCTACTTGACCTGCAGATGTCTTAGAGTCAGTCAAAGACATTTTGCAATTCTTCTTACTCCACAATCAATTTGTATCGATTCAACAAATGGTATAAAGGACTTGATATGTCTAAGGCACTGTACAAGAAGATATTAAGAGAGAAAGAAGGAGGAAAGGGGAGAGACAGACAGACAGACATATGTGCATAGCTAAAGCATTTTGAAAGGCTATCAGGTACTTTGGTAAGCACTGTAGATACGAGTATAAACAAACCACATAATCCCTGAGGACAATAAATGGAAGATCAGGAAATTGGGGGAAGGGGAGGATGATCCATAACAGTACGGTTAGAAGCAATCTGAGAAATTTAAGGAGACCAAGCCCCAATGACATAAAGCCAAAAGCTTGTGGATTAGAGTCCAGAGACCCAAGGGTGGTATTCACATGATGAAAAGGGAGAAGGTAGTAGTGATGATCCCAGTGTGGAGGTCATATGGCAGAGGAAGGGAGAAGGCTAAAATGGTGAGAATTTCATAAAACCCTTTCTGCAAAATCAGATTAGACAAAGGCCTATTCCATGTTAACCTTTTCCCAATAGGAGGGGATATTAAACACACACACACACACACACACACACACACACACACACACACACACACACACACAATGATGTCTATTTCTTAAAGACAATTACAATTAGTATTGGGACCCATTATCACACTGGTAGATTTTACTGACTGTTCCCTATGCTTGAAATCTTGTCCTTCTTCATCTCAGCCCCTGGACTTCCCTGCCTTCTTTCAAGTCAGCTAAATTTCTGTCTTTGTTTTTCCTAGTCTTTCTTAATGCAAATGCATTCCTTCTGTTGAATATCTCTATTTAATCCTTTATAACTTGTTCATACATAGTTATTTTCATGTTGTTTCCCCGTTAGACTACAAGTTCCTTGAGGACAAGAACAGTCTTTTGACTTTCTTTGTGTTCCCAGCACTTAGCACAGTGCCTAGCATATAATAGGGGCTTAATAAGTTCTTATTGACTAACTGACTCAAGTCATAGGTAGCTGGATTCAGATGGACCTGGTGAAAATGGAGTTGACCCAAGAGACTCTATGTCAACTTTGTGATTTCTGACAAGTCACTGAACAGCAGTATGATTATGTCTACAAACCTGAAAAATTGGAATGATAGCACATATCTTCAATCCTCACTCACAAATTTTGACATTTTATAACAATGCTGTGAGATCCCCAAAGCCCAGGGTTTTGAGATTTCTACCTCAAGGCTCAGTGCATACAGAGACCAGACAAAAATATTAAAGAGGCACATTGCCTCTGAAGGCAGAAGGCCTGGGTAAATATTCTGCCTCTTCCACTTACTATATATGGTCTTGGACAAGTCATTTAATCTCTCTGGGACTCAGTTTCTTTTTTCCTTTGCTTTTTGGAGGGGGGTGGGCAGGGCAGTTGGGGTTAAGTGACTTGCCCAAGGTCACACAGCTAGTAAGTGTTAAGTATCTGAGACTGGATTTGAACTCAGGTCCTCCTGACTCCAGGGCCGTGCTCTATTCACTGCAGCACCTAGCTGCCCCCAGGCCTCAGTTTCTTGAGGGGGTTATAACATATGGCTTCCAAGGTGACTTTTAGCTCTCTACCTGTAATGAGATAACATATTTAAATGTGCTTTATAAACCTCCAAGTACTACAGAAATACACACACACACACACACACACACACACGATATACATATATGCACATGCATATGCTGTATACATATAGCTAGCATTTCTGTGCAAATATATGCGTGTGTGTGTGTGTGTGTGTGTGTGTGTGTGTGTGTGTGTGTAGTGGGGAGATAAATCTGTATATACTGAGGTGGGAAAGGAAAGAAGGAGAAGGCAATGAGGGAGAGAGAGAAACAGAGAAAGACAGAGAGACAGAGACAGAGAGACAGTCATATAAATCCTATAAAAATTCCTATAAAATACCAGTGATTTCTGGTCTCTTCGCTCGGAGCCCACCACTAGAGGGCATTAGTCACATACACTCTAGAATCTATAATATATGCATTTTGTGTCATTAAATCTAAAGAAAGCTTCCGTTAACAACCATAAAAACTAGGAGGGAAGAGCAGGATTTTCGTCTCAGCTCTCCTGCTTTGCAAGTGATTAGTTTACCAATCATTGACATTCGCTGGCCAAGCACAGTGAATCTGATTCAACCTCCTTTTAGTTTTACTAACCTGCTTCTTCCAACTAACCACCACCCATAAGGTTGGGTAACTTTTTGGACTCTGGCTCCAGGTCCGTCCATCTAAACTGTAACCTTATCCTTTCTTTCATTCTGAAAGAGTTGATGTCATACAAACTTACTATTCAAGGCTTTCGAAAAGAACAGTTTAAATTGCTATGCTTCCTTTCCCAACTTTCCATTACCAGTCACCCAGAGGGTCTATGGAAAAGATACTGGGGTAAAGAACAGGGAGAAGGGAAATCACCTGAATTAAAATAGGGAGAAGAAAAATCTTCCCCAAATGCAGAGGTGAAAGGAAGCTTGAAAATATCCAATGTCACAAACAGTGACTCCCTTAAGGTCACACAACTAACTAGCCGTATGATTTTCAGCCAATTCAATTCAACAAGCATTTATTAAGCACTTACTGTAAGTAGAACAATATGCTAGGGAAATAAATTTAGAGATATCATGGTCTCTGACCTCATGGAATTTAATTAGAAAACAAAATAATACATAATAAAGGTATGACATTAGAAAATTACCTAAATACTTCTTTGCAATCTCTAAGAAGAAACAGGTGGTTAGCAGTTTGGGCTTTTTGCCTGTTTAGAGGGTTTGGGAGGGGGAGGAAATGAGGCAAAAATCAGTTCAGGGTGCATGGAGGAACTGACATAGGAATCAAGTTTTAACTGAAGTTCTGAACCAGGGTGTGTGTGTGTGTGTGTGTGTGTGTGTGTGTGTGCGTGCGTGTGTGTGTGTGTGTGTGTGTGTGTGTGTGTGTGTGTGTGTCTTGGACCTCTTCTCCTTCAGAGCCCTTTTCAGAATAATAGCTTTGAAGAAATAAAACAAATACATAGGATACAAGGAAAACCAATTATGTTGAAATATAGTTATCAATTTTTTTAAAGTTTGTGGACCCTTAAGTGAAAAATCTCTGCTTTAGAACAAAAGTAGGAATTTGACACCACAGTTCAAAAGGACCTGAATTTGAACTCACCTTCAGCTACTCTCAACATATGTCTATAGGGAAATGCCTTGATCTTTAGGGGACTCAGTTTCTTCATCTATAAAATGGGGTGTGTTAGAATAGAAGACTTCTAAGGTCCTTCCCAACTCTGAAATCCTATAAAGAGGGGAGAAGAAGATGTTCCAGACAAAGAAAACAGTGAGAGGAAAGGTAGAGAGTGAGGAAAGAATAGGGGGTGTTGGAAGAGCAGCAAGCAGTTCGGTTAGGCTGACGAAGAGTACGTGGTGAATAAAGAGCTAAGGCTAGGAATATTAGGGTGGCAACACATTGTGGAAAGCTTCAGGCAAAAGGGTTTGAACTCTATTTCATAGGTTACAGGGAAAGGCAAGTTAGTGGTGATCAGAAGAATTTTTGGATTTGTATCCCCCTACTGGGCAAGTCTTTTTTTTGCTATTGTTTTGCTTTTGTTCTTTTTGCTTTTTGGAGGGGCATTTGGGGTTAAGTGCCTTGACCAAAGTCACACAGCTAGTTAAGTGTTAAGTGTCTGAGACCAGATTTGAACTGGGTCCCCCTGACTCCAGGGCTGAAGCTCTATTCACTGCACCACCTAGCCACCCCCTGGGCGAGTCTTAAAGAAATCAGACTTTTTAGAATCAACAAGATGGCATTTATACAGCAAATGTATCATGTAAACTCTGTCAAATTATTATTGGATTTAGAGATTGAATCACTTAGTAAAATTGTGATGTTAGTGAAGTTTATCTTTAGCATTCCCAGCTTCCAGAGACCTTTTTCTCATTTCTTAATCCCCCTACCAAGCCTTTTCTCAGGAAAGGAGCTAAAAACCACAGAATTACAGGGCAGTGGAACATTGGTGCATGCTGAATGTAGAAGGACCCACATTAAGATGCAGAGATCTCCTTCAAGGAGAAGAAATTTTGTGTTGGCCTACCATAAGAGTGGGAGTAACCTTTTCCCATCGACTCTTAGTTATAACTAGCTGCATTTGAAAATTTACCTGAGTGAGGTAAAGTTGTTCTCTTTCCAATGATGGCCAGCATGAAGATTATAATTAACTACAGCAGGGACATCATGCAGTAAGCCTGGGGGTCCTATAACCCTGTCCCCATACTCTTAGGCACCATAGTCCCAAGAAACAGGCTTGGGGTTTTGTGTCTTGTTCTGTTTGACCTTTTCAGTTTTAGGTACAGGGTTTGGAGTCTGGAACTTGAGATAGGGTGAACTTATAGCCATGTATTCCAGGCAAGATGCTGTTATCAGCCCAATAGGGAAGAGCTAAGAAACCAGGATCCCACAATGCCAAAGGAGGTGGGTCTGCTTTATTCTTGAAACTTGGTGGGACCAATGCTATGTAGGAACTAAATTAAGATGTGAATCTAATCCCTCTTCCTTTCCTAGAGACCAGGGAGGTGTAGGGAAGTATCATGCACCCAAAGTATTGAGGGGGAAGGTTTAAATGTTAGTCCTTGTTCTTTCTTTCAAGTAAATATTACTTATAAACTAATCTAACCATTTGGTGGTTAATGAATATGGGTTCTTGGACACCCCAAATTTTGGGGGAATATAATCAGTAGGGGTTTGAGGAAATAGGAAGAGATATCCCAATAATCTCCTAAGGGTGCCAGAGAATGCTAGGGAAGTAGTGAAATGTAAGACTCCTGGCCCTAAGTCAGTGGGAGCTAGAGAAAATACCATTACAATAGAACCTCAGAGCAGGAAAGCATCCAAAAGATGAAAGTCAGGGGACCAAGGTTCCATTCCCAGAGATGTCACTTGCTAGTTGTAAGAATTTAAGTCATGGGGGGCGGCTAGGTGGCGCAGTGAGTAGAGCGCCAGCCCTGGAGTCAGAAAGACCTGAGTTCAGATCCGGCCTCAGACACTTAACCCACACAAACAAAAAAACCTAGCCGTGTGACCTTGGGCAAGTTGCTTAACCCCAATTGCCCTAAAGGGGCGGCTAGGTGGCACAATGAGTAAGAGCGCCGGCCTCGGAGTTGGGATGACCCGAGATCAGATCCGGCCTCAGAAAATGAGCACCCACGCATAAATGATGACTAGCCGTGTAACCTTGAGCAAGTTACTTAACCCCAATTGCTTAAAAAAAAAAAAAAAAGAATTTAAGTCACACTACTTCCCTGTGTCTTCACTCTTCTGTCTGTAAAAATAGGGCTAATACTATTTATATTGTGAGGTACAGTGAAGACATATGAAGCCAACCTTCCTTTGACACTCAGAGTCTCAGTAAAAATGACTTGCCCAGGATCACTCAGCTATTTGGTCTTTTGCTTTCCTTTAGGAAATTGTTGGCATCAGAAAGCAGAATATCTGGGGGCAGAGTGATCTCTGTGTTGCCAGAAACTCCAGAGAGAAGACAGTGGCATAATTTATAAGGTCACAAATTAAGATGAAGACCCTCTTAGCTGATCTAATCTTATTTTTTTTATAGATGAGGAAACGGAGGCTCCAATTAAATGGCAGCGCTGGAATATAGACTCTGATCCTTTCCCTTTCTCATCATAGCTCAACATCTTCCCCTTCATAGGCTGAGCGACTCCAGAGGACAGTCAAACATGTCCCTTTTTAAATAGTGAGGAAAAGGACACAGCAGTAGCTTGTTTCCCTGTGGGTATTCTACTTGGTGACCTGGCATCATGGGAATCTAGCTGGCTTCCCCACCCCATACCCCATGCCATATTTTCCCTTACCTTCCTTTCTAAAGTTTTAGCATGTGACCATTTTTTCTGGTCACCTAATCTCTTCTTCTAAACTGTCTGAGTCTCAGTTTCCCCATCTGTAAAAATAAAGATAATAATAGCACCTAGGGCAGTTAGGTGGTACAGTGGAATAGAGTACCCAGCCTGCAGTCAGAAAGACTCATCTTCCTGAGTTCAGATCTAGCCTCAAATACTTAAAACAGCTGTGTGACCCAGGGAAAGTCACTTTTAACCCTTTTTCTCTCAGTTTCCTCATCTGTAAAATGAGTGGGGGAAAGAAATAGCAAACCACTCTAGTACCATAGCAAAGAAAACTAAAAATTGACAAAGAGTCAGATATGATTGAAAATAATTGAACAACAACAACAACATAGGGTTATTGTGAATATCAAATGAGACAGCCTATTTAAAACGTTTTGCAAACCTTAAAGCTCTATATAAATGCGAGCTATTATTATTCTCTTAATTTCATTCAATTAATTATGTTTAGGCATGCCTTGCCAGAGGTGGGAAGAGACAAGTGCCTTCATTAATATAGTTTATTATGTGACTCCTAAAGGGAATGGAGACAGCTCAGCATAGAATAAAGGACATTTGAGTAACTGGTCCAAAGTCATAGCTTCCCCTCTCCCTCCTCCCTAAATAATTACCAGATGTATCAGTGGCTATTTTCTTACAGATGACCTCGAGGTTCCTTCCAGTTCAGCCTATGACTCAATAAAATTCCAATGTGCAGAACTCTAATGGTTCAGCAAATTGGTGTTGTCAGGAGTACAGTAAAGGTATTTTGGTTTTATTGGTAGGATTTATACTTGTAGTAATAATAATAACATTTATATAGTATTTTTCTGAAGGCTCTTTCATATCTACTATTATCTCACTGTAGCCTTACAATGTGGGAGATACGATGGCGAAATTAAACTCCACAAAACCCTAATTAATGCCCAGCAAGTAAAGTTATCTGAAGACAAAAGAAAGAAGGCTTACCTCCTGCCCCAAAGTATAAACAATTCCAATATCTTGTCAATTCTGTGACTACTGATACTATCTCAATCAATAAGTAGTTATTGGACTTTTATTATATGCTAGACACCATTTGAAGCACTGGGCTTACGAAGAAAGACAAAATAGACATGTGCTCAGGGAGCTTACATTCTATATGACATTAGCTAAAGGACAACATTGTGAAAGACAGAAAGAAACAGAGACTAAGAGAGAGACAGAAACAGATCGAGAGACAGAAATAGAGAATCCTGAAAATGTAATCTTGGGCATTTCATTCTTTCCTTGAAGCCTTTATCCCCATGTTTATAGCTCCTCAAAAAGAGATTTATGTTCTCATGCTAAATATGAGTGTCAAGAGATACAGAAAGATACTGATTAGACTGACAATGTGGTTTCTCCTATCTGCGGGCAACATCAGCCCTAATTTCCTTTTAACCCCATACCTTGTTTCAATATATCCACATCAAATAGATGAAGAATATCTTTTGTCCAGATTTCAATATGCATATGAATGAATACCCTATAAAGCTAGTATGTATGTCGGTAACAGACAATGCAGGTGGACAATAAGCCAGGCCCAGAGTTGAAAGGGAGAAGGAAAGTAACTTGGATTGCTTTCAGGAAATTACAAATCACTTTTACTGACCCCATGTTTCCCATAACAGCAAAGTCCCATCTTTTCAATACAAACATTTTATCCATGTTGCTCTAAGGCAGCAAGACCTAAAGATTTCCCAAGAATTATGGATAAGCTGTACATCGAGGGCAATGGGAAGGAGCAAAGGAAAAAGGGGGTGGTGGTGAGCAGCCCGCAACATATAATCAAGAGAAAACACTGAAGAAAAGAAGGAAATCAAAGACTTGTATTGCAGAAAGATAAAAGAGACCATTAATGTGATAGAGCAAAGGATGAAAGGTGGATAGCCAGATGGCTACTCTAGTGCCCTTGTCATGCTGGGAAAAAAATGAGGACGTTCTCCAGCATGCTGACTGGACTCCTGATGTTAAATTTTTTTTGGAATACTTGGATAAGAGTCACTCATGGATAGACTGCAATCTATATGATCGGAGGGGACATTGAAATCTATCCATTGAGTATTTGAGTACCTTCTATCCCCTTCTCCCAGTGGCCTTTGCCCGTTATCAGAATTAAGCCAGTATACTTGGTAGAGGAATTTTACTGACAGCCAGTTCCAGTGATAGCTGTCCAAGGGCAGTGAACCTACGGAAGGATGGAAAAGTTCATCATCAGTAGACTGGTCGCTAGATGATGAATTACTTAACCGTGACGAGCCATGAAACAAATTAAGCAAGTAGGTAACTGACTTTTCTAGGTCATCCCTTTTCTAGGCATGTAAGGTTGTGGTGACCCATATCCTAACTGCATTGCCTCTTACTGTATAACATCACTGAAATCATTGATCTTTGACAACTCTCATGTTGATAACAGTCCTAAGGACTGGCACCGACAAGTTAACAACTAGATTGTAACCTTCCTGAAGGCAAGAGACTATGTCTTCTAGTTTCTTATATCTCTCTAAGCACCTGGGTAGTTCCTTGTCCATAGTAGGTATTTAATTAATATCTATGCCTGGGTGGGGAACATATGGCCACCTGTGGCCTCAAGGTTGAAGGTTGCCTATCCCTGATCTATGTACTTTCTTTTGCTATTTACAGTCACTCTGAGTCAGAAACTCTGAGGATCTTCCCCTTCCCTCTTTTGTGAAGGCAAACTAGGTTATATTTTTTCCTCTATTCTTCCCTAGCCTTAAATGACTGAATGGGCATTGCCTCAGATGAACTGAGACCTGGGAAAGACCTAGCTTAAAAAAGGCTAAGGTCTCCCCATGCATCTTGGTCCATCATCAGTCATCTTGACTATGTCTTGCCACTGGACCCTAGTGACTCTGGAGGAGAAAGTGAGGCTGGTGACTTTGCACAGCCCTGCCTCACTCAAATCCAACTCACTTAGAAGTCAAGGCATCATTCTCTTGATGTCATTGGTCCTCTTCAAGAATGATGAACCAACAACAATACACTTCCTTTGAGGATTCTAGTGAGTGTTGAGAGGAGGATAGGTAGCACAATGGGTAGAGTGCTAGACTTGGAAGTCAGGGAAAGACCTGAGTTCAAATCCTACTCCAGATGCTTATGAGTTGGGTGATCCTAGACAAGCCACTTCATCTCTTAGCCTCATTTTTCTCATCTATTAAATGGAGGTTAGAATAGCACCTACCCCGCAGGGTTGTTGTGAGGATCAAATGAGTTAACATTTGTAAGATGATTTGAAAACGTTACAATACCATAGAAATGCTAACTATTGTTACCTAGTGAGTGCCCAGGACATTGCTAGGCAGCTTAAGAGTTTGCTGCATAGACTGACCTTCTCCTTATAGGGCTGACATTTAGAAGAAGACTCTCAGTGTGTATAACCCCCTTCAATCACCTGATCTTTCTGATTAAAGCTTCTACTAAACTGAGAGAGCACCATGACAAAAGGAGAAAGAATGGAGCAGGGGGAGGAAAGAAGGGTAGGGAAATGTTCACTGCCAGCCTCCTTTCTATTCCAGTACTTAATGTAGAGGTCATTTTGCTATGTCCTTAGAGTGAATTGAGTTAAATTACCTTGGTTACAATGAAAACCTTTTTGTCCTTACCTGGTAGCATTTACCGTCTCATCTGCTACAGATGTGACCCAAGTTTTCTTCCCTCCCCCTCAGGTTCCTTTGCCCTTGTCCCTAATAGTTCTTTTATCCAGAAACATAGGTCAGAACCACATTAACATACAAGCCCTGAAGTAAGTTATGTGTGCCAATGTTTACTTCTGTGTTTCTGGCCTTGAATTGTAGAGAAACCACGCTAACCTTTCTGATTCCAGCCTGCCTGATGCATAAGCTCCCAGACACCTTGCAGAATCTCTCCAAGCCCTCACCCTTTAGATGGAGTAACAGCTCAGCCTTGCAATGAGGCACACCCTCAATGCTGCTGCATCGACATCTATACTGCATCGAATTACCTCACCACCAGCCAATCCACACCTCCTGTGGCTCAGCACACGTTCTCCCTCTTCCACAGACGTTGCCTCATGCCACACACTGCTACTCGAGCAGGCTGTGCTTCGTGCCACAAGTCCAGGGTGGGGATGGAGGATGCGTTTGAAGGATAGAGACAGTCAGTGCCTCCAACGCTAACATCTTCTCCTGACCCAGGGTCTTCTAAACCAGATGTCCGATTCCCTTGGGCCACATTAACTCATTAACTCCCTCAGCAGAACACCTATGAATGAAGTAGGTTGTAAATTAAACCCTCTCCTTTCTTTCTACATAACACAATTCAGAGAGGAAAAGATGAGACATTATAAGGAGGCAGAGACAGCAATCGGCTTCAGGGCTACAAGACCTACCTTGACAATTTTACCAATTGCCTGTACAACTTTACTAGCCAACTCACCAAAGTTACTAGTAGTCATATCTCCCACTCCCGGAACTAATGAATATGCATAATATTTAAATCAGGTTATCTAGGATGATCCCCGTTAACTAAAAAGTATTGGTCTGAATCATATTCACTGCTTGGACAGTTCTAACATTGGATGGCTCTAAGCCCTCACAGCTCACAACCAAGAGAGCTGGATCAGGGTGGAGAAAGGAAGAGGAAGGAAAGTTCTCAGGGCAATCCAGCTGTTTCACCTTCCAGCCCCCATATTCTTCTAGTCTTGAGCACCCCATTTAGGAGATGTCCATGCATCATTCTGGCAGAGACTCTTGGAGGAATGTATTCTATCTTGATGTTAACTCACTTGAAAGAGATTTTCCTCTGGGCAAAACCAGAAATATTGCATGATATTTCTTTAAAAGAGAAGGGGGAGGGGGCACATGGGGGAAAAACATTATAAATCTTCACAGGGAATTGAATACTTTACACAAACACAGCCATCTAATGGTAATAATGACTCTACAGATGTGTCGTGTATATTTATTGTTAATAGCTTTTTCCATGAACCTAGGAGGGAAGCATGGTCAGGGAACACAAGGAAAAAATACTAATAAGGAGGAAAAAATGGGACAATTCAGGAGTCTCTCTTTCATCTGTCTCCTGTATAAGGGCAGAAGGGGTGTCCCAGGTTCAGAGGAAGACAGAAACAAAGCATTAAGAAAACTGCTGGCTTCCTATCTCTTTTGGAAAACATGGCATTTCCTTACCTAGAAAAGGGAGCAGTTCCTTCCCCACCCCCACCTGCTCAACAGAAGTGAAAAGACCACCACGGGAGACCATTGACAAGTGCCTTAGCTATCGCTGCACACTCAGCTCCTGTCCCTATTGGAGGAATTTCACTGTGAAGTTTGTTTCTGCCTTATTATCTGAATCCCTGGGTTTACCTGCCTTATAATGGAACATGTCAAGAAATTTGGTATAACAGAACCCTGATGGTTTCACTTCCCCCCACACAAAAAATATTTTATCCATTTTTGTGATTTAAAAATTTTATTTTATTTTTTAAATTTACAACAATCTATTATGATGGTTTCAAATTCTGATTTCACCACTTACTAGGTCGTGACTTCAGTTTCCCTAGACACAAAATAAAAACAATAGTACCTGTGGTACCAAAGTCACAGGGCTGTTGTGGGGCTTAAATTTATAAAGCCCTTTGTCAACTTTAAAGCAGTATGTGAATGACAGGTATTATTTTTGACCCTGGCCTTTGATTTTATCTGTGTAGGAAATTCCTGGTTTGGTAATGCCATAAATTCAGATCAGCAACTGGTCTACAACTTACTGCCTTCAGGAGATGTCTGTGATATTGACAGGTTAAGGGGAGACCATGTTTATCCAGTTAGTTTCAAAAGAAGGATTTGAACCCAAGATCTCCTGAATCTGAGGTCTGCTCCTTATCCACCAAGCTATGCTTACTGCTCTGCTGTCATTACTACCATTGCATCCATGAATGGTCTTCTCATACATTAAGGGCAAAATAACAATTATAAGCACATTATAAACAGAGCTGATGTTGGTGCTGCCAGCTAATATGGTCTGTTTAAAATGCTATCATAACTACATTAATGCCAAGGAACAAGAAACAAAGTGGATTCAAAGGAAGTTTTGTTTCATTTCGTTTTGTTTTGTTTCTAGAGGAGTCCAGTCCAATTCGAATAGAGCACTTCTCCCACCTTTCTTTCAATTGGCAATTATTAGATGAAGAGAGGCATCTCAGGCTGAGCAATGAGTTGCTATAACTGAGTATGAGGATATAACCACAATTATAGTTCCAAAGTAATTCCTGAAACAAGCATTGGGATTTTTTTTAAAAGAAGTGGAATAAATCTCCCCATGCTCAGCAAACACATGCTGCTGCCCTTAATGGGATCTTTGAATCAGCATTTTCCTCTATGGCCTGAGTACTTCTCTGGAGCAAAGATGCTGGTCATGATCTGATAAAGAGAAAACAGAAAAAAAAAACCTGCATTTCTTTGATGTATAATTTTTTTTAAAAGAAAAACTATAATCTTAATTTGTAAAACTAATTTGCTATTTAGCATTTCCCCCTTTCCATTGCTTACTTAAAGGGCAAAGCAAACATCTCTAAGATCTACTAAAAACTATTACAAGAAAAAGGCCATGTAGTCACTCTCAAAAGGCCCAGATTTTCTGGAAGAAATGTACTCTGAGGCCCATGTCAGTTACATTGGGTCAGTAATGTGGAGGTAGCATGGTACAGTGAAATCACTCATTCAGGTCACTTCTCTGAAGGGCAGCTAGGTGGTATAGTGGATAGAGCACCAGCCCTGAAGTCAAGAAGACCTGAGTTCAAATCCAGCCTCAGGCACTTGACACTTACTAGTTGTGTGACCCTGGGCAAGTCATTGAACCCCGAATGCCTTCCTTCCCCACCCCCCACTGCCAAAAGTCACATTTCTGTTTGTTACTTATCTTTAGGACTATGACAGCTTCTCAAGGTCTTATATTTCTCATTGATAAAATGAAGAAGTTGAAATAAATGACTTCCATGATGCCTTTCACTTCCAAATCTATGGCCCTATGATTCCTGTCTCTTACTAAGAAACTTCTTGAGCTCAGAAAATGTGTTTCCAATAATTAATAGTTAGCATAATTATAATAATGGAAAATACTTTGAGAGTTACAAGGTACTCAATATATGTTAGCTTCTTTGATCCTCACAACAACCCTGAGGTAGGTGCTATTACTATCCCCATTTTGCAGATGAGGACACTGAGACACAGAGTTAAGTAACTTGCCTAGGGTCACACAGTTAGTAACTGAGTGAGGTAGGGTTTGAACTCTGGTCTTTCTAACTACAGGTCCTATACCCTTATCCGCAGATTAATTAAGAGGGGAATTACTGAAGAACCAATAGGGGCAGGAAGGGAAGGGGACACTAAATCATTATTATAAATCATGGAATGGGAAGTCATCTAGTCTAATCTAACAGAAATGCTTAAGCAACAATCACACATGTTCAACCAATCTCTACTTGAATAGTTTCAATAACAGGAAACTCAACACACTATCACAAAGTCTAATTACATTGCTAAAATGATTTAGTTGTAAGTAATTTATTTTAATGGCCAAAAATCTTCTCCCTATAACTTTCAAACTTCGAACCACATAATCATAGAAACTAAAAATTGTGAGAGGACTCAAACTTTAATCACATCCCCTCATTTACCATCTATAGCTACATAGAAAACAAATCTAATTCCTAATCACATTCACTCAAATTGTCATAGCAATGTATTGAGCAAATGTGATGTTTGAGAACTCCCCCTTTTCTCAAGTATATAGAGGGACCATTATGCTTATTTTCACTTATAGGTTCTGGGTGTTGGCAGGATTATATGACCAGCACAAGCCAGAAAAACTCTCATGATGCCATGCCAGCAAGCAAAACTTCTAGGATATTTGCCAAAAAAATAGAAACAATTTGATAGGTCCTAATGCTTTCTTGCAGACATAGAATCATAGAACTTTATGACTAGAATTGGCTTAGTCCAATCCCTTATATGTTGGGAATTATAATCAGGAGTACCAGGAATACTTAAATATCAGGAAACAGTATCAGAAAAATTAAGTTATTCATATAAGATAACATTGTTCTTTCCATCACTGTCCCAGTCAATGATGAAAGCTGTTCAGTTTGGAATTTCTACTTAAGATACTATTTTTTAATGATTCTTCCACTCCTAGATGGCCTCTCTTATGTTGAATTTTTTTATTTATTATTTTATTCATTAAGTTATTTGAGAACCATTTTAAGCACCTACTATGTGCAGACTTCTAGGTGGTACAGTGCAAGGACTGAAGTCAGGAGAACTCATCTTCCTGAGTTCAAATCTGACCTTAAATACTCATTACCTGTGTGAGCCTGGGCAAGTCACTTAACCCTGTCTACCTCAGTTTCCTTACCTATAAAATGAGCTAGAAAAGGAAATGGCAAACCCCTCCAATATTTTTGCCAAGGAAACCCCAAATGAGGTCATGAGGACTTGGACATGACTGAACAATGTGAAAAGTATTGTAAGAGGATTTGTGACAGATATTACAAGTGATAATTCGTAACTTCCCTCAAGGCTTACTTAGATTGTTGAGTTAGCTGTTCCTTCCTTTGGAAGATTGGTCTTGAGCTAGACTTTAAAGTAGATTTGATATTTGGATGAGCTAAGGACATTCATAAGATCAGAGATTAGAGTCAGAAAAGACAAGCTGTTTATCTCCTATTTATACTGTATATATCTTGTATATCCATAGTTATTTGCATACTGTCTCTCTTCTGTTAGAATATTATATCTTTGAGGTCAGGGACAAAATTTTTGCATTTCTTTGTATCCCTAACACCTAGCACAGTGCCTGGGACAGAATAGGCATTTAATAAATAAATACTTATTGACTGAATAACTGATTCTAGTGGCCCATCCCTTTATTTTACAAATGAGGAAACTAAGACACAGAGCCATTAAAGGATTAGCCAAAAGTCACACAGTTAAAAAGTATCTAATTTATATCTACTTTATATCTAAAGTATAGAAAGAACCTTTGTCTTCATAAGCTATGTTCAGTACCCAATCCACAACTCCCTTTGCTTCTCTGGGAGAAAAGAATAGCTCCTTAAATGTACCCCTCCCTTGCTCTTCTCAGTCAGGTTAGATATTCAATTCAATAAATATTTAATAAGCGACTGTTTTATATAAGAGAGAAAATATTGGGGGAGGGGTATTCAGTAGGTTCACTATTTTGGGGTGAGGTAAGGGAAAGATGGGGAGAAAAATTTGTAACTCAAAATCTTGTGGAAATGAATGTTGAAAACTAAAAATCAATGAATAAATTGGAAAAAAATTAGTGACTGTTTTATGCAGAATAAGACAGTAAGTATTCATAAACATATCATTAATGTATCTATATACATACATATACATTGTGTGTGTGTGTGTGTGTGTATGTGTGTGTAATTCCCTCAAGAGGAAAAGGGGACAGCATTCATAGCCAAGTTTCAGACTAACCTCCATAAGGTTTTTTTTGTTTTGTTTTGTTTTACTTCCTACCAGGCCAGCCACTGGAGTCACAGTCCCTCTGCCTTAGCTGCCACCAGTAGGGTATCTGAATTCCTAGAAACTTTCTTGAACCAGGGGAGTCATAAAAATCCCTCCTCCATTAATCTCAGACAAAGTTAAAAGCAAATCTGTGTAAAAGATTATAGGCAAAGAAATTTACTGACTCAAATTACTTACTGTAAAATTATTTTTGTTTCACATAGCCCTCTTTGTCCCTGTTTGCTGAGAAAAAGAAAATCCTTATAGAAGAGTCTGAGTGTCCCATGTATGTGCTGTCTTTTTTCCACCAGTGGTATTGTCTCATTTAAATCCAATTCACGTGCAAAGTCAAGACATCAAACTCATGATGTCATTAGGCCTCTTCAAAACTTAAGAATGAACAAGAACATTGCTATACATATCTACAGTTTTCTTGGGGTTCGATTTGTATGTCTTTCCAGGAACGTTATCCTAAGAGCAACGAAAGGACCCAAGGAAAGTCAGCTTCCTAATCTCTAGTGATCTACCTGCTTCAATAAATTACTTTTTTTACATAAATTAATGGAAAATGAATTGAACAGAATCAGAAGGACAATTTATAAAATAACATCAATATTGTGAAGACATAGAACTTTGAAAAACTTGAGAATTCTGATTGATGAAATGACAAACCAAGGTTTCAGAAGAACCCTAATGAAACATACTATGCCCTCCTGAAAAAGATGAGATGAACCCAGGGTACATAATGACATATATACATATATAGTTACATATATACACATGTATCTATTTGTACATGTTTGCATATAGATACACATGTATAAATATATGTACTGTATATGTATGTGTGCAAGTATATGTGTGTCTACTTGTGTCTGTAGATATATGTGCATATACATGTGTATATACATGTGTATACATATGAACTACAGACATGGCCAATATAGAAATCTGCTTGACTATGCATATTTGTAACAAATGCTTTGTTTTTCAGTTTTGTTTTTTACTGAGCATGGGGTGAGAGAAAATAGATTTATATTCATGGAAAAAAATTAATTAAGAAATTTTATCTATTACCTAAGAGTGGTAGTCTCCTGGGCATTTCCTCAGGGAATGAATATGGAGCCCAGAATTGGCTTACCAGTTGGATGGAAGCACATAGGGAAGTACCACTGTTAGAATCTGGAGCTGTGGCTGGCAAGTCCACATCTTAAGATACAAATCCCTTCCAGGAACGTGATGGGTGCCAAGCAGGCATGTTGTCTAAACACTTGGCATCCCCTAAAATCTTAGAATATACCAGATTTCCAAGCTGAGAAGACAGCCAATATTTCATTACAGACACTGTTGTGCCTTCTGTAGCTATAATAAAGGTTGTTTGTTGGGTTGTTGTTGGGAGTTTAAAAAAAAAAGTCGTTCTCTATGGCAAATATCATCTTTATCTTTCCCATTTTATTTTATGTCTGTTGCTTGTGCAGGCTCTAGAGCTTGGCAAATATAATACATCACCAGAGTCTCTGGACCAAAGCAACATGCTCTTTTCTCACCTTACATATATCCTTAAAATATCTGAGAGTAGCACCTTATACTTATGTAATGCTTTTAGCTTTTAGGGTACATCTACATCTGTGTGACCCTGGGCAAGTCACTTAACCCTGTTTGCCCCAGATTTCTCATCTGTATAAAATGAGCTGGAAAAAGGAAATGGCAAACTACTTTAGGATCTTTTCCAAGAAAACCCCAAATGGGGTCACAAAGATTCAATATAATGGAATGGGAATTTGAAGATCTTTCCTGCTTCCCTGCTTCCCTGCCCCCTAATAGACCAAATGTAATCACATGGAGCCTGTGGTGGGAGGAGTTTGCTGAATGAGTGGTACAGGAAGCTGGGAGTCAGAGCAGTTAGAGCTAGAGGGAGGAGAAGATGCAGACAAGGAGACAGCTAGATATGCTTTGGTTCCCTGCTATGTTATGGTGTGTTAACTTCTTTGTTGCTATGATGAATTTGGTTTTCTGCTGTTGGGATTTGACTTTCTGGTGTCTGAATAAATGTTTTGCTTCTGTCTTCGATATGGAGAGTCTGTTATATTTTGTGATTCAGAACTATGCCAGCATATTCATAGTTGCCTTGAGTGCTGTGAATATTGCGTTAGTGCTACAATTGGACACAACTGAAATGACTGAACAACAGTAACAACATCACTAGAAGAACCAATGAGTTTGAAGAGATCCTGGAAGTCATTCCATTCCATTCAATAAACATTTAAGTGCTTTCTAATAAGTGCTAATATGTGCCAGGCACAGTGCTAAGTGCTGGAGATACAAAAAGAGCAAAAAATAATTCCTGTCCTCCAGGAACTCACAGTCTAATGAGGAAGATAACAGGCAAATAAGCTATAGTTTGGATATATAGGATATACTTGAAAGAGGGAAGGCACTAGAATGAATAAGGGATAAGAAAGTTCTTCTGTAAAAGAAGGGGTTTTAGTTGGGACTTAAAGGAAGTCAGTAGGTGGCAATAAAGTAGAACATTCTAGACATGGGGGACAACCAGAGAAAATGCCTGTTGCTGAGAGGTGGTACCTTGAAGTGAATAAAGATCTGGCTTCAGAGTCAATGAGATATAGATTCAAATCCCTCCGGCAAACTGACCTTAAGTAAGTCCTTTGACCTTTCAGTACCCAAAGCTATTCTCTAAGACTTTGAAATGTAGAACAATTGTCAATGTAATAGAGGAAATTTTCCCACTGAGAATTCACTACAGCAATGAAATAATTGATCAAGATTCCTTCCCTCTCCCCAAAATACCTACTTTGTGTTAGATGCTTGGATTAAAGACATAATATCAAACATATCTTGTTTTCAGGGAACTTACATTATACTAGAGTGAAATATAGTCTATTAGTAGGGATCTTTGTATAGAATGAATTCAGAAGTTATTTTTATTTGAGTTTATGACCAAAATCAAACCGGGTCACCATCACCATAATTTGGAAGCAGCCTGCAATGTAGGGAAAGATCCAAACAACACACAATAGGAGTCTTTGAGGAGGGAGAAGATAATTTCAGCTGGTATAGTCAGGTAAAGATTCATGGAGAAGATGGGCATCAAGACTGAAAAGTGAAGTTCAGAAAGGAATGTATTCTAGGTAAAGAGGGTATCTTATGTGAATGTAAAGAAGAGGTAGGGGGCAGCTAGGTGGCACTGTGAATAGAGCACCTGCCCTGGAGTCAGGAGGACCTGAGTTCAAATCTGACCTCAGACACTTAACACTTACTAGCCATGTGACCTTGGGCAAGTCACTTAACCCCAATTGCCTTGCCTTCCCTCCTCTAAAATAAAGAAGAAGAAGAAGAAGAAGAAGAAGAAGAAGAAGAAGAAGAAGAAGAAGAAGAAGAAGAAGAAGAGGAGGAGGAGGAGGAGGAGGAAAAGGAAGAGGAAGTAGGTGATTATATGCTGAGATTGGAGAACAATTAGTAGTTTTGTTTGGCTGAAATATGCACCTTAAAGGGCTATAGATGTGTGGATTATTATTTCTAGGGTTAAGAAAGGGTAGCACACACTTTCCCATATGTATCCCTACTGGCATAAACAGAAATACATAATATATTTTTGCCTTTCTTTGCAAAGAAGAACAAGTCACAAATGAACAGAGAGAGATTGTTATAGAATTTGCCTCCTGGGGAAATGCCACCACCTCAGAGATGGGATAGAAAAGCTAAATAGCAACACTACTCAAAAATTTAGTATGATTTGAATCTTTTAAGACATTGCTTTATGTTACATCCAGATGATGGAACAAAGCACCTAAAACTAAAAGAAATTTTGGAAGGCATCAAATGGTGGTAAGCATAATATTTACTCTCATTTCTAATAAGAATAATTATCTAGTTTCTCAACATAGCATATTAGAAACAACAAATTAGAAGAAGGGGATTGCTCTAAGTAATCATACTGACATCATATAGTTGTTATTATTCATTCTTATCCAACTCTTTGTGACCCCATTTGGGGTTTTCTTGGCAAAGATACTGAAGTGGTTTGCCATTTTTGTCTTCATTTCATTTTATAGATAAAGAAACTGAGGGGAAAAAAAGGATTAAATGACTTGCCTAGGGTCACACACTGTCTGAGGCTAGATTTGAACTCAGGTCTTCCTGACTCCAGGTTCAGCACTCTATCCATTGTGTCACCTAATTGCGCCTATAGGATATACAGAGGCAAGAAAAGATTCAAGAAAACTAAAAAGAAGAGAGATAAGAAATCAAGAGCCCAGAAATCTGACATCATTTATTGTGGGAGAAACAGCTCTACACACCTTGTAACTCCTAGAATATCTCATATTGCAACATAGTGCAATGACTGTTATTCATAGTGATGACTGAGTCATGAGAAAAAAATAAATTATTTTCAGTATTCTTTGTTTAAAAGAAAAGATTGGCAATGTGTGATTTATTTTGGAATGATTTTCATAAAAAATAACTAAAGTTTAAAAAAAGGTTTATCATCTAAGTGAGAGAAACCAGTTATCTAGAAAATAAGTATTATAATTTTGTGGTGGCCTAGAATTGGAAAGGGGATGCTCATTAGAATGGCTGAACAAGTTGTGGTATATGAATTTAATGGAACACTATAGTGCTATAAGAAATGATGAGCAGGTGGACTTCAGAAAAGCCTAGAAAGATGTATATTAACTGATGCTGAGTGAAATGAGCAGAACCAGGAGACCATTGTACACAGTATTAGTCACATTGTGTGATGACAGACTTTGACAGACTTAGCTCTTCTCAGAAATGCAAGGACCTAAAACAACTCAAAAGACTTACGATGGAAAATGCCATCCACATCCAGAGAAAGAACTATGGAGTCAGAATGCAAACTGAAGCATACTATTTGCTCTCTTTCTTTATTTTGTTTTGTTTAATTTTGTTTTCTCATGGCTCCTCCCATTTGTTCTAATCCTTCTATACAACTAATGTGAAAATATGTTTAATAACAATGTATATGTAGAGCCTATATAGGATTGTACACTCTTTCAGAGAAAGAGAAGGGGAGGGGGGTGGAGAAAATTTTAAAATTATAATGTGAGTGTTAAAAACAAAAAATTAATTAATTTATAAAAAAAGAAAATAAGTATCATTGATACAGAATTCCATAGGTCTTTAAGGATCATCTAGTCCAATTAAAATATGTTACCCAGTGAGGTTAAGTAACTTGCCCAAGGTCACTTAGCTAATAAATGACAGAGGAAGATTTCAAACCCAGATCCTCTGACTTCCTAAATCCAGCATTCTTTCCTTTATACTGCAGTACTGTTATTTTCCAATACCACCAGATAAAGGTGTTATTAGAGCAAATTTGGGGAATGTTTGTATCTTTACAGAAGCATTAGTTAGTGAGAAGGGGACAGCTATAGCATGAAGAAGAGGAAAATGAGGGAAATTCATTCCTTTCAGAACCCAAACACAATCCTCCTCCGACACAACTACTACTGTCTCCTTGGAATTCCTCTAGTTCCTTGCCCAGTGATGTGGTGGTACTATGCAGTTAAAGGCCCAGAATATAACCACTATTATGATACATTAACACTGGGCACAAAGAAAAAAAGAAGCTCCAAAGTGCTCTTCTTCTTTTTTTAGGAGGGTTATGACATCTTTCAGAGGTGATCTCATTATGTCTTTCTTCTTGCAAGCTTATCATCTGATGGACTTCTTGAGAAGAAAAGCCTAGCAATTGTGGCTCTCAGTCCCAGGCAGCATATTGCTATTAACCCAACTTTACATGTATAAATTGTCTAATTATTCTGGCTAGAATTCTCTAAATGCTACATCTGGTGCTATAAGCTAATGTCATCCTAGGGGGGAATCCCACAGGAACATATAAAATCCTAATAAATACACAAAATATGTTTATACTCAGTAATCTCATAAAGATGGATTTGTCATTTGTTCAAAACCTTTCAGTAAAGAATGTTTGCTGACAGCTGGAGGAAAGGGGGAAACTATTGGGCCCAAACTGTCCTTCAAAGAAAAAGGCAAACTTGGTCTTCCATATCAAGGCCATGGAACTTCCAAATTGAGCTCAGAAAACAAAACTTATAAGAAATCAGAAATGTTCAACCCTCTTGCATTCTGCCTCTAACAGATGCAGGCCCATATATATAGGCAAAGGTGTACATGCCGAAACAGCATACTTACACAGAGTATATAGCAACCCATGCAATATGATTGAGGAGTATGTAGCCTGTCTCAAAATTATCTTCTGCTTCTTGCCCATAATCCAATAAAATGTAAGTTTCTAAAGGGCCAGGGCTATTTTCTTAGGTTTTATATTCCCAGATATCTAGTATAGTGCTTTGTACACATTAGGTACTTAATAAATGCTTAATGAATTTAATTAAATCCAGATTCCCAGAGTCAGTAATAACTCAGAAGCAGTGTGCTGCTGTGGAAAGAACACTACATGTGAATTCAGAGGGCCTGGAATTGGAATCCACTTCTATCCTTTATAATTATGTGACCGTGAGCAATGTTGAACCTCAGATTTCTCTTCTGAAAAGTGGAAACAATAATATTTGACAAATTACCCACTTCCTTTCATAGGGTTTCCCCAAAGATCAGCAAAGATAATGTATTTAAAGTACCTTGTACTCATAAAGCACTATACATATATATATATATATATATATACACATATATGTAAGCTCTTAATAGCACTGAGCAAGCCAGGTGGTGCAGTGGATAAAGAACCAGAGCAGGAACCAGGAACACATCTTCCTGAGTTCAAATTTGGATTCAGACACTAGCTGTGTGACTCTAGGCAAGTCACTCAATCCTGTATGCCTCAATTTCCTTGTCTTTAAAAGGAGCTGGAGAAGCTGCAAACCACTCCAGTATCTCTACCAAGAAAACCCCAAATTGGGTCACAAAGAGTTGGACATAACTGGAAAAGTAAACAATTGAACAACAACATCAATAGCATTAGAGTATAAAGTGAAAGTGAGAGATACTGTCTTGAGAAAGCCACAATTAGGATGCTATTGCCACAAATTAATTTCTCCAATTAGCTAGTGGCCCCCTTGGTGTCAGTTTAATAGAGATAATAGGGCACTTGGGCTACAGATGCAGGAGAAAATATAGGTAATATCTTATGCTGTGTCTGGAAGATTTACTCGGGGACATTTTTGTCAGGACTGTAGGGCAAAAGGTGGATTCAGTGGGAAGGGAATTAAATCGGTACTTCCCCTAGCGGTTATAAGTAGTCAGCTATTTAGAGGAACCTAGATATGGGCTGGATTAGTTTATATGTCATGTAGTGGTGATCAGAGATGCAATGAGAATGATGGGAGGATGGGGGTGAGATAAGGAGATAGAAAAGGTACTTGGAGATACATACTGGGACATGATACTCCAAGCTAAAATATGGCAGGTCATTTTCCATGTTGGGATAAGATTTATCATATCAACAAGGCCCTGAGGGCGGAGGGAAGAGGAGACAAAGAAACCAGATCAGGGGGACTAGACCAAAGACTCTAGATCAGGAGGGAGTGCCTAGGTTGAAAGATAGCTGATGGAGACAAGGCAAGAACCAAAGAAGAGTGTATACAACAACAAAGCATGGCCTTGGATCAGCCCTGGTAATTGGTAATAGCAAATGTTATCAAGGAAGAAAAGGACTTCTTTTTGCACTTGAAAGAATGGAGGCTGGGGGAGAAAGAAGATAGCAGGACTTGAATAAAAATTTCTTTCGTAAAACCTTATAGGAAAGCAGTCTCTCTAATAGTCAAGGTAAAATCCTAATACAATGACTTTCTGTTAGGGACAGACAAGTGGTTCAATGGATAGCACATATTGGATAATATTGTAGAGTTAGGTTGGACTTGAGTTCAAATCTGGCCTCCAACCCTTACTAACTGTGTAACCCTGGATAAGTAATTTCATTTAAGCTTCTCTCAGTCTCAGGTCTCTCATCTGTAAAAATTAAGATAATAGTAGCACTTACCTCACTCATAGTGTTGTTGTAAGGATCAAACAAGATAAACGTGTATATTTTGCAAACCTAAAAGCACTATATAAAGACTAGTTGTTATAATTGTTGTTCAGGTTGTTGAAATTGTGGGTTGTGGAGAAGCATTACATACTGAAGTTATTTCCCTATTCTAGCAGATGGATCCTAGAAACAGCTTTTATGGATTAGTTATAACAAATTCTATATAATGACCAGTTCTGAATAGCATGTTTTTTTCTCTGTTCCCTGTCCATGTCACAGTCACTCTGTACAAGAAAGAACTTGATAGAGTGCTATTTATATTATAAATATTATAAAGGAGCAGAAGAAATAAGAGCAGAGGCAAAGCTAAACTATTTATGCATCTATTCTTCTACTATCAAGCATCAATTAGTCATCAATACCACTAACCCCCCCCCAAATATTTATAATTACTAATTCCCTCTTAAATCCCAAGTCACCACCAATGGAAAATATCACAAAAAAAAAAAGACTCAAAGTGAGCTCCTAAATCACTGGCCTATTGCTTTGGATTAGTTGGTGTCTAAGGGCCATTCATTATTGTTTAGTCATTTTCAGTTGTGTCTGACTCTTCCTGACCCCATTTGGGGGTTTTCTTGGCAAAGATACCATAATGTTTTGCCATTTCTTTTCCAGCTCATTTTACATATGATGAAACTGAGGCAAACAGGGTTAAGTGACTTATCCAGGGTCACATAGCTAGTAAGTGTCTGAGGTCATATCTGAACTCAAGAAGATGATTTCAACCCCAGTGCTCTATTCACTGAGCCACCTTAGGGTGCTTCAAATCTTCTTGTTGTTCATCCTTCATTCTTGAAGATGACCAATGACATCAGGACCTCTTGACTTACATGTGAATTGGATTTGAGTGAGGCAGAGATGCCCAAAGTCTTCAGCCTCCCTCTCTTCTCCAGAAAAAAAATGGCAGTGGGGTGTATGTCCCACCTCTTTCCCCTACTGGGTTCAAAGTATACATGTATCACTGCAGAGAATCTAGGTATGATGCTCCATTTCCTTTCCAGGTCCTGTGGGCTAGGATTGTGATTTCTAGCAACATGTTCATTGAACAAAATTCCATCGCTACAAAACAACTTAATGTTTTCTGGAGTTTATGATAAAGGGATTTTATCTATATTAATAAGCAAAAAACAAAATTACCAGAATTAATGTATTGAGAGGTCAACATTCATGACTAGTTAACTTAAAACGGGAAGGTAGTTCTTAATCCTAAATTCTGGCCAGTAATCTTTGCCAGATGAGATATGTTACAGAGCCAAACTAACTACCCAAACTATCTGCATACAAAATACACCCCACTTTAGGAGGTCTAGGTGCGAACTGCTCTTGTGAGAATGAGTAAATGAGTAGGTGTTTTATATATATATATATATATATATATATATATATATATATATATATATATATATATACATATATATATTTATATATATTTGAAACATTTAATCTTAAGACCTCGAATTTCAGATCCATTTCCTTCCTCCCTTGTCACCCATACCCTCTGGGAAGATAAGTAATTCAGTATATGTTGTACATGTCTAGCTATGCAAAACATTATCATAGTAGATATATTGTACAAGGCTGCTTGTAATTCCCTCCCACTCATCCCACCCCCCACCTGGTCCATTCCCTACATGATCCTGTCCCTCTTCTATAGTGGGGACTTCCAACCTCCCCTCCCCCCAAGGATGCCCTCCCATCAATCATCCCTCCTCTCATCCCCCTTCCCCCTATTCTGCTGCAGGTTGAGATATCCCATTTAGTATGTATGTCATTCTCTCCCTGAACCAAATTCAATGAGAATGTGGTTTCTATTCTTCCCTTCCCTGCAGCCATTTCCCCTTGCTTCTTCTACATGAGATAGTTTACCCTACCCTGTTTCTCCCCATCTCCTCTTGCCACTTTCCTCTCTCACCTCATAGTTTCACCCCTTAAGTATCATTCCTTCCCAACAAATTCAACCTATGCCCTCTCTCCATGTATAATTGTAAACATATATACACACATTCACATATGTATTCATATGACCATACACCCTTCTTCCATTATTTTCATACTGAGAAAGGTTTCATCAGTCACAGTTATTGTTTTTCCATGTAGGAATGTAAATAGGTCAAGTTTGATAAGTTCCTTTTGATTTCTTTTCCCTGATTACCTTCTCAGGCATCTCTTACTTTTTGTGTCTGGATGTCAAATTTTCTATTCAACTCTGGTTTTTCCTCAAGAATGCTTGAAAGTCCTCTATTCCACTGAATGACCATATTTTCCCCTGAAACAATATACTCAGTTTTGCTGGGTAGGTGACCCTTGGGTTCATTCCCAGTTCTTTTGCCCTCTGGAATATCATATTCCATGCCCTTCGATCCCTCAGTATAGAAGCTGCCAGGTCCTGGGCTATTCTGATTGTGTTTCCACAATATTGAAATTGTTTCTTCCTGGCTGCTTGTAGGATTTTCTCCTTGATCTGGGGATTCTGGAACCTGGCTATAATATTCCTGGGAGTTTTCTTTTTGGGATCTTTTTCAGGAGGTGATCGGTAGATTCTTTCAACCTCTATTTTGCCCTCTGGATCTAAAACATCAGGGCAATTTTCCTTGAGAATTTCTTGAAGGTGATTTCTAGGTTCTTTCTTTGATCATGGCTTTCAGGTAGTCCAATAATTTTTAAATTGTCTCTCCTGGATCTATTTTCCAGGTCAGTGGTTTTTCCCATGAGATATTTCACATTGCCTTCTAATCTTTCGTTTGTTTGGATCTGCTTAACAGCATCTTGATTTCTCACAATGTCACTAGCTTCCATTTGCTCCAGTCTAACTCTGAAGGAATGAATCTCCTCAGTGAACTTTTGAGATTCTTTTCCATCTGGCAAATTCGACTTTTTAAGGCATTCTTCTCCTCATTGCCCTTTTGGGCCTCCTTTGCCATTTGAGTTAGTCTATTTTTTAAGGTGTTGTTTTCCTCAGTCAGGCTGTTGACCCTCATTTCATACTTTTCCTGCATCCTTATCATTTCTCTTCCCAATTTTTCCTCCACTTCTCTTATTTGATTTTTAAAGTCCTTCTTAAGGTCCTCTATGGCCTGTAACCTGCTCATATTTTCCTTTGGGGCTTTTGGAGGAGGATTTCTGACCTCACAATCCCCTTCCTGTTCTATGCTTCGATCCTCTTTGCCCCCAAAATAGGAGTCTAAGGTTGCATTTTTCTGTTTATTTTGTTTCCTTTGCCCTGACATGTTGCCACTTAATTACTTGACTTTTGGGTTTATTGCCACAGTAGAACTCTGCCACTAGACAGGAGAGCTTTCGGCCTGAATGTTGGGGTCTTCACAGCTTTCTGGCAAGCTGGATACCCACCCCAGACCTCCCCCCACCCAGATCACAATCCACATCCAGGGAGGTTAAAGCAAGAGAGATTAACCCCGAGACTGATCGCTGGATCTCCCTACAGTTCACAGGACAGGAGCTGGAATTGCCACTGAAAACTACAAAATGATATGTCTCCTCAGCGGCTTCTAGTCCCCAGGAGAGGTAGCCAACGCATTCCCCAAATACTGGTCCCAAAGTCCATAGGGCACTAACCTCTCACTTTGTCCTAGGCATATCTGAGTTGATAATTCTGGAATTGCTACAGCTGCTGGTGTTCTGGGGTCCCTCCAGCCAGCTGCTGGCCTGGCCGCCCTGGGGCTAAAACTGTGGCTCATGCAGACCTGGGCTTGGCTCTCCACATGCTGTGCTGTTGGCTCCCAGAGCGCTGTGCTGGTCCTTCCTGCAGGGCTGCTGGGCTGTCCTCAGCGGGAGGTCAGCTTCTCTGTGTCGTTCTGTGGGTGCTGGGGCTCCAGAAGTTGTTCAGAGTCCCCTTTTACATAGTTTGGAGGTGATCTGGGGGGAGAGTGCTTTGGACGCACTGTTTCTACTCCGCCATCTTGGCTCCACCCCGAGAATGAGTAGGTGTTTTTCCTGTGGTGATACTAAATACTTAGTTACCTCAAGTTTTGTTTTGTTTTGTTTTGGGGGGGGTTGTGCTATGGCATTCCTGGTACTTGCAGAATGGTCAACAAATAGCAACCATCTAGTAGCATTGAGGATTATAATACTAATGATAGCAATTATTTGTATTTCCATTTAGGCTTATATTTAGTGGCTTAAGGTTTTGCATTCTCTCATTTGATCCTCACAAAACACCTTTGATGTAGATACTATTATGATATCTGTTTTACAGATAAGGAAATTGAAGGTCAAATAGGTTAAGCTACTTGCCCACTGTCATAGCTAATAAGTGTAAGAATTCAGATTTCAATCCCTATCTTCCTTACTCCAAGTCCAACACAGTGTCCAGTACACCTTCTTGAGGGCAATTAATGTTTGGTTTTTCAACTTTGCATCTCCAAGACCCAAAACAGTGCTTTGAACATAGTGAGTCCTTGTTGACATATGCAAAAACTTTAAAACCTTTCAAGGCAGAAATTTGAAACAAAGGGTTGGGGTTACATCCAAATAGAACTTGGGGAGTTTTGTTAGGGATATTTTTTGTTGTTTTTTTAGAAAGGAAGACTCTAAAACAATGGTGAATAGTTACAGTTTGTCAGTCATTAAGCAAGGAAGTACAAAGACTTTCTAACATTTTTTTTGGCTTTTTGGAGGGCAGTTGGGGTTAAGTGACTTGCCCATAGTCACACAGCTAGTAAGTATATCAAGTGTATGAGGCCAGATTTGAACTCAGGTCCTCCTGACTCCAAGGCCGGTGCTCTATTCACTGTGCCACCTAGCGACCCCAAGACTTTCTAACCCTAAGTCAAAAAGGGGCTTAGAACAGAAACACTACCTTTGTTTAATCCATATTTGAGTCCATATAAAGAAAAGTATATATATACACATATACACACACAAACATATATACACACACATACACATGTATATACATAAATATATGCATGTGGGTAGGTATATGTGTGTGTGTGTGTTTTGTGGAGAAATTGGAAAGACTTTGACACTGATAGAATATAAAAAGCTAGAGAGTGAAGAGTGAAGTGATTCTAAGGCTGTAAAGCTGGGACTGGAAGGATGGTGGTTCCCTCAGAACAAATTGGAAGTTAGGGAATGGGGTGGATGGATTTGGGGAAAGAGAGGGAGATAATGTTTTGGACATACTGAATGTACAGTAGGCAGTTGGTGATATGAGAGTTGAGTAAGTAGTTCAGGGTTTCATCTTCACAGAAAAGATCATCAGAACCCCTGGGAAATATTGTAATAAGAGAAAGAGGAGGGCTCAAGTCAAAGCCCTGGAGTACAGCCAGACATAGTGGGGATGAAAAATACCCAGCAAAGGGTGCTGAGATGAATTTACAGCATTAGAGAATTATCTGGGCCACATGGCCACATAACTAGAATGTGTCAAAGGGGGAACTAGAACCCAGGTCTCCCTAACTCCAATTTGTCTGCCATGCTTTTCACATAAAGTTAGGATCAAAGAATAGAGGACATCGGCATCAACAGTCTGCTTTGACTGAGTCAAAGTTGGAGAAGACATGCTGAAAGTTCTTTTGGGTTCCAACAGCAGACGAAGCAACACAGGGAAACCCTATATTCAAGTTAGAAAGGGTACTGGTGATATTCTTAGGATCAATGAACTGGAGAAAGCTGACTGCACCCTGGGGGAGGTATTAACTAAATCTATTTCATCAAAATCTATTTAGCCTGTCCTTGCAACATGTTAATGGAACAAAGGAGTGGCTAGGCCTTGCTCTGACTACTTCAAGTTATGCAACAGCTTCTAGTTTTCTTGAAGAGGGCAATGGCTACTGACACAAATAATTACCCACCCACTTTTAGCTCATGAAGATGTAAACGACCACTTTGAGGCAACTTTAAGAGGCTTTGAAGGAAGTTTACTTTCCATTACCACTCCCCAATTAGGTTGTTGGTTTTTTGAAGTCAGACACCATCTTCCTCATTTATATTTCCCATCTCCCCCACCTTAAACCACAGAAGACAATGTAGTACATTGCAAATACCAAGTACTCCATACATGTTTCCCAAATGATTGACTGTAGGATATGAGAATTAGAAAAGGGTGTCTACGTATTTATTTGCTTGTGTGTGTGTCTTTGTGCATTAGTGTTAACATGGTAATAGAGACAATTATCTGTTATTTCTGAGTCCTGTTATCCTCCAACACTACTCCCTGGAGTCCAAATAACTGGCAACACTAAGCAAAACAGAGAACATTTAGGAGACTCTCACTGATTCTATCTCTCTCCCTGTCTGAGCCTAGTAACAAACTGGCAGCTCTGACCACACCTGAAGCATTTCAGCTTCTGGATTCAGGTTTTCTCCATGAATCAATTGGCAAAGCCCAAATGAGTAACAGATTTTTTTTTAATGGGAGGTAAAAGAAATCATGGAAGCACTAGGGAGAGAAAATTTTAAGTTGCTTCTGTTTTGAAACTTGTATTTTTTCATCCCTCTGTAAAAGAATTGGAATAGTTTCCTCACCATTCCAGATCCCCATCCATCCATGGCCCTAGTGGATGGGATTCTGCCAGCATCTAGTTAACTACTACTAAAGAAGCCCAATTATTATAAAATTTAATCCCCAATGGTGCCATTATGCTGCCATCTCTGAATTTTTAATTTTGATAATGATATCTCCACAGCTATACACACCCATTCCCTAATTCCCAAAGGGAATGCCTAAAGATTCCTCCCTTTCCTTTATTACAAGACCCCCAAGTCTTTTTGGGGGGTCTTTTTTGGAGGGGAAGGCAGGGCAATTGGAGTTAAGTGACTTGCCCAAGGTCACACAGTAAGTATTCAGTGTCTAAGGCCAGATTTGAACACAGGTCCTGACTACAGGGCTGGTGCTCTATTCACTGCACCACCTAGGTGCCCAAGACCCCCAAGTCTTGCTCAGCAACCCACCTCAAGCTATTAGCAAGCTGCATAGGCAGTTGACTCAGTCAGTTAATAAACATTTATTAAGTGCCTATTATGTACCAGGCACTGTGCTAAATACTGGGGAGAAAATGAAAGATAAAGACAGTCCCCACTCTCCAGGAGCTCAGGGTCTAAGGGGGAGACAACACGCAAATAATTATGTACAAACAATCAATATGCAGGATAAATTGGAGATAATCAACAGCAGGAAGACATATATTAAGGGGGATCAGTAAAGGCAATGAACAAACCACTGGCCTTGGAGTAAGGAAGACAAGTTCAAGTCCTGCCTCAAACACTAGCACTTTAAAGTCACTTAACCTCTGTGAGCCTCACTTTCCACCTTTGGAAAATAGGGATAACAGATGCACCTACTTCCGAGTGTTATTATGAGGACAAATGAGATAGCATAGGTAAAGAACTTTGCATATGTTAGAGAGCTACATAAGAGCTAACATTTATTTCCCTCTTGAAATTGTTTTATATATAGATAGCCTATTTATATGTGTATTTACGTTTATCCTTCCCACATCGTGACTTTCCCCACTGCGGTTCAAAAATCATAGGTTGGGATGAAAACTTAAATGGAAATTTTGATGGAGTTTTGAGGAAGCCCAGATGATACACAAAGGCCAATAGACAACATGGAACCTATGACCAAATACTCAACCCAAATTTTACAACAAGGTACTATAACAATTCCAGAAATAAAAAAAAAAATTCAGATTTCTTCTCTGGTATGAAGGAAAGGCTAAAAAATTTTACATGGATTTTCCAGATCACAAGATCGTCACACCCCTAACCCCTGAGATGTGGAAGGGATGACTGTACAGTGTTATATCTGCCCCCTCTCCTTCAACCACTCAAAAATATGGACTTTCATTTTTGTGTCTGTATGTTGTATTTAATACATTTTGTTGTTGTTCAGTCATCTCAGTCATGTCTGACTGACTCTTCATGACCCCAATTGGGATTTCCTTAGCAAAGACACTGGAGGAGTTTGTCAACTGAGGCAAACAGGGTTAAATGACTTACCCAGGGTCACATCACTAGGAAGTGTCTAGGGTCATATTCAAACTCAGGAAGATTAGTCTTCCTGACTCCAGGCACAGTACTCTATCCATTGCATCACCTAGCTGTCCCCCACCTAATACACAGTAGTCACTTAATAAATGTGTATTTAATTGAATTAAATTGAATTGGGTACAGAAAACTCTCTGGTTAGGAGGAGAGGAAGAAAAGAGAACAGAGGGAAACTAATTAGGACACATTGTGAACCAATACCCCAAAAGCTGAGACATGGGGAGAATAAAAGCAGAAAACTAGGTGCTTCTGCCTCTGAGCCACAGGCAAACCCCAGGAAAGTGTGAATGAAATAAGATTTCTCCTCTTCCTAAAATTTCTCTAAACCCTGTATAATTTTGCCAATTTTAAACACATGTGCTAAATAATTAATACAATTACATACAATCTACGTAATAAATGGTGTGCCCAGACCTCTGGCTGCATCTGCTTGGAAGCTAATGTAATTTAACAGATAAAAACCACTATTTACTTTAAACATTCATCAAATTTTGAAGCTCTATTAAATTATGCATTAAGACTCTGTGTATGTGTGCTAGTGTTCACAAAGTTACTATACAAGAATCAGTTTATGTTTTGAAATATGTTTCACTCTTTTTTGTGAACCCGAAGATACCTCAAGAAGAAATGAAGTAATACATAAACCCCTGGTGCTGCCTGAAAATAAAACCAGGCTGAAAAGAAAAGAATAACTAAAAGTCAGTCAATCTGGGTTCCAATCTTAATTCTGCAATAATAATGATGAGGCTGGTGATCATAGCATTTACAAAGCACTTTAAAGTTTGCAAAGAACTTCATAAGGCATAGCCAGAGGCAGCTAGATGGTGCAATGGATGACCTGAGTTCAATTCCACCCTTAGACACTTAACTAGCTGTGTGATCAAGTCATGTAAACTTTCCTAGTCCTAATTTCCTCATCTCACCAAATGAGATAATATTTTTAAAGTGCTACAGTCCCTGGTATATAGTAGGTGCATAATAAATCCTCATTTCCTTCCTTATTTTATCCTCACAACAACCCTGTGGGATAAGTGCTATTATAATCCCCATTTTACAGATGAGGAAATTAGGAGAGATCAAGTGATTTGTTCATGGTCACATAGTTAGTGAGTGTCTGACCTGTTATCATGGGCAAGACTGAACCTTTCTGAGTCTCAGTTTTGAAATCTGCAAGAGGACTAAATTGAAAAGCTCTAAGATTCCTCCTAGGTCTTAGACACATAAGAATAGTTTGAGGATCCAATATATTCCAGAAACTGTCTACTATCCAAGTTTCCCTTTGGAAAGTACTCAAAGGTTCCTGTAAGCTTTGAAAAATTCAAGGATTCTGTGAAGCATCATTACAAAAAAATTACCCTCTGGGTGGTACTATAATACAGTAAACTGTCATTTATCCAGAATGGTTAATGAATGGGGCATTCTGATTAATTTAATATTCTGTTTGGCTGAATGTTGGTGCCAGGTTGCAGACGAATATAAAGCAGGGCAATGGAGGAAGGTCTTTTTTTTTTACATTTAATATTGCATAAATCCCATAGAATACACATGAGGTATCTGGCTTCTACTGTTCTAGTAAGAGTTCTTGTTGGGCTCCCAAACAGCATGGATGATTTCATGGCTAGGTTTTGGCAGTGCTTCTACTTTCCACTGACCAAGATGTATTGGAAAGAACCCTGTACTTCTGATCCTCCAATCAGAAACTCTGGGTGCTTAGCCCAAAGCCAACACTTATTGGCAATTGAACATGGACAAGGCATTTGACCATCAGTATGTTAAGTTCTTCTTTATAATGGAGATTATAATTGTTATGAATATGTAATGATTGTTACGAATTTTCCTTACATCAAGCTGAAATCTGCCTCTCTCTAACACACTCATTTTCATAGTACGGCCCCCTAGAACCAAAGTGAATAAACCTAATCCCCCCTGTCCATGTGATAACCCCTCAGATACTTAAAGGTAAATATCACGTCTTTTCTTAAATCCTCTCTTCTCCAGTCTTTAGATCTATTCCTCATATGGCATGATTTTGAAATCTTTCACTTTTTCATTATCCCCATCTTCACTCTCTCCAACTTATCAATGTCTTTATATGAACTAATTTATGTAAATGCCACTCCTATTATAATGTAAGTTCCTTAAGGGAAGAGACTTTCTTTTTCTTTTTCTTCTTAACCCCACCTGTTAGCATGACACAAGGGATACAGTGCTAGACTTGTGATCATGAAGACCTGAGTTCAAATTCTACCTTAGATGCTTATTAATGTGTGAACCTGGGCAAGTCATTTAATTTCTCTGTGCCTCAGTTTCCTCATCTGTAAAAAACAAAAAACAACAAAAAAAAACTATGTCCTGGGTCTTGTGAATCAAATAGGATGACATGTGTAGAGCATTTTGTAAACCTTAAACCACTTTAGAAAAGCCAGTTACTATTAGCACAATTCCCTTTGTATAATACATGCTTAATTAATGTTTCTTGCTTGACTGACTAAAAAAAAATTTCTAAAATGTTCAAACAGAACTAACCATAGTATTCCAGATGTGGTCTGAGCAAGGCAGAGTATATGAGCACTAGCTTTCATCAAGAAATTCTTGGTAGCATCATGAAATATGGAGGAAATATAGGCAGTCAGATAAAAATTCTATTTAAACATTCAATTTCTCTTGGCATAATTCCTGAAGCTGAACTTCCTATCAGTGGCAAGAATGAAATGGCAAGGATGAGGGCTTCCATTGCAGCATCCCCACTTTTATCTAATTGGCCTATTCTTGAATAGAGTGAGTCATTTCTAAGTCACAAAAAGGAATTTCCCAATAGATTAAAAATTATGGACAAGGTGCTCTGTGAAAGAGCATTCGATGACAAAAATGACTTGTAAAAGATACTCTGAATCAAACTTCCAATTCTGGTGCTACAAACAGGAATAAGTTTAAGCCAATGGTAAATACTGCAAAACTGCTATAGGTCACTGGATGGATGATGTGGATCACTGCCAAGGGAAGACAACTTTTCAAGAAATAGAAACATAAGCAGTGCTGAGAATAGAAATACTCCAGAATCTAGGATCTATGGTATGGCTTTTAGAAAGGAAAGAAAGAAGCAGTTATTACGCACATACTATGTGCCAGGCACAGTGCTAAGTGCTTTAAAAATATACTATTTGTCAAAGGACATGAACAAGCAATCTTTAGATGTAGAAATTAAAGCTATCTGCAGTCAAATGAAAAAATGCTAATAATCACTATTAGAGAAATGCAAATTAAAACAACTGAGTTGCCACCTCACAACTATCAGATTGGCTAATATGATGGAAAAGGAAAATTATAGATGTCTGAGAAGATGTGGGAAAATTGAAACACTAATGTATTGTTGGTGGAGTTGTGAACATTTGTAGAGCAATTTGGAACTATGTTCAAAAGGCTATAAAACTGTCCATACCCTTTGATCCACCAATAGCACTACTACGCCTATATCCCAAAGAGATCATAAAAAGATGAAAGGAAACTGAATGTACAAAAAATATTCACAGCATTTATTTTTGAAATGATAGCAAAGAACTGGAAATTGTGGGGATGTCTATCAATTGGGAGATGGCTAAACAAGTTGCAGTATATGAATGTAATGGAATACTATTGTGCAATAAGAAATGAGGAGCAGGCAGATTTCAGAAAAACCTGGAAAGACTTATATGAACTGATGCTAATGGAAGTGAGCAGAAGCAGGAGAACATTGTTCAGAGTAATAGTCACAGTGTATAAGGATAAACTATGATAGATTTAACTTTTCTCAACAATACAATGATCCGAGACTATCCCAAAAGATTCACGATGGAAAATGCTATCCACATGTGGAGAAAAAATTATGGAGTCCAAATGTAGGTCAAAGCATACTATCTTCACTTTTTTGTTGTTGTTTTTTGTTTGTTTGTTTCTCATGGCTTTTCTCTTTTTTCTGATTCTTCTTTCACAATGTGACTAATGCGGAAATATGATTAATATGATTTTACAAGTATAACCTATATCAGATTGCTTGCTGTCTTGGGAAGGGGTGAGGGAATGAAGAGAGGGAGGAAAATTTGGAACTCAAAACCTTATAAAAGTAAATGTTGAAAATTATCTTTACTTGTAATTAGAAAAAATAAAATGTAATTAAGTGGGAAAATATATCTATATCTATCTACATAACTATCTGTCTCTATTTCTATATCTATAGATATAAAGATAGATAGATAGATAACTATTTGATCTTCACAACAACCTCCTAGATGGTAGTTGCTATTTTGATCCCCAATTTATAAATAAGGAAACTGAGGTAGACAGAATTTAAGTGACTTTCCCAGGGTCACACAGATAGTAAGACCAAATTTGAACCCAAATCTTCCCAACTCCAGGCTAAGCACCCAATCCACTGTACCACCTGTCTAAGACTTTTAAAGTAATATACTGACCTATTATTTTCTTTTTCTTTACCAGGAAAAATAAAGAAAATAAATGAGACTTTAAACAATTTACATTTGCTAAAGTGGTGGGTATCTTTAAAGTAAAGTTAAGAAGGGAATATAAGATACTGTCCCTTTAATAATAAAGCTCTAGTCTTCAAAGAAACTCTATTGCTATCCATGGAGTCATCCTACATATGAAATTTGACCTGTCACCTCCCACTTTTGTCCAATGGTTTGATCTTGAAAAATTAGGGAAGAGGAAAATTAGAACTCAGCATTCATCAGACAAGACCACTTAAGATTTTCGGTGAAACAGGAGAAAAGAAAAAAAGCCAAGAAAGCAGAGACTGATTCTATTAGGAAACCAAAGCCAAAGAAGGATCACTAAGGCAGGAGAGAAAATGGCAATAGGGAAGGTCTGACAAGGGAGAAATATCTTCTTTCACCTACCTCTCTCTTTCCTCCTTTTAAACTTGGGGGAGGGAAAAAGACAGCTGCATTATTAATGCATTAATTATGATAATATTTTGTTCAAGACTAATACATGTCAAACCAGCCTCATACTAAATTGAAAACTGACATTTTTACTTCATGAATATTGCTCCATCAGTGACATTTATTGTACGTTCCCAGTCCTGCAAAAGTGAATGTCAGGTCAGCTATCAAGTGTTTGCTTTCCTTCAACTCTATTTTCTATTTAAAAAAGGAACCCACTGTCACTGTTAATTGCGATGCTAAGTGAGATTGCACCTGGGAGCACTCATGGCCCCTCCCTTCCTGGAAAGTCTACTCTGGCCTGTGGGTGACCATGACACACAGAGCCTGCCACCCTTGTCTACACTCTGCCAAGGGAATAACTTGTTTTGATGGGCTTCTTAGAATCCCTACAGGGTAGGTAACTCTAGCCAGATGTTCCATGCATTACAAGTCAGGCACTGTCAACATTCTATGTTACAAGCCACCAATAGTGCACAGACTCTCATTACAAAACCAAGTCTGTCATTTATTCACTGTAAACACTTAATGGGTATGTATGATGGGCAAGCTATCATAGTAGGTGTTGAGGGGGGGGTGGTACAAAGAATAAAATGGCCCCCGTCCAAACTAATCCAATTCAATCACCTAGTCACAAAGCTATGCTCTAGGCATATGAGAATACAAAAATATGCGAGAAATCAGCTCCTACCCTCAATGAACAGACAGCTGGTAATGCAGTGGATAGAATGGCAGATCTGGAGTCAGGAAAAACATAGTTCAAATCTAGACTCCAACACTTATTAACTGTGTGACTCTAGGCAAGTCACCTACCATCAGTTTTCCTCAGTTTCCTCAACTATAAAATTCTTTTTAGTCACAGAGTTGTTGGGAGGATCAAACAAGATAATATTTATAAAACAATCACTTAGCACTGTGCTCCGCACATGGAATGTGCTATGTAAATACTTCCCCTTCAAAGAACTCTCAGTCTAAGGGAGGCTAATTATCAAGTACTTACTATGTTCCTGTAGTGTGGCAAAGGAGAAAGGTTGCATTTCTGGAGTCAGCAAGACTCATCTTCCTGAGTTCAAATCCAGCCTGAGACACTTACTAGCTGTGTGACCTGGGGCAAGTCACATCACCTTGCTTACCTCAGTTTCCTCATCTGTAAAATGAGCAGGAGACAGAAATGGCAAACTGTTCCAGTGTCTTTGGCAAGAAAATCTCAAATGGGGTCACATAGAGTTGGACATGGCTGAACCACAACAATAATGTTAGACACTGGAGATTCAAGGAAAAAATGGAAAAAACCCTCACTTTTCTCAAGGAGTTTGCATTCACTGGAGGAGTGTAATCAAAAGAAAAAGTACTGACTCTCCACATTTCTCCCAAGATTGAAATGGAGCAGGCACTCATGGGTCTGATCCCACTACTGATTGGCATGGAAACATTGACCCTGCTCTACTTCCAGTGTGGGCTGGTTTACTCCTCCTTAGGCAGCCTAGTGAACCTTGCCCCTGGGGCTCATCATATTAGTGCCAGAATTAGTGTAGTCAATCAGTTTTGGCCTTCCTGTAACTTAGAACTCCTGAGTTCAAGAAATCCACAAGTTTCAACTTCCCTATTGTAGTGTGACTTGTGCTACCACTTCCATGATGAATGCAGTTTATAAACAGATAACTATATACATGATAATTTGATGACGACAAATTGATAAAAACAATAGCAACTGAAATTGGCTAGTGGGGTTTTCTGTAGGGGGCAGTACATGAGCTGAGCTTTGGCATCTAAGAGGCAAAGGTGAAGAGAGACTATACCAGAGGATAGCCTGGACAAAGGCAGAGGTAGGAAATGGAACACCACATTTGGAAAATAGAAGGCCAGTTTTCTTGCAATGTTAATTTCATGAAAGGAAGCAAGGGAGTTATATGAAGTCATCATGGAGAAATAGGCTCAGAGGATAATGATGAAATTATTCTGACCAGAGTAAAAACTGTATTTTACCCCAAACTTCCAGTTTCCTTCTTTCCTAACTTCCTGATCAATATTTTATTTTCCAAAGCTAGATCTTGTCCAGTTTTTTCCATTTTTTTTACTTTTAGTATTAATTATATTCATTGAAACTGAGAAAAGATAATCACTCCTGGTAAACCTAAATTCATTTCTACCTTAGTTGTCTGCTATGATTCCTGTAGCATTCATTCAGTAACTATTATGACATCAAACCTCCCTAGGTACCACCTTACCTCTTTGGAGAGGTAGGGAACCATGGTTTTGGAATAAGATATATTATCAAACACAACTGATGTGTTGATTAGTTTTGGTGAACTGTTTACTAATTAATTCAGTTTATTCACTGGAAGGTCAAATATTGAAGCTGAAGCTTAAATATTTCGGCCATATAATAAGAAGGCAGGACTCATTGGAAGAGATCCTGATGTTGGGAAAGACTGAACATAAAAGAAAAAGGGATAGGTAGATACTATCATAGAAACAACAAACATGAACTTGAACAGACTTCAGAGAGATAGTGGAAGACAGAAGAGCCTGGAGTGCTTCAGTTCATGGTGTTGCAAAGTGTCAGACACAACTGAACAACAAGAAAGAATGGGAGAGACCAATAATTTCCTGATAGCCAGGCCGTCCTTAGCTTTTCTCCAACATGCCCAAATAGTCTTCAGAGAAACAGGGTGATTTTAGGAGTCTAGTTAGTGCACTGGGTACTGGAAAAGCTGTTGCTATTCAAGGCACAAGGTATTTCTCTACTAGGACTTAACATCAGCTTAAAAGCAGAGTATATCTTAAAAGAGCAATTCTCAAACTTTTTGGTCTCAAGACCCCTTTACACTCTTAAAAATTATGGGAGACCCTAAAGAGATTCTTTTTAATGTGGGTTATATCTCTCAATACTTAATTAATAGATATTAAAATGACACATTTTAAAATATTTATTAGTTCATTCAAAAAATAAACCCATGACATGTTAACATAACTTTTTATGAAAAAATCCATAAATTCAAAAATTTAATGAGAAGAGTTGCATTGTTTTACATAGTTTTGCAAATGTCTTTAATTTCTTGCTTAATAAAACACAACTGGATTGTCATATCTGCTCCTGCATTCAGTCTGTTGTGATATGCTATTTTAATTGAAGTATATAAAGGTAATCCAGCCTCACATAGATATGTACTTTGAAAAGGGAGAAGTATTTTAATAGTCAAATGATGTCCTAGTATTATTATGAAAAGAGTTGTAAACTCAAAGACTCCTTAAAAGGCTCTTAGGGAGCCCTAGACCACACTTTGAGAAGCTCTGATTTAAAACATCAGCCCTAAAACTTATCAATGGCACATTGACCTTTCTTGTGTCAAACAAGAACAAAACTAACTGAAGTGATGAGTATGGAATAACATAATGAATACTTCCTCTCTCCAGGATCCCAAAGTGATGGCCAGACTTTTTTGAATTCTTGCTCACAAAAACAAAAAACCCTCAAAATCACCACAGTCATTAAATCATATTTTTTTAAATTAAAAGCACATGCTTTAGAAGAGCTAATTTGATGGTCAGAAAAGTTAGGTACTAGTCCCAGCTCTAAATTCTGACAATCTATAGGCCCCTGGTGCCCCTACTGAGACAAAACTATAGGTGAAATGAACCATGGCACTAACCGAAAATATGACAATTCTCATACTCATCACCGTGGTCATCAATCAACTCTTGAACCCTTTGTGCCTCAGTTTTCCCAGATATATGTTGGGACTACTGATTATTGCCAACACTTTGTTATTCTTCCAAGGAAAATTCAAGTCTATAAATGTTAATAACTACCGGTAATATGCAAGGTACTTCACTAGGCTCTGGAGATAAAAAGACAAAAACAAAGCCGTCCTTTGCCCTTAAGACACATTCTACTAATTGATTATCTATATATTTACACATGGTTATATAATGAAATTAGAAATGAAAAGGAAGAAACCCAGTGGAGTCCATCTGGACATAGGAATCAATGTAGGCTTTTTCTTGGTTATTTTCTCAGCGGGGGGTAGGGTGGAGAAGATTTAATCTATTTTTTTCTTTTAAAAAATGGACAATTCCATCTGTTTCTAGCAGTCCTGAGTGAATAAAATAAGATTATGAACTAAAACTGCACCCCCGCTCATAGTCAAGCTAAACCAACATCATTTTAGTCTTTAGGAATTTGTGTGTCTCTTTTGTCAAGAGTCATGTCCTACCACTATCCTACCCTCCATCAAGTCCCACTCGCAGCATTGAATTTAAAGGACTTTATAGTCATAGTGCATGGCCACTAAGGCAAAGGATAGTGTGTCCTTGTGATAGTGTGGGACTGATCTGGAGAATCATAAAGCTGTGTATACCCTTATTCCCTGGGTAATACACAGCACCTTTAGGGATGGTATACACATATTCTACACACTGAACTATTAGTAACTGTGAACAGCTATGTATACACTTATCCAAAGAAAGAAGTTCTCATTCTCATTGTCTCTCTCTCTCTCTCTCTGTTCTCCCCCCTCCCCATCCTTTCCTCCCTCCCTCCCTCCCTCCTCCCTAGGGGCACCTAGGAATGCTGTGAAGCAGCCTGCCCCTTCACCATCTTTACCACCACATGCTGTTTGGGTAACTGATTAGAAAGAATAATTGCTGGTGAATTGATATTATAGGTGTACATGGCATATCAAGGGGGATAGACAGATAGCCAGACTCTTCTTTCCAACCCCAAAGGCAGAATTTAAATTTGAGAGGCAAAAATGTTTGCCATAAGGTCTAAAACAACTACTTACTCCCATGGGTAGCCTGATACCATGGGGGTCTAAAACAATTACACCTTCCCATAGATAGGTAGCCTGATACAAAACATGGCCTGTCTCCAGATTTGGAGAAGAATGATCCCAGTTTTGGCCTCTGGTCCCTACACCTACTGAAGACCTCCCTATTCAACTCTTCGAGCACTGTTCTACTGTAAATATATGGCAGGCTGCTAGTCTATATGATGGTGTGGCCATAAGGTGGCCAGTTATCTTTCAAGCTTGGATGGCAACTCTCACACTCTGTCCATGGCTCTGGCGGGAAACCACAGGGGAAGTATGCGTTCACACATACAATGAAAACCTGTGACAAAACAGAGAAGAGGCAGGGGGAAGGAGTGCAGTCAGGCTGCTCAAGACCATGTCGGCAGAAACACCAGATGTGAAGTGTAATTACTTTTTTTCCCCTCCAACTCTGTTCATGTTTTACAAACCAGGACTGACACTTGAACAAAGAACCTTTAAAAGGTAGGCAAGGGCTCAGTATGTAAATAACTGGCATTTTAGTTTTACCCAGGGACTTTTTTTTAATAATCTAGAAGATGGTGGTGGAAGGTAACCTAATGCACATGGAGAGCAATACATATGTATAGCAGCATGTATGTGGTTTTGAGATGAGGAATTTTTCCATGAAATTCCTGTCTGGGTAAATGAGGACATTTATCTATTTCTTCTTACAGCATCAATAAAAGTGATTGTGTTGGGGTGGCTAGATGACGCAGTGAACAGAGCACTGGCCCTGGAGTCGGGAGGACCTGAGTTCAAATCTGACCTCAGACACTTAACACTTGCTAGCCATGTGACCTTGGGCAAGTCACTTAACCCAATAGCCCTCCAAAAAGAAAAAAAATGTGATTGTGTTCTGTAATTCAGTGGACTGTTTCAGAAATGGTGGTAGAGGGATCCTGGGGAAGGCTGCCTTATAAAAGATCACCAAGGAGCCATAACAGAATCTGGCTAGTCAGATAGGTAGAATTGTACAGTGAATAGGGAATTGGCCTCAAAGGCAGGAAGATCTGGATTCAGTTTTCACACCTGAAGCACTCTAGCTATGTGACCCTAGGTAAGTCATTTATCCTCTCAAGGCTCTAGGCAACTTTCTAGAATTGTAAGTTGCAGACAGGGGGCAATCTTCATCAGTCAAAGTGTTTTCTTACCTGGGATTTTCCTAAATCAGTAAAATCATAGATCAGGTTGCTATACCAGATTCTAACACAAGGTTAGTGCTGATTCTCCAGAAATCTTGACTAAAGCTTCCAGCTATTGTGGGGGGTGTGTGTGTGTGTGTGTGTGTGTGTATGTGTGTGTGTGTGTGTGTGTGCCTGTGTGCACACACTACCATCAGAGATAATTATTTTCTCTATCCCCACCCACTTTCCAATTCTGCTTTCAGAAGGTTGGGTACATAGAGACCTGAGATATTTAAAGCTCCATAATACTCCAAACGAACTTTCTATTCAGTGACTTTTCATCTTGATGCTACTTGAGGTATCCATCCCAATAATAAAATGTTTTTATTAGCTAGGTGATTAGCCAATAACGAGATTAGAACCACACATGACCAGAGAACACAAATTGAGATTGATTCTTGAATTCTGTGCCCCAAGGAAATAAAATATTCTCACGTCCCATGGAAAAAAAGAAAACATTATTTGCAAAGTGATGGAGTTGGACCAAATGATCTCTGGATCTAATGGTTAAAAGGTCCCAGGGAACTTCTTGACCACTGTCATCACATATGATAGGTTCCAGAATCTGTAAATCATAGAACTTCAGAGTTGAAATTCCTCTACCATCTAATGGAGCCTTCCCTATCTAACTAGCCTGAATCTCAGTGGGTATCTTGTGCAGCTAATACATGAAAAAGGCATAGGGTTTGGTGTGCTATACCAAAACTGTCATAAACAACAACCTTCCCATTCACTTCCTCTCTATGCCCCAGGCCATGAATATGTAGGCCAAGAAACATATGATGTCACTATGCCCATGGGTAGAGGGAACACAGTCAAAGTATTTCCTCTCTCTAAAATGGAAAAAGGGAATCTCTCCACAAACTTATAACTCTTTATATTCCTTAGAGAGCAAGAACATTATTTTTTAGACTTTGGACCAGGCCCAGCTTAATATACATTGAATGGTCTTTGAGAGGAGTTCTAGTGTGACAGACTCGTCCTTAATGGAGACAAGGTGATATAGTTTTGAGAAATAGAGGCCAGCAAATGACCCACAATTCTTCTTCTTTTTTTTTTTTTGCTTTTTGGAAAGGGGAAGGCAGGGCAATTGGGGTTAAGTGACTTGCCCAAGGTCACATGGCTATTAAGTGTTAAGTGTCTGAGGTCCAGGGCCAGTGCTCTGTTCACCGTGCCACCTAGCCACCTCAATGACCCACAATTCTAATCCTGCTTTCTGTTCCTAGTATGTCTACTTTTATGAATGGGTAGAATAGTAAAAGGGTCATAGATTTAGAATTTTATCCCACCTTCTCGTGTAATAGTTTGTGTGATTTCAGGGACTGAAATCCCTAGTTGACTGACCAATCAACAAGTATTTATTTATTATCCACCATATTCCAGGCACTAAGCTCTTGTTATATAACAGGTACTAGCTTGGAAAGACTAGTTATCATCTGAAATCCCTTCCAGCAATGAATCTATGATCATATGGGCCTAGATTATCATCATCATCATCATTACTGACCCAGACCTATGATTTCATTGGTGTAAGGAATTCCTAATAGGGGAAATTCACTCCATTGACACAGATCAACAACTGGTCTTAGAGAGCTTTAGTGACTTGGCCATTGTTGCACAACCAATGTGTACAAGATGTAGGACTTGACTTCAGGATTCTATTGATGAGGCCATACTTTAGTAGTAGTACTAGTAGTAGTTAGTAATGGTAGTACTGGTGGTAGTAGAAGTAGTAGTAGTAATAGTAATGGTGGTGGTATGGTAATATAACAAAGCACTTTCCTTACAATAAACCTAGGTAATCCAAATATCATCATTCCCTTTTTACATTAGAAGAAACTAAAGCTCAGAGAGTCCAAGTGAGTTTTCCATCATCAGTGAAGCTTATAAGATGGTAAGTGTGGGAACCAGGGCCAGAGTCTGGATTCAAACACAGGACTTGTGAACCTCTTGCCAGTAGTATGCTCTACTAAACCAGAGCTCTCCTTGAGGAGAAGAAAAGGCACAGAACAAAAAGGCCACAAGTGCCAAAGACAAACCACCTCCTGGATGAGTTTGCCTAAGGTCAGTGCTAGTTTATGCCTATTCTCTAGAAGTGCCAACAAGATGCCAATTTGGCTGGCTACAAGGCAAGGAGAGGCTTAAGAAAACAAAGGTATACTATTCAAACTTCACAGACAACCCCTTAGAAGAATGACTCACACTTCTGCCTGGCATTGTGCCCTGACTTCTCAAGGAGACGCTATCAGAAAGAGCCTTTTTGGCTTGAACTGAGGACCTTGGCAGCTGTGTGTGGAAGGGAGACCATAAAGAAAAAATAAATCCTTCATGCAATGTTACTATATGACCAGGCAGCAGCTTCTGTTTGGCTATGGTGCTTTTTTAGACTGAGGATCCAGAGAGATGCCATCCAGTCCCCTGCAGTAGAGCCCAGTTCACCCTGCCCTTCTACCCATGGCACAATCTATTCCCAGGTAACGTGTTGTGGAGTAATTGGAGTTGTCTTCAGTGTTCCTCTACCTTCTCCTCCCTATCTGTCCCACCTCTTCTAGTCCCTACCAGAAATCCTGGGCCTTCCTTCTGCCCCGAGCTTGTTCAGAACCTCCCAGGAGGGGGCCAAGCCAGGCCTGTAGCCGGGTGATCCAGTAGATAAAATGCTGAACTAGGAGTCAGGAAGACCTGAGTTTAAATCCTGCCTCAGACACTCACTATTGTGTGACCATTTGCGAGTCACTTAATTTTATATTAGCTTCAGTTATGTTATCTTAAAAAAATGGGGAAAATAATAATAGCACTTACTATACAGGGTTGTTATGAGGATCAAATGAGACTTCATTTGTAAAGCACTTTGCAAACCTTAAAGCAACATTTAAACTCTAGCTCTTTGTTCCCTGATTATATTTTTGTCCTTCCTAGACTGCACTACATCATCCAAATAGCCTTTTCTTAGACCCTTTACAAATGTACCTTGTCTTCTGTTTCATTCACCTTAGGGCAGGGTTTGTAAGCTGTGTGTGTGTGTGTGTGTGTGTGTGTGTGTGTGTGTGTGTGATGGACGCCTTGGGCAGTCTGGTAAAGCATGATTGATCCTTACAATAATGTTTTTAAATGCATAAAATAAAACACATAGGATTAATAAAGAAAACCAATTATAGTGAAATACATTTTTCAGAAGATTTAAAAAACAAGTTCATGGACCCTGGGTTAAGAGTCCCTGCCTCAGGGCCTTGCCAGATGGCTAATTAATCTGAAAAATAAATTCATGTGAAAAAGTTAATACCTAGAAACCGTCTCTTGTATTATACCCTCCTTTAACATGAACTCAAAGACCCAAAGGAATGAATTTCTCATGTTGAGATTTCAGGCCTATGACAGAGCCCTGGGAGAAAGCTCCCTTCTTGTAAAAAAAAAAATGAAAACGCAAACAAAACTGAAAACAGAGGCAGTCACTTAACCCTGCTTGGCACGCCAGCTCCATTACTAAGAGATGAGACTGGAGCAGGCATAAGTGAAGCATTCTCCCCAGAAGAGGGCAGCAAAAGGTGGCACTCTGAGCAGATTCTGCCTGAGTCTATACTTGTACAAAGGGGAGGACAGGAAAGAAAAGGCAGGCATGGATGGATGATGGGTGGAAGAAGGCTGCCTGGTGCTTGCCAGTTTACAACATGTCTCAGGGTTCTCCGGAGTTCCTTAGAGTAAGAAGGGTCCCTCCAGCCACTGCCTTCCCACAACTCGGTGAACCCTGGCCAGCATCCCTGGGGACTGGTGTGCAAAGCACTGGGTTATTAATCCAAGCCAATGAGAACCAGCAGATTTAAACCTCTTTGGTTTTCCTTAGTCAGCTGCTGATGCCACATGGAGACTAGAAGAAATGGAAGAGAATTAAACCCAACCACATCCTAGCTTGAGGTGATTTTGCTTCCACAGCAGATATTTTCTGCATTTCCCCTTCCTTTCACCAATAGACATTTACAATGAAAACACAATTGGAACACTAGTGTCCCAAGCAGGAAGCTGCTGCAAGGTGTTACAGCCATTGGCTTCTGACTTCTTAACCAAAAGGGACCCTAACCCTTATTCACATTGACTACTGATGCTGGGGTAGGGAGGGTGATGGCCATGTTTTTGCCCTCAAAAAAAATGTATGCCACAATAAATCCAACTGGCATTTCTTGAACAGCTGCCATGTACCAGATATCATTAGTAAAAACAAAGACATGTCACTAGCTAGGTTGTGACTTAACCACTCTTAAGCCTCGGTTTCCCCATCTGTAAAATAAGGAAGTTGGATTAGGTGACCTCTAAAGTCTTTTCCATCTCTAAAGTCTTGATTCCATCTATCTCCCTCACCCTCTAAAAATTTACAATCTAGCTAGCAAAATAAGTAGGCAAGGGACTCTCATGGAAGAGAAAACAACTTTTAGGACACAGGTAGACATACCAACTCTTTTTCTGGGTGGCTCTTAAGGTCAATAGTTCTTAGGCTGGAAAATCAACTGAATTACTCTTCTATTCATATTATGTTTCCACTTTTAACAAAATATTGTCCCTCTTTCTCCTTTTCTATCCCCTTTATCCCTTCATCCCTCCTGATCCAAAGAACTATAATATCTATAAGATCTCATACTCTGAATTTCAATGTTTTCATGGTTAATGCAAGATCAGACCGAAAAGGTGCCTGATAACTCTCCACTCAATTCACCATGTGATTCTAGACATTTTGAACGTATTAGATACTTAATAAATGGTATTCCTCCTATTGCAGGGATGTACTGGAGCTAGCTCATATCCCTCAAGAAAGCCGATTGTTAAATTTTCAGCCTGCCCCTTCACCAAATTTACCACCACATGCTGTTTGGGTAACTGATTAGAAAGAATAATTGCTAGTGAATTGATATCATAGGCATGCATGGCATATCAAGGGGGATAGACAGACAGACTCTTCTTTCCATCCCTAAAGGCAGAATTTAAATTTGAGAGGCAAAAATGTTTGGCATAAGGTCTAAAACAACTACTTATATAGATTAAACTTAAAAGTATGTCATACATCTTTTTTTTTAGAAAGTGAATGCAAGTTGCTAAATATTTACCAGCACACTGCTGCCCTATTATACAGATTTTATCCAGCTCAGGAGGATATAAGGAATTTCATCTTTTTTCCTACGAAACATAGTTTATTTGAGAATAGCTACTATGAAATACATATAATTTTCACATTTCTTACATGAACAGTTTGGCCGCTGAATAAAATTGCACATATATTCTGTCAACAATATATCATTTAGGGCAGGGTTCTCAACTGTAAAGTATTTTTTAACTTTGAAATTTTATTTTCATTATAATTCATTTCCATTGTAATCCTACAGATTTTATGTTATGCATTTAAAAAATTATTTTTAGAATGGTTCTGTTGATTTTGCCAGGCTACAACACAAAAAAGATTAATAACCCATGACTTAGGATGTTGAAAAGTCACTGGTGACATGGAGAGACCTAAGGCTATTGTCTTTCAACTCATTGTAGGATAAGTCTGAACCAGCAGTGAAGAGACTTGAGTCATTCCTCTCTGGTAGATCTCTTGTTCTTTCTGTCAAAGTTCCATATGTCTGGGTCTTCTCTAGTAAAACTGAAATCCCTAAGAGAGCACATAAAAATGAACCGAGTTTGTTTGTTTGTTTCCAGGAATGGGTTAAACATCAAGTCGCTACCTCTACTGGGTATTGTTATACTCCATAGTGATATTACACAGGCCATGACCAAAGCCAAGAAAGCTACACTCACCCTCACTCCAGATTCTCACAAGTAATAACAATTTAGTGGAAGTCATTTGTAGCAAGCAATTAAATAAAACAGGACCCCGAGAACATACGTGCATCATACCATACCCCTTCACTCCATGATTACTGCCTGAGATATTTTTATATCCAAAACACAAGAAGAAGCTATGAGGGATGGAAATATTTTAGAGTGAGGAGGAGATTCCTGGTTATTGTATGAATAGCAGCTAGCATCTGGAAGACCTAGTTAGAGTAGTCTAGTTTGACTAAGAGGAAAAGTAGGAATTAAGTCTGAAAGGGAGGTTGGGTTCAAATTGTAGAGGGTCATGAACAGGCCAAGGATTTAGAATTATGTCTCAGAAAATACCCAAAATAGGTCTCTCTAAAGGTTTCTATACTGTATATGTGGTAGAAAAGGAGGTAAGGTATTGGGCTGGAGTGTTTCCATGCTCTTGTAATAACTCACAGAAAGATTAGAAAATGATATAAGGTGAGGAAAAAGCAATGAAGCCTGGTGAAAAGCAAAGGAAACGGAGATCCGATTTTTTTTTCCTAATGAAAACATTCCTAGAAACAAAGGAAAGAAAAAAGGTAAGTGGGTGAGGTAGGTGCCCAATTGTCTCTAAATAGAAACTGTTCTAGGAGGTATTAGTGCACTTGGCATGAAAGAAGGTGTAGGAGGCTAAGACTTCACAGGCCTCGGTTTTATAACCTTCATGCTGAGGCAGGAATTGAGGGGGGATGGAAAGTGGAGACAAAATCCCTTCATTAATATGAGCCAGTTTTCAGTACCAAACCCAGAATTCTGCTTTTAATTATTATTATTATTATTATAAGGGAACAATGACTATTCACTGTTTTTTTTCCTTTTTTTTATTTTTAAAGGAGGAGGAGGAAGTATTTAAAATGCTGCTGCAACAGTAAATATCACACCTCTGGCATATTTGTCCTGGAAGAAAAGAGTGCGATTTAGAATACCTAATTGAAATGTGCTCCAGGAGATAAGGCCGGCTGCAGAGACTGACATTTAAAGGTACCAGACGCCACTGAAGACATGAAATATTGCTGTTGCTGCCTCACAGCCAAAAGCCACTTTCATAGAATGGAGACAGTCTCCTGCTCTGCCTCTTCTTCTCTTCTTTTGCTTTCCCTTAAATTTCTATTTCCCAACCCCATTGGGGCATTCCAAGATATCAGCCCAGGGTTGAATTTTTTCATGCTTACCTGTACATAGTCATAAGTCAGGTCAAGAACTGCTTTAATTCAACTTTCTTCTGCTTTTCTCTCATTATATCAAGGTTCTAAATCATTAGTGGCCATAGAACTCTTGCTGGGAGGGACCTGAGAAGCAACCTTCTTATTTTACAGATGAGGAAACTGAGGCCCACAGAGGTTAAATGACATGTCTGAGATGAATGGGTAACCAGTAGTAAAGCCCAAGGGATATAAACATGTTTTCTGACCCAGACTCAATATTCTTTCCCTCTCACCAACTACCTCATTACTGTGGATAGTATGGATGAACACAATCAGATCTCTGCTATCAGTCTTCATGATCAAAAAACGAAGTTGTTTTGTGGAAATTGCTGTTTCTGCACTCTTTCCCCTAGAACACTATTAATTCAATATACTACCAAACACTCAAGTCTCTTCATCATTGGTTTTAGAGTCAAAAGACCAGGGTTAAAACCCTGCCTCTCATTCACTCTCTGTGTGACTTTGGGCAAGTCACTTAATCTCCCTGGGTATTAATTTCCTCACCCAAAAAATGAGGGAGTTGGACTGGAGGGCATCCAAGGTCCCATTCAAATATACAGCTGATTCTATGATCCTTTCTGGAATTCACCTTCTTGGCACATGGTAGGTGTTTAAAAAATGCTTGTTGATTGCTTATTGATCAGAAAAATGAGGAAGCTGAACTCTATCAGATTTTCTTAAGCTGTGATCCATAGACCTTTTGATAGATTTGGGAAGGTTCATAAATTGGATGGGGGAAAGTATTTAATTTATGCGTTTAAAAATGTGATTCTGAGGAGTCCACATGCTTCCCCAGACTGCTAATAGGTCCATGATACAAAACAGGTTAAGAACTCCTTACCTAGGTAAACTCTAAGGGCCCTTCACATCTATAAATCTAGGATGCATGCTCATGGATTAGAGAATTCTACCTCACTGTTGTGAGGCCAAGAATGACGTGGATTTTAAAATCCTGACTGCTGCAGTAATAGATATAGAATGTCCAGGAAGAGGGAAATAGAAGATTCCCTCAGTTCTTTTTCATGATCAGACCATATGTCTAGTATTACTGTTCTATCCTGGGTGCCACATTTCAGGAACTACATTGGAAAAATGGAGCATAATAATTATAGCTTACATTTGTATTGTTATTTGAGGTCTACAAAGTTCTTTCTAATGACAGATTCATGAGGTAGGTAATGCCAGAAATATTATTCATGTTTTACTGATGAGAAAACCAAAGTGATTTGCCCATGGGTGCACAGCTGGTAAACTTCTGTGTCATCATTTGAACCCAATCAAATGGGATATTTGTAAAGTGCTTAGCACAGTGTCTGGCCCATAGTAAGCACTTTATTATAAACTGCATATTCCCTTCCCTCTTTCCTGAGTACAAGTCCAGAGCTCTTTCTACTATGTGATCCTGAAATCATCCATAAGAGAGTGACCAGGTTAAAGAAGTCCCTAAGAAATTATGCCCTATGGGGAATAGTTAAAGGCACTAGACATGATTAACACAGAGAAGAGAATATTTAAGGAAGATATGAAGGATTCTTTAACTATCATACAGAAGAAGAATTAGAGTTATTCTGTATGTCTTCAGAGGGCAGAACCAGAACCAATGAGTAGAAGTTCCAGGAAATTTATTTCAATTCAATATAAAAGAAGGCATTTCTAATCATTGCATTGTCTAAAAATGGAATTAGTTCTCTTATTCAATAGTGAACTCCTCATTACTGAAAGATTCAGGCAGTCAATCAATAAACATTTATTAAGTACCTACTATGTGTCAAGCAGTGTGCTGTTGGGGATATAAAAATGGGAGAAAACAAAACAAAACAAGACAGTTCCTGCTCTCAAGAAGTTCATGGTCTAATGGGGGAGAAAACATGCAAATAACAACGTACAATCAAGCTACATACAGGATAAATCTGAACCAATCAGTACAAGAAGGCCACTTAAGGGAGATCAGGAAAGGCTTCCTAACAGAGGCTGACCAGCCACCTATAAAGGGTAAGCCAAAGCAGGTTCCTGCCCTGGGTAAGATATCAAACTACATGTCCTCTGGGGTCTCTTCCAATTCTAATCTTTGATTTCCTTCTCTTGGAGTTTGTTATCTGATGCGTAATACTTGGTAGACTTAAAAAGACATGCTTGTAATCCACAAGCACTATGGCGCAAGGGACAGAGAGCACTGGAAGGAACATCTGGACTCAAATCTCCCTCTGAACTTACTAGCTATGTGACCATGGTGAAGTCATTGAAGGTAGCTTAGTTCGATTCCTCATCTGCAAAATGGAACTGGAAAAAAATAACTGCAGAAACTACCTCACAGGATTGTTATGAGGCTCACACAAGACAATGCTATTCAAGTATTTTGCAAACTTTAAAGTGACAGTTATTAGTATATTCATTTTTGGAGGTTTGGTCTTTAGGGAGTGACACCTGCCTGAGCTTCTTCCTCCTTTATACCAGATTCATCACTATTCTCAGCAGAGGAGGGAAAGTCTGACTAGATCTGAAACTTGGTGCAATATGGCCATCCCACATATCTGGAATCTACTGCCTTTTGACATCCATCTCATAGAGTTCCTCTCTTCCTGCAGATAATAACTCAGGTAGCATCTTCTGCAAGAAGCCTTTTCTAATCCCCCAACTCCAAGTGTGGTCCCTTTAAAACTACTTTGTATTCAGCTGTTGTGTTGTTGTTGTTGTCATTTTCTGAATGATTCAACAAGCACTATGGACATTCTGACCTGTGTCACACCTATTAGCTTCCTATGTCTGTGTTGTACAAAGCTCAATGAGCTGGCAGAGGGTCAGTATCATGGAAGAGCATAAGGGGAGCCCACATCTAGGAGTATGGGAGAAGGAATGGAAGGTTACACTGCCTGTGTCTCCAACTATGGTTTAATTAGAAAGTGTTACTGTTTGCTAAATAAACACTGATACATTATTAAAACAGTTGGATCTGCTTGAATAGGGAGGAAACTCACTATATTGCAGAGAGAAGGGTTTTAAATCACTTGGAGTGTCCAAACTGGTTGAATCAAATAGGGTTCTGTCTAATAGCAACCTAAGTCAACTATAATTCTCACTAAACTCTTTATGAAAAATATCCCACTGACCTCTTTCAAGTGAGTAAGGTGCCCAGGAGTCTAATGGTTTGCAATATCAGGACCATTTTTGTCTTCTATTTATATCAGACTCAGATATTTCTGATTGGAATAAAAGAGAAACCTGCCTATAAATAAGGGAGAGACAAAAATGTGCAGCCGAAACTACCACATAGGAGGACAGCATGTACCTTTCCATCCATCCAAAATCCAATCACTACTTTCCAATTTGTTGGCATTTCACCAAATAAAAGAACTAGAAGTCACTTATTTATCCCACTGTTTTCAGTCAGGACAACATGTAAGCAACACCAGAAAGAAAGTAGGTATCCACCATGCCAGGTTTCCAACACACACCTAAAATTTGATTTTCTATTTAAAGCCTACAAAGGAATGGCCCCATTTTTACCCTACAGAAAAGGTCTGAGAAAGATCTCCCCATTTTTATTTTCTCTCATGCTCATTGCTACCTCCCTGCCTTTGCTCATGTTATTTCTCCACCAATAATACCTGTCTACATTCTATTCAAACTTTAACGATCATTCCAGGTTCCGCTTCCTCCCTACACCTCCCCCCATTATTCCACACTACACTAATCTCCTCTTTTTCTAAACTCCTGTTCTCCAGTCTGCACCAAGCCATTTAGTACTTAAGTATACACTGTCTTTTGCCGTTGCCCAAATGCTTTATGTGTTTGCACCTTGAGGCAAACAAACAGATTATAATTTTCTTGAGGACAGATGCTGGGTCTTCCACTTTCTTGTATCTTCTATAGCCACTTGCACATTGCTAGGCACTTGACAGTGTAACACAAGAGGAAAAAAAATCCAAACATTTGGCTGAGCCCCAATACCTGGATTGAAGTTCCAGCTTTTCTAGTTATCAGACATTTTACTTTGAGCAAGTTATCTAACCTCTGGTCTCTGCTTCCTCATTTGTAAAATGGGAATAAAAAATATTTCCACCATCTGTCCTCAGGGATGCTATAAATTAAGTGCTCCATAAACTAAAAAGCATTATATAAATGGGAACTAGTGTGACCACTGTTTAACAGGTAATTTAGCTATACCTGCATTGATTGTCCCTGTACCTACAACATCTAAGTGAAGAAAGCAAAGACTAGTATAAAGGTGTTTTAAAGATGTTTTCTCTTTGATAACAGAAGTGAATCAGGAAGATTTTCACTAGATAAAAAGTAGTAAAGGTAACATAGGAAGGAAGACTCCTCTCATCATACTAAGTCAAGGTGCAAGGTAATTTACGTGGCTTCTGTGTTAGAAGCCAGGAACAAGACGAGAGATAAAAGGAGTTTTCTCTCTCCAAAACAAATAGTAGGGAGACCTGAAGGAATTATAGCAGGGAAGAAACAAAGCAGTTCAAAAGCCAGATTTGACCTCCAGGTTTTGTTGGTCACCTAGGTAGAGTTGTGGGTCTGACTCACAAAAGAGTTGGATTAGCTTTGAGACTATGAACTAGAAGCATAAAATGAGGTGAAATTATTCCTAAGAGGAAACAGGGAAGCTGAAATTCAATGGAAAACCAACAGATGTCAGAAACTCACATGAGAACCAGAAGATGGCAGCATAGTGGAGAAAATAGTCCTACAAATGACATCAGTAGCTTGAAGTTCAGCAAAGGCAGCCCAGTAAATGAACACATCACTAGACCAATTGTTGACACCAATAGCTCCACAAAGATGCAGCAAATGGCAGCTTTGGAGACAGAGAACAATTATAGCTGAGATATGGCCCCATGACCAAGAGTTGCTCTAGCTATGCATACTTCATATTTCATTACATGCTTGTTATAGGTACTCCCTGTTCCACTAGTAGCATAAGACTCTTTAGAAGAATGTGGTTCTTTATAAATGATGGGATTTTTCCTTGTTATTTATGTTTCTGTGCTATTATTAAATGTCTTTTGTTTTGAACTAATAATATTTCCTGGGGTTTGTGAGGGAGGGAAAGAGAGAGAAGGGGAGAGGGAGGGAGAGAGGGAGAGAGGGAGAGAGGGAGAGAGAGAGAGAGAGAGAGAGAGAGAGAGAGAGAGAGAGAGAGAGAGAGAGGAAAGAAGGAAGGAAGAAAATAAAGGAGAGAGAGATGGAGAGAGGGAAAAAAGGAGGAAACATCAGTGGAGTCTCATAAGCTGTAATTTCAAATAGATAGAGATGCAAGCATACTTTGAATCTAGATATAATATTCAAGGGACTACAGCAGATTTTCAGAAGTAAAGCCATGCATATGTAGACCAGTTATATAATCATGTTTGTTGGGTAGCAATAAGAGGAAAAACTGTCTACAATCCCTAATCTAAATAATTCTAAAACCCTCTACACCAAAAGTTCTTAACATTTCAGTAGTCTACTGAAGCCTATGGACCCCTTTGTAGAATAATGCTTTATAAATGCACAAAATAAAATACACGTGATCACAAAGGAAACCAGTTTTGTTGCAATATAATTTTCCAAAAAATATTTTAACTCAGTTAGTGGACTTATATAAAGACTTTTATATAAAGATCCATATATATATATATATATATATATATATGTGTGTGTGTGTGTGTGTGTGTATATGTATATATGTATGTATGTATATATGTATATGTGTGTGTGTGTATATATGTGTATATATATATATATATATATATTCTGAATGATGTAGCCTGACCAGAGAAAGTCTCCACTGCTCTCAATCCCTGGCTTTTTGTCCTTGTTTTTCACATCCCTTCCTCTTCCAGTTGTCAGATAACAATAGGCAGAGTAAAATGGGAGGAAGGAATAAGGTAGTAGTGTGCTTTTTTAATATAAATTCATATGAAATGCATTTATAACCTGGTATATTTATAACATATGGCTCATGGATCCAAAATGGGTAAAAATCCAAATTCTGCCCACTGCTTGGTCCTACAAAGTATAAACTTTGTATGCTTTTCTACAGCACCAACAACTTTAATAAATAGAATTCAAAGAAATTTTTTAGAAGTTCCAAATGTTAGAATATGTACCATTTTATTCATTCACATGCTTTCCTTGGGAATATCAACTGGTCAAAATTTAAATGTAAAAATTTAAAGGGTAGAGCGAAAAATATTTAACATATGACCTGCCTAAATCTAATGTTCTCTTACCTCCATTCCCATAACTAATCTCTCTCTCTCTCTCCCCCTCCCTCCCTCCTTCCCTCTTGCCCATGTTTTCAAATACACTGTGTCCTTTGCCTGGAATACCCCACCTCCTCACTCCTGCCTTTTACAATCTTTTCCTCCCCTCAAAGTTGAATTCAGGTGCAACCTCCTATGTGAAACTTTTATCTGATTCCTCTGGTCATTAATATTTTTTCCCTTAGTGCCTTTCACACAATAGTTTCTTAAATGTATTTAACTGAATTATTGAGGCAAATGAATGCCTGAAGCAATTTTATAAATGCTAAGATGGGGAGGAAGACATTTCCACCCCCTTACTTTATTTACGTAGTACTCATCCTATACTTTCTAGAGGAGTTGGATTACAAAATTAAATGTAATGCAAAATGGGGCACTTAGGGATAAAAACAGAAGGAGCATCTAAAGGGAACAGAAAGATAATAGATGTGACCAGTCTCCTAAAATGAGTTGATTGGTAGAACTGTGCACTGAATTTGGCTCTAGTTTCCTGACAGCTAAGACAAAAAAGGAAACCATTAGGTTATGGATTTTTCATTTTATGGCAAAAAAAAAGTTGGGAAAATGTCTGTGGAAGCAAACTTTTTTCCTGGAACCAAAAATTTCAACAGGAATTCATCATTTAAGTGTTTGTATAAGGGTCACTGGGTAACAGTGTCTACTATACCTATAGCTATTGTTTCTCAAAAGGCAAAGAAAGACCATCCAAAAAGATAACTCATGTACTGAATCAGTATAACAGAATTTCAAAGCTAGAATGGACTTCAGCCGGCACCTAGTTCTACCCACAGCCAAAAAAGAATCCCCACCACAACTGCCTCCCAGCACCTCATCCCCACCCCAGACTTTTCATCTTCAGATTAAATGTCCTGGGTTCCTTCAACACAACCTCCTTTTCCAGGGAGCCCAAGTCTCTTCATTCTGCCTGCCCTCCTCTGCACCTTCCTCACTTTATTAATATCCTTTCTTAAAATGTGGTACCCAATACTCCTCCAAATGGGGTAGAATGGTCACCTCCCTATTCCTGTAATTCTCACTTAATGCAGCCCAACATTACATTGGCTTTTAGACAACCGTATCCCACCATTGACTCATATTGAGCTTGAAATCACCTAAAGCCCTCAGATCTTTTTTCAGATAAATTCTCTAGCAAGACTGTCAGCTGTCAGTAAACCATAACAAAGTGAAGGCATTGGGGTGGGGGAAGGGAGGGGATGGTAAAAAATAGTGGGGTAAGATACAAATGCATATTTATCTCTTACAGTTTAGCTAGACATCAGGAAAGAAAAATGTTTTAGAACCTAGAGGGGGAGGGGACAGGAAATAAACATTTATATAGCACCTACTATGTGTCAGGTATTGTACTGCTGCTGCTGCTGCTGCTTGTCCTTCATTCCAGCACTAAGTACTTTACAAACATCTCATTTCATCTTCTCAACAATCCCATGAAGTAGTTGCTATTATTCCTATTTTACAACTGAGGAAACTGAGGCAAACAGAGGTTAAATGAATTGCTCAGGGTCACAAGTGTCTGAGGAAAGATTCAAACTGAGATCTTCTAGAATGCAAGATCAATACTCTATACAATGCACCACGTAGCCCTTTAATTAGATTCTGCATACGATTTGGGGAAAACAATGCTGAAAATTTGAAAGCCAGGTCTAACAAAACAAATATACCCCTTATTTATACTGCAGGAAGTTGATATAAGCTTTTCCATATAGATTATAAAGAGATTTGTTCCAGCTGTGTTCCTGTTCTCTCTGTCTCCCTCCCCCTCTCCCTCTCCTTCTTCCCTCTCTCTCCACATACTCCCTCTTCTTCTGTCTCTGTCTCTCTCCTTCCTCCTTTTATTCGTGTGTGTGTGTGTGTGTGTGTGTGTGTGTGTGTGTGACACACACACACATATATATTTGGTTGTTCAGTTGTGTCTGGCTCTGCATGACTGCATGGACTTTGTCCATGAAATTTTCTTGGCAAAAATATTAAAGTCATTTGCCATTTCCTTCTCTAGTGTTTCCCCATTTTACAGATGAAGAACTTTACAGATGAGATAAATAGGGGTTAAATGACTCGCCCAGGGTCACACAGACAGTACATGTCTGAGGCCACATTTGAACTCAAATCTCCCTGACTGCAAGCCCAGTGCTCTATCTACCAAGCTGCATACATATATATAGATGGATGGATGGATATGCATATATATACACATATATATGTGGGTGTGTATACATATACATACATATATTTTTATCTATATATGTATTTGTGTATAAGTATATATGCGTGTATAACCCCACAGTAGTCCCTTTGTTGGCATCTGTAAGTGAGAAATCGTACTGTTAACTCTTCTATTCCCCCAGGGCCACCTTACACCTGGGCAGAGTAAGGAGTCATTATCTAGGATGCTTAAGGCAAATCAGGTAAGACCTACCTCCTCACAGAGCCTATAATTTACCCATTCGTGGTTGGATTGGAGAATTCCAGTACTGAGGACACCTGAAGGGTACACAACTGGCATCTTTCCATATAAAAAAGGGAGACCAGAGTTCTTCACACTAAAGAGTTCCAATCTTATATTTCAACATCATCAAAATTTAACATCTGTTTATCTCACTCAATTACATTATTCATTCTGCTTAAAGAAAAACATACCACCTTTCAAATCTGCAACAATAAAAGAATGACTACAGCTGTAACTTAATCTGACAAGCTTCCGTCTTCCATGTCATTAAGCTCAATCTTTTTTTCCTGTGTTCTCTTGCAAAGATCACTACCATTCCATGGTTCACTAATCCTCTGTAATGGTTCATTTAGTGTCTCTCTTGATGTGTATTAGTTTTATCAACATTTACAATATCCCTAGGTGACCTATGAAAGGGGAAATATTGTAATCAGGCTCTTTAAGAGATGAGAAAACTAAGGATCACAGAGGTAAGTAAACTAACTCACCTAAGAATGGCATTGGGAAGAGAATTTATAGCTCTTTGATCCCCAGTATTGCGTTACAGAGAAATAGAACAAGATGCAGGCAGACAGGCAGGCAGACAGACAGACAGACAGACCGATTTTAAAGGTAATATATATGTGTGTATATTATATATGTATATATATACTATATATAGAGAGATAGTGTGTGTGTATATATATATATATATATACATATATACACACACATACACATACACACATATACACACACAAATTTTGGTGTCTTGAAGATAACTTTGTTATATGGAAACATCCTGGGTTTTCCTTACTTTGTACATTGTTTGATTTGAAAGATGGAAACAGAAGTAACTACAGAGAGGCAAATGATAATACAATCACAAATATATAGAGGTATAAGGATGTGGCTCCACCCCTACCCCAATTCATGACAGAACACCCATACACACCCATTGATTCAAAATCAGTAGTAAACTAGGTATGATTGGAGGTTATCTAATCCAACCTGTTCATTTTATGAGAAAAACTGAGTCCATGGAGTTTGTGACTTTTCCTTAGGTTTTTATCATCTTTTTTCAGTTACATCCAACTCTTCATGACTGCACTTGGGGTTTTCTTGGCATAGATACTGGAGTGGCTTACCATTTCCTTCTCTAGCTCATTTTACAGATGAAGAAACTGATGCAAACAGAATTAAGTGACTTCCCCAGGGTCACAGAGCTACCCTGAGGCTGGATTTGTGCTCAGGAAGATGAGTCTCCAGGCCCAGGGATCTCTATCCTCTGCACCACCTAAATGCCTCAGAGGTAATAAGTAGCAGTCTCACGATATGAACCCAGGTCAAATTCTTTCCATTAGATCATTTTGCTTTTAGGATTATAAAATGTTAAAGGTATGTGTGTGTGTGTTTATGTATAGATAGTGCATGTGTATTTGGATATCTGAGGTATATAGTGCACGCACTATAATGGATAGTATAAAGTTCACAGGTAGTCAATAGACCTCCCTGTTTTTATCACTTTACCTCTCATCAGCTCAGTTTTCTCATTTGCAAAATGATAAAGTTAGACCAGCTAATCTCTAAGGATCCCTTTTAGTCCTAAAGTTATATTTTTATTAGTCTGTGACCCATTGTGTCAAACAATGGGTCCCACTTCCAGTCTTGCTGCTAGTTAGCTATATGAACTTGGGCTAGACAACCATTCTCTCTGTTAACTGAGTTTTCTTAACTGTTAAATGGGGATCATAATGTCTGTCCCATCTACCTCACAGCTTCACAAGCAAAACAGAGATGAAAGCAGATTGAAAAGTACAAGTACTACAGAAATCTGAGACACTATTAGCTACACTTGTGATACACATGTGCAAAATATACATATACTCTTAAACATAGGGTGTTAGTAGAATATGCACATATAGGTGTATGGAGCGGTGAGACCCCTGTGACAGGTGACCCTGTCAGCAAACTATGGCCCAAGGGTTAAATCCTGTATGTTTTTCTACAGCACACCAGTTAAGAATTATTTTTACATTTTTTAAATAAAGTTTTATTGTATTTTAAAGTGTAAAAGCCATTCTTAGCTCACAGGCTATGCAAAAACAGGAGTTAGACCAGATTTGTTCCTTGGGTCATAGTTTGCTAATCCCTAGACTAGTGGATGGCTGGATGGGTGGAATGGATAATGGATCCTCTGCAAAAGTTCTCAGATATATCTTAGAGTAAAAGATTAGAAAATGCTTCTGGCTACTGCTTATTATATCATAAAGCATATAATGTGATATGATGTTTTATATTGTGTTGTGTCATGTCACATCATATCATATCATACATCATGTTTTAAGTAAAGGATTGGACTGGATAATCTCTTATTTGCTTCCAAAGCTATAATACCACCATTCTTTCTGAACTTTGGAAACTGGGCCACAATTTCTAGAATGCAAATTCCTTGGCTTTGCTAAACCTGACTTCTATACAGTGGAGCCTTGTGGGTAAAAAAGAATATTAATTGAAGATGATGGCTTGACACATCAGAGTTGTCCAAAAGCATAGACCTCTCTTAGCAATGCTGACAGCTAGAGCACCAGAGTTTTCAAGGGTTAGCGTTAGTGAAGCTGTTGTTTGAAGACTCATATGGATGTGATAAAAAGAAAACAAAGGAAAAAGAACCAATTCTGGATCCTTTTACTTTCTCTTTAACATACTGAGTTTAGGGAGACAGAACACAGCTGGGTTACAGAAGTCAATCTGGTTCTCGGTATAGAGCCTATGCTCAAGGATCCCATTCTTACTCAGGAGCTCTGGGGAGAGTGGCAGAGAGGTGATAAGAGTCAAGAGTAAACTATCTGAGGGGGCGGAGCCAAGATGGCGGAGTAGAAACAGCTCCTCCAAGCCACTCTGCTCCCAGATTCCCCCCAAACTATGTAGAAGGGGACTCTGAACAACTTCTGGAGCCCCAGCACCCACAGAATGACACAGAGAAGCTAACCTCCTGCTGAGGACAGCCTAGCAGCCCTGCAGGAAGGACAAGCGCAGTGGTCTGGGACCTGGCAGCGCACAGCACGCAGAGCTCCAGGAGCCGAGCCGAGCCCAGGTCCGCATGAGCCGAGGTTTTAGCCCCAGGGCGGCAGGGCCAGCAGCTGGCTGGAGGAACCCCAGAACACCAGGAGCTGTGGCAACTCCAGAATTATCAACATAGACTTGCCTAGGACAAAGTAAGAGGTTAGTGTCCTATGGAATTTGGGACCATTATTTAGGGAATGCGTCGGCTCCCTCCCCTGGGGGCTAGAAGCCCCTGAGGAGACACGCCATTTTGTAGTTTTCAGAGGCAGCTCCAGCTCCCGGCCTGCAAATTTGTAGGGAGGTGCAGCGATCAGTCTTGGGGGGTAATCGCTCTTGTTTTAACCTCCATGGATCTGGATTGTGATCTAGGGTGGAAGTCGTGGGGGGGTTTACAGCTTGCCAGAAATGGAAGTTGCCCCCCACACATTCGGGACGAAAATTTCTCTAGCTGGCCTTAAAGCCATAGTGTGGCAACAAGCCCAAAAGTCAAGCAATTAAGTGGCAACATGCCAAGGCAAAGGAAACAGAAAAATGCAACCCTAGACTCCTATTTTGGGGGCATAGAGTGGGAAAAGGACTGTGAGGTCAGAAGTCCTGCTCCAAAAGCCCCAGGGGAAAACATGAGCGGGTTGCAGGCCATAGAGGACCTTAAGAAGGACTTTAAAAATCAAATAAGAGAAGTGGAGGAAAAATTGGAAAGAGAAATGAGAAGGATGCAGGAAAAGTATGAAATGAGGGTCAACAGCCTGACTGAGGAAAACAACACCTTAAAAAATAGACTAACTCAAAGGGCAAAGGAGGCCCAAAAGGGCAATGAGGAGAAGAATGCCTTAAAAAGTCGAATTTGCCAGATGGAAAAAGAATCTCGAAAGTTCACTGAGGAAATTCATTCCTTCAGAGTTAGATTGGAGGAAATGGAAGCTAATGACTTTATGAGAAATCAAGATGCTGTTAAGCAGATCCAAACAAACGAAAGATTAGAAGGCAATGTGAAATACCTCATGGGAAAAACCACTGACCTGGAAAATAGATCCAGGAGAGACAATTTAAAAATTATTGGACTACCTGAAAGCCATGATCAAGGAAAGCACCTAGAAATCACCCTTCAAGAAATTCTCAAGGAAAACTGCCCTGATGTTTTAGATCCAGAGGGCAAAATAGAGGTTGAAAGAATCCACTGATCACCTCCTGAAAAAGATCCCAAAAAGAAAACTCCCAGGAATATTATAGCCAGGTTCCAGAATCCCCAGATCAAGGAGAAAATACTACAAGCAGCCAGGAAGAAACAGTTTCAATATTGTGGAAACACAATCAGAATAGCCCAGGACCTGGCAGCTTCTACACTGAGGGATCGAAGGGCATGGAATATGATATTCCAGAGGGCAAAAGAACTGGGAATGAACCCAAGGGTCACCTACCCAGCAAAACTGAGTATTTTGTTTCAGGGGAAATATGGTCATTCAGTGGAATAGAGGACTTTCAAGCATTCTTGAGGAAAAAACCAGAATTGAATAGAAAATTTGACATCCAGACACAAGAAGGAAGAGATGCCTGAGAAGGTAATCAGGGAAAAGAAATCAAAAGGAACTTATCAAAGTTGAACTATTTACATTCCTATATGGAAAAGCAATATCTGTGACTGATGATATCTTTCTCACTATGAAAATAATGGAAGAAGGGGGTGTGGTCATATGAATACATATGTGAATGTGTGTGTATATGGTTACAGTTATATATGGATAGAGGGCATAGGTTGAATTTGTTGGGAAGGGAGAATACTCAAGGGATGAAATTATGAGGTGAGAGAGGAAAGTGGCATGAGGAGATGGGGAGAGACAGGCTAGGGTAAACTACCTCATGTAGAAGAAGCAAGGGGAAGTGGTTGCAAAAGAGGGGGAGAATAAGGAAGGCTAAAAAGGCAAAACCACATTCACATTGAATTTGTTTCAGGGAGAAAATGACATACATACTAAATGGGATATCTCAACCTGCAGCAGGATAGGGGGAAGGGGGATGAGAGGAGGGATGATGGATGGGAGGGCATCCTTGGGGGAGGGGAGGTTGGAAGTACCCACTATAGAAGAGGGACAGGATCATGTAGGGAATGGACCAGGTGGGGGGTGGGATGAGTGGGAGGCAATTATAAGCAGCCTTGTACAATATATCTACTATGATAATGTTTTGCATAGCTAGACATGTACAACATATACTGAATTATTTATCTCCCAAGAGGGAATGGGTGACAAGGGAGGAAGGAAATGGATCTGAAATTCGAGGTCATAACATTAAATGTTTCAAATATATATAAATACTATTATTAATACTCTTTTGCTTGTAATAGGGAGATAAGATGTGCAGGCATTGGGACACAAAGATTCACCTTCCTCTAATGGAAAAGTCGAGGGGGTATGGGAGAAGTATGGGAGAGAGCAGATTGGAGGAAGCGATATCTTGTGGGACTACTATTCTGGGAGGTTGGGTAGGGGAATAATGGGGGGAAAATGTAACTCAAAATCTGGCAGAAATGAATGATGTAAAACAGAAGTTAATAAAGCATTTGTTTAAAAAAAGAAAAGAAAAGAAAAAAGAAAAAAAAAGAAACTAATGAAACAATATAAAAAAAAAGAGTAAACTATCTGAGCAAGCCAAGACTGCTCACATTCACCCACAATTAACTATTCACTCATCGCTGCCTTCTTTCGTCATGATTGTTGGGCTTAGTAGGTTAACATCTCCTTCCTCTTCTTTCTCCTCCCCTCCCCCATGCTTGCCCAATGAAATCCCTCATTAATTAAAATAGGGTGCCAACATACTAACAAAATTAGCAGTTTCTATGCATCCCTTAAATGTGAGCATTTCAAGAAAATTAAAGTTGGTCATTCCCTGGTTATTTATATTCTTTACCACCCACCTACCTTTTGGGCAATCTGTTCCCAGCTGGGTCCAGCCCTCATTTCCCTACACTCATCCTCCCCTCTCTCTGTTTCTTTCCTTTTTAAAAAAAATTGTGTGTATTTTTTGTTGTTGTTTTCTGCTAAATCACATCAGGTGTCCCAACACACACATACCCCTCCTTTCTTGGTAAACTTAATAAGCCATCAGCTGTGACACAACTAATTGGGGGGTTTACTTGGACTCTTCGTGTAAGAACAAAATGAAATGGCAGAGGGAGGAAGGGGGAGGAGAGAAATAAAAGGGAGAAAAAAGGTGGTAGAAGGGAAAGAAATACAGGGAATCTGTAAACATGCCTTGTAACTAGCCAGCCATCCTACAAGGTCCCTGGACTCCCTGAAGTCAGAATTCTGGTACCATGAAATGACAAATTCAGGCTCTAGCCTCAGTCTCAGCCTCTAAGAAAGAGCACCATTGTGAAATCTCTCATGGATGAATTATTATTCTGAGTTACTGCTGAGGAAGTCCTTTCCTTAGAATGATAAGCAAAGAGTGGAAATAGGATAGCACTTCCTAGGAAATAACATCTCATTGATATCTTAAGAAGGTTTCCATGATACCCTCCTACCCCCTACCCTTACTACCATCATTACTGACCTCTCATGGGGCAGAAGAGAAAATGACTAATTCTGAATAGAGGGGATGGTAATGTCTACCTCATTTCAAATTCAAAGAGCTGAGTCAGTGATATTTGTATTAATAGGGGACTATCCAATGAGAGCCCAGTTTTTATCGTCATCAACCCTGCCTAACGTATTACCCCCATGGTCTTTGGAGTATGCACTGGTATTCTATGACTATTTCTTGTCCACTTACTGTGTGGCAAATGGGGGCTTTTTTGGTTGACTGCTGAGCAGACTGTGAGGACTAATGAGGATTAGACTCTCATTGACTATTCCACTCTTATATTTGCAAAATAAAAGCAAATCCAGAAACATACGCACACACGTTATGTGTGTATATATACATACATACATATATATGTACATGTGTGTATACACACACAACCTAAATATATCTAGTCCATAGACCCAAATAAAGGTCATCTAATCTCATTTGACATATAAGGAAAAGTAGGTCCAAAGGGGGTGAGATTTGCCCAAGGTAACACAACGAGCTATTGGCAGAGCTAGAGATCAGTCCAGTGTTCCTTCCCCCACAACATTGCTTACACAATAATAATAATAATAATAATAATAATAATAACAATAATAATAATAACAATAATAACAACAATAATAATAATAACAATAACAATAATAATAATAATAATAACAATAATAATAACAATAATAACAATAACAATAATAATAATAACAATAACAATAATAATAACAATAACAATAATAACAATAACAATAACAATAATAATAATAAATCATTTCTATAGCACTTCCTATGGGTTAGGCACTGTACTATACACTTTACAAATATTATCTCATTTGATTTTCATAACAACTCTGGGAAATAGGTGCTATTATTATTCCCATTTTACAAATAAGGAACTAAGGCAAGCAGAGGTTAAGTGACTTGCCCAGGGTCACACAACTAGCTAATATCTGAGCCTCAACTTGAACCAAGTCTTTCTGACTCCAGGCTTAGAACTTTATTCACTATACGACTTAGCTGCCATACATACACACAAAAAGAGCGAAAAAATAGATGGATTGATACATACATTCATATATCATACACACACATATAGGAATGAAATAGGCATCTACATTTAACTTGAAACTATGGGGTTGGAAGAGGGAAAATTGTCAGTTAATAACAATAATAGCTGACATCTCTGTAGTACCTTAATATTTCTAAACCACTTCACATATATCATCTCATTTGATCTTCACAACAACCCTCGAAAGTAAGTGTTTTTTTATGTCCATTTTATGGACAAGGAAACTGAGGACCGAGTTTAAGTAACTTTCCCAAGATGACGCAGCTGGTAAGTGACTGGGGCAGACTTGAGTCATTTTCTCTCCAAGTCCAGCACTCTCTCTGTAATACTACCTGTAGACTTCCATTTAGGGCAGCTAAGTGGCACAGCGGATGAAACACCAAGCCTGGAGTCGGGAAGACAGTTCAAATGGAGCCTCAGATATTTACTAGTTGTGTGACCCTGAGCAAGTGACTTCACCTCTGTTTGCCTCCGTTTTCTCATCTGTAAAATGAGCTGGAGAAGGAAATGTCAAACCAGTCCACTGTCTTAGTCAAGAAAACCATAAATGGGGTCATGAAGACTGAACAATAAAGACTTCCCTTTTATTAAAGGACGTACCCAAGTAGCACAGTAAATAGAGCTCTGAGCCTGGTGTCAAGAAGACCTGAGTTCAAATTTGCCCAAAACACTAGGTACTTGATTCAGGACAAGTCATTTAATCTCTGTTTTCCTCAGTTTCCTCAACTGTAAAATGAAAGTAACAGCAGCACCTACCTCCCAGTTGTTTTGAGGCTCAACAGTACCTAACACCGTACCACTAAGAACCATAAAACTAATACATTGTGCTTTATGGTTTATAAAGCACTTCCTATATAATATCCCTGTGAAGTAGGCAGGGCAGAGATTATTGTTCCCACTTCCTGGAAGGTGAAAACTGAGGCTCAGGTGCTTTTCTAAGGTCATGTGACTAGTACGTTGTTATAGCAGCAAGCACCCCAGCACCCCCAGGCTGGCTGCCAACACAGGTTCTTAGATCTGCTTTTCTAAAGGACAGCAACTCAAAATGGATTAATAATCTTGCTTTAATCAATCAAATGTATCATTGACCTAGTTCAGGGGGAAAAGTCAGCACCCTGAACTTCAGAGTATACAGGCAGGTTACAAGCGGAAGTTACAAGACAGAGCAACATTTCAAGCAGACAGGCCTCCAAATGTAACCATTACATCCATACCTAGTCACAGTTACCAGAGATGAAAGCACCAACATCTGGGTTTTCAAAGCCAGGGGGGAGCTCTCAACCACTGCCCAGAGTCTTGTCTGGTCAAGTCACACAACACTTCTCAAAGTGAGCCCCAAAACAAAGCCTCACATCAGGGATTATATAGCCACCTCCCATCTCAGAGAATGTAACAATCCTCTTGACCCACTGCCCAATCACAAAGTATCTCCTGAAAAACAAGCCTCCCACCCTCAGCTCCAGGTGCACTTAAGCCTATCCAAGGGCCTAGGGGCAGGGAAGATCTTACACAATAAGATCTTAGAAAGATGGCAGCAACATAAATTTACATTCTCATTACAACTGTATAGCCTCCACTGGGGCCTAGATCCTCTGGTCCAAATTCAGCAGTCTTTCTGTCCTACTCTTCTGACCCTCCTAATACCTTGCAGTTCTCTGCATTTGTTATTGTTGTTCAGTCATTCATTCATGTTCAATTCTTTGTGACATATCGTGCCAATACTGCTCATAGGGTTTATCTGCAGAGATACTGGAGTAGTTTGCCATTTCTTTCTCTAGTGGATTTAGACAAACAGAAGTTATGTGATTTGCCCAGGGTCACACAACTAGTAAGTGTCTGAGGCTGGGTTTGAACTCAGGGATTCCTGATTTCAGGTCTAGAGCTCTATCCACTGGGCTACCTAGCTACCCATGCATTTATCATGTTCTAAATACAGTATAGTTATTTGTTTAAAAGAGGTAAGTATGGGAGAGTAGTGTTTGGAGGATGAAAAGACCACCTAGCCAGGGTGACCAGGAAGGACTCCACAGAAAGATGTGCAGCTTGATCTAGGTCCTAAAGGATGTGTGGCAGTTGACCATAAGTCATCACAAAGTAGTGGAAAGAATCCTGGACTTTTAGGGCAGCTAGGTGGCGCAGAGAGTAAAGCACCAACCCTGAAGTCAGGGGGACCTGAGTCCAAATCCAGCCTCAGACACTTAACACTTACTAGCTGTGTGACCTTGGGTAAGTCACTTAACCCTGATTGCCCTGACCTCCCCTTCCAATAAAACAAAAACAAAAACAAACCTGAACTTTGGATTCAAAAAACCTGGGCATTATTTTCAGCTTTGCCACCTGTTAGCTGTGTGACCTTGAGTAACATCTCCTTTCTCTGGGGTTTCAATTCCCTTTTCTATAAAATGGAGGAATGGAAATAAATGAACTCAAAGGACCTTTACATCTCTAACATTGCAAACCCCTATTCTTGGTGTTGGATGCTGGGATATGGAATGAACAAAGACAGAGAAACAGAAATACCTGGGTATGTTTAGGGGACAATGAATAGTGCAGCCTGGTTGGAACAGAGGGTTTGTAATGATATACAGTATTTCAGAATAGTGGTTGGAAAGGCCCACAGGGACCAAACTTGAGGACCTTGAATGCTAAATCAAGGAGTTCAGACTTAATCCTATTTTTATCTGAAATACTAACTTTGTTTATACAGCAGAAGTACTAAATAGTATTTTTTCTTTTAATTTACATTTGCATAACACTTTCAAGTGCTTTATATACAGTATCTCATTTGAACATCACAACAAGCCTGTGACATGAGCATTACAGGTATTGGTCTCCATTCTACAGATTAAGGTGCTGAGGTTCAGAAATATGGAATAACTTGCTCATGACCACATGCCTAATATGTTAGAGGAAGGCTATGAACCTAAGTCTCTACTAATTCAGTCTAGTATCGTATTCACTATACCAAAACTTCTTCTTGACCCTTGACAGCCTTTCCTTTCTTATCTTCATTTTGACTTAGAATACAAGGTATATGCTAAAGAAGGGACCTATCAGATGTGCTACCACCAATACCCACCACCAGTTAGCTAGCCCTGATGAGTAGGTAAGTCCATGAGAATAGCAGCAACCCCCCACCCAGACAAGAGGTCCCATTTTCAGCTCAGTCCCCAAAGCCATTACTCAAGGGACCAATACACCCCTGTGGAAATGTGACCTAACAATGGCCTCTGATGGTTCTGAAGCCTCCACCAGCACAGCAGCCAGAGCTGCTGAAGACCCAGAAAAGAAAATTCTTGCCACCAAAGTCTTTGGCACATCATATAGTTTGACATCAGAAATCGAAATTATTGGGGCAGCTAGGTGACACAATGAATAGAGCACCAACCCTGGAGTCAGGACCTGAGTTCAAATCTGACCTGAGACACTTAATTCTTACTAGCCGTATAACATTGAGCAAGTTGTTTAACCCCAATTGCCCTGCCTTCCCCCCTCCCAAAAGAAAGAAGAAAAAAGAAAAGAAATTGAAATTGTTTGTTGATAGAAATAATAGCAAAGAAGATATATTCCCATGTGCATTACAGCTACACCTCAAAGACCATGGAGCCTTTCTATTTGACTTAAGGCTTAAACCTTGATATGTGCTATCTCCCCAATTAGAATGTGAGCAGGAGCTATGATACTTTTCTATTTGTCTCACCAGCACTTTACACAGATTATATACTTAATAATGTTTTTTCATTCATTCATTTATTCATTCATTCATTGCCAGCAACAATAACAATAATGCTTCACATTCCTCTAGCATCTTATAGAATAAAAGACACTCTTCTCAACAAGGTGAGAACACTTCTTAATGTTCCCATTTCATAGATGAAGAAACTTAGAGAACAAGCCACTTGCTCAGCTCCTCACATCTAAGAATTAGTAGAGCCTGGATGTGAACCAAGATCTCCAGCAGAACTCCAGTTCTAATGCTTTTGTTATTACATCATAAATGCTGAGAAATAATCCTATTGTTTCTGGTCATTCTGGATCTTTCAGGCTCTCATTCCTATCCACGCCCTCCCTCTTCTTTCTCAATCCTCCAAGAAAAGAGCACTACATCAATAATGGCTAGGGTTAAATTACATTTATAGCGATACCAATAAATCAACACCTGCAGCTTAAAGGCTGGAGGAGATATACCAAAGGAAATGAGTTTAAGAAACATATGGGGCTCCTATTAAAGACAGAGAAATCCCAGTCATGGAGACAGAGATAGATGCTAGAACTCCAAGCATGAAAAACATACTTCAAGAGTTTGGGGGCAAGGCTTTTGTTCTCTTGACAATTCCAGATGTGACTGTTCCCCATCTATCTTGTGCCCCAACTCCCTCATATTCAGATAGAACCCCCATTGCCTTTCACTGTTTGCATCTCCTGGCTTTAAAAGGAGTCCAAACTATACCAGGAGTTAAGTAGAGAGTTCTATGTGGGCTTGCTATTGGATGGTGAGGGACCATGCCATATTAGATGGATTAGGGAAGTGGGGTCATTACCAGAAGATAGTAGTAGAAAATATGACTCAGAAGAGCCATAATAGCTGCCTTCACATATCTGAAGGGTTGTTATATGAAAGAAAGATGCTTGCTGCTAAGTCCAGGGGATGAACTGGGAGCAACGGATGGAAGTTTTGTAATGTCAGATTTCAGGTCCATATAAAGAAAATTCTCTCATGATGATAAGAATGATGCTGATAATTAGAATGATGATGGTGATGATGAGTTCGAATCTGTATTCTTATCAATAGGAATTCCCTGGTCTGGGAAGTCCTTCCACTGATGCAGATCGTCAGCTTCTCTTTAATTTATAGAATAGTAGAAAGTTGCTTTGGAGTATAGAGAGGTTAAATGACTTAGCCAAAATCCTACAGTTTAATGGGTATCAGAGACCAGATTTGAACCCAAGTGTTCTTGACGCCTCTATCCACTACTTTATGCTGTCTCCTCTAACAATTATAGTGGTCCAAAAACAGAATGAACTGCCTCAGTCAAGTAGAAATTTCTGAATCATTAGAAGGCTTCAGGTAGAAATGGAGGGATATTTACTTGCAGACAAGGTTTACGATTTGAGTCAGGGGTTCATAGGCTCATTGCTTTGCAGCTACAAGGGATCACTGAGCTCAATTTTGTCATTTTATAGATGAGGAAAGTGGGGCCCAGAAAGGTTAAATAACCTGCCCAGAATCATACATCCAGTATGTCTAGCCATACAGTCTAAGTCAAGATTCAACCTGGGGTCTTTCTGACTCCAAGTCCAGGACTCTATCCATGACATGTTGCCTCTTGAACTGAATAAATTATGTTATATCTCTTCTAATTTAAGAGTCTGTGATTTCAAGGAACTGCTACAAGCAATCAGGCGAAGACTTTGAATTGTTTTTCAGAGTATATGAATGCGTTATGTGGATAAACTCAAGCAATTCCCTCACCCAGCTCCTTTCGTGGCCAAGGATGGTACTTGTAAGACTAAAGTGAAGAGTCTAGTGTGTGTCCATGAAACAGAGCTCTTTATGGAAAAGTGTTTGGTCCACAAAGGGATCAAAGATACAGCTTTGCCCTCAGTTTTTCACAGTGTGTTACATCTTTTCATGGGGAAGTAGGCAAAAATTAGAAGGCAATAATCTCAGTTAAAGTTCCTCTTTGTAAAGCAGAATGGATACAGGAAAAGAAAACTGATGAATGAGCAGGTTGTCTCTTAGGCAGGTGAGCTTTGAACTAGCCTTAGAACAGCCTCTCCCATTCATCATCCTCCCAGAAGAGAAAAGTTTTAATCCATAAAAACAGTCACCTGTCTCCTACTGACCACCTACTGACCTTCTTTCTTATCTTGAGACCATAGGATCATACATTTAAAACTGGAAAGCAACTTCCTTTTACAGATGAGGAAGCTGATGAAAAGAAAGGTTAAGCAATGATCACACATCTAGTAGGTGACTGAGGCAGAATTTGAAGCTAGAGTCTTCCTAACCCCAGTCAAAGCCAGCTTTCTGCCCCCTGTGCCATATATTGTCTACTCTTTTTCCTCCCCTCCTTCCGTCACAGAGATGTTTTGAGTATATGAAAGCACAAGAGGTAATCAAAAATAAGAGGTTAAGAGCTAGAAGGGACCTCAGAGGTCATTTAATCTAGCCCCTTCATTTTACAGATGAGGAAACTGAGTACAGGACAGGTTAAATAACTTGCCCAAGGTCACACAGGTAGTCGGTAGAGGAAACAGTATTTTAACACAAGTTTTCTGACTGTAAGTATCCCAAAGGAGCAGTTTTAAAATATTTCAAGGATACAATGGGATAATGTTACTACTGTTATTGTCTTTATCAAGGCAGGAAACCATCTCTGACATCAAGTATAAAAATTATTTCCTTTAAAATGTGACCAAGTGGAAAATACAATACAGCAATGTAAATAAGTCTTCCCTTAACCATTGTCTTGATACTTTTAGAGGCTGAAAAAGTCCCAAATTAGCACATAAATTCTTGAATAGTTCCTGTAACATGTAATGGCCATCACTGAGGAATGCTTAATCTGATGGGCTTAATGTTTAATCTGATAAATTGGGCATGATCCCCCCCAACACACACACAGGAATCAAGGCTTCCAGCTGGAGCTAGATACCAGTAAAAATCCAAATCCCAGTTTTGGCCTTGGAATCAACCTGGTCTTCTCTCTTCCCTCCTTCTCCCAATTGTGCTTCAAAGGAGAGTAAAAAGTATAGATTCCCCCAGGCCTTTCTAAACTAATTTTTTTAACTTTGGTATCATATAAGTCTAGAGCAGACCCATGGGATTCAAGCCAACACCCCTGAGATGCTATCAGGTTTGTGTCAAGCTCTCGGCCAAACACAAATCAGCCTAAATTGTTTATAGGACTATGCATCAAGGATTCAAATCAGCCTAAGTTGGGTCTACATGAACCAGTCTTAAGGGGTCTATTTCCCCTTCTATCCTAATCTATCCCATTCCCCCATCTACCACCAAGTACATGCTCTGCACACCCATACACTGAGCAGTCCTGCACAGATATTATTGTTAACTGGCTGAGTGAAATAGCCGGCTCGGGGTTATGCTATTGGCATTCAATTCTGCTCTGGGAAGCTCTGGAGCCATAAGGCTGATGGGTCAGTGGGGCAGAGCAGAGCTGGGTGTATGTGTAATCATCTCACAGATAAGGCCAGTTGGGAGCAATAAAAGTCACAGCTAGATTACAATCACCAAGGACATAGTCTGAGTAGGAATGTATGTTTGCACTGATATCTTTGGTAACCATAAATCTCTCCCTATGTGAATCTACCCTAAATCTATGAGTTGAAAAATGGACATAAATCTCAAGAGACCACCTTTCTCTAGACCCTGCCACTCACCACCTACCTACATTTATCAATAGGCTAAATATTAGAAAAATGAAAATTCCAATGGCCTTACATTTGGAAAGGCTAGCAGACTGGTGCACCATATTGGGTGGGGGGGGGGGGAATGTTCTTTTCAATTAAAAGATAAGACAGAAACACTTCAAGGAATTGAACCTCATTTCTTGAATTATACCATTAATTTATTCATTACACACAATTATTAAATGCTCTTGTAATGATTAGATAGTCTTTACTTTTAGTAAAGGAATAATAAAGTCTGTCCTGGTTTCATTCATTTTTCTATGTAAACATCAGGAAGAGGAGAGAGACAGGGAAAGGTGTTAATGGGTGGGGGGGACACCTTAAGTTATCGTTGTGAAAATAACCTGACGTGACTAAAAGAAAATATATTGACCCTTCCAAAAAGATATCGTCCAAATATAGGCTAATAAACAATTAGCAATCTGTAAATATGGTAGAAAGATACTATAAAGGGATCCTAGTGGGCCACAAGCTAAATAAGAAATGTCTTTCTGTTTGTTTAAAAGATAAATGTGAGAGATGCATAAGTACAACAATTGAATAGTAATCCTCCCAATGTTATTAAGTCAGAAACCATATTTCAGTGGGTTTAGCAAAGTAAGAGGAGCAATGAAAGTAGTGAGTGTGGATGATTCTTTCAAGGAATTGGGCTGGGAAAAGGAGAGAACGAGATGAGAGCTAGCACATAAGATAGAATATAGTGGAGCTTTTAAAAATGATTGCAAGTATGAGTGGGTTTGGTAGCAGGGAAGGTATCAAGAGGTGAAGATTGGAGAGACAGTGAGAGCAATCTACTGACAAAGAAAGGTACACAAACAAGGATGGTGAGGAAAAAGGCCATCTCACCACATACTGCTTTCACTACCTATTGACCCTAGTCATCACCATTACCTCAACAAACATGTATTAAAGCCCCACCATGCATAAGGTACTATGCATAAATGCAATGACAAAAGGAAAGAGATACTGCCCTCTAGGGGCTTATATTGTATTGGGAGTGAGAGTGAGAAGGAATAGAGTAGAGTTTATAGTATATAGTAGTATAATATATAGGATATAGTAGAATTACAGTTCTATTCAACTACTGTAGCTGACATAGAGGAAAGAACAAGTATGGATTTATCTATATACAAAAAGGGTAATCCAGTATTCTATACCATCTCCTGCTCTAAACATAGTCTCAGTCACTACTATTTCTATAGTACCTGTCCCAAAGAAATTAAAACTCATCAATTAATTGTGACAATATCTTCATGTGACAGGCATTAGTTTATTCCTAGTATAGATTAAGAGAAAGAGGTAACCTGGTATGGTAGATCGAGTGCTGGATTTGGAATCAGAAAAGCCGTTTTCGACTACTTCTGATTAGTGGTGTAACCCTGGACATATCCCTTAATCTCTGTGTGTTTAAAGCAATTTTCTCGGACTTATCTGCTAAGTCATAGATGGATTATGTTCTACTGTGATAAAGAAAGCTCCCCCAAAGAAAGCTCCCCCATGTAGCCAGAATGACAGATCCTTTGATTATTCTAGGAAAGATGAAGAAACTGAGGCCCAGAAAGAGTCAGGGACTACCTAAGGACACAGAGGGCCAGTAATTGGAAGAGAGACCAAAAGCCAGCATGCCTCTTGACTCTGGCTTCCAATTTTCTATCCTCTTAGCTATACTGCCTCCTGTATCTCACTAGGGACTCCAATCATCATGTCAAGTGACTGAACAGCCAAGAGAAGACAATTACTTTTATAACTGTGAAGAGTAACAATGCTCTTTATAATTCACATGTGATCTGGACAGATCCATGACTAAGTAACCAGACCCTACCATATGCCCTTTAAAAAAAAAGTGATAATGCTGCTAAAAAAGGCTTGAATCCTCATGCCAACCAAGTATGGGTCTAAAATCATGAGCCAGGTGACATTTATGTTTTCTAGCTTCCTATTTTGCTTCCTACTAAACACTACTTTGAATCACATAACCATTCTTGGGTTTTTTTTTTTAACAATTCTCATTATGCTGTGCAAACACTCAGCCTGGCCTACCACTGTTTTTATGATTGTTGCAATTGGACACGAAGTAGGAAATTGCTGTAAAGTATATACATAGAGATGGGAAATCTCCTCTATCTTGACTTTAGATGTAGCTGGGTCAAATAAAAGAAAATACACATGGGACTCTCATCTGTGTCTCTATGAATAGTTAACCTCTGAACTTGGATTAGTGAGGGCTCTCCATAACAATCTCAAACCAAGATTCACCACTGTGTTCCTCTCTGGCTGCCTTCATGCCATACTGACACCATTATATCCTTTCTTTGTCCCTTCCCTCTTTTTCACTTCTAGCTTTGGAAACAATAATAAAATTAATACTACCATTGCTGGAAAGTATGTGTCAATCATAATTGCTCTATGGCTCCACTCACCACCCTTAGGACCTCTCAGTCCAAAACACTCCTTCCTGTCTGCCACTTCTTTAAATTTGTCATTTTCCCTTGTTTCAATGTAAGCTCTTCAAGAATAAGGACAACCTCGCTTGTTCTATTTTTATCCATACCACTCAGCACAGTACCTAGCACATAGTAAACATTTAATAAATGACTTTTCATTTGTTCATTATAGACAGAATGATACAGAAACATAGGCCAAACCTGGCACTCACCTCATTTCTTCCCTTGCCTTCCCTAGTCTTCTTCTTATCAAAGGTGTGTCTCCAGCTATTACCAAAGGGAATAGACCAGCTGACATATTTATGTAATGCTCCAGAGCAGGGAACCAGGATGAATAAGGTAAACAGAAATACAAGGGAGGGAAATACAAAGTGGCAAAGCAGTGGGAATGAAGAAAAAATTACAAAGAAAGGGAGTTCAATACAAAGGGGTGACAAATTTCAGAAAAGAAAGAAGAAAATGAGAGAGGCTGGAGAGGGGAGGAGTGCAAAAGAGAGAAAGGGGAAGAAAGAGACAGGAGAGAGGGAGAGGGATGAATGGAAAGGAGAGAAGAGAGAGAGAGAGGAAAGGGAGAGAGAAAAAGAGGGGGAGAAAGGAGGGAGATAGGGAGGGAAGGGACAGAAAGGGAGAGAGGGGGAGAAAGGAGAAATAAAGAGAGGAAGGGGAGAGAGGAGGGGAAAGAGAAAGGGAAAGGGAGAGAGGTAGAGAGAGGAGAGAGAGAAAGGGAAAAGAAAGAAAGGGAGTAGAGAAAAGGAAAAGAGAAGGAGAGGGAAGGAGAGAAGTAGAGAGAAAGAAAGGGAGAGAGGAAAGAGAGAAAGAAAGAGGGAGAGGGAGAAAGAGGGAAGGATAGAAAGAAAGGTAGGGGAGAGAGTGGGAGAGAGATAAAGGAAGGGAGAGAGGAGGGGAGAGAGAAAGAAGGAAAGAGAAGAAGGGATGGAGAAGAGAGGGAGGGGAGAATACTACAAAAAAAAACAACTTTGGTGCATTTTGCAATCTTTAAGATATATAAGCTTGCAGATTGCTAGTGGGAGGACAAAAATGTGTTTTTGTGGAGTGGAGGGTGTGCAATTATATATAAAATAGTGGCAATGGTACCCTACTCCAAAAAGCATTCATTAAGGAATAAGCCCTACTGGCCTTTGTAGACCATATGGTCTGAAACAGTAACATCCTGAAAGTTTGAGGGTATTTTGTCCCCTCACCCAGTGTGCTTCTTCTAGACCCTGGTGCTTGGCTGAGCTCTATGCTTCTCTGCTTTTATCCACTGGGAACAAAATGACAAGTCCTCTAGTCATCCATCCTTCCCCACCAGGACTTGGCTCACTGAAGGAACATCCCAACCAAGCTCTATGAATAGGGAGGGATGGTCCCATCTGCTCAAAGTATCCCTTGGTCTGAAGCAGCCCTCAGACATCAGCAGGGACACCTGCCACTGGTGCTGTCCCTGGAGTTTTAGTGCTTGAAAAAAAAAAGCAGTTTCCATGGTAACTGTTCCCCCCCCCCAATAAAACACCCCACTGTAAATCCACAAATGCCTTCACAGCTGAAAATGTGATTCTTCCCAAGGCAGAGGGGAATAAAAAGGCTTAAGTGAATTTCCGTCTTCTAAAAAGGGGTCATTTCCACCACGATGGTTGAGTGCCCCGTCCCCAGCGCTGCTGCAGAGCCGAGTACCTCTCCATCTTCTTTAAGCTGGTTATACATAAAGGATCCTCTAAACCTCAGTGCTAAGTAACTCCAATTAAGTCCAGCAAACTCCCGTCATTCCAGACTTATTTTTTGTTCCTCTCTTTTACTCTGTGTTCAGGCTAAACCACTGGCATTCCATCTCTGCTCTCCATAAATTTGCACAGGCCTTCCCCCCATGCCTAGAATGCCCTCCTTCTTTACCTCTGCCTCTGAGAATACTCAGTGTCCTTGGATGCTCAGTTCAGGGGCTACCTTTTTTTTTGCTTTTTGGAGGGCAATTGGGGTTAAGTAACTTGCCCAAGGTCACACGGCTAGGTTTTTATTTGTGTGTGTTAAGTGTCTGAGGCTGGAACCGAACTCAGGTCCTTCTGATTCCAGGGCTGATGCTCTACTCACTGCGCCACCTAGCCGCCCCCTAGGTGCTACCTCTTATGGGACAACTTTTCTGAACCCGCTCATTGTCAGGGCTCTCCTTTCTCTTATCACCTTACCTTTAGTTATATGTGTAAACATATTCGCCCAGACAATGTAAGTTTTTTAAGGGCAAGGAAAACAATAATAATAGTAGTAATTTTGATGATGAGATTGGTAATGATGATGATGGAGACATTAACGATGGTGCTGATGGTGATGGTTATAATGAAAATAGATAAAATTTATAGAGCACTTTAAGGTTTCCAAAGTGTTTTTCATTTGTCTCATTTGATCTTCAAAACAGACCTGTCAGGTACTTGCTATTATTCTCCCATTTTTCAGATGAGGAAACTGAAGCTGAAAGAGGTTAAATGATTTGTCCAGAATCAGCCCATTTGTCTTTGTACCTAGCATATAGGTATTAGCAGCTTGCACACAACAGACACATAATAAAGTGCTGAACTTAGTATGAGTGACTAGAGGACACAACTTTCTGTCAGGTCATGTGCAGCATAGACAACCATGAAGTTTCTGCCCTCGCTTAGATTTTAAGTTCCTTGAGGAAAAGGGTTCTTTCTTTTTTCTTTTTTTCCTTCCTCCCCTTTCTTCCTTCCTTTTTTCTTTCCCTTTCTTCCTTCCTTCCTTTGTTTCCTTCTTTCCTTCTTTCTTTCTTCTTTTTTTTTTGTATTTGTATGCCCAGAGCTTACTTAGCACACTGCACAGAACATAGCAGGTTAATGTTTACTAATGTTTTTTCACAGACTGGTTGGCTAATCTAAATTCCTGATCCAGGTTTGATGCATGCCTGAACTATGGGTCACATTAAGGTACTGCTCATTACTCTGGCTCCTTTATATTGACCTCCTCTTGAAGATGGTTGATGAAAGGACCACTTACTGTCATCAGCTATGGTAGCTGTGGTGATCTGGAATCTCAGTGAAGTTGTAGCCTTTGATTTGAAACATTAATGTGGATCTTCTGACAAAGATATGACGGCTACAAGATGCAGAATAATATATATATCCAAGGGTTGTTTTTTTTAATTGAGGGAGGATTAGAAGGGAGAGAAAATAAATATTTATTAATTGAAAGAAATTGTTTAAATCATGTGAATTTGAGGCTATGCCCATCTTGACATAAAAATTCTAGAAATAAAAACCGGTAGAAGTTAACTCTTTGATTAGGAATGGGGATAAAATGTGACAAGCCAAAACAGAAGATTATAAACCTCCCCCCAAAAAAACTGAATAAAAGCATTAATACATTTTAGAGTGGAAGAGAACAGACAAACAAACAAAAATTGTCAAGTACAGTATAGAGTAGCAGTAGCAGAAAAAGATGAGGATGAGAAAGTATTCTCAGACTGGGATGGGTTACAATGATTTATTATTAAATGTTTACTATGTGCCAGACACTGTGCTAAGCACTGAAGATACAAATACAAAAAGAAAGACATTCCCTAGCCTCAGAGAGAATACCTTTGAATAGGGGAAAACAGCACATATAGGAGCAGAGGCCATTGGGGTTCTTTGTACTGGAGAATCATAGGGATGGCAAGTGGAGCCATAGGACAATTGATTGACATGTTCTTTACAGAAATTGATGTATTGATTTTATTATTATTATCATCAGAGCAAGAAGTGGAAGGAATGTTGGGGGTTCCATGAAAGAAGCATTGCATGAATATGGCTAGAGGACAGCAGTGTGGTGTGACTTAGATTTGAAGTAGTTATGAAGAACACGCACCAATATTTAGGGCAGGAGCTAAAGTACCAAGTTTAGAAATGGTATAAAGATATGGAAATTTCCTCACTTTATGGTCAATAATATGTATACCATAATTTGAGCATCTGTATGGCAGAGTTGAGGTAAGGACCATAGTAGAAAAGTGAAGAAAAGGCCACGAATCTCATAAGCCGTCTTTGAAGAAATATCCCTGTCTCTCATCACTACCATCTCATATTTGACAAGTGATGGCACCAGAAAGTTGCTCAAGCAAAGAGTGAACTTCTCCAAGAAGTCTTCTGCTATGGCTGTGAGTTAGGACATTCACAGTAATAAATTGGGTGTATGTGAGGAGGGCTAAAGGCAATAGAGAATAGATTGTCACCAGTGACAATTAGCATGTCAGAAATGGCATGAAAGGATATTATTAAAGAAATGTATAAATGGAAAAGGATAGTATTAAGGAAATATATATGATTGGTGAGCAGTCATGTCAACAAGGGAGAATAGATGGACAAATTGAGTGCTGCACTAGTATCTTCAAAAAGTCATTTAAAAAAACTTTGATGAAAATTTTTAAGATATTGGGTGAATCCTTTATGAAAGATTTAAAGAAGAATATAGACAAAAACTCTATAAAATGAGAAAAGATAGATGGATTACAATCCACACCATTAACTGAAGTACCTACATTATTGAGGTCAAAGATCTATGGAAGAAGCAAAATGAATGTGTTGGATTATGCACTGTCTAAGGTTCTTCCCAGCTCTGATTCCATCTTTTCTAATCAAATTCTGTCCTGGTAATTTCCAGAGGCAAGTATTCCACTAGCTGTTCCCTTAGTCTATCGAGATTTAAATCTAGGAACTAATCGTGTAATTCCTATCCCTTCAAACACCCTTTCTTCTGTATCTCTTTCCAAAGTTTTGCCTTTGGTGTCTTATGTACAAAGTTACATTAGAAATCAGCTCTAAGCAGCACCTTTATAGATTTAGATTAGACCATGGTGTAAACAAGGCTTGGGTAACAGCTTTGATTATCATACAAAAGAGTTAGCTTTATGCAAAGAAAAATCATTCTGTAACTACCAGCCACATCCCCAACATTGGTGACCTGCCTCAAAATGTGGAATGAGTCAGTATTGGGAGTCAGCAGACTTGAGTTAAAATTCCAGTTCTGTCATACTAACTATGTGACTTTGGACATGTCACTTCCTCTCTCTAGAATTCATTTTCCTCATTTGTAAAATGAGATAGTTAGACTAAGGATCTTTCTAGTGCCACTAAATGTTATTGTTCTGTTCACAGAAGATCAAGAGTATACAGATGGCTGGGCAGGACAGCTCACTACTCCTGGGGCAAAAAAAAATTGGCAAAGAATAAGAGCAACTGATTGTGAAGCTGTAGAATCTTCTTCATGAAGTCTAGAACTAGGAACAAAACCATTGTCTCTCCTCATCTACACCAGGAGTAAAGGAAGATAAAGTGTCAGGGAAAGGGGATGGTAGATAACAAGAGAAGTTTCCTAGCTTCATTTATCTGTCCATCTCTGTGTCTTGTCTCTCTCTTTTTTGTCTGTGTCTCTCAATCTGTCTATCTCTGTCTCTTTCTGTTCCTCTGCAGTCTCTCTATCTCTTGTTTCTGTCTCTTCTCCCTGTCTCTCTCCTTCACATCCTCTTTCATTCCTTTCCCTCCTTTTCTTTTTCTATCTCTCTTTCTCTTTCTCAAACTTATAGAAGAATTTCATTCTTTTCTTTTCCTTTGAAAAAAAAAGATAATCTGTAACTATGAAGTCTTTTAAAACCAAAAGAGAGATGAAAGAGAGTAAATTGGGTTCAATGTTTATATAGGGCAATTCTAATTAAATTAACAAACTCACAGATATGCTAGAAATAGGTCAATTGTCTGTGTCCTTTCTCTTTTCCTACCAATTATTGGACAAATTACCAAAATAAAGGAAAGTAGCTTACGCTGATCCTTGTTTTGTTGTTTTTAAAAAGACGGAGAAAAGCAAATAGATGTAGGGGGGGTTTGTGGAAGAAAAATAAACAGAGAAAAGTAGATATTGCTACCCTACTACCACCACCATCCTCAAGAGTGGCAACCAGGGAATTCACAAGGACAAATGTTAGTTTCCTAGGGAGGCAGATGACACAGGTAGTCTTGGTTTGGAAATTTGCTTAGGAGTCAGGTAAACAAGCATTTATTAAGCACCTAGTTAATGTACCAATGCCTACTGTGTTCCATAAGAACCCCCGAGGATGAAAAGAAGAGAAAGGAAAACAGTTTCTGCTCCCAAGAATCTCAGTCTAATGAAGGAGATACACACCAGAGGACAAGGGTTTGATTTCCAGTTTATTTTCTGCGTGATCTTGTTTCATCTTCTGGGTCCTCAGTTTTCTCATTCCCCAAATGAGGGAGTTATACCGAATAACCTGTAAGTTCCCTTACGCTTCTAAATCTCTGACCCTTTAAACATATCATGATTAAGATTTAAGACCTGAGTTCAAATATGACCTGAGAACTTAGTAGCTGTGTGGGGGGTAAGACATGTTTTTCTTTTTGCCTCAGTGCCTTCATTTATAAAACAGGGGTAAAAAGCACCTACCCCACACCCAGGCTTGTTGTGAGGATAAAATGAGATATTATTTTTATATCATTTAGCACGGTGCATGGCACATAATGGGCACTACATAAATGCTAGCTATTATTATTTTATATTTCTTTAAGGTTTGCAAAGAACTTTATAAATATTATTTGATATTCATAACCCTAGGAGGTAGGTGCTAGGTGCTTTTATTACCCAATTTTATAAATGAAGAAACTGGACCTGATAGATGCTATTAAAAAAAAGACTTGCCCAGAGTAACATAGCTAGTAACTGTCTGAGACTGGATTTGAACACAGGTCTTTATGGTACCTTGCAGGGAACTCAGCTGCACAACTTAACTAGCCAGATCATCTGGTTCCACATAAGTGGGGATAGGAAGATGTATTCAAAAATCAGAGGAAATAAAGGGGTAATTATAGTATCTCCCTGGAGAGAAAGACACAATGTCCTGGTACAGTGGAAAGAATATTAACTCTGGAGAGAGAGAGAGAATCCCCACTTCTTTTGCTTACTACATATGTAAACCTTCTGGACTTCAGTTTTCTCATTTGTAAAGTAGACTAGATGACCTCAGAGGTCCCTTTCCCCTGTAGATCTAAGATTCTAAAATATAGAATCAAACCCTAGACTGAGCTGAAACTTGGTTTGACACTAAAATCTAGCCCAAACTGGGAAGGTCAGATGACCATTTAGAAGCACTCATTTGTATATAAGTAATTTAGTCACTAATTACAAATTGCTTTTATCCATTTCCAAGTACCTTTACCAAAGAGTACTTTTATAACCCCTATTATCCTACTAGGAGTCACTGTATGTACTCAAAAGTAATAAAAGAGCATGTTTTTAAAAATATTACATTATTCAGAATTCACTAATGTGGGCTTGACTTATTTACCCCTCCTCTGTTCCATTAATCTGAATCTCAAAAAGGCCTCTTCTCAAATGAGATAATACATGTAAAGTACTCCAGAGTTTAGCCCAATGGCTGGAACATAGGCTCTTAATAATCATTTTTCATTGATTAATTTAGCACAGTGCCTGGCATAAGGTAGGTACTTTAAGAAATGATCATTCCATTCCTTCATCCCCCTTCCAACCCTAAAATTGAATTTTTTTCAAAGTGTAGTCACATAGTTTATCCCTTTTCATCCTCATAACAAACCCATGAGGCAAGTAGGCCATCTATTATCTCTGCCTGACAGATGAAGAAACTCAGGCAGAGAAAGATTGTGACTTATTCAACATCTCAGCAAGTTAGAATCAGAGCCAAGACTAACTACTCAGATTTCCCAACTCTTAGTTAAGTGTTCTTTCCACTGGACCATGAGAACATCTGGACCATATTGACATGAAACAGTCAGACATACTCTCTCTCGGGTGGCCCATGCTGATATTAAGCAGGATACCCAGGGGCCTTCTTCAAAGTCGAGAGAGACTCCAGTCAGTATTCATGGGCCTCTTTAAGCCAGTCAGCACAGCAGATCTCCACAATGGTCTGGCCTCCTTTCTGCTATTTATCAGTTAGCCTTTCAGCTCCTGATCTATGATATCCCCTCTACTTCCCCTTGCTTATAAGCTCATCTCTGTGATACAGATGCTGGGATTTGCTGAGAAGCAATACAGTGACAACAGGGCATTTTGAAAGTTGCACGTGGCTACTCGTATTTCTCTATCATTAGCACCCCGTGCCCACAGCTGCACTTTATGCTCCCCTCTAATTACCACTGAGTGGCATGATTTCCATACACACATCCATACAGCTTTGCTACTGGGTTTTCAAGTCATTTGCCTTCTAATGCCTCTCTTCCTCCCTCCACCTTCAAAAAGCACATTTCCCAGAATTTATTGAACATTTTCTCAATGACAATGGAAAGTAGTACTAGACTGTATTGGACCTAGATTCAGAGACATCTGGGTTCAAAATACATTTTAGACATTTATTGGCTGTGTAACTCTAGGCAAGCCACTTAATCTATCAGAGCTTCACTTTCCTTATCTATAAAATAAGAGTCAGACCCAATGCCTTTCAACTCTAAATACAATGATTCTATCCTTCCCCTGCATCCCTGATTTTTGTTTTACTCCTTCTCAGAGCAGTCCCAATTGAAATTGGATTGTGGGAGAAGTTTTCCTTCAGTACTTACCTACCTCTTTTCTTAGGCACCCCTGCCTTCATTCTGGAACCACCCCCTCCCCATACCCACCCAGGTGCCCACCCTCTGTCTCATTCTCTCACGATATCACAAAATCATGAAGATTTGGAAGAGTTCTGAGAAATCAGTTAGTGACTCATTTTACAGAAGAAACTGAGGCCCCAGGGAGAAGCATGCCTTATTCACAGTCATACAGCTAATAAGTAGTGAATGGGGGACTAGAAGCAAGGTCTTCTCACTCAAGCTGCTCTTCCTACCATACCAAAGCTTTCTCCATTTTTAAGCATCTCAGATGGCTAGCAATACTTTCTATAGAGTTAATTAATAGTTAGGGATGCTTGTTCTAAAGACTTAAGATAATACCATCCCAAAGGTATTTATATTTTTAAGGAAAATTCTTGAAAACCAAAGAGGCTTCCAATGGTATAATAGAAAGTGATGAGGGTCAGTATGTTGGAGCCCAAGACCCTATAGCTCTGCATATAATATAGCAAGAGAACACCACTCTTTGTCTACAGTCAGCATGGGGTCACCTTACACATGGCAACAAAGTGGCAGTGCATCTGGAGTCAGGAAGACCTGAATTCCAATCTAACCTCCAATACATATTAGATGTGGACCCTGGGCAAGTCATTTACCCTTTGTCTCGGTCTCCTCAGCTGTAAAATGGGGAACATAATAGCTCCTATCTTCAGGGTTGTTCTGAGGATCAAATGAAATAGTATTAGTGGAGGGTTGCAAAGTGAAAGTTGCAAAGTTCCTGGCACATAGTAGGCACTAAATAAATGCTAATTACCTGCCTTCCAATTTCCCTTAAATGTACTTTAGATACCTTAAGAAAAATAAACAAAAAGGTAAAGGAAAGTATAGAGGATAGAGCATTGGACCTGGAGTCAGGAATAGTCAGGAACACTTCCTAAGTATAAAAATGGGGCCTCAGACACTAGTTGTGTGACCCTGGGCAAGTCACTTCACTCCGTTTGCCTCAGTTTCTTCATCTTTCAAATGAGCTAGAGAAGGAAATGGCAGACCATTCCGGTATCTTTGTTAAGAAAACCCCAAATGGGGTCACAAAGAGTTGGTCATGACCAAAAAGACTGAATAGTAACAATAAACATGAAAGCCAATAATAATAACATTCTTTCCAGGGTCTAATTTCCTTAGAATCTATGGGTTAGTTCTTATTTTCAAGGCTGCTTCCAAAACCTCATGCATAGCACATAAACAGCTTTCTACATCCTTGACAAGTCATTGAGCTAAGAGTCAGCAATCAGGTATGGGGAGAAAGCATACAGTTAGGTATCCCCTCCCCAGCCCTTGTAATTTTAGGAGTCTATGTATTCTTTCTCAGAGTACTCCCCTCCTTGCCTCATGATACCAACTACTGGGGAAGCAAAGCCCACAGGAATCCTTCCCATTGCCCCCAGAAATGCCAAGGGCCCAACTGTGAAGGAAAGGTTAGAAACAGGGTTGATCCTTCATAGAGGAGTCTATATCTCAAAAGAGGAGAAGGCTCAACAGACCATAGAAAGGATTGTCTGAGAGGCTGATCAGATAAGATCCAGATAGAACAGATGCAGTTAAGAGGATTAGGCCAAGAGGATTAGCTACCACAGAATGCAAAAAAAAAAAAAAAATTAAATAAAAAAAGTCATTGGTATCATCCTTTCCTCTTCAAACATAATCACACAAACAAGTTTCTAGAACCTCTGTCTGTCCCCATTTGCTATTGCCCCAAATCTATACCTCTTGACAATTTCTGTTGCTGTTTTCATTCTCTCTTGAGGCAGACGAATAGATTACCGGGCAGAAGGGGATCAGTGAATGGTTCGTATTAAGAACTGGCAAATATAATGTGAGAAAGATGACCAGTGTAAAGGGTTAGGCCATTAGTGACATAGATCCATAGAAGAAGCCAGCATAACAGATGTGTGAACTTGACATGGGCCCCATCAACAGACAGCATGAAAAATAAGTGTGAGATTCAGAGACAGTCTTATACTGCAACACCAGGGATTTTAATCAAGCCTAAGGGAGAGTACCTTGACAATGAAGGTTGTTAAAAACTGGAATGTGTCATGAGGGAGGTGGGGGTGTTACCTTCTCTAGATGTCTTTTAAAATAAGCTAAATTTTCATTTTCTAGAGATTGTTTTGGTGTGATACAAGCAAAGGCAGAGGCATATAAACTTAGATGACATTAGTATAACTCTGTATCTTCCCCTTATTCTTTGCTTCTCCTAAAACAAACACATATATGTACATACACACACATTTCATACATATGTTTGGGGCGCATTTCCAGTCATCCTGCTCTATATCTTGCCAAAGGAACCAGGTGACTCTGGGGGAGAGAGTGAGGCTGGTAATTTTGCATAGCCCTGCCCCACTTAAATCCAATTCACTTTCAAGTCCTGACATCACCTTCCTGATGTCATTGCCTTCTTCAAGGGACAAACAACAATCAATAATCTGTGTATATTAGTAATTCTAACTGGGAAACACAGCTCTTTCCTTCTTTCTTTCCTTCCTTTACCTTTTCTCCTCTCCCTCCTCTCCCTCTATCCAGAGGGAATCTTAACTTTATCTGTAGATGTTCTGCCCAAAGGCATATAAATATTGATCACTGAATCCACATAAGATATCGTTGGGTTTATGAGCTAGATTTCTTTTTTAAGGACCATGCTTTAAACCCAAATCATTCTGGCTCTCATTGATTGGCCAACAGTAGCGTCCAGTCTAAGCCTCACTTGGTCGTTGTTTGGACTCTGATGGCTCAGAGTGAGTGTAAATAGCAACTGTTTCTGTTTTGATCAGAAACTCTGAGGGTCTAGCCCTCCCAGATTTTTTTTTGACTATGTAAAAGAGGTCATCTTTGCTTCATTTCTTGCCTAGCCAAAATCACAGAATGTCTCAGATAAACTGAGACCTGGAAAAGACCTGAGCTTAAAAATTCCAAAGTATCCCACTGCATCCAGGGCCATCTCCAGTCATCCTGATCTGTATTTTGCCACTGGAACAAGGTGGCTCTGGAGGAGAGAGTGAGGCTGGTGACTTCGCACAGCACTGCCTCACTTAAATCTAATCCACTTGCAAGTCATGGCTTCACCTTCCTGATATCATAGTCCTCTTCAAGAATGAAGGACAAACAACAACAATGTGTTTGTTTTCATATCCATGTGTTTATAAACATACACATGTGTATATTGCATAAACATATATATACATGTACATGTACACAATATATACATAAGGCATATATTGTATGGGGCAGCTAGGTGGTGCAGTGGATAGAGTGCCAGGTCTAGAGTCAGGAACTCATTTTTCTGAGTTCAAATTTGGACTCAGATATTTACTAGCTATGTGACCCTGGGTAAGTCACTTAACCTTGTTTGCCTCAGTTTCCTCATCTGTAAAATGAACTGAAGAAAGAAATGGCAAACCACTCCAGTATCTCTACCAAGAAAACCTAAATGCGGTTACAAAGAATTGGACACAACTGAAATGACTGAACAACAATAAGTTTATTGTGTGTACACATTATACATGCGCACATATATGTGTTTTATATAGATATACATATATATGTGATATGTAGACATATGAGGTGTGTGTGTAGACATAGATTCCATAACATGTTCACAAAGTTTGTTTCTCCAGAGGATAAACACAAAGACAAATAAAAACTTTTTTTCCTTCTTTTCCTTCCAATCTCAACAAAGCTAGTTATTGCAATTTTGACACCTGGGGCAAGCTAAACAAATCAAATTTATAATTCATGAAGTGAAAATAATACAAGCAATTAAGTCAAAGTCAGTTGAGTAGGTGGGGGAATTAGTACTATGGTGGCTCACAAACTGTGCTATTAACAATACACTAGATCCATTAGCTTATTTTAACTAATTAATTTCGCTAACTAGGTGTTAAGCTCCTAGATGTGCTTCTAGCTCCTGGAGAGGCACATATGTCAAGTGTTTGTGTGTTCAGTAGTTTGGTGCTTTGGGACAAAGCCTGGTAAGCTCACCCTGGTTAAAGCTCTGAACAGAGCACAGCATCCAGTACAACTCTATAAGCACGCGGAAGTACAAATAAGTACCATTTAGCAATGAAAAAGAGCAACAGTCAAAAAAATACGGTAGAATGTCTGAGTCCCTCTGGCAAGGGGTATTGACCTACATGTTATTCCTGCCGCAGGCATAATACCAATCCTTTAGCCACCACCATGACCACCTCTCTCTCTCTCTCTCTCTCTCTCTCTCTCTCTCTCTCTCTCCCTCCCTCCCTCCCTCCCTCCCTCCCTCTCACACATACACACACAGTCATCATATTCAGGCACTCTGAAGTAGTTATACTTTTCTACAGCCAAAAAGTTCCCAGGTATTAAGCATTTATTAATTCATTCATTTAGTCACTCACTCATCCCATGCCTTTCACATGTGCTTAAATATTCAGGGGCTTATGATATGGAACTAGGAAGATTGCATGGGCACAAATGACCACAGTATTTGGATATGGCACAATGAATAGAATCAAGAAGATTGGGGTACAAATCTTCTATCAGATATTTACTTCATGAACTTGGGCAAGTCACCTAACCTTCCTCAGCCCCAGTTTCCTCCTCTCTAAAATGAGGGGATTGGAACCAATGACCTCTAAGGTCCCTTCCAACATTAAAGCTATGATGTTATAATCTTATGATATAGTAAGTATTATATGAGTAGTACAGACAACAAAAGGGACAAGTTCAGGGGAACTGGAGAAAACCTCTCAAAAGAGGTAGTTTATGAGATAAGGCTTAAAGAATGAATAGGATTTCTTTAGATGGAGAAGGGGGCAGGGGAAGGAAATACTGAGTTACAGGTTTAAAGAACAATGTAGAAGAGATGTAAGAAAGGGTAAAGGCTAAGGAAAACATAAGTTATAGAGGAAATAAACAGTAGAATAATTCCAATCAGCACTTCCAGGCTTCAAAAGGCTCCATGTTCATTTCAGAGCTTCCAGTAAAATTTCATTAAGTCCATAGAAAAGCAACTAGGATGTGGAAAGAAACAAAAATCATGCCATGCAAGAATTGGTTTATGACAGCTGTCTTCAAATATTTGAAGGATTATCACATGGAAGAGGGATTAGAATTGTTCTGCTTGGCCCCATAGGGTAGAACAAAGCCCAATAGATAGAGACTAAAGGGAGCCAATTTTTCCCCCTCAGGATAAGGGGGAAAAAATCAATGAGCTATACATAAATAGAATGGTTTGCCTCTGAAAATCTGAGTTTCTTGTCAATGGCTTTCTTCAAATATAAATTAATTGTTAGGGAATGTTGAAGAGAGGAATCACACTTCAGAGAGATGTTAAAATAGAAGATCTCTGAGCTCTATTACAACTTTATAATTCTATGATTGCACACTGGGGTTAAAGAGATATATGATCCCCCTTGTCAGTAACAAATATCTTCTTCATACCTTTGTACCAGTAGTTTATTTCATAACTCTCTAATGTACTTATGTATTATTACACCCCAAGAAAAGAATCTCAAAGTTGGAAAGGATCTCAGTGACCCCTTTAGTCCAATCCTCAGATAAACAAGAATCCTTTCTATATCTTAACAAACAAGCAGTCATACAGACTTTGCTTGAAGACCTCCAATCAGGGAGAACCTATTTTCATTGATGGTAATTCATTCGACTTTTGGATAATTCTAATTGCTAGGATGTTTTCCCCTTACAACTAGCTTAAATCTGAATTTTTGAAAAATCCAAACATTGTTCCTAGTTCTTCCTTCTGAGACCAAGCAGACTAAGTCTACCTTTTTTTTCTATATCAGAGCCTGTCAAATACTTGAAGTTAGATATTTGGTCTCTCTTAAGTCTTTCTTTAGAATAAACATCCTCTGTTCCTTTCATTGATCATCATAATTGATATTTATATCTTGAAGCCCTTGATAAGTCTGATTAGAGAGACAATTTATTAAGTGTTTAGTACAGGGGTGCAGAACCTGTAGTCTCAAGGCCACATGTGGCCTTCTGGGTCCTTGGGCACAGCCTCTTGACTGAGTCTAACTTTTATAGAACATATTCTTTTATTAAGGAGATTTGTTCTGTGAAGTTTGGGTTCAGTCAAAGGGCCACATTTGAGGACCTAGAGGGCCTCAAGGTTACAGGTTCCTCACCCCTGGTTTAGCATATGCCAGGCATTGTGCTAAACATTATGGATACAAATGTAAGCAAGACAGTACATTTTAAAAAAATTTTATTACTATTTTATTTTTTCTTACTAAAACTTAAATGTACAAGAAAAGAAAAAGTAACATATTATAAATTTAAATATTGAAACAAATAAAAAATGAGAAAAAAAGCATGTCGTGCACAGCAGAACATGAGAGGATTCAAATTATATAACTTTAAATTTCCATTTCAAGAAAGCCTATATAATAAATACTGCATGTTGTGTTGAGAGCTGTTCATTTTTTCTTTGCTTGCTTGCAAGTTTTATTTTGCTTTGTGCTGTGCACTTTTCACTTTCTTCTTTTTTTCCTTCTTCCTCTCCCTCTTACTCCCAAAGGCTATAATTAAGCATGGATATATATGTGTGTGTGTGTGCGTGTGTGTGTGTATTACATGTGTATATGTATATGTATATATGTAGAGACACATATATACAAATACATACTTATATAGACATATATTCTACTTCTAATATTTGTTTTTAAAATTCTATGTATCTCTTATTCTCTCTCCTTAACTTTTCTACTTTACTTCTACCTGCTACCTTGTCCTCCTATTACTTAACCCACAAAGGAGCTTACATATTAACAGGAGAAGACAACACATAAAGGGCTGCTGGAAACCTGGAAAGTGCATATGTTGGGGACAGGGGATATTCATAGAGGGAACTTGTGAGGAAATATTATGAAGACCAGATCCCAGGCAAGATAAGGCAAAGATAGGGTTAACCTATCAGAGTTGGGAAAAACAAGGGGTAAAGTCCCAGTCCTAGCCTTCTCTGGATGCTCCCCAGTTTATCAGTGTCCTTCCTCAAATGTGTCAACCAGAAATGAAAATAAGACTCCAGACATGGTCTGACCTAATTAGGATAAAATGGGACTGTCTTTTCCCTAGTCCCAGACACTATTCCTCTCAATGTAACAAAAGATGATATTAACTTTTGAAGTTGCCGTGCCTCACCATTGACTCATTGTGAGCTTATATGCCATTAAAACCTCAAAATATTTTTCAAACAAACTGCTGCTTAGCCAAGCTTTACCTCATCCTGTATTTAAAAATTGATTTCTTGAACCCAAGGGTATCTTTATATTTATCCCTATTAAATTGCATCTTTAAAAAGATGATGATGTGTAATAATTATGTTATTACATACTGTTCTACTTATTGGGCTGGGTAGGATACATGACAATAGGGGGTGGCTAGGTGGCACAGTGAATAGAGCACCAGCCCTGGAGTCAGGAGGACCTGAGTTCAAATTTTACCTCAGACACTTAACACAAAACTAGCTGTGTGACCTTGGGCAAGTCACTTAACCCCAATTTCCTTACCTTCTCCTCTCAAAAAAAAAAAAAAGAATTGACAATAAATTTCACCCACAGGACAATAGAGAGGTGGTTATAAACAGATTACAATACATAGCAAATAAGGAATGAATAAGAGAAAAGGAAACTATGGTTTAACAAAATGAGCTGGTATTGTGAGGAGACTGAAGGATAATAGGTGAGAAGCCCAAGTGTGCCCTCAAGATGTCAGGAGAAAGTCCCTCAATATTTGGGGCCTATTACCTTTCACATCAACATCCTCTCTCTCAAGGAGAATTTATAGGAAAAAGTAGACAATCGTCCAAACAGGACTGGACAGGTATGCAAGGGTTACAATGTACCTTGCTAGAGGTTTCCATCCACATGGAAAGAAAAGCATGAATTCAAGCAAATTTAATCTCATTAGATTGGGTCCAGGAGGCTGCAAGGCGGCTCAGTGGATAGGGCACTGACTCTGGAGTCAGGAAGATCTGAGTTCAAATCCCTCCCTCAGACACTTACTAGCAATGTGACCCTGGGTAAGTCACTTAACCTCTGTTATCCTTAATCCACTAAAGAAGGAAATAGCAAATCACTCTAGTATCTTTGCCAAGAAAACCCCATGTACCACATGGTTAATGAAATCGCAAACAGTCAGAAACGACAAAACAACAACAAAGACTAGCCATTTTACAGATGAAGGAACAAAGGCCCAGAGAGGAGAAGGGACATTTTCAAGTGGTGCCAGAATTGTAGCAACTAGAGGTGCTTGAACATACTTGCACAAAATACATAATTTCAGAGAACTGGGGGTAAGCTGCTTTTTTGAAAGAGTTTTAAAATCAATTATCTAGATTAGAAGTGGCCAAAAAACCTAAATCTCTCCTTAAACTCTTGGTTTTTTTTGCATTAGAGATGGAAGAGAATTCAGAAATCATTTATATAGTAACTTCCTCTACATCATCTCTGTAACAAGTGACCATTTGTCTTTCACAAAATCAATCAATCAATATTTATTAAGCACCTATTACATGCCAGGCACTGTATTAAGTTCAAAAAGAAGCAAAAAGTAGTCCCTCCCCTCAAGGACCTTACAAATTAATGGGGAAGACAATATGCAAATAAATATATAATAAGTAAGTTGTATACAAGATAAATATGAAATAATTAACAGGAAAGGAACTAGAATTAAGACAAGCTGAGGAAGGCTTCCAGTAAAAAATGGGATTTTAGATGAAACTTAAAGGAAATCAGGGAGGTCAGTAGGCAGAGTGAAGGATAACCAAGCACCAGAAAAAGGTACTAAAAAGAAAGGGTTGGCGGAAGACTGATCTGTATCTTGAAAAATAGGCAAGATTCAGACAGGTATAATTAAGGGAGTAGGTCAGTAGGACATTCCAGGTAGAAGGGTGGAAGGCAGCAAATCTGAGCCTGAGAGGCAGATTTAGACCTGTGGTTTAGTTGAGGGGACCTCAAAGTTCCTTTTGAAAATTATTCAATGACTTACAGGAACCTCATTTTGTCCCAAAATCAAACCTGAATTGACAGGAAACAAGTGTCCCCACCTACCCTTTTTAGTGACTGATCATCTTGGAGCATATGGCTAGAAATGGAATCCTGGGATTAAAGAGTATGAACATCTTAGTCATTTTATTTGCATAATTTCATATTGCTCCCCACTAGGGTCTTAGACCTGGAAGGTGCCTTAGAATTCATCTAATTCAACCATGTCATTTTTTAAAATTTATTTTATTGACAGCTTTTGTTTGTTTTTCTATTGCCTAGATTTCCCCCTATATACTTTTAACTAACCCTACTTATTGTCTTGTGTTGGAATACGTCAGATTTCCCAAAATAGATTCTAAGCTCCTTGAGGGCATGTAGACTCCTGAATCCTTGCACAGTGCCCATACACAGTAGGTATATAACAAATTGGCTAACTGATGGATCTCAATCCCAAGGATAATCTTTAAGGTCCTCTCAGGTTAGCATTCATACTGTGTCCATAACTTGCCCTTTTTCTGAATTCTAAACCCAAAATCAGTCCAAAAAAAAAGGATAATTCATAGTTCCTTCCCATCTGAAACAGCTAAGTAGCAAAATGGAGAAAATACTGGGCTTGGGGTTAGGAAGATCTGAGTTCAAATCTAACCTCAAACACTTACTGGCTATATGACCCTGGGCATGTCACTTAACCTCTGTCTCAGTTTTCTCACTCTGTAAAACTTGGGTCGTAATAGCACTGACTATGCAGATCCCAATATTGTCTACACTTACTGCCATAACATGGTTAAACCATCCCAGACAAGTGATAATCATATGATTTAAAAAAAAAAAAAACAACCTTTCCAGAGAGGGCAATTCTACTTAGTGTTCAGAGGTTTTTCTTCTAACTTAAATTCCCCATTCTTTAGCTTTAGCTCTTGTCTATTTCCTCCTGCTCTGGCCCTTCTTGGAGCTGGAGAACAGCTGGCCACTACCCTATGTAATCAGAACTCTTCCTCCACTTAATGACCAGAATTAAGTCACACTTCACCCTTCTCTCCAGGGTCCCACTTAGTATTTCTTTGATGTTTCCACAAAGATCTGTTTATTACTTCATGCAGTGAGTACCCCCAAAAAATCTATCAAGGAGAAAGTCTCCACCACCATATTTAATCAGATGATACCAGGATCTTGGCACCATAACCATAATACAGGAACCAGGGTTGGAATGGGTTTTTTTTAATCTGTATTTAATTCATCTTCCCTGGTATAATTCTAAACAGCGGTATCCCATCCCCCTAATCCCACATGCAGCCACAGAAAGCAAATAGTAAATCCAACATCCTGCAATATCCTGCCAGACTTAGTCTCTGATTATCAAGTTCCCTGTTTTAAAAAGAGCAGCTCAGATTCTTCTATTTCAGACATACTCCGGTATTGCCAACCACCTCTTTTGGGAAAGGGAATGTAAATCCCTGAAAGTGTTCTCCCCATCCAGTTTTTGATGTGTTTGCTAAATAGTATCTATATATAGGGATTCTTAACCTTTTTTCTTTTGTTACAGACCCCTTTGACAATATAGTGAAGCCTTTGGATTGATGTTTTTAAAGGGATAAAACAAAATTGATAGGATTACAAAGGAAATCAATTATATTGAAATACAGTTATTGATCTTTTTTAAGCTTATAGTCACCAAGTTGGGTAACTAGGTGTCTCGGTGAATAAAATGCCAGACCTAGAGTTAGGAAGACTCATCTTCATGAGTAAATACAGTGTTAAACACTTACTAGCTGTGTAACCCTGAAGAAGTCACTTAACCCAGTTTGTTTTAGTTTCCTTGTCTGTAAAATGAGCTAGAGAAGGAAAATGTTAAGCCATTCTAGTATCTGCTGAGAAAACTCCAAATGCGGTCACAGAGAGTTGGACACAACTGAAAAATTATTAAACAACAAGAAGAACCCAAGAATTACCGATTGGGGGGTGGCTAGGTGGTGCAGTGAATAGAGCACTGATGCTGGAGTCAGGAGGACCTGAGTTTGCCTCAGACATGTAACACTAGCCATGTGACCTTGGGCAAGTCACTTAATCCCAATTGCCCCTCGAAAAAAAAAAAAAGAAAGAAAGAAATACAGAATGGGTTCTAGAGAAAGACGGTTTGATGAAAAAAGTCCAAAGTTTTATAAAATGTAACAGAATCTGGTGAAATCATAAGGCATTTACACTCTCTATTCATCTCCAAGTCACTCAGAGGCTATGGCATAATATGATCACTTAGGAAGTATTTATTAAGTGCTTATTCAAGGCACTCTGCTACATACTGGGGATATCAAAAAAACAACAAAACAAAAGATCCTAGACTCTGTTCATAAAGAGTCCACCACTTTAATGGGAGTGACAATATGCAAAAAGTTGAATATACAAGATATATACAGTATAAATGGAAGATGATCTCAGAAAAAAAGGCACTAGCAGTAGGAGGAACTGGGAAAGTCTTCCCACAGAAGGCATTTGAACAGAATCTTAGAGAGAGACTGGGATGCCAAGAGGTAGAGATGAGGGAGAAGAGAATTCCATGCATGGGAGGCAGCCAGTGAAAAGGCACATAAATCAGGAAATAGACTGTTCTATTTGAAAAACAGCAGTCACTGTTGCTAGATTTTAGAGTATATGGAGGATAGAAACAAATAAGAAAACTGGAAAGGTAGGAAGGGACCATCTTGGCTTTAAAAGGCAAAAAGAGGATTTTATATCTTATTCTAGAGATAAGTGTAAACCATTGGAGTTTGTTGAGTAGGTGACATGAACAGATCTGAGTTTTAAGACAATCTTCCTCAGAAAAGCTTCTCTGAGATAAAACTCTCAGACATCAAGAGAAATGGGCTCAGGATGGCTGTTTGAAATTAGTTATTTTCATTTGACCCAGCACATTAGAGAAGACTGAGCTTCCTTAAAAAGGATAGAAGAGGGGCAGCTAGGTGGCACAGTGAGTAGAGCGTTGGCCCTGGAGTCAGAAGGACCTGAGTTCAGATCTGACCTCAGACACTTAACACACACAAACAAAAACCTAGCCCTGTGACCTTGGGCAAGTTACTTAACTCCAACTGCCCTCCAAAAAGCAAAAAAAAAAAAAAGGATAGAAGAGAGGAAAGTGAAGGAGGAAGTGGAAAGAGAACCCATAGGGGAGGTTGTCATGGATCTTCGATAAATTATTGCCATTGTGACTTCAATGACATTGATTGAGAAGAATTCTCTACTGGCGGCAAAAACTGCCTTATCATCTCTTCATCCTGGTTTAGCCTCCAAATGCCAAAGTAGATCAACGAAATCCCAGAAAACTAAATCAGACTGGAGAGAGGCAATAGCCTACTGATGGCCACAGTGCAGGACTATTAAAAATTGGAAACAATCAACTTTTTAAGTTCGACTATATTGTCTATCTTCTGCTCTACAAACTGTAGACTAGTCACTTTCTATATTCTGACTCTGATGCCAAGGAGTACATTGGTTTTCAACATTCCATACCATGCAAAGATGGTGTCAGGTGATAACAATCATGTCCCATGTCTTTCTTTGGTTTGTCATACCCTATTTTCTCTATTACCTCACTTTTCAACACACTCTCAAAGCCTCTATTCCTATAATTCATTTTTAGCTATTCCTTTTCTAATCTCTCACCTCTACACTTTTGCATAGGACATTTCCCTGCCTAGATTGGTTTCCTCCATGACTTTATACTTCTTTATCCTTTATTCACTCTTCAGGTCTAACTCAAGTCTCATCCTCTTTCACAGTCAAATCTTCCCTTAATCATGGTAACTCATACTGACCCCCCCTCTGAATTCCTGTAGGTAGGACTTGGGGTCAGGATCACTTTATACATGTCAGGTACTTTATACATGTTGCTGTATATTGTTAGTTGTATTTTTAGGGGTTCTTAATCTTTTGTGTTGTGAACACCTTTGGCAGCCTGGTAAAGCCTATGGAAGCTCTTCCCAGAATAATATTTTAGAAGACATAAAATACCCAGGATTCCATAGAAGATTAATGATATTGAAATATAATTATCAATTTTTTTTTAATGTTCATAGGTCCCAAGCTAAGAACAATCTATATCCTGCCTTTTCAACTGACTTGTACATCCCTGGAGAAGAGGCACTGTCTTATTTATTTTTTGTGTATTCCCAAAGCCCCAACTCAGTTCTGTGTACATAGTAGACATTCAATATATATTTAATGATGATACTGATTCTTGAAATGAAATACAACACAGAATCATGGTCTCATACTCCTTATATAGCCTTAAAGTTTCATTATATGCCTTCTTTCCTCTCCCAACTCCATTCTATACTTTCTTGACTTCACCATTTCTTCTCATCCTGGAAGAGTCCTCCACCCCTGTATCTCTTTCCTCTCATTAGCGAGTTCCTTTTGGAACTTTCATCTTGAGGTAGCTCTCAGGTCAGCCATGCTTATTCCTTCACTCCTCCCCAGCTCCATTCTGACTCTCCAGATGTAGTGCCAAGGCACTATTTATAGGGCCCACAATCACTATAAATATACTGACCAGGATAAATATAGGAACCTTATATTTATCCTCCACATGATGTTCCATTGCTAAATATAACAAGCTCTTCATATAAAGGACAGAAGCAAAGCATTTATTCAGACACCAGAAAACCAAATCCCAACACCAGGAAACCAAATCCCAACACCAGGAAACCAAATCCATCATAGCAACATATAAGTTAATGCACCACAGCACAGCAAAGAGCCACACCTTCTTTCAGCCTTCCCACAAACCAATATAAGATCAATATCTACTCACAGACCTAACTCCTTGTCTGAGCATCCTTTCTCTCCCACCCTCTAGCTGCTCTGACTCCCAACTTCCTGTGGGCTCAGTTCAACTCTTCAGCAAACTCCTCCTACCACAGGCTCCATGTGACTACATTCAGCCTATCAGGGGGCAGAGTTTACTTTCAAAGCAGGGAAGGTCTTCAAATACCCATTCCCATTACACCAGACTTCTCAAATATGCCCCAAGGTGAATGTTGTCTCCCTCCCACCTGTTGGTAGATGGTATCTTCCTCCATTAGGATGTAAGCTCTTGAGGACAAGAACTGGGTTTAACTTTTACTTATATTTGTATTCCTAGTGCTTAGTACGGTGCCTGGCACATAGTAAGCACTTAATAAGTGCTTAATTGATTGGACTCCTCTTGGTATTCCTATCCAGCCAAGAGATTTTCCAATTCCCCAAATCCAGCATCTTTTTTTATCAAAATTTTATTTTATAGAATAAATGGGGGGGGGAAGGATGGAGGGAAATATAGTTAGTCTTTCACAACATGAATGCTATGGAGATGTTTTGTATAACTGTACATGTATAACCTATATTGAATTGCTTGTCTTCCCAGTATGGGTGGGTGAGGAGGGAAGAAGGGAAAGAATCTGGAATTCAAAAGTTTTAAAAACAAATGTTAAGGGGCGGCTAGGTGGCGCAGTGAATAGAGCGCTGGACCTGGAGTCAGAAGGACCTGAGTTCAGAGCCGGCCTCAGACACTTAATACACACACACACACACACACAAAAAAAAAACCTAGCCTTGTAACCTTGGGCAAGTTACTTAACCCCAATTGCCCTAAAGGGGCGGCTAGGTGGCGCAGTGAGTAAGAGCGCCGGCCTCGGAGTTGGGATGACCCGAGATCAAATCTGGCCTCAGAAAATGAGCACCCACCCATAAAATAATGACTAGCAGTGTAACCTTGAGCAAGTTACTTAACCCCAATTGCTTTAAAAAAAAATGTTAAAATATTATTGTTACATGCAACTGGGAAGTGATATACAGGCAATGGGGTATAGAAATCCATCTTGCCCTATAAGAAAGTAAGGGGTAAAGGGGGAAGGGGAGGGATGGGAGGATATATGAGAGTGCAGACTGGGGGGAAGGAGTAATCAATATGCTTGCCATCTTGGGGTGGGGTAGGGGAGAGATGAGGAGAAAATTTGGAACTCAAAATCTTGTGGAAATGAATGTTGAAAATGAAAAATAAATAAATTCTGGAATAAAAATTTTTAATGTTTATTTTATATTCAAAAACCAGAACACAAATATAGAATAGAGAAAAGAAACTAAAACATATCATAAACTTAAATATTAGACCTTAAATATAAAGTTAGAAGGAAAAATAAAACATGTCATGTGCATCACAGAACATAAGAGAGAATTCAAAATATGTAACAATAAATTTTCATTTCAAGAAAGCCTATATCATAAATTATACTCATTGTGTTGAGAACTGTCCGCCTTTTCTTTGTTTCCTTGTGAGTTTTCTTTTGTTCTCTGCTAAGCACTTTTTTACTTTGTTCTTTTTTCCTCTCCCAACCGCCCCCCCCCCAAGGCCACAATAAAGTTTAGATATGTTTCTCTGTAGCTATAAATATATACACACCCTCCCCCACTCACATCCAGAACAATACAATAAAGTTTAAGTATATTTCTCTGTATATATATATATATATGTATATACACACATATATATACAAACAATAAAGTTTAGGTATGTTTCTTTATAGATATAGATATATACATATTTAATATACATATATACATGTATACATATATAGAGAGAGATATATACTTTTCCAAACCTATTCTATTCCTGATCTTTCTTTTTATGTATGTGCATATCTCTTGTTTCCTATCCCTCCTGTCTCTCCTACCTTACTTCCACCCACTACCTTGCCCTCCTATGATTTGCCTACCCCCCTCTAAGGATCCCTCCCTTATCCTTCCATTCCCATAAATCTAAACACCTTTCTATAACCCTATTTCACCTATTCCCTCACCCACTCCTCTAAAGATCTCTCCTTTCTCCTCTTCCCCCTCCCTTTGCCACTACTGTTTTATTTCTTCTGAATTTAGAGGGCTTTTATACTCTTCTAAATATTTATGTATTCTTCCCTCTTAAATCCATTCCTGATGAAAGTAGCTTACCAGAACTATCCATGTAATTCCTCTATATTAATTCTTCCTCTTGCACCTCATTTGTATAAAATAACTACTCTTTTAAGCTGTTCCAAAATGGTTTTACTTTTTAAATTCATATCACACTCAGGTTTACCCCCAATCTTTCTTATGAGCTACTCAATTATTAATAAGAATCTTAGACAACATTTTTACATTGTACATATATAAAAAGTAAACAATCTGTCCTCATGGATCCCTTATAATCAGTCTTTGTTATGTGTCTTATATTTCTCTTGATTCTTGTATGTCAAATCTATTAAGTTCAGAATTTTTTAAAGAAAGTCTTGAAAGTCTGAGAGTTTATCTAATGTCCATTTATTTTTTCATTCAGATTAATATTTAACTTTGTAAAGTATGATTTTTTTTTGCCAGAGTTCCAGTTCTTTTGCTCTTCAATATGTTGTGTTCCAAGACCTGTGGTTCTTTAATGTGTCTGCTGCTAGGTCTTGTGTAATTTTTAATTATGGCATCATCATATTTAAATTGTTTTAATTTTGATGCTCTTAATATTTTTCCTTTAGCTTTGGGTTTCAGAATTTGATTATGATATTCCTATGAATTTTCCTCATAGGATCTCTTTTAAGTGGTGATCAATGATTTTTTTTTTTGTTTCCACTTTCCACCCTCATTCTAATGCTTCAGGACAGCTTTCTTTAATTATTTCTTATATTATAGTATCAAGATTCTTTTTCTGATCATAACTTTCAGCTAGTCCAGTTATTTTTATATTTTCTCTTCTTGATCTATTCTCCAAATCGGTTGTTTTTCTTATAAGATGTTTCACTTTTCCTTCTATTTTTTTTCATTAGTCATATTTTGTTTAATCATTTCTTGGTCACATATAATTTCACTGGTTTCACTTTGCCAATTCTAATTTTCAAGGTGTCATTTTCTTCCTTATGATTCTGGATATCCTTTTCTAATCAGTTGACTTGCCTTTTATATGCTTTTTGTTTTTCTTGGATTATTCTTTTTTTTTCCTTTTTTTAGTTTTTCCTCTATCTCTATCATTTGATTTTTAAAGTCTTTTTAAAGATATTCCATGAATTCTTTTTGGGCAGGTGACCATTTGATGTTACTTTGGGTGGATTTCTTTACTTCAATATCCTCCTCTGAAGATGAACACTGGTCATCTCTATTCCCATAATAGTTTTCTATGATTGAATTCTTCCTCCTTTGTCTGTGCATTTTTGTGGTAATAACTTAATTTTTGTAATCACCTCTAGCCCTGGGATATGGGAAATGATGCCTCTTACTCCAGATCTTCAGTTCTTCCCTCTAGCCTGGAACTAAAGCCAAATTTTCAACCTCCTGTAAGTGCCCACAGCCAGGGGCTTTCTGCCCCACTGCTTATGCACTCACTAGGCATGTGCTGGTTCCTTCTCGCCCCTGCTACTCTTTGCAACACATCTAAGTCTGGTGTTCCTTATCAGCAGAGGTTCATTCAACCTTCCCAGGCTCAAACGCTCAGCTTCCCTCACTATTGGGGGTAAAAGTTCCAGTGATTGGGTGCAAGGCAACCTCTCAAACCAACTAACCCCAGGATTTGCAGCTTGTTGTTTAAATGAAACCTAGGAGGTATTTACTCTTCATAGGGACCAAACCTCATCCTGCGATTTTTCTTCCAATCCCCTCAAATTGTTCCAGGAGGACCCTGGTTATGCCCATATTATTATTTATCTCCACCCACACTTTGTTCACCCTAAGGTGCTATTTTTAACTCTTCTCTGTGTGGGGGCGGGGGGGGAATCTTGAGGGCTTGGAATTTTCTGGCCTATTCCACCATTTTCCCAGAATCCTCCCACAATAATCTTAATTCACAGATACCATGCTGCCCTAGGAATCAGAAGTTTTCAAATTCTGCCTCAGACACTTACTAGCTATGTGATCCTGGGCATGTCACAGCCTTTCTCTGCTTCAGTATCCCATTCTGTAAAATGAGTATAATGATATCCCCTACTTAGCATGATTCTCATGAGGATCAAATGAGAGAATATATGTAAAATGCTTTGAAAACAATAACAATTATTGTAACTAACTATTATTGTAGCACACAGAAAACTATAAAGTATGATTTAAATATAAAGTATCATCATTACTGTGTTGTATATGTGTATGTCCTATCTCCCCCACAAAATGAATAGAAACTACTCCCTAGCAGGAACCATATTTTACACTTGTGGAATAGGCCAGAAAATTCCAAGCTCTCAAGATCCCCCCACACACATTTCTTTATTGTACTTAGCACAGGTTTGAGCACATAGTAGATATTTGGTAGTGACCTCTTGACATGATTGACAAACCTGATAACTGATCTTGCTACTGACAATTTAACTCAAGTGAAAATTCTATTTGCTTTTTGAACACAGATCACCAACCAGACTCTTTCCATTCCCAACAGACAAATTAACCAGTGGGAAAGTTAGACACAAGAGAGTCTAATCCTTGGTCTCAATATAGGAGCTCATGAGGTGACAATTTTTCAGAATTCTGAAAAGCTTCCTTCCACTGTGAACATGCTACTGTTCTTCTGGTGAGTTAGGAACAGAATCTGAACCTGTGTTGAAAGAGACAAAAATCTGGTTTATAGTAACCAGCACTGTTTAATCGTCATGGGCCCTTATCTTTGTACTCTTCCTTTCCCTTTTTTTTATAATTGAATTGAAGGGAAAGCCATCTAAGCCTGTGGGCTTTGATAATGACTTACTAAATAACTCCTACCTAGTTTTAAGGGAAACAGCAGCCTATTTGATAGGGGAGCCTAGCTTCTGAACTTTACTAATGCAAGCAGGGGTAAGGAGAAGACACACTGATGAACAGGAGAAAATAGGCAGGCACTTTGATAATGAGGATGTTGTCTATTTCTTTGACCCAAGATGATGAAAGGGAAAACAAGCATCCCTGGCATCCATCCATGGGGTATATGTGTATGCTTTTCACTGCTGTAGTAGCTCAATTGACAGTCTCCCATCTGGCAGTACAACTAACACCATGGGAGGCAAATTGGAAGCACCACTACTTTTCTTTTTAAGGATGGAGTCAAAATGGGTTTGCAAGCCTGAGATGGGAGAATCCCCAGAGTTCAAATCCCTTGCATGCAATTCTACAAATGTTTATTAATAACAAATTTGCCACCAACTAAGTAAATAAGGAAAGAGGTAAGATGACCAGGGAAAGAAATTCATTTCTATTACTTTGATATCATAGTGGGAGAAAGGTTTCCATCATTCATGGCCCAACAACATGTAATGCTGTGAATTAAGGACCTATCTTCATTCCCATTCAAGCCATTACTAAAATAGTGTCTAATCATACCATTTCTCCAATTGGCCACTCTCTTTATAAAGCCATTCACCGCTATCCCTGTCACTGATCAATGCGTTTTTTTTAATACCTATATTAATCTACCTGATGAAGGATGATTACAGAATAGTAATAAAGTAATATATCTTATCCAAGAAATGGCTTTTGACTGAAAGCTTAGAGAATTGGTGTTTTTTTTTTCCAACTGCCATGATTTGCCTATGTGTTTCTAAGCAAGCCACTTACCTCTGTACTTTATAGATTTTTTTTTTTAATCCAGAAGGGACTTTAATGAATAGCCAAACAAATTCACAGCTAGCTATGGGTTAGTATCAGAACTAAAAGTGTGATCCCTTGACTCCAAGACTAATAGCCTTCCCATTATACAATATTTTGCTTGCCCTTCTGTTTCTTTTCCCATCTCCTTATCTTTACTCTGCACATTCACTGGTCCTAAAACTATGGGCCATTTTCTCTTTTTCATCTCTACCAGTATTTTTAAAAAATCATGTAAAAGTAAAGTATAGGGGAGAGATATCTAGAGAGAGCAGTTCACATAAAAAAGACCAATGAATTTGGTGGGGGGGCGGGGTGTCTGTAAACTCAATATATAAGCATGATAACATAGTAGCTAAAAAGCATGTATAATCTTAGACTTCAATAACAGAATTTTAGTTGCTATGCTGAAGGAAAAAAATAGTCCCATAGACTCTCTCTATCTTGATCAGTCTTCATCTGGAGTATTGTTTTTAGTTCTTGGTGCTATACTTTAAGAGGCACATTAACATTCAGAAAAGAGAAACCAGAACGTTATCGTTACCATTCTGGTTTCTCTTTTCTTTCCTTGGATGTCTCATAAACTCTGTTCTACCTCTCCCTCTAATAAAGAAGATAGATAGATTGATAGACAGACAGATAGATAGGTAGATAGACAGACAGGTAGATAGATAGATAGATAGATAGATAGATAGATAGATAGATAGATAGATAGATAGATAGATAAGAGGGACAGATAAGAGGAATAGAAAGACAGAGAGAAAAATAGAAATAAAGATAGGGATAGAAGTGATAGAGACAGAAATGGTAGAGATAGAAACAATAGAAATAATAGTGATACAGAGAAATATGTGGATAAAGATAGAAAGAGATAGGGATGGAGATGGGGATGGAGATGGAAATGAAGATGGATATGGAAATGGAGGAATAAGGAATTATTCTGTGATTTCATGAATATAGGGAACTCCTGAATGAGAAATCTCTCTGCCAATGAGAGAAGGTACTTTCTTTTTACTTCTTTTTTTATGAATTCATTTATTTTTAGTTTGCAGCATTTACTTCCATAAGTTTTACATTTTCTCTCCCACCCCAAGATGGCATACAATCCAATATAGGCTCTATATGTACATTCCTATTAAACATATTTTCACATTAGTCATGTGGTATAGAAGAATTAGAATAAATGGGGGTAAAAATGAGAAAGAAAAACATAAAACAAGCCAAAAAGAAAAGAAAATAGTCTACTTTGATCTGCATTCAGACCACATATTTCTTTTTCTGGATGAGGATGGCATTTTCCATTAGGAGCCCTTTGGAAATGTTTTAGGTTTTTGCATTGCTGAGAAGGGCTAAGTCTATCAAAGTCAGTCATCACACACTATGGCTGTTACTGTGTACAATGTTCTGGTTCTGCTCACTTCAGAAAGAAGGTACTTTCTCTGCAGCTTTTGGTTTTGCACAGTTCTCTAGAGCCTTGAGTAGTTAAGTGACTTGCCCTGGGTCACGCAGTCACTGTGTATTAGTGGCAGGCCTGGAACTGAGGTCTTACTGGCTCTAAGGTAGGAACTCCATCAGGCATTCCATGCCCTCTCTTACATGTAGATTTAAATACAGGTACAGATATAGAAGTAAATGTAGATGTATGTTTTCTAGGCTGTTTCTTCTTTTACCTAGCACCACTACTAAGTATTTAACTAAGGTAACTAAGAATTTTGCAACTGAAACTAGTATAATAAACACTTCTGAAGCAAGAAAAAGAAATCATGCCCTCACTGAGGAAATGGGTGGGTGGAGCTTGACAATACGGGGAAGAGACAGAGAACCTTGTATACCAATAAGGAATTGCTGATGGGAATATTTTCATAGAAATCAAGAGCAGAAGATTTGGGTAGGGCAGGGAAGACCATAGCCCATGATCTACTATCATCCCTATTTGGTGCTCATTTCTGTTATTTCTACATGACTGAAGGCTATATTTGACCGGGGCTGAGCCCCATTCATTTTGCCTTATGGTTCTGCCCACCACTCACTTTTTTTTTTTTGCTTTTTGAAGGGCAATTGGGGTTAAGTGTCTTGCCCAAAGTCACACAGCTAGTAAATGGGTCAAGTGTCTGAGGTCACATTTGAACTCAGGTCCTTCTGACTCCAGGGCTGGTGCTCTATTCACTGCGCCACCTAGCCACCCCAACCATTCACTTTCTGTTTTCTCAATTATTCTTGCTCTCTTCCTGGTTTTATCTCGCCTCCATTTCAATTGCCCCCCCTCACCTTATAGTTAGTTCTTCCAAAAGCAGATCATTTTTCTCTTTCCTAGGCTTAGATTCAGCTCCTGCCCTTTAATTATACCTCATAGTCCATATACTATTCTGTGGATTACCAGTTTAAGTGTAAAGAAAATGCTGTTTGTGGAATAAAATTATGTAATTGTGTATTTTTTTGGAGGGAGGAAGGCAAGGCAACTGGGGCTAAGTGACTTGCCCAAGGTCACACAGCTAGTAAATGTGTCAAGTATCTGAGGCCAAATTTGAACTCAGGTCCTCCAGACTCCAGGATCAGTACTCTATTCACTGTGCCACCTAGCTGCCCCAATTGTGTATTCTTTTTTTTTAAATAATTTTTTATTGTATAAGACTGCTTATATTTCCCTCCCACCCATCCCACCCCCCACCTGGTCCATTCCCTACTTTGATCCTGTCCTTCTTTGAAAGTGGGTACTTCCAACCTTCCCTCCCCCCAGAATGCCTTCCCCTCCATCATCCCCCCTCTCATCCCCCTTCCCCCTACTCTCCTGCAGGGTGAGATATCATCCCATTTAGTATGTATGTGATTCTCTCCCTGAGCAAAATTCGATGAGAATAGGGTTTTGCCTTTTTGCCTTCCTGTTCTTCCCCTCCCCTGCAACTACATCCCCTTGCCTCTTTACATGAGATAGTTTACCCTACCCTGTCTCTCCCCATCTCCTCTTGTCACTTTCCTCTCTCACCTCTTAACTTCACCCCTTAAGTATCATCCCTTCCCACCAAATTTAACCTGTGCCCTCTATCCATGTATACCTGTAAACATATATACACATATTCACATATGTATTCATATGTCCATACACCCTTCTTCAATTATTTTCATAACGAGAAAGGTTTTATCGGACACAGTTATTGTTTTTTCCATGTAGGAATGTAAATAGTTCAACTTTGATAAGTTCCTTTTGATTTCTTTTCCCTGATTACCTTCTCAGGCATCTCTTCCTTCTTGTGTCTGGATGTCAAATTTTCTATTCAATTCTGGTTTTTTCCTCAAGAATGCTTGAAAGTCCTCTATTCCACTAAATGACCATATTTTCCCCTGAAACAAGATACTCAGTTTTGCTGGGTAGGTGACCCTTGGCTTCAATCCCAGCTCTTTTGCACTCTGGAATATCATATTCCATGCCCTTCAATCCCTCAGTGTAGAAGCTGCCAGGTCCTGGGCTATTCTGATTGTGTTTCCACAATATTGGAATTGTTTCATCCTGGCTGCTTGTAGTATTTTCTCCTTGATCTGGGAATTCTGGAACCTGGCTATGATATTCCTAGGAGTTTTCTTTTGGGGATCCTTTTCAGGACGCAATTGGTGGATTCTTTCAATCTCTATTTCCCCCTCTGGGTCTAAAACATCAGGGCAATTTTCCTTCAGAATTTCTTGAAGGATGCTTTCTAGGTTCTTTCTTTGATCATGACTTTCAGGTAGTCCAATAATTTTTAAATTATCTCTCCTGGATCTATTTTCTAGGTCAATGTTTTTTCTCATGAGATATTTCACATTGCCTTCCATTCTTTCATTTGTTTGGATCTGTTTAACAGCATCTTGATTTCTCATAAAGTCACTAGCTTCCATTTGCTCCAGCCTAATTCTGAAGGAATGATTCTCCTCAGTGAGCTTTTGAGATTCTTTTTCCATCTGGCAAATTCGACTTTTTAAGGCATTCTTCTCCTCATTGCCTTTCTGAGCCTCTTTTGCCATTTGAGTTAGTCTATTTTTTAAGGGTTGTTTTCCTCAGTCAGGCTGTTGACTGTCATTTCATACTTTTCTTGCATCTTTCTCATTTCTCTTCCCAACTTTTCTCTTATCTGCTTCTTAAGGTCCTCTATGGCCTGTAGTCAGCTTGTATTTTCATTTGGGGCTTTTGGTGCAGGAGTTCTGACCTCACAGTCCTCTGACTGTTCCATGCTTTGATCCTCTTTGCCCCCAAAGTAGGAGTCTAAGGTTGCATTTTTCTGTTTATTTTGTTTCCTTTGCCTAGGCATATTGCCACTTAATTACTTGATTTTGGGGCTTATTGCTGCAGTAGGACTCTGCCACCAGACAGGATAGCTTCCGCCCAAACATGGGGTCTTCACAACTTCCAGAGGTTGGGTGGCCTCTGTAAAGCCTCTACCTGTTCTGGCAAATTGGATACCCACCCCAGGTCTCCCCCCAAGACTACAATCCAGATCCAAGCAGGTTAAAACAAGAGCGATTAACCCCCAGACTGATTGCTGGATCTCTCTACAGTTTGCAGACCAGGAGCTGGAGCTGCCACTGATGCTGCAAAATGGCCTCTATGCCACATCCCTCAGCAGCTTTTCGCCCCCAGGGGAGGAAGCCAACTTGTTCCCCAAATACTGGTCCCAAAGTCCATAGGGCACTAACCTCTCACTTTGTCCTAGGCATATCTGTGCTGATAATTCTGGAATCGCCACAGCTGCTGGTGTTCTGGAATCCCTCCAGTTGGCTGCTGGCCTGGACGCCCTGGGGCTAAAACCGCAGCTCACTCAGGGCTCGCTCAGACCTTCCCAGAGCACTGCTGCGCTGTCAGTTCCCAGAACACTGTGCTGCCCGCTCTCAGAGCTCTGCGCTGGCCGCTCCCTGCAGGGCTCCTGGACTGTTCTCAGCTGGAGGTTAGCTTCTCTGTGTCATTCTGTGGGTGCTGGGGCGCCAGAAGTTGTTCAGATTCCCCTTTTACATTGTTTGGAGGTGGTGTGGGGCAGAACACCTTGGGAGTGCTGTTTCTACTCCGCCATCTTGGCTCCACCCCCCAATTGTGTATTCTTTAAAAAAAATATTTGCCACTCCCCTTCCCAAACAGGAACTGGGGGTGGGATAAGATTTGGAAGGAAGAAATCAAGCACCTACTATGTTCTGGGCATTATGATAAGTGCTTCATGATTATGATTTCATTTGATACTTGCAACTCTGGAAGGCAGGTGCTATTATAATCCCAATTTTATGATTGAGGAAACTGTCAGACAGGGGTTAAGTGACTAGGCCAGGGTATCACCGCTATTATCTAAGGTAAGATTTACACTTTGTAAATGAGTATGGTATTGAGGAGGCTTCATGATTTTATAAAATCTTAGTTTAGTACTTGGTGATAGGATAATACAAAGGGTATGGTCCCAAGTTCAATTTATTTTGATACTTGATTTTAATGACTGTCATAGCTAAAAGAGATTCCTCACAAAGACAGGTAGAGCTAATAGAAGTGTATCACTGGCTCTACTTACTAAATCATGACATTCATTTTGTTGAAATTCAGGTGCTAAATTTTTACCTTCTATCATCTTGCTCTTACAAACTAATTGGGAGGTGCTTCACTTTTATATTTTTAACAAATGAGTTCAAAACCCACTGAAACTCTTTATTTTGGAAAAAAATTCATTATGTCAGAAAATTGTACTTCTATGGCTTTTTAAAGTGTGCTCATCTGAAAGTTTTTGTAGGTAACACACATCATTCTTTGGCACAAAAGCTTAATTTTTAAATGTCTTACCAATGGTGATGGCTTAATACTATCATTAGCTAATATCTCAAGGCACAATATACACTTCAGGAAAGGCTCAACATTTATAACAGTGAATGTAATTGTATATTTCTTTTTTTTTTTTGGAGGGGGGAGGGCAAGGCAATTAGGGTTAAGTGACTTGCCCAGGGTCACACAGTAGTAAGTGATCAAGTATCTGAAACCAGATTTGAACTCAGTCTTCCTGACTCCAGGGCTGATGCTCTATTCACTGCGCCACCTAGCTGCCACAAGTTGTATATTTCAAATAATCTCAATATTGATTTTTTTTGCTCAATTTATTAGTTTTGATTTGGTTGTTATTATTTTTACCTACTAATTTGGCTAATGAAGAGCATCATTCTCAGGCTAAGAGAATGTAGGCTCAAATCCGTGTCCTAACCCTTACTAGCTACATAATATAGTAGATACTAAGGCTTTAATTGACTTAACCTGTCTGAGCCCTAGTTTTCTAATCTACAAAATGGGAATAAATATTACTGCAAACAAACAGGGTTATTTTAAAAACAATGGGTTTATACATCTTTTTAAAGTGTTACATAAATGTTATCTTTTACACCTAACACCAGCCCTACCTGACTTTATATATTTTTCTAGAGGCTTCAGGGCCTCTAGCAATACCTCTCACCTCATCCCTTTCCAGGAAAACACCACCTGGTGATCTGGTATCAAGGAACTTGCTTAGCCTGCTTTGGGGAGGTTTCCCTGCCCTATTACTATCCATAAAGTCAAAAGGTCTGCCTGTGGTAGATCTTAAGTGCTTTTTTGAGACAGAGGTCAGTGTTTAAGATACGATAAGTAAACTCCAAATCTCTCCAAAGACTGAGTCCATTTGAGAGTAGTGGAATTATTAGACCGGCTGTTAGAGGAATTGAGTACCTCTGTGTAAAAGCTGTCTGTAAACAATTCTATATGCAGACATTTTGAATTAATGGAGCTCCAGAAAGAGTTGTGAGGTGCATTAAAACATTGGGGAAGGATCCTCTGCCTTCACTCTGTTTCTACCAATATCATTAGCTGACTGAACTGTTAATCAGCACCAGGCCAGACAGCAACTGTTTTAACTAGGACTGTGACAATCAGCCAGATGCTGACAGATAACTCAATTAGCCTGTGACAAAGGATGAAGGAACACCCGTAGTGTCCTCTTCTTCCCTCCACTGACTCAACTCCAGAAGAAGGTCCTATGCAACTATTTCAGGATAAAATGTATATACTGGACTTTGGAACTCTATAACCAAATTCTCACACTGCCATTATTTGTGTCACCTTCATAACTTGAAAAATACTTAGGAGTAGACAGAAGTATAAGGCTTCCACCCAGGAAGCAATCATCTCCAAGTAGTGCCATGCCCCACTATGATTACTGCCCTGGCTGTAAACATCTCCCATACCCAAAGGATAGGACAGATACAGAAGAGAAAGCACAAGGGCAGAGAAAGAATGAAATTTCAGATAGACAAACTTTATCAAGCAAGAAAGAAAAATATTGTTGCTCGGTCATGTTTGATTTAATGATCTCATCAAGGTTTTTCTTGGCAGAAATACTGAAATGGTTTGCCATTTCTTTTTCCAGCTCATTTGACAGATGGGGAAACTGAGGCAAACAGGGTTAAGTGGCTTTCCCAAGGTCACACAACTAGGAAGTGTCTGAGATTCAGATATGAACTCAGGAAGATGACTCTTTCACTCCAGGGCCAGCATTCTGTCCACTTGTGCCACCTAGCTGTCCCTAATTCAAAACCACTACTACCACTACTAACACCCCATTCACTCAAGAAAGAAATATAAATATTGCTCATACACAAGCAACCACATGAGGACACTAGCAGAAAAGGAACAGTTTGAAACCCAATAACTGTAAGCCAGGTTGGAAGTCATTACTTATGAACAATCAATAGTAAAGACAGGGCAATTGAACCCAGAGCATTTTGGACTTGGCATTTTACAGCTCCTCCCAACCAAAGACTATGAATGAAGTGAGAGGCACCGACTGAGGGAAGGACAGAGAGATTCAAAAATCAGTTCAACCCAATTGAAATCAGACTGATAGCAATGATCTAAACCTTTCTGAGCAACCTAAATTTGAAGTTGGTCTCATTTCCTTCTTCACTATTTTTTTTAAATCTTGCATCCAATTATTTCTGCAAATAAGAGTCAGAATTTTTTAAAGCAGGAAGTTTTTATGAGATACGAGCAATTCCAGTGTAGTACTGTCTCTCAAACTACTTTTCAATCTCTGAAGCACATTGGGTGGGGGCAGGTCCTCAGAAGACAGCTATTTACTCAGGTGGCAGCCCCTAATGGTCAGATTTCTACTTCTATCACTTTAGTTTTCTTCCCATTGATTATCAGCCAGTATCCTCAAATGTTGTTCAGTCATTTTTAGGCATGTCCAACTCTTTCTAACCCTAATTGGGGTTTTCTTAGCAATGGTACTAGTTTGCCATTTCCTTCTCCAACTCATTTGACAGATCGGGAAACTGAGGCAAACAGGGGTAAATGACTTACCCAGGGTCACACAGCTAGTAAGTATCTAAGGCCAGATTTTAACTCAGGGAGATGGATCTTCCTAACTCCAGGCTTGACATTCTTTACAAAGATGCTATAGGAAGAAAACATTACCACCAAAAGCCTGGGACAGGAGTGGGGAACCTGTGGCCTCATGGCCACATGTGGCCTCCTAGGTTCTTGGGTGCGGCCTTTTGACTAAATACTTTGTTTTACAGAACAAATTTGTTCTGTGAAGTTTGGATTCAGTCAAAAGGCTGCACTTGATGACCTAGAGGGCCACATGTAGCCTTGAGGCTACAGGTTCTCCACCCCTGGGACATAATTTCCCACAATTACAACCAAAATCCAAAGGAAGAAAGTGGCCTTAAGAGTTATGATTGGTAGCAAGGCACATATGAGAATTTCTGCATTCAAAGTGTAATTCCACAATTCCTGGCTACTGGAATTCACTTCTTGAGTCCATAGCAAGCATTCTCTCAGTCATGAGGAGGTCACACCCCCTGAAGCTCCCTCCTCCCTCAGGTAGCTAACCTTACCTATGTGACTGTGTCCATATTTGGCCTCATTTTATCTCTCCCCAAGCCCAATTGGGTATTATCTCCTAGTTGTCCAATTTCTCCAATGACACAGACTTGGGGGGAGGAAGGGGGAAGGAGAGTAAAGTTAGCACTCCTTCTATACTAATTTACCCTCCTCCACCTGTTTCCCTCTGGTACAGGTGAAAGGGCAAATCTCCTTAAGGAACTCCAGAACATAGACCCTCTGTCTCACCACTGAAATCTGTGTTCCCAAACTGATTTGCTATTTTATATATACAGTCAGAGGTATGTCCAATCCTTTCAGCCAATCACAAGATGTTTCCTATATGATATCATCTGCCTTTATCCAGTGATTAAGGCACTTTATTTCCATTAAATTGATTTTCAAAATAAAGGTGGTTTTTCCCATTTTTTGAGACTATTTGGGGTTAAATAACTTGCCTAGGGTCACAATACTAGTGTCTGTGACCATATTTGAACTCAGGTCCTTTATGACTTGAGGGCCAGTACTTTATCCACTCTGCCCCCTAGCTGCCCTCCCTTAAATTGATTAAGGATTTATTTGAAACTAGTTTATACTTTTGATTGATTGACTTGATCAAGCTATCTGGATCTTCTGTCATTATATTAACCAGGGAGAGGGGTTCTCCCCCGCCCCATAAAGTAGTATCTCTAGGGGGACTCTTTACAAAAGACTAAGTGCTTCACAATTATTATTTCATGTTATACTTACAACTCTGGAAAGCAGGTGCTATTATTATCCTAATTTTATGGTTGAGAAAACTAAGGCAGTCAGCGGTTAAGTGACTTGACCAAGGGTATCATAGCTAGTAAGTAAGATTGCACTTTGTAAATGAGAGTAATGGTACTGAATAGGCTTCATTATTTTGTAAAATCTTAGTTTGGTGACATGACAATACGAGGGCATGTACAAATATAAAAATATATACAAAAATACCAAGAATCTGGCCAGATCCCCCCGGGGAAATTGACCTCTGATTCAATACAAAGTAGGACAATGGGAATTGGTCTGATGCCCTGGTACTTTGAAATCACAGCTAAAGATATAATTATAAAAAAATTAAACTCAGTGACTGAACTTGGAAACTTTATAGTGGCATATGTATTTACAGTACAGTACAAATATGGCCCAGACTTCATTTGCCATTTTGTCCTTTATGCCTGAGTTGTAATTCTAATCTTTATTAGGTCACTGAGATGCTTACCATAAAATTAGCTTGAGGAACACTTGCAGGAATTTTTTACTCGTGAACAGGAAATATGTATGTGTATTCATCCACACACAATATATATATACATATATATGTATTTATGTATATACAAACACATATGCATATGTGTACATATACATATGTATTTATGTATAAACAAACATATGCATGTGTGTACATATACATATATACAACTGGACAGGGTATTGGAATAGGGAGACTTTCAGATTCTCTGACTCCCCGAATAGGCAATTCACCAAATACTGTAACCTGGCACTGCTCAGCCCTTATAGACATCATCATGGTGATGGAAGAAGAGATATCAACCAGTTCATAAGGAAACTGATCATCTAGGTGGTGTAGTAGATGGAGTGCAGGGCCTAGAGTCAGGAAGACTCACCTTCCTGAGTTCAAATCAGGCCTCACCTCAGATATTTACTAGCTGTGTGACCTGTAGCAGATCACATAACCTTGTTTGCCTTAGTTTCCTCATCTGTAAAATGAGCCGGAGAAGGAAATGACAAACTACTCTAGTATCTTTGCCAAGAAAACCCCAAATGGGGTCATGAAGATTTGAACACCACTAATCAACTAAACAACATCAACAAAATGAATATTTCAGAGCTTAATCTGACTGTAATCTCTGCCTTTGGATAAAAAGAAAATCTGTTAAGCTAAAGACTTTGTATCTACTTAGAGAGTTTTAATATTGGGAGTTCAAAATTTAAGTGTAACAATTTTGTTATTTACTGGGTGCTTTCCTCTCTACCCCATACCCCACTCCACCCTTAACATATCTTGACTTCTTCCTAATTTTCCAGCTGGCCAAAAAAAATATCATGAGGGGAGAAAGCAAGCTTTCTCTGAAACAAGTGACACTAAAACCACTTCACAAGTAAAACTCTGAAGATGTAATAAAATCCCTTTTGACCAGTAATGTGAAAGACCAAGCAATAATGCACAAGAAGAAATAAATAACGTTTTAAAGTATTAACAAATGACCTTTACCCTCGATTGGTGCTCGAATTTATATGATTATCTACCATTCTCATAGTGACATTGCAGAATCCTTGGGTGGAAAATTGGCAAGTAATTTGTGGAAATCTGAAATGCATTATTGGAATGGGATTTGCTTTATAATGATGACTGAAGTTACCTAATGAGGGATTCTGCCTAACATATGGATAGCAGAAAATCTAGCTTAAAAACATCAGATGTATATCCTTAAAAAAAAAAAACTCTGAGGCAGAAGAGTGTACGTTTGAATTAGACCTACATTCACACCTACAGTAGGAAAGACAGCATTTTCTACCTCTTAACTTCAATTCAGTTTAGTTTCATAAACATTCATCAAGTGGCTACCATGTCACTGTGCCAGACCCTGAGAATGCTTGATAGACAGTTTCTGCTTTACTCTTAAGGAGTTTACATTTGTAATAAGAATGGCTGAGGAGAGAGAAGGACTACATTTCCCACTATGTCTGAGCCTAGAATATAAGGTCTCCATTTTCCATGAGGATGGGTGCCCATAGAGCAAATTGATTGAATCATAGAGACTAAGAGAGCATAGCTACAAAATGAAAGAGTAATGGAGACTTTTGCCATAATTTGTGGCTAAAAAGAGACAAGCCAAGCTGGGAGATACATGGAGACTGGTTGGTGGTATAGGAGCCATTTAAGGGATTGTTCCAAGGCTAACCTCACAGAAGGCTCTGCTTGTGCCAAAGACATTGCTTCATAAGAGTCATAAGTCTTTCGATACTGTTTATTTTTAAAACTGCTCTGGAAGTGTGGGGGAGAGCAGAAAGGAAGAGAAACTGAACTTGCTTGGAAATGTGCCTGAGATTCTTTTCTGTTGTTTTATTCTTCATTTCTGTCTTAATAAGATGGCTTACTATTTCAGTTTGTTATTTATACAGCTATTCTTTGCCTGAGTCTCTTAGCATGGTAAGCTCCCCAAAAGACCTGAGTTAATTTAAGAAGTCCCCTTTTCTAGGTGGCTAGAGCAACTGAGTCAGTTTTATAAATTATTATTAAAAATCCACATGATTGAAATAAGTCTACTGTGGAGGAACCAGTCCACATGGATCCAGAAGGAATGGGAACCACAGACTGCATTCTTGGGGATCTGTCCAAGATCTTCATTTGTGTTTTTACATCAAGGTTGCCTGCATTAGCATTGTGGTGATACTTTGAAATGTTTTTGTAGGTCTATACTATATATGTATTTTTGGAGTGAGGTTATATTGTTATTTGAGTCCTTTTTTCCTTCCCCTCTTCTCTGTGCAAGTATTAGTTGTACTTTATGGCCTATAAGATGTTTTTAATTCTGGGATCATATGACTCCTTTCCTTGAAAAGAAGAAAGATAGGAAGGGCTCTAGCTTACATCCTGAGGATGAACTATTTCAAATTCAAATTCAACAAGCATTTCAGGGTCTACTATGTGTGAGACACAGACTTGGACTGGTCTGACAAGCCAGGGATGGTTAAATTCTGGGCTAAGGGCTCTTTTGGGGATTGTTGGCCTTGTACCTGCTACATCAGCAGCCACAAGGCCAGTGACATCAGATCCCATAAGTTCTTTCCAATTACAGAACAGTTTATAGACAAGCTTGACACTTCATTTCATTCTCTGACACTTTATCAGTTCTGTCACATCTCAGTATCTCACTCCATCAAATGGATATATACATTCTCCCAGGATTCTGACCACAGCAACCCCAGGCCACTTTGTGAATCAAAACACTCAGGCACAGATTCACATCTTGCTTGTGGATGGGAAACTTCCAAAGGACAGCCCATGAACTTTCTTTTTTTCTTTTTCTTTCTCTTTTTATAAAGAAGGTTGAACAAGATCAATCGGCATTTATTTATTTGGGGAGGTAATCAGGGTTCAGTGGCTTGCCCAGGGTCACACAGTAAGTGTCTGAGGCTGGTTTTGAACTCAGGTCCCCCTGATTCCAGGGTTGGTGCTCTATCCACTGTGCTACCTATTTGTTCCCTTCTTTTGCCCCTCCCCCACTTTGAGAATGAAAAGCATGGGGCTCAATGTCAAAAATGTTGGCCACTTATGGTCATGTATCATCCTCAGGCAGGATGTTCCTCCCTAGAGGTATGGTGAATAAGGAGCAATTATTCTGGTGAGCTGGCAAAATCCCAGTTTAGACAATCACATTCAATAAATTCTGTCCATCAGCTTCTCCCCTTCAAAAGGCATCAGAGAGTGATTGGTGGATGATGGAATGACTTGGTTTTTTTTGTTTTTTTAAGAACTTTCTTTCTAGTTAAAATAGGAAAAAGAGGCATAATGAAGCCAGATCTGGGCATCAAAGTGAAGAAGACTGAGTGAAAGTCCTGCCTCTAACATTACTGTCTGTATGACCCTGGAAAAGTCACTTAATATCTTAGTGACTCAAGAAACTAAGGCTTTAAGTTGAAGAATAAGTGATCTGCAATGGTAGAGAGAGTTTCCATACCAATGAAATCGCAGGTCTGTTGTTGGTTTTGTTGTTATTGTTTTAATAACTATTTATGCTGTCTGACCGGCATCCTAGCTCATGGATAAAATCAGAGCAAAATGTTTCTCTTTCATCCAGTTTTTGTTTTGCTGTTTTTATCCCTTTCCTAGTTTGGAAGAAAAAAGTACTTCTCTGTCTAAGCATAATTCAGTCTGCACACCTGATAAGACCCAGGAGATCAATGTTTCATCACTCTGCCTAGATTAGCTTATTTGATATTGACCCAGGCTAACAGGTAAACAGATAAAATGTGTCAGCATCTGATCCTATCTGTAATGGAACAGTCTAAAGCTTGTTAGGGCCCCAAATGGGTTTTATGTAACCCCAGGGAAAAGGGCTGGAGCTGATGGGTGATCTGGCTCACTGGGTCCTTGGGAGTAGGGGAAAGGAGGAGGAGAAGTATTGGGGAAAATGTGAAACCCTTGTGTGAAGGCAAGCTAGATTTTCCTGACCTGAGAAGGAAAGTTGTGACTTTAAAATACCAGGTAAGTACCAATGAGGTCCTTCCTTCACCTTCACATCCCAGGAAGTTCATATAACAGGACAAGGAGTTGCTATGGATTCTTATGTCTCAAGAGGCAACATGCTGTAGGGGAAGGAAAACTGATTTAGAATCAAAGGACCTAGATCAAAATCCTGGAAACTCTAATACCTATTACCTACCTGTGCGGCTTTCAACAAGTCACTGATCCTCTCTGGGTCCTCAGTGTAAAATGAGGCAGTTACAAAAGAGGTCAAGGATGGAAAGAAAAGCTTCCTATATATTGAAATCTTTATACCAATACTACCTTTGGTCACACAAAAAAGAAACAAAGTGGGTGCCATTCCAACGGGAAATCTCTGAAAGAATTTTTCAACACATAAGTAGATTTTATACACACACACACACACACACACACACACACACACACACTGTATTAGAGGCAACTAGGTAGTGAGGTGGATAGAATACTGGAAACGGAATCAGGAAGACCTGAATTCAAATCCTGTCTCGTATATTTATTAGCATCCTGACCAGAAAAATCATTTGACCTTAGTTTCCTCAATTGTACAAGTGGCATAATAATAGTATCTACCTCCCAGGGTGAGGATTAAACAACATAATATTTGTAAAGTATTTTGCAAACCTCGAAGCACTAATAAATGTTAGCTATTATCAGTATTGTTCCTTTTATATGAATGTGATAAAATATTGTGTGGTAAGGGACAATGAATATGAGGAATTCAGAGACGTATGAGAAGACTCATGAAAAAGATGCAGTGATATAAGCAGAACAAGGAGAACCAAATGCATAATGCCTACAGTAATATAAAAAGTATTAAAAGAAAAAAAGTAGTCAAATGAGTAAATATAATGACCTCTCATGCTATCGTAGTCATTCCACTGAAACAATAAAAAGCGTAAATAAAACTAATTTAAATTTTTAAGGGGAAAAAGTAGTCATACTTGACTAGATGATCTCTAAGGTCCAATTAAATTCTTACTGTCTGAAAATCTAGGTTCAAATCTTTCTTCACCCTATCTGTGTGATCCTGGGCAAGTTACCTCTTAGAGCCTCGGTTTCCCTATCTGTCAAAAAAGCTGTATGATCTTACTTGCACTACCTGCCTGAATCATTTTCTTTTTTTTAAGTTTTTTAATTTTTTTAAATCAAATGCTGTATTAACTTCTGGTTTACACCGTTCATTTCTACCAGATGTTGAGTTACAAATTTTCTCCCCATTTTTCCCCTACCCACCACCCCAAAATAGCATTCCCACTGGATATCCCCTCCTCCAATCTGCTCTCTCCCATATCTTCTCCCATAACTCCTTCAACTTTCCAGTAGTACATGGTGGATCTCTATGCCCCAGTGCCTGTATATCTTATTTCCCAGTTACATGTAAAATAATATTAATAATAGTATATATATATGTATGTATGCATATATATGTATGTATATATATATATATTAAATATTTTATTTTAAAACTTTGAATTCCAGATTCATTCCCTTCCTCCCTTGTCACCCACTCTTACTGGGAAGATAAGCAATTCAGTATAGGTTGTACATGTGTAGCTATGCAAAACATTTCCATAGTGGATATATTTTAAAAGGCTGACTATATTTCCCTCCCTCCTATCCCACCTCCCATTTGTTCTATTCTCTACTTTGATCCTGTCCCTTTTCAAAAGTGGGTGCTTCCAACTTCCCTTCCCCCCAACCTGCCCTCCCTTCCATCATCCCCTCTCTCATCCCCTTCCACCCTACTCTCCTATAGGGTGAGATACCCTATTCAGTGTGTATGTCATTCCCTCCCTGAGCCAAATTCAATGAGAATAAGCTTGACCCATTCCTTCATGCCTTCCTGTTCTTCCCCTCCTTTGTAACCATTTTCCTTTGCCTCTTCTATATGAGATAGTTTACCCCATTCTGTTTCTCCCCATTTCCTCTCATTATATTCCTCTCTCACCTCTTAATTTCACCTTTTAAGTATCGTCCCTTCCTATTAAATTGATCTTGTGGCCTCTATCTATGTATACTTGTAAACATATATACACATTCACATATGTATTCATACACTCATATACCCTCATATATATATATATATCCCCTTCAACTATTTTCAAACTGAGAAAAGTTTCATCAGTTACAATTATTGTTTTTCCATGTAGGAATGTTAATAGTTCAACTTTGATAAGTTCCTTATGGTTTTTTTCCGTTTACTTTCTCATGCTTCTCTTGCTTCTTGTATATGAATATCAAATTTCCTATTCAACTCTGATTTTTTCATCAGGAATGCTTGAAAGTCCTCTATTCCACTGAATGACCATATTTTCCCCTGAAACATGATACTCAGTTGTGCTGGATAGGTGATTCTTGGTTTTAATCCCAGCTCCTTTGACTTCCAGAATATCCTGTTCCAAGCCCTTCAATCCTTCACTGTAGAAGCTGCCAGATCCTGTGTTACCTGACTGTGTTTCCACAATATTCAAATTGTTTCTTCCTGGATGCTTGTAATATTCTCTCCTTGATCTGGGAATTTCAGAACCTGGCTATAATATTCCTAGGAGTTTTTTTTTGGGGGGGGGATCTTTTTCAGGAGGTGATCAGTGGATTCTTTCAACCACTATTTTGCCTTCTGGTTCTAAAACATCAGGGCAGTTTTCCTTGAGAATTTCTTGAAGGGTGATTTCTAGATTATTTTTTTGATCATGGCTTTCAGGTAGTCCAATAATTTTTAAATTGTCTCTCCTGGATCTATTTTCCAGGTCAGTGGTTTTCCCAGTGAGGTATTTCACATTGCCTTCTATTTTTTCATTTGTTTGGATCTGTTTAATAGTATCTTGATTTCTCATAAAGTCACTAGCTTCCATTTGCTCCAGTCTAATTCTGAAGGAATGATTCTCTTCAGTGCACTTTTGAGATTCTTTTTCCATCTGACAAATTTGGCTTTTTAAAGCATTCTTCTCCTCATTGCCTTTTTGAGCCTCTTTTGCCATCTGAGTTAGTCTATTTTTAAGGTGTTATTTTCTTCAGTCAGGTTGTTGACTCTCATTTCATAATTTTCTTGCATTGTTCTCATTTTTCTTCCCAATTTTTCCTCCACTTCTCTTATTTGCTTTTCAAAATCCTGCTTAAGGTGCTCTATGGCCTGTAACCAGCTCGTATTTTTCTTGGAAGTTTTTGGTGTAGGAGTTCTGACTTCACTGTCTTCCTCCTGTTCCATGCTTTGATCCTTTTTGTACTCAAAATAGGAGTCTAATGTTGGATTCTTTTGTTTGCTTTGATTCCCTCCTTTACTCATGTTGCCATTCAATTACTTGACTTTTGAGCTTTTTACCACAATAGGACTCTGCCACCAGATAGGGGAACTTCATACCAAACACTGAAGTTTCCTCAGCTGCCAAAGGTATTAGTCGGGTACCCTCTCTGAAGCCTCCACATGCTCGGGCAAGCTGATCACACACCCCAGGACCTCCACCCTAGACAGAAATCCATATCCAAGCAGATTAAAGCAAGAGCAATTACCCCTCAGACTGATCACTTGGTCCCCCTACAATCTGCAGGCCAGGAGCTGAAGAAGCCACTGTGGCTATGGCTGCAGGGCCAGGGCTCCTCAGCCTCTTCTCGCCCCAGGGACAAAAGCCGACACACTCCCAAATACTCGATCCCAAAGTCCACACTGCACTGACCTCTCATTTTGTCCTTAGCAACTATGTGTTGATAATTCTGGAAACCACCACAGCTTCTGGTGATCTGAAGTCCCTCCAGCCAGTGGTTGGTCAGGCCCACCCTGGGGCTAAAACCTCCAGCTTGTGCAGGGCCCTGACTCAGCTCCCAGAGCACTGCATTGGCTGCTTGCTGCCGGCCTGCCAGTCTGTCCTCAGTGGGAGGTTAACTTCTCTCTGTTGTTTTGTGGGTTCTGTAGTTCCAAAGTTTCTTCAGAGTTACCTTTTACATGAATTGGGGGAGGCGGAAGCCAGAGCCCCACAGAAGTCATGTTTCTACTCTGCCATCTTGACTCCACCCCTGAATCATTTTCTTTTAAAATAATTTTGCAAAGTTTGAAGTAATATAAATGCAAATTATTACTTTAAAACCTATCTAAGAGGCCTGGAAATTCCTCTGTTTAATGATGGACTAAGTAAGAAAACTTTTTCCTATCCTTAAACTGATAAATTGTTTTGTAATAGAGTAGATCACTCTTTTAAATGTTATTTCTAATTGTTATTCCAGACATTCTTACATTTTGTAGATAATGTCCATCAATAATCACTATATCAGTAGCTTTTGACTGCTATTCAGTTCTCAACCTAATTATTTATTTAATTGATGACTTATCATGGGGAACTCTTAATACATCAGTAACGTTTTTGTTTTGTTTTTTTTTTCATTTAAACCCATCAATATTGGATCCCAACCAGTGAATGCCTAGCCTAATTTATTATTGTATAAAATTAAGCAGATGCTATTTTGATGTGGCAAGAGTATCTAATGTCCAAAAAGGCCACCAGTTAAATTAACAATAAAGCTAAAAATAAAATCACTATGATAATAAAAAAACAAACAAAAAACCCCTCTCTTTTGGAGAGTGTTGGGGCAGATTGACTCTGCTCTAGATTGTTACTCCCTAGACACTATTCTCTGCTCAGTCCTACCCTTTCCAGTAAACTGCTAGAACTATCCATGCCCCAATCTTGATGAACAATCCCTTGCATTTCCTACCTTCTGATTTCAGTGACAGTATAAGGAACAGGGGCTGATCTTTGTGATTTTATTTGTAGAGGAAAAAGACAGATGAAGAAAAACTTTATACTGGTTGGCACCTTTTCTGCAACATATGACCTTAGAAGACTGCCTAGAGATTTGAGAAGTGAAATGACTTACCTAGAGTCATTTGTCTATTTGCCTAGCTGGTATGGGTCAAGAGATGATACTTGAACCCATATCTCCATGGTTCTCTCACCACTAAGTGATGCTGACAGCAGAGATAGGAAACCACACAGATGTGCCCAAGTGAGGTTCTGTCCTTTCCCATAATTCCCCTATTACCTCTTTCATCAAGCTTCCCTTGTGTTGGAGATGGTGATTCCCACCCCCACTAACTAAGAGGCATCTTCTCAACTCCCATTGGCTAAAAAGAGTGAGATAGGGCGCCTAGGTGGCACAGTGAGTAGAGCATCGGCCCTGGAGTCAGAAGGACCTGAGTTCGGATCCGGCCTCAGACACTAAACGCACACACAGACAAAAAAACTAGCCGTGTTACCTTGGGCAAGTTACTTAACCCCAATTGCCTTCCAAAAAAAAAGGCAAAAAAATAAATAAATAAAAAGAGTGAGAGGATCTGAAAGTAGTCAAGTCTGAAAGTATCTTCTTTTCTTTCTTTGTTTCTTTCTTTCTTTCTTTCTTTCTTTCTTTCTTTCTTTCTTTCTTTCTTTTTTTGTAGGGGGAAAAGCAGGGCAATTGGGGTTAAGTGGCTTGCCCAAGGTCACACAGCTAGTAAGTGTTAAGCGTCTGAGGTCAAATTTGAACTCAGGTCATCCTGACCCCAGGGCCAGTATTCTATTCACTGCCCCATCTAACTGCCCCTGAAAGTATCTTCTTACAAGATCATTGCTGCTCCTTCCTTCTATTCCTGTAGCCTGAAGATCACTGTACCCAAGGACTGGCAAGGGAGATCCAATGGTGTCATTTGTACTGAAATTCTTTCCCTAATTACTATTCTTGTATGTATCTGTCCTTTTGTGTTTAGGTCTTCCCTTGTATGGATGGAAATATACCTAATAAAGGTCTATTACTCTAAGCACTAACTGGTCTAGTTAGTGAAAACTTCCTAAATCCCAAAGCAGCTCTGATGGATTAGGACAACCACTAACATAGATCAGAGGATCATAGAATTAGAGCCAGAAGGTGACTTGGAGGTCATGGAGCCCAGCCCCATCAGTTTACAGATGAGCTCCATATTAATTGAAGGAACCGAGCCTGTTTAACCTAAAGAAGAAAAGACTGTATTGGGAGAGCTAAGCTGGGATAAGAGCTGTCTTCAAGTATTTGAAAGATTGTCATGTGAAGGAAGGCCCAGACTTGTTGGTCCCAGAGGACAGAAGCAAGAGCAATAGGTGACAGTTGGAAAGAAGCAACTTTAAGCCTGATGTCGGGGAAAAAAACACCCCTTAACAATTGGGGCCATCCAGATATGAAATGGGTTGCTTTGGAGTGGTCTATCCCACCTTGGAGATCCTCAAGTATAGGTCGGATGCTTGTTTGGATATGTTTTAATGGGGATTCCTTTTGTCTATGGGTTGGACTAATGGCAACTGAGATATAGTCCAGCTCTCAAATTCTGTGATTCTGTGATTTTTTTTAAAACTGAGGGCCAGATCATTTAAGTAGCTCTAGAACCAGCCCTCCTCACAGCTTGTGATACTTATAAATGCAATTGTATGAACTTCATTGGTTTCATTTGAAGTAACAGTAGTGCCCTGTCTCCATTTTGCTTTATTCTTTTCCATATCATTAGATCCTGCCTGCAGGATTCCTTCATAGATATCATGAAGTCAGATGATCTCTAAAAGCCAGACTGGACAAAATTTCATCAGGCTGCTGAGAAGTATTCCCAGAGGCAATATAACAATTGTTCTCCCTTAATAACCCAGAAAAGTATAGGGACTTTCCTCCTTCCCCCATCATAAATGTGCCATCCAACTTTTGTTGTTGATGGCACATTTGGTGTTTTCTTGGCAAAGATACTGAAGGGGTTTGACATTTTCTTCTCCAGTTCATTTTAAAGATGAGGAAACTAAGGCAAAGCCCAGGATAACACAGCTAGTAAGTGTCGGAGACTGGATTTGAACTCATTAAGATGATTTTTCTCAATTCCAAACCCAGTGTTCTATTCACTGCTCCACCTACCTGCCCTTTCCTTTCACCTTTAGGTCAGTCAAATGCCTAAAAACCATAGTATGCCAGAACTAATAGGGACTTTAGAGACCATCTAATCTAACTACCTTTATTTTACAGATGAGAAAATTAAGACTCGGAATAAAAAGAAGCTACTTGATTAAAGTCACATAGCTAATTAGCAGCAGAGTTAAGACTAAGACCTAGATCACCTGATTTTTTCCTTGGAGCCATCCTGCCTCCTCAGACACAGATTCTTTTTTTTTCAGGTTACAAAGGCATATTGTACTAGATGGAATGAAAAATGTTGAAGAGGAAATAAAACCAAACAATGACAAGAAAAAGATCAATGTTAGCTTCCATCAGGATTCAAGCTCATTTCTTTCTAGTTATTTCTCTGGATGTAGGAATCTCTCTCCTTCATGAGTCTTTTGGGATTGATTTACATCACTGCATTGCTGAGGAGAGTCCAGTCTGTCATAGTTGGTCATCACACTTATGTTGTGACAGACATAGATTCTAACACACATGTCTAGGAAAATCCTATCTAAAGGGATCAGAAAGGCATGGCAGGGCATATTAACACTCGTATCCTGAGTTTGCTGAATCACCTAACTTTCCTAAGTGTACTCCTGAGAATCTAGTTCAGAGAATCCATAGGTTTTTCCCACCTACACATTAATTTTCACATCTACAGCATGAAGCTAAGCAATGTAATAAGATCTATTTGGAATTCAGACCAGAAAGTAAAGCTGACATATTTGACATGACATCCAGTCTTATTCTTGAGGCAGGAAGAAGGGGGAAAAATCTGTGGAAAATAAACATATACACATGAAAAACCCTCCAAATGTTTTCAGCTATTCAGATATGAAAAAGGAATATTCCTAGACTATTTATGGAGGGTATTCAGATTCTCAGCCTTATTACCCATCACAACCAACAAATAACCCCAGGTTTAACTGTTTTCAAAAATGTACCTGATCATATAGGTAAGTAATCATATTTACTGCTCCAAGTCTGGCCAATAAAAATATTTCAATACAAATTAATATTTATCCTATATGTGAATCAACCCAAATGGCAAGGGTAGTAGATAGGCAGTAGATACATTGCTAGTAAAATCTTGCATGCAGAAGATTTTGCTTGTATTCTGAGAAAGAAGCTGTGAAAACAGGCCACACAGTCCTTTGAGAGGTGTTGATAGGGAATTCAAGCTTAAAAAAGAGTTATCTTTGTCTACTAGCTAAAGGCCTCTCTGGATTCTCCAGATAATGTTCTGTCTTGTTTTGATAATTCATTATACATTTATAGCACTTTGAGGTTTATAAGTGCATTCCTAACAACTACCCCATTTATAGATGAAAAAAATGGGTACATCTAGACACATGGAATGGAAATTAGGGAAACCAGAAAGTCAGTAGTCAGTCAATAAGCATTTATTAAGCCTTGACACTAAGCATACAATTAAGGATTGATCCTAGATCTCCTAAAACAAATTTAGAACTCCTTTTCTGAATCTTCACCTAGATTGTACCCAATAACCATGGATGTCTCTCAAGGTTCTATCTTGAGCCCTCTTCCTTTCCCCCTATGTACTCTTTATTTCATTTGGTGATATCATCAGCTCCTATGAATTTCAAACTCAAGATGACTAAAACTGAACTCATCTATCCCCCTAACCCTTCCTTAAGTCATTCTAACTTCCCTATTACTGTCAAGGGTACCACAATCCTCCTAATCATTCAGGATTGTAGCCTAACTATAACCTGTATACTCATGGCTAGCCTCTACATGTAGCATAGGGGTATCATGTTTCTTGAAAGGAGGCAGAATAGACATCTCTAGCCTCTTCTCCCCTTACATTTCTCCAAAGGAAGCAGGAGGCAGGAGCCATAAGCTTTGCCACTCTAGAGAGGGGGTACCGGGCTAGAATCATGTTAGTCTGCTTCCTTAAATATAATTAGTATAGGGGATGTGTTTTTCAGATTCAAGGTAACTTCTGATCACTATTCATTTTGGGGGGAAGAAGGATCCCAGACTTTATACCCAAGGTTTGACTCCTCACCAAATGTCAGTTCCATAATGAACACACATAGCAGGTAGCAAAGAAATTCACTTATCTAAGTCAATAGCAGGGCAGCTAGGAAGTGCAGTGGATAGAGCACTGGCCAAGAGTCAGGAGAACAGGAGTTCTAATCTGTCCTCAGACACTTATTTCCTAGCTATGTGACCCTGGACAAGTCACTTAACCCTGTTTGCCTCACTTTCCTCATCTGTAAAATGAACTAGAGAAGGCATGGCAAACCACTCCAGTATCTCTGCCAAGAAAACCCCAAATGGGGTCACAAAGACTCAGACATGACTGAAATGACTGAACAGCAACAACAAAAGTCAAAAGCAAAACAGAGATCAGAGAAAGTATACATATGAGTATATATACCAGAGAATACAAAGTAAAGGAGCTCTCCCATGGGGAGCAAGGCAACTTAGGTCAAGAGCAAGAGAGAGAAAGGAGAGAGAGAGAGAAACAGAGAGAGAGACAGAGAAAGAGATAGAGACAGAGGCAGAGACAGAGACCTAGAGCTCACCCAAGAGGAAGCTCCTCCCCACAATCTCAAGTCTCTGGCAGACTTCAATGATGAAGTCTGCCAGATCTTCTCATGTCAGCGTCTTCCCAGTCTTTTCCTTCAACAACATGAAGTAAGGTTGGCATCTTCCATCTTCTCTCTCAAAGTCAGAAGCTAAAAGCACCTGAAGGCTCAGGAGACTAAAGAGACCTAAAAACATCATGGAACCCTCCTCTTTCCCCCTCTCACTAGTTCCTCCCTTCACACAAGTGCAAGGCATTGATCTCCACCAGTGAGGAGAGATTCCCATACCAATGGGCTTTGGAGACTGGGGTTACATTCATGACTCCTCACTCTCAGTTCTTTTACCTAATCATTTGTGAAGTCCTATCTATTCTATTATTGCAACATCTCCCCTATGTGCTCCCCTCTCTCCTCTGAGATTGTCATAACCACTGTTTGGGCCAAAATCACCTCATACTGGTACTATTGAAGTAGGTTTCTGATTGGTCTCTCCACCCCAAGTACTTCCTACATGAGTCCATCGTCCACTCAGCTATCAAAGTGACCCTCCTAATGTTCAGGTCTAACTATGTCACACCAGCCCCATCCCCACCCCCATTTAATAAACTACAATGACTCCCTAATATCTCCAGGATCAAATATAACGTCCTCTGTCTGACTTTTAAAACCCTTTATAACTTGGTCCCCTTCTATCTTTCCAGTTTTCTTAACATCTTATTCCGTTGTGTGTCAGATATACTCTGGAGATCCAAGTATGTTTTTACTGTTGCCCCATACCTAGAATGTTCTCTCTCCTCATCTCTACCTCCTGATTTTATTCCAATCTCAACTAAAATCACATTTTCTGAAAAAGCTTTTCCCAGTGTACATTTATGCTAATATCTTCCCCCTAAAACTAAATACAATTTTTCCTGTATGTTTTATTTATATTCACTTGCTTGCATGCAGTCTCCCCTGTTAGACTGTGAGCTCCTTAAGGGTAGAGATGAGTTGGAGAGGTTTTTGTTTTGTTTTCTTGTCTTACCCTATATTCCCAGTGTTTATGTGGCTGGCACATTTTTATTATTTTTGTTGTTCAGTAGTTTTTCTGTAATGTCCAACTCTTCATGTAAGAGCCTAGTAAGTTTTTGTTGACTTCACAACTTTTCACTATCTTAGGGCATGCCATAGGATTTAGTTACATATGAAACAAAGACACAGAATTACAGGAGGCAGCATGGTGACAGGGAGCTAGCCTTGGTACCAGGAAGACATGGTTTGAATCCTATGTCTAACACAGGCTGGCTGTGTGATCCTAGGCTAGAAACAACCTCACTCTGATTTTTCTTATCTCACAAGATTGTTATGACATCAAATAATGTAACATGTAAAGTGCTTTAAAAATATTAAAGTGCTCTGTAAATACTAGTTGATTTTGTTGCTATTATTATAACTCTTACTACTCCCAGTCAACTCTTTCTGATTATAAATTGAGGAGAAAGAACTGATCTATTTTGGTGGAAGGAAGTTTCCTCCCTGGGAGCTCCCTATTTCAATGAAATCACAGGTCTAGTCCAAAAATATATACTATATTTATTACACCACTACCCTATAGCCTCAGTAAAATGAAGTTGTCAGGGCTGGCCCTGGTCAGATCAACTACAGCTGCCAGTAGTAATAAATTATATTCACAACTCTTTTTTAACTACCGAGGAAGAAAAAAAAATTTTTTCCCTTTTGCAGAGTTCCAAGAGTTCCATATTGTTGTCCCCTTTTCTTTACTCAGTTATCCATATGCAGGCTCCTTAGAACCCCTAATATATAAAAATATGAACTTAAAAGAGAAATAATTTGGAAAGTAATCATCCACATTATACACCACAGAAGTCTAATGCCTGCTCCTGGCATAGAAGTAATCCCTGGGCTCCCAAAGACTGAGCACAAGGTCTGGCAGTCAGTCAGGCCATACCAAGATGTTATGGTTTTGAGACTGGACTCAGTGGTCAAACCATGTGTCCATGAGCTACTGTAGCCAAAAACAATTAATCACCTAGTGGTCAGCCTTCTAGCAATGAGCCTCTCTGAACAGAGCTAGGCTGATCTCCCCATACCAGGTGTAGAGGTAATTGTGGTCTGGGTCCCTGGAGGTAATAAGTCACTGATGATCCCTGGATTTGCTTTATATATGGCTTTTTCCACTCTACACAACATTCCTTTTAAACAGAGCCCCACTAGTTTTAGATAAGTGTTTGTTTCCACATCATTAAGTACTTAACAGAAAAGCTGGGGAAAGATAAACTTAAAACTATTAAGTATCAGCAGCCACTACCCACTGAAGTTCAATTGGAAATTAAGATAAAGTATCTTTGAAATTCTCAACGGGAAGATGGAATTTGACTTACAAACATATATGTGTGTGTGTTTGTGTGTGTGTGCATATACATACACATACATAAAAATAGAGGGATAGTGCATGTATATATGTATACATACATATATGCGAGTGAAATACATATGTATTCATACATATATGTATATGTGTGTGAAAATGTATAGGGAATTCCTTATAGCATGTGTGTGTGTGTGTGTGTGTGAGCTCGAGTGTGTGCTATAAGGAATTCCCAAAGGAGGAAATTCCTACTACCATAGTATCATAGATTTAAAGCTGTGATGGAAACAGAAGCAAAGAGAGGTTTAAGTGACTTGCCAAGAGTAATGGCAGAAAGGCAGGAAAGGAGAGGGGAAGGAAGGGAGGAGGGGAGGAAAGGAGGAAGGAAGGAAGGGAAAAGGAGAGGAAGGGAGGAGGGAAGAAAGGAAGGAGGGAAGGAAGGAATGAAGGGAAGAAGGGAGGAAGGGAGGAGAGAAGAAAGGGTTTATTAAATACCTATTATGTACCAGGCACTATGCTAAGAGTTTTGCAAATGTTATCTTATCTGATCCTCTTAACAACCCTGAGAAATAGGCAACATTATTATCCCCGTTTTATAGTTGAGGAAACTGAGACAGACAGAAGTTAAGTCACACACACACACACACACACACACACACACACACACACACACACACACATATATATATATATTTGTAAGTCAAATTCCATCTTCCCATTGAGAATTTCAAAGATACTTTATCTTCATTTCCTAAGGTCACACAGCAAGTCAGTCTCTGGACTGGTATTTGAACCTAGCTCTTCCTGACCCCCAAGTATGGGCACAAATTAGCACCTGGTCTACAGCTTAAGGCCTTAGAAAGTTCCTTGGGAGCACCAAGGAGCTGAACGAATTGCCCAGGGCCCTCTAACTAAACTGTGGCAGTGGCAGGACCTGAACCTAGTTCTTCCTGGCCCAGCATCTATTGCACAAAGTACAACTGTGTCTAGCCCCTCCCCACTCTGCTTGGTCTAAGGAAAGGTGGTGCATAAGCCCCAAAGTTACATCAAACTAACATAAAAATAGTACATATTTAGCTAGTACTCACTCTATTCTGCATCTGATGTTCTGCCTGGTTTCAAATCCATGGAACAACATACCACCTTTGCCAGATATCCCCTGGGGGTCCCATCCTCCCCTGCCCCTTTCCTGCTTCCTTTTCTGGTTTGTCTCCTCCCCTTAGACTATAAGCTCCTTAAGGGCAGGGACTGGCTTTTTATTAATTGCATCCCCAGTGCTTAGTAATGTGCTCCACACGTAGTAGTGAATAATAATAATAATAAAATATAATATTATAATATATTATTGTATATTAATAATATGATAACATGAATATATTTAATAAAGTCATTGATTTAATTGGATTAGATAGTACTTATAAAGCAATTTCACCTTCACGGTAACACAACGATGATGTGGGTAACAGCTCTATTATTATCACCATTTTATAGATAAGACTCAGTCATTAAGGCTCAGAATAGCTGTGATTTTCCCAGTAGCCGGACAGTGGGCAAAAGAGGCAGGTGTGGAACCCAGGTCTATCTCCAAATGGGGGACGGGCTCTTTCTTCAATGTTCTGCTCTGCCAGACAATCAAGTGAGTCGTGTTTCCAGCTTAAATCCTCAGTTTGGGAACGTTTTCTCCATGATTTAAAATTCTCCTTTTAACAGATGGCCAAATGATTTGTTTCTTTGGTCTAAAAGAGATTAAATGATATGACCTTGCTTGCTCTCTTCTACACCTCTGGTAATGCATGGAAGACAAGCTAAAAGGTCTAGGACAACTCTATGCCTTGAGTTTTGTTTTTGTTTTTTTGGTTTTTTTTTTTTTTTTGGAGACAATCAGGGTTCAAGTGACTTGCCCAAGGTCACACAGCTAGTAAGTGTCTGAAGGCCCAATTTAAACTTAGGTCCTCCTGACTCCAAGGCCGGAGCTCTACCCACTGTATCACCTACTTGTCCCATGGCATGAGTTCTTATTCTTCTTCGCTCCAGAGACTTGTAGATCCTGCTTTAGGATTAGGGGAAAGTCTATCATTGCCATAACTCTTGATATTATTTAAGAAAAGGAATGACCCAAAAAGATTTGGATTTCTTTGGTGAGTTAACGTATTTTTAATAGGCTAATAAAAATGAGTTTAAAAGCAAAATTTTATGTTCAATTTTAGGTAGCAGCTGGGGGTATGCTTGCAAATGTCTAAGAATCAGGTTTTCTAGAAAAATTAAAAAATGTATACACATACTTCTAAGTTTAATTTGTATTATTATCATTTTCTTAAGTCTAGACAATCAGCAAAATAATAAAGCAAGTCCTGATTTGCAACGTTTACAGATTTCAAATATGAACTGCTCCCATTGAAAATTTAACTATCTGTGGTATGAACTGGCATCAACATACCCCTGGAGTCATCAGAGCTGGGCCTGGCACATAATACATATTTAATAAATGCCCATTCATCTACCTTGACTAGAACTAGGCCTTGGATCTACAGTGAGAAAGTCTGAATTCAGAAACTGATTCTCTCACTTACTTGCCCTCTGGGCCTCAGTTTTCTCAATTGTAAAATGGAATTTGACTAGATAACATTTAAGGACCCTTCCTTCTCTAAATTTATGAATTGGTATTTAAAAAAGAAGGTCCTCATCAGTACACAGAATGTTAGATGCCATCTCTACTCTAAGCATCAACTACCAAATGACCTTACCCGAAATTGAAAAGTTTTGTGAATTGAGAAGAATCATATCAAGGTTAAGCTCTGACCTGCCTCTATCCCTTGCAAAACTGGCAACTCTCCAAGCCAAGGGATTATGACCTACTTTCTCCTCACCTACCACTTTCCAGTCCCCAGCTCCCATTTCTAAGTCACCAGGAATGGCAAACAGAAGCATCCAGTACCATATCAACTGAAACTTAAAGGCAAGGAAATGGATCCTTATTTTCCCAGGCTAAGCAATTTCCTGTAATACCCATATCCCGCTGGGATCCCATCTGCCTTGCTTGTGCATCGCCCCAGGATCCCACCAAAGGGAGACTCAGAAAGAATCCCTCTTGTCTAGCACAGTGTTGTACAATGATTATAGCGAGCATTTATAGAGCACTATCAAGTTTGCAAAGCACTTACAAATATCATATCATTTTTCCTCACAACAACATTGGTTCTATTACTATCACAATTTTATCAATGACAAAAAAATGAAACAGAGATTAAGTTTCTGAGGCCACATTTGAACTGAGGTCTTTCTGATTCCTGGCCTAGTGGTCTATCCATTCAGCTACCTCGCTGCCTGTACATTTAGGAGATTTTATACAAATGTTTATTAAATTGAATTACCCTAAAAGGAGGAAATATCAACAATAGAAGAGAGAAACTGGACTCCAAGATCGAAAATGCTTCCCAGTCTTTCGGCCTGAAGAAGCAGCTAGATTCTAAAGGAAGTTTTGAACCCTTTTTTGTGAGTTGGGGACCTTTGGTGTCTGGTGAAGCCTATGGACCCCTTCTTGGAATAAGGCTTTTGATGCAAAAATAAAATACATAGGATTACAAAGAAAACCAATTATATTAAAATAGTTATAAATTTTTTTAAATTTAACCCATTAACCACTATGTCAAAAAGGCTCAAATTGACTACCTTTTTCTTTTTAGATTAGTGAACTAACTAGATACTTTCCAACAAAGTTAATACATACTCTCTATGTGATGCTAAAAAAAAGGAAGCATACATCAGAGATGGAATTTCAAAGTCCAGGTTAATAAGAAGATCCAGTAGTAGAATCTCCCCTCAAAAATCAATGCTATTCCTTCGAGTGATAAGGCTTGTGGCTTCTTTCATTATGCAGGTGGTGGATGAGTGAGTTCTTTAAAAAGAACATGGAAAGAAGGTAACACAGACTGATTTATGAGTTAGGGATAAGAAGGCCTCAGATACTATGTGTGGCTGGATAATTTTGTGACCACTAATTATATCTGTGGTCACATAGCCTGAAGTAATGAGAAAAATGATAAAACCTCATGCACCCAGGTATGAATTTATTACCTAGAGGACCTTCCTTCTCTCTTACCCCTTCCCTTAGTCCCTAGGTACTATATATAACTCTGCCCCATCTCCCCAAGATCATGGTATGAGGGCCTACAGAATGAAGAACAGAGAGGAATGGGAGACTCATTCACTGGGTTTGGAGAAAACAGTCACTGGCCACCCATACTGTTAGGTACCACTTCTGACAAAGTCTGATATGCAGTCAGTTGGTCAACAAAGATTTATTAAGTACTTACTATTGCCAAGCACAAAGTCCTGGGGATACAAAAAAAGGTAAAAGATAGTTCCTGCTCTTGGGGAGTTCATAATCTAATTGGGGAGACAACATACAAACACCTATGTACATACAAGATATATAATCTTGGAGAAGAGGCACTAGTGGTGGGAGGGAACTAGAAAAGGCTTCCTACAGAAAGTAGAATTTGGGTTGATGCTTGAAGGAAATCAGGAGGCAGAGGTGGGAAGAAAGAGCATTCCAGGCATGGAATCAACCAGAGAAAATTTACAAGAGAAAAAAAAAAGGCTAGCAGATAGAAGACATATAAATGAGTGAAGAGGACAGATCTCCCCTAGCTTTAGTTCACCTCTTTAGAGGAAAATAAGAGTCATCTACTTCCCTTTCCTTCTCACCCCTGAAAGTACACCCAAGAAAAAAATCCCCCCCAAAAAATTCAGTGAAATCATAAATAGGCGTAAATATTTTTAATCTATGACTATATTAGTCAAAATCTAGGGAAATTTTTCCATGTTAATTTTTTATTATCCACCTTTCTAGAAACCATGTTGTTCTCTGGCTAATACCCTATAATACTGGAAAGGAGCAAGCTGGTTGAGATTCCAGCATCCTCCCCCACAACTTTTTAAATCAGAGGAAAAAGCAAATGCTTTAAAGATGCCTGGGGAAATCCACCCATGTTATCAACTGAACCTGCATCTATTCCCCTTTTCTCCATCCCCCTGATCAACCTTAATCCTTAATGCAACTTCTAGTTGCCAATCCTCAGACCCTTATTTCCAACAGGGCCTAATGTAATCGCTGTAATTGATGTGCTCCCTTTTGTTAAGATTATGGTGTCAATAAATGGGAGTAAAACAAGCTTCTAAGGAAGATGTGGGGAATTTATTGGAATGGAAGCATGCAGTGGATGGAATAATAACTGTTGATGACTGATTCATGAATCACAACAGGATTTTTCAGAAGAGTCTCTACAGGCTAGCAGTAAGAAAAAAAAGCAGCAAAAGGAAATCATGATGTATAAAGTACTAGACCTTGAGTCATGGTAAAATGAGTTCAAATCCTGCCTCAGACACTTACGAGCAATAAGTAATTCACTTAACTTCTCTGTGACTCAGTTTCCTCATCTGTAAAATAGAAGGGTTGGGCTTAGTGGCCTCTAATTCCTGCAGGAGTTGGGGAGTATTTTAATATTAACCTTAACAAATAGAAAGTTATGGATAGACTGAGACCCTGAGGTATCAGATGATTACCAGGTGTTTGTTGTTATTGCTTAATCGAAGTAGTTTCTTTTTTCCAGTTCCAGATAGGATTAGAAATACACCCTAGTAATACATGTCTTATTAAGCGTTAACATCCAATCCCAATTGACTAGGTATGTAAAAGATAGCCATCAATGTATCCTATATCCTAGTTTCTTTATTTGCAAAATGGGGACAATAATACCTATGTCCATGCATGGGGTTTGTTAGTATCAAACAATCTTACATGTCAAAGTGCTTTATGAACCACAGGATATTCTCTTAAACATCAAGGTGTTATTATTATGATGATTGGAACAGCTAAGTGGCACAGTGGTTAGATTGCTGAACCTGAAGTCAAGAAGATTCATCTTCATGAATTCAAATCCAGCCTCAGATACTTACTAGCTGTGTGACCCTGGGCAAGTCACTTAGCCCTGTTTGCTTCAGTTTCCTCATGTGTAAAATGAGTTGGAGAAGGAAACAACAAACTACTCCAGTATCTTTGCCAAGAAAACCCCAAATGGGATGAGAAAGTTAGACACAAGTGAATAACAGCTTTATTATCATCATCAAGACCATGTTGGAGGTTGGAGGCTATGTGATGAATTATTTTGTTTATAGCACCTCATGAAGAACATCTCCTGAAGAAAGGAGAGATGGAAGGATTTACTAAGTGACCACTATAGACTAGACTCTATGCTAAGTGCTTTACAAATATTATCTCATTTGATCTTACAACAACATTTGGAGGCAGGTGCTATAATTATCCTAATTTTACAGTTGAGGAAACTGAAGCAGATGGGGATTAAGTGACTTGCCCAAGATCCTACAAATATTAAATGTCTGATGCAGGATTTGAAGTGTTCAAGTCTAGTCTTTTCTCCATTGCATCCCCTAACTGCTAAATTTAAATGGAAATCCACTCTAGTGGAAGGAATATCCAGGTTGACAAAATGGTCAATGTTTCTGAAGTATTTTCATTCTTACTGTTATTGCTAATGTTTTGCTTATTTTATCAGTGCTTTAGAGTTTGTGATTAGAGTTGAAATGCTTAAGAAATGTTGCATAATCATGAGAACTCATTTGCCTGAGCCTTGGTGCCCTTTTCTATCCCTGGAACTTCCTAACAAGAAAAGGAAGCCTCCTTCCTTTTGTGGAAAACTGTCTGTTATTGTTATTGTACAGGTAAAGTATTCTTCCAGTATATAAGTGTGGTGATTGGATTCTAGAAAATCACTCCCTAGAAGTTAACTTAAAGGATGAATCATCCCAGAGAACCTGGGGGAAGGGGTGGAGCAGATAATTTAAACTAGTCAGGGCATAATCATTCATTGAGTATAGGACCTGTCAGTCACTTCTGCTTGCCAAAGCTGCTGAAACTTCAGTATTTCAGAATTCTGTGGATGGTCTGGGAGGGCACAGCAGATCTGAAGTGAGAAGAGGTGGTAGGTCTGGAACCCTTTGAAGGGAGATGACCTGATACAGACAAGTTATAAGAATGATGGACCCTTCCAAGAAGTCATATGATTACTAGTGAGACTAAGCCTGTAGTCCTTGATTTCTTCCAACCCTGCTTGCCCCAGATTGCTAGGTTACTATCCAAGTCCAGTACAATTATCCTCTGGGAGTAATTGCATCCTCCATTCCCACTGTGAGTCCGATTGGACCCACTTTCATACAGATGTCTAGCTCAGCTACCTGCTTTATCCCTCTGTGCACATTTATGTCCATGTTCCAGGGCTAAACCATTAATTTTGATCACAGTTATTCTGCCTTTGTCTCTAACATAGAACAGTGTCTCTATAGAGACCATATGAAGAAACCTGACATCACTGTCTTTATTGCCAAGGCAAGGAAGTCAGCTTGTATATAATATAACATTAACAGAGCCAATTAGCATAAGTGATTGATAATGAAGTTGGCCTTGTGGGCTGGTGCCTATGACATTAACTACACTGAGATTCTTCCTGCCCTCAAAGGTTCAGGTAAGAATAAGAGAAGCTAACTAGTGCTTTGGGGCATAGGGTCTATATCAAGCACATTTCATGCCTTGGGCTGACAGAAAGATTTTCAGTGTCTACAGGTTGTCAATTTGACTCATTACAAAGGTACTGGAATGAAAATTCACATGAAAAATAAGAGAGACATCTCAAGGGTGCCCCAACCTATAACAATATTTTTAACCTCTTTATTCTTCCCCACCTCCAAATTTATGAGTAAGAAGGAGAAATGTGGCCCCGAGAACTCCAGGGCTTCCCTAGGTACACAAATGTTTACATTGATGGATCAAACCTAGCCCTGGAACCTGGAGGTGACTCATTCTGGAAAGCTGGGCCTCCATTAATAAAAACCAGCCAAAGATAAGAAAAAATTGGTCAAACAACATTCATTCTCAGAGGCACCTCATGCTCTTAGGTTGTTGTTTCTAACAATCATTTGATCTAGGGGAAAAGGTTGAGAGAAAGACACGAAGTTCCTTGTTAATTTTTAATGATGATGCATTTGCTTTATTTGGGTGGTTATTTATTAATGTGCTTTATAACAAATGCATACAGTAGCCTGGGGACACAGGAAAACCCATCCACTACACAGGTGCTAGAGATGTGTCTTTCATTTCACTGGGTGAGTTTGGGGGGCAGGAGGGAAAGTATGATTGGACAAAGGGTTTGCCTGTGGCACTTTCCACAGACTTATAAAAAATGGCAGCTGCCCATCCACTTCAGCAGAATTTCCCACCCCTCCCACATCCTTTCCTATAATAGCAGCTGGACGATTCATCTTTGACTGGGGCTTGTTTTTTTTTTTTCTTTAATCTCTTAGCAGTTAGGGACCCAACTTTTGAGAAATGGGAAAATAAGATCAAAAGTAGGTGTCTGCTTACTGAGGCCTCACTAATAACAGACAAGTAAGTAGATAGTCTCAGTTTAAGTCTCTATAAGATGAAACAGTAAGATTTATTTCATACTTCTAACACTATCTGAATTAAAGTATTGAGGTCTCCACAAAAGTCTTCCCAGGACCAATATCTGAATGGCCCTTTGAACAAGTGAAAATAATTTTTAAATGTATTTGTTAAATCAATTTACAAATTAATAAATAAAATTAGTTTATTAAATACAATTTAAAATATTACACTTACTTTTTACCCTTTGATTTAGCACCTTAGCATACTTTGTATCTAACTGGTGCTCATACATATTAGTCTTTTATTATGTTACTGAAGGCTCATTCAAAAGAATGGCTTTTCCCTTATGACCGATAGAAATCTTTTGGAGGAAGGTGCTACCTCAGTGACTCAATATGTAACATATATGTGATACTATAATGATTTCTTTGGTGGGAGGGAGGCAAGTTATGATATTATCAGTATAGGTGGAGACTTAACAAGGTTTTAGGGAAGCAGTGGTTGCAGAACTTGGTGGGAGCATCCAGAAAGGAGTGGTGAACCTGCAACCTTGAGGCCACATTGTAGATTCAGTCAATGGGTTGCACTTGAGGACCTAGAAAACCACTGTGGCTGTAGGTTCCCCACCCCTGAATTCCAGGAGGTCTGGCAGCAACAGCCTTGCATGGGAAGAAGAACCCGGAGCCTCCTACATTTAGAGGAAGGATTTACTCGGATTTTGATTTTGGCCAGAAACAAGATAATGCAGTCATATAGGTTGTATGGTAGCGAGCCCAGCAAGATGGGAAGGTTGTATCAACAAGATTAAAAGTATCTTAGTATTCGATTCTTTTGCTCTTCAACTAAAGCTTCTGTTCTCTTTAGATTTCATTTAGTTTTACCTTACTTACCTTAATTTGTAGTAAAATTTATTTTAGAAACAACCTCAGTCTAATGGTACAGTAAAGGGAAAGGATGGGGTGCTGGAGTCATGTTAGGAGGGATGGACTCAAATCCAAGTAAAGTTCAAATATTATGGCACAGAAGGAGGAAAGGAGAAAGTGGATGAAGCAAGCCCTTTGGGAAGAATTTCAACTCTCTCAGTTTCCTGTCCTGCCCCCTATGTTGCTTCATAACTTGTTGGACGATCCAATTCAGTTAAACCAAATGTTTATGATGGATCTATTGTGTACAAAGCATACTGGTTCTCAAGATACAAAGGAAAAATGGCACACTCAACCATCAATCAACAAGTATTTGTTTAGTCCCCCCCCCCCACCCCGGCCATCCTAGGTATGTGAAAGGCATCATAGAGCAATGGATAGTGAGCTAGCCTTTATGTCTGGGAGACCTGTGCTTAAGTCCCTTCTCTGACACATGCTGTCTATGTGACCCTGGGCATATTCATCTCTCCATGCTTTGGCATTTCTCTAAGATGGAAAGCTGCAGACCTACATTGGGAGCTTCCTTATCCTTAACCCTAAGTAGCAGATACTATCCTAAACATACAAGACAAAAATAAAGCAGCCTCCACCCTTAAAAAGCTTACATTTTCTCAGGTGAGTCCTTTGTCTTCAAAGAGTTTACAATGTAAATGGAGGAATAATACAGGCACAAAATTGATTATCTGACAGAAGGCATAAGAAACAAAGGAAAGATCCAAAGGGTTCTAGAAAACAGTCTTCAAGAAGAATACCATGGACAGAGAATTAGCATGATATCTAGAAAAAAATGTTTCTGACTCCATCAAACAACTGGATTGCTAAAGAAAACAATGAAGGTAGAATGAATCAACTTAGGTTGGAGACTAGGTCATCAAATTCATACTAACTAGCTCTTTTCATAGAAGTCTCAAACAGAAGAGTCATGGGTGAAATGCAACCTGGGAACTAGAGTCCAAGATGAGTTTAGAAGAAAAATACATTCATGCCCAGTTTCCTATTCAGTTAATAGGTGATTCCTGAAGTGGGAAGGACAGTCCTCAAAGCAGAAAAGTCTCTCTTCCCTTTGTGCTCAAATTCTAGGTAAATAAGGATCTAAAGTAGAGATTCTGTATGGTGAACTTTTAATTTTTGTTTTATTTAAATCCACTTCAAAAGGGTGCTTAAAATCACCCTATCTTCAAGTGGTTCATGTCTCCCAGTCTCCTAAATGTTGCTGGTTCTGCCTGACAGCAGCAAAAGGAGTCAGGATCTTCTCCAATAGGCAATTGTAGAGATAATGGATGAGTCATAGTTGGACTTGTTCCTTACTAAGTTATTGATTAGACTTTAGGGGAAGATACTCTACAAAAACAGTGGATGACATAGGGGAACCATAAAATGAATGTCATCCTCAGAAGTCCATTAAAAAAGGCCCTTGGAGGTCAATTATATCCAGTCACTTATTGTCACTCTTCACAAGCCTTTCAGCTCTGAATACATTGCCTAGAATGGTATTTCCTTTCCTAGCTTTCTCTTCCCCGACAGGACTCACCATGTCTGTGAGAAGTTGTAAGTCAATGGGGCCAAAATGAAATGCCCAAGGTGGGCACAATCCACCCCAAAAATGGGTTTTCAAAGATCCTTTTCATGTTTGACAATTCTGTGTTCAAATGCAGAGCTATTCTAGAGCCTGTGGGCAGGATCCTATCTCTCCCAACCTGCCCCTTTTCATATGCCCACTTTCCTTCAACAATATTTAATCCTCATTCTCACTCTCACTCTTCCCCCACAAGAGGGTCTATGAATAGCCACACTTGTCATACTTTCTGCAGGGCCATGAGGCTTGTGATGAAGGTATCAGGCTTCCAGTGCAGACCTTCAGAAGCAAACTAATATTTGAAAAAAGAGAGGGAGGAGTTTCTTAGAGACATTTTTCAGGTTGTTAATTCTGCAGGCACAGAATACTCATAACATCTCTATTTCCTGACAAACCTGGGCCTAAGTAGCCACTTGGGTCTTTTAGTAACCTTATAGCTTAAAGGGAGCCAGCACCCTGTATAACACAATCTTCAATTTAATGTATGTTGGCTAGGAAAGTTTTCTGGGGTTAATGTAGCTCCGACTTCTTAAATGACATTTCTAGTTCCTCATATAGCATATCGGGGGACTGAGGTGTTTGGGTATAAATAAGGTCTTTCTTCTGCCACTAATGATGAAAATAGATTGCTATAAAAATAAGTTGACACAGTTGTTACATTTTCTATCTGTTATCTTCCTGCTAATTTAATGTATAAATGTTCCCGGGATGCTAGGGCTTTGCTGGGTCTCGCAGGTCTCATTCCAAACTTTCTTCAGACCTGTTTTTTCTCTTACTGCTTTTCACTGGTTAATGATTCATTACTGTTCCTAATATCCTGTCGTACTTTACCATAGTTTTTGACAAAAGAGTTTGTATTCTAAGCCAGTGTTGCTCTTGGCGGCCACATCCTTCTACCTAGCAAATAGGTCAAGTGTCTCATTGATAAGGGGGTTTTGTGGCCTCCTTATTGTAGCAGCTATTTTCCACTGGTTAAATCTTTGAGGTGAATGATAATAATTCAGGTCTTTGTCTTTTTCCATTTCTAGACTATAACATATCATTGGGTAGCCGGTTCATTAAGTTAGTAAATCAGCACATATATATGGGACAACCACTGTAAATTGGACAATGAACTAGGCCCGGAACTAGAAGAAGAAAATAGTTTGCATTGCATTTGAGGAGCTGTGCAATGTTTTTAATGACTACAAACTACTCTCAGGTATAAAGACCCATTTTTTTAAAAACACAAATATCCTCCCAGCAATGCTACGTGTTTGTGGTTATTGAACACCACAATCCCTGAAGAATCAAAGGTGCTGTAACCCAAAAGGCAATAGAGAGAGTCAACAAGGATACATATAGGCTACAGTATATGCCCAGTGATGACCCATGTACAAGAAGGGGCATAAGGCCCATTGCCAAAAAACCTAAGAGTGTATTGAACATGGACCAAGCTATCCAACCCATGTTCTCTGCATACTTATGTCAATGAAAGAAAGACTGGAAAGGGATCAGGACCTATTATATGATGAGAGTAAAGGATAACAGATAAATAGGCAGAATACTTCATTGGTACAGGAGAATTATTTTAGTCCTATAGGGAGGCTTCCATCATGTTGAATGCATCCTCTGTAAAGAAGCTATGGAAGAGCAAGAATTACACAAGATGAGAAGGGCCAGATAGGTTGTAATCTGCACTGATGGAAGGCTTAGTCACACTGATGAGATGACAGATCCATTGAAACTGAAGTATTGAAGAGATGGAGCTTGGATAATGTAAAGCTTCATTTCCAGCAGTTGGAGAGGCAGGGTGGAAGAGCACAAAGAGGTAGAGAGCTAGAGATATTTATCTGTGTAGGCAGATAGATAGATAGATTGGTAGACTGATAAATTGGTAGCAACATCTAATTCACACAATATTAGTTTCCTGTCTTCAGAACTATAAACCCCCAAATCAAGATACGCCATCTCTGTGTGCCACAAAGACTGGCATTCCAAAGAGCTTTTGTGATGTTCAAACTTGCTCAGCTTCCTTTTCTTCTAACCATTTCCCCACCAGCTTCATTCAGACAAGCCAACTGAAAATCCATCCCTAGTAATGACCATTGGAGTCCACTGGTCTGTGACCTTGGCTAAATGAGAGTAGTAGGGAGAGTTTGATCAAAATCTCATTCATTTTCTTCCCCCCTCTGGGTGGCCAATGAGCTGGAAAATGAAAGAAACAATGCAGGTTTAAGAGACTAATAATTAGGTCACAGCTGATCCCAATTCAGATTATCTGACAGCTGGGGCCAGTGGACCAGTACACACCATCCTGCTATTTTCCAGTAGAAACCAGTATGAAGACAGTCCCTGGGGTCTGCAGCAACCAGGCTTCCCTATACACCTTTCTATCAAAACCCACAATATGTAAGAGATGAAAAACTCATCACTAATGTGTCCACCTAGTAAAGCAAGACACTCTAGAAAATCTAAATGAGGAGTCCTTCTGAGGACACCTTAGAAATCACCTTTCCCCGTACCTCACCTCCTTCCATCCCATAAAAACACAGTCGCATTATTGTTGGAGATTTATCCTGGGCCCCTCCAGCTTCCACCTGCAACCTCCTTCAGACCTTTATTTCTCAACCTAATCTTGATGTTTGCTTGCTTTAGCTCCCATAATCCTGTTGTCTCACAAATCTCCTCATTATAATCCTGCATTTGTCTGTCAATATAATTTGTTTACTGTGGGGAGGAAAGGGACATTAATTTCTTTCAGGGAAAAGATGAAAACTGCTGGTGTTCAGAATGAATATTTACTTAAATATTCACGAGGGAAAAGGTATAGGTGGAAAAAGCCCTGGTTTGGAATCAAAGGACCTGGGTTCAGAACTCATCTCTGCTAAGTACTAACTATGTGACTTTGATCAAGTCACCTAACCCCTCTGAAGCTCTATTTCTCCATCTGTAAAAATTAAGAAGTTGCATGAAATTTCATCAAATGCCCTTCTTCTAGCTCTAAATCTGTCATCCTATGTGCAAAAGACTTCACAGGCGTGTTTGTGTTTACCACAGAGGTGGCAAGATCAGGACAGAAATTTCTAAGGGTTAAACAAGACAGTGAATGTAAAACCTTTTGCAAACCTTAAAGTGCAATATAATTATACAGTGTGCTGGTAAATGTTTTAACAACTAGGATGGGGAACTGCACAGGGAATGTATGTTTGTACCTGTCTGCATGTGCATACTCGTGTACACACACACACAGAGACACACACACACATTATTAACATTTTCTTTAGACAGGAATCAAGCACTGATCTGTAGCAGTTGCCTATTTCTGAAATGTAAATACTCACACTGCAAATTTAACAATCAACTGTGACAAGTGGTTAGAGCTGGCTCCACACCTCTGAATCCAACTCAATACCCTCTCCTCCCTGCCTGCTGCCTGCTGGCATGTCTGAATGAAAAACAATGTGGAATGAAGGATGATAGAGTGGAGTTAGAATCCCTAGGTCTCTTCGAGTCTCAACTACTCAACAAATGACCTTTGATGATTCCCTCAGTCATTAATGCTCCTTCCCTCCCCGCCCCCCACCCCATCCCAAAATAACTTGGTCTTGAAACACTGGTCTCATTTTGTATTTCTTTTGTATGTTTTTTTTTTGTTGTTGTTTTTGGAGGGCAATTGGGGTTAAGTAACTTGCCCAAGGTCACACGACTAGGTTTTTGTTTGTGTGTGGATTAAGTGTCTGAAGCCAAATCTGAACTCAGGTCCTTCTGACTCCAGGGCCAGCCCTCTACTCACTGCGCCACCTAGCCACCTCCTCTTTTGTATGTTTTCTATAGCCTTACCTGTGTGCATGCTTTCTACAAGGAGATGTAAGCCCCCTAACAACAGACTAACGACAGGCTATTTCAGTTGTGACTTTGTATAACATGCATCTAGCATAGTGACCAACACATGGTCTATGCTTAATAAATTTGTGTTGAACTGAGGAGGAGTTGGGTTCAAGTCTTGCCTCTGACTTATTAGTTGCATGAACATAGGGAAGTCACAAGTACTCCTAGTCTCAGTTTTCTCATCTAGAAAAAAAGTCACAATAGCTATAGTCTTTACCTCCCAGCATTGATGGGCAGCTCAAATGAGAAGAGAGATATAAAATGCTTCACAGGTTTGAAGTACTCTGTAAATGTCAATTATTATTGCCATCATGATCAGTATTGCTATATGATACAAAAGAAGCTTTTAACTTTCACCATCCCCAACTCTTTGAGAGGCATAAAAATACAGGCCCTATCTGGAAGGGAGATTTAATTAATCTGAGTCACCTTAGAAGAGACGATAAGCCGAGTGGCTAGGTGGTGTAGTGAATAGAGCACCGACCCTGGAGTCAGAAGGACCTGAGTTCAAATCCACTTGACATACTTACTAGCTATGTGACCTTGGGCAAGTGACTTAACCCCAATTGCCCTGTCTTCCCCCCTTCAAAAAACAAAGAGAGGGAGGGAGAGAGAGATGGTAAGAAAACAAAGCATTTGACTTATAAGGCATGCCCTGATAAACACTTCTGTTGAAGTTGGGTCATGGATGGGCCCTAGTATTCTTTTTTTTTTTTGGAGGGCAATTGGGGTTATGTAACTTGCCCAAGGTCACACGGCTAGGTTTTTGTTTGTGTGTGCGTTAAGCGTCTGAGGTCGGATCTGAACTCAGGTCCTTTTGACTCCAGGGCCGATGCTCTACTCACTGCGCCACCTAGCTGCCTGGCCCTACTATTCTTTAACTCCATATGCCACAAAGGATCATTATTTTTTTCATTCATGGTTTCCAGTGACAAAGCTCCAGAGAGAAATCTTCCACTACACATTTGGAATCATTAATATTGAATATTCCTCAGCTATCCACACTGAACACTGATACACCCAAAACACATTTATTCTGATGCCACCACTTACTGTCTGCATGTGTTGGAATCTTTCACTGTATGTTTCTTTAGTGTTAATAGGGGATATGAGGGTTTAGGAAGGCGTGGATTACCATGCCAATGGTTTAAATTCTCTTTCATCATACAAAGGATAAGAGAGGATAGGGAAAACATGCCTTTCTTTTGCTAGATATCTGGTAACCCAAGCCTAGGGAAAGCCAACAGATTCCTGTCTCTTCTTACACAACTTTGAGAAATCACTTATGTCTGGAATCATTAGGACCACCTAGGATTTACCCTGAAACACCAAGGCTGCCAATACATGCCAGTCTCTTTTTTCAAGACTTTCCTGCTCTGAAAATCCTCCACTAACTAACATCACACTATACTGATTCCTTAGCTTAATAAATATATATTGTGGCTACTATAATTCTAGGCATATAAAGATAAATATTATAGACCTTAGTGTCAAGGGGCTTATATTCAGTAAGGGAAAGAGGGACATAGCTGTGATACAAGAAAAATTCAAAGTGTGAAGGAGAAAGTCAGGCAAAATGCCAAAGAAAAATCTGGGGAGGGAGAGATCATTTTCATTTGGGTATATAAGGGAAGGTTTCACAGAAGAGGTGACATTGGACCTGGGCTCTAGAGGAAGAAAAGGACTTCCTCCAACATAGAAATGGAAGGAGGATCAGTAATTCATGTCAAGAAATCATCTTTTCCAGTATGGCATGAGCAAAACTAAAAGAAAACAAGATTAGAATCAATGATGGAGAAGATTCTATCTTAGTTGGAATTTAGAGCATATAAAGGTGAGTAAGATCAGATAAATCTGGAATCATACTGTAGAATAATTTTAATGCCAAGACAGGAGTTTACATTTTAATCAGAAAATAATAGGAAGCCATTCTTGGTTTTAGAGTTGAGGAATAACACAATGGTAATGCTTAGCACAATGTCTGGTACACAGCAGGTGATTAATAAATATTTATTGCATGAGTGAGTGAGCGGTCATGAGGAAGAATACTGTGAAGGATGGACTAAAGAGGAGATAGAACAAAAGCAGGTCAACCAATTATCAAAATAGTCTAAGTGAAAAGAAGTGAAGACTTGAACTAATACTGTGGTGATGTGAATGGAAAAGAGGGGAGAGATGTGGAATGCATTCAGAGATAGAATTAACAGGACTTGCCACCTGATAAGAGTAAGAGGAGTTTGAGGTGGCTGGTGAACCACTGATGTGGAGATTTCCAACAATCACTTGAAATACACATTTGGAGCTCTGGGGAAAAGTTGGAGATGAAAATATAGCAGTAAAAGTATCTACATAAGATAACTGGTGGGAGTAAATAGGATCACCAAGGAAAAGGGAGAAGACATAGAAAAGGGTGGGGCAAAATTGTAAACCAATGAAAAAAGATTGGAGGAGGAGTGGTGCAAAAGTACAGGAAAAAAGCAGTCAAAACATTCACTGAGGAGAACCATATGCCATCAAAATCAAAGGAGGAGTGGGCATGAAAGATGAAGGTATCCAATTGTCTAAAAGTCAAGAAGAATAAATAAGAACAATAATAAAAACTATCACTAGGTTCAGTGATAAAGATATAATAAGGATAGAAGGATTAAGGATATAATTAAGACACAGCCTTGGAGTTGTGTCTTCAGTAGTGGGTAGAAGAGTGAGTAGTTAATGAGGAAATGGAGAGAGGGGGTATAGTTGTAAGAAGTTCATTAATAAGTGGAAGATAGAAAGGACAACAGCTTGAAGAGGTAGCTGGGATTTGTACTTGCAAACTCTGACACCAGGACTCCTCCTGTTTCACTGTGCTAACTAAACAAGGGATTCAAGGGAAGAGGGACATATGTGAAGTGACTGGCAATAAGACTGGACGGAGAAAGAGGAGAAACCAGAATGAGGTTGACATAGTGGGAGACTAGGGGGTGGGAATCAACGGAGCACAGATCACAAAGAGTGTAAAGAATAGTTATAAAAGAGATGAAGGAATAGGAGAAGTAGAATGATTTCTATTCTGTGGTCAGAAAAGGTAATTTCTGGGTTCGAGATTTGGAAGGCAGAAGAGTTTTGAATGATGGTGAGGTTCAGGTTATTACCACCTTGATGGACACCTTGGAGTGTTCAAAGAACATCTAGTTCAGAATGTTAGAAGCATTCTTTTGCATCCATCTTGACATTGTTCAGCACTCATGTACAGTTTGTTCCATCTTATCTTTAATTTCAAATGAGATAATGCATACAAAGAACTTTGCCAACCTTAAAGTTAAATGTTAGCTATTAATTTGATGTGGTCCTCTGTCTCTTGTATTCTTAACAAAACTGTAAGTCTCTTGAGTGTTAGAAGAATGTTAACTATCTTTTGGATCTCCCAGCATGCCTAGTCTAGTGGTCTATATATAAGATGTACTTAATGCAGGATGTCCCAGAAGTCAGTGCATTTTTATGCCTTGATAGCTTAAAACTACACTAAGACTTCTGAGATGCCCTGCATCAACCGGTAAAAAAATCAATGAAGGAATTGATGGAATAGGAACAGACTTGTTTTGGGGGTCTCACTTGTGAATGACTGATTATTTTGCTTCGTCCTTTTCAAATTCATTGGAATCCAGTCCCTAGCATAGAGGCTTAGGCACTCTGGCCTGTAATGAATCAAGGAATCACAGAATCGCTGAGTTGGAAGGGACTTTTGAGGTCATCTAGTCCAACCTCCTTCCGGAGGTGCCAATCTTTTCACAATGAGATTAATGCCAGATATGGCAATTGATGCTATAATGGACTAAACCACAAATGTTAAAGGATTATAAGAAGCAAACTTGGAGCAATTCCATTGCTGTTATCTTGCTCCAGCACTTAGTATTTGGGCAACCTCATTCTCTATAACACTTTGGTAATGTAAAATACCAATTACGGGGTTCTTTCTGGGATTTCCACAGCACCCCCTTTCTTAAACATATTCCCTTCTATTTTCCCTTCAGCTAAACAGACTCAAAGGCATCCCATACATGAAACCAAAGAAGCATTTCAGTTTGCAATATAATTGATTTGTTCTTAGTAGACATCAATCTTTTTTCCCAGGAGACATCATATGATTCCCAGTGGGTGGGAGAGAGACATAATATCAGTAATTCTTTCAGAAATAGGTCAAAGTAAGGGTCAAAAGGAGACCAGAGACCACACACACACACACACACACACACACACACACACACACACACACAATATACTCCTACTGTACCCAGTGAGGTATAGCATGTATTAATGCTACTGTGTTGAAAGGATTTGGGTCTCAGGAACAAGGAAAATTATAAAGAAATCAAAATCTTGTGAATCAAAGCTAATGGAAAATCCTTTTCTGAATGCAGGCTTAGACAGGGAAAGGTATCATTTACAAAATTCATGCACATACACATAAGTATATATACATCTATGTACATATGTGTATGTGTGCATACACACATAAATATACATATATTGTTGTTATTTGTTCAGTCAGGTCTGACTCTTCATGACCCCAGGGATCACAGCACCCCCCACCCTTCTATTCCCCACTATCTCCTGAAGTCCAAGCTCATGTTCACTGCTTCCATGGCACTATCTATCCATCTCTTCCACTGCCATCCCCTTCTCCTTTTGCCATTAGTCTTTCCCACCATCAGGGTTTTTTCCACTGAGTCCTAAACTTCTCATTGTATGGTCAGAATACCCAATCTTCTGCTTCAGTATTTATCCTTCTATACATATGTATATATTCCACTCTTTTTGTAGTAGCAAAGAAGTAGGAAGGAAACTGAGTGCCCACCAATTAAGGAACGGATGAACAAATTTCAGAGAGAAATAAGCAGAATTCGGAGAACAAATTATATGATGAAATCAGATTATAATGAAGGGCAGATGTAGGCTTAAAAGGACAAAAAAGATCTCAAAAGGACAATATTTATGCCAAAGGGAGAGAGAGTACGGAAGGGAAGGAGGGAAGAATGGAAAACGTATAATTTACCACTTTTACTAGTGAATTAAGTGCTAACTAGCCAGCTGAGCCATGCCAACTAACCATGTAACTACCCTACTGCCTGGTCCATATGGTTTTCTAAAATATGAGACCCAGAGTAACCATCTATCTTCTTCACAGACAGATTTTTATTTTAATGATACAAATAGGCGGGGGGAGGGGCTACTTCATCTTGGACCATCCTGAATTCACAGCTTAAAAGGATACAATCACCCCACCAGCCCTGTACTTCCACAACAACATGCCTTATTGAGAGTCTCTTTTGTACCGTTAACCTCAGACAGGAGCAAGGAAGAAGCAAGTAAGGGGTTAATATTTCACAAGGAAGGTGGCACATGCAAAGGCTCTGCTGCTACCCTTCATTTTCTATACCATTTCTTCTGCACTAATTCACAGTCATTATAACATCAGGATGAGTTTCCCATGCTTCATTTACTGACATTAATTAATTTCCCCACCCCCTACTTTTTTATCTTATTTTAAAAGGATGAGGGGGAAAATCCATTCTCCTTGGGGAAGAATAAGCAATGGGCTTTTGGCTTTCTCTATGGTAGAAAAGGACAGAATGCATCAATGTTCTTGGCAGACCATGGCTGCTCCTTTTATCCCCCATCTCTGCCCTCCTCCCTCCTGGGCCTCTTCCCCTGTTCCTACTTAGCATCTCAACATCACCCTCTCTATAAAGCCACAGGGAGGGGGTGGAAGAGGGACTAGAAAAATCATCAACTTGGGAAGCATCCAGACGTCCATCTCTCTCCCCCCTCTCTCAAGAATGAATCCATTAAGGATAGAGAGGAAAGGAATAAATGCATTAAGAGGATTAGCAGATAACTGTTGCCAGAGGAGCACAACCTGTACCTTACCAGCTCAGTCACCGAAACCTGCAGCTTCAATACACAAACTGAAAACCCATATGAAAGCCACCTCTGGAATTTCCAGCTAACTTGGTAAGAGATGGGCCAATGGGCAAGGGAGTGAGGGAGTGCAAAGTTGAAAACACTCAAGCAGTCCCATTTAGAACACTTTCTCTGTTCCTATGCCATGTTTTTCCCTGTCATTTACTCTGTAATTGAATGATATAATTCTTCTACTGTATTATTTATTATTATCTATTATTAAACCCTATAGTACAAGTGTATTATTCAGCAGCTGTATTAACACTGAATTATTGGCATTCAAACTGTATTATTAATTCTGAAGAGTCATCTGGATAAATGTGTACAAAGGACATACTTGTTTTGTAAAGTTTCAGGTGAGGTGTGAGGTTCTGAATTAAGCTTAGAGAGATAATTTTCTAAAACCTTTAATGTTTTTTTTATGTTTTTTTTTCCTCTGGAAATCCCTCCCAGAAATCTAGACCATCTGAATTCTAGTACAAACACTCCTAGTAACCAACTGTGTGACCTTAAGCAGTTCACTTCTGTCTGGACCTTAACTTCTTGTTATTGTTTTTGTTGTAATCGTTGAGTTGTTTCAGTTATGTCCAACTCTCTGTGACCCCATTTGGGGTTTTCTTGGTAAAGATATTGTCATTTCCTTCTCCAGCTCATTTTACAAATTAGAAACTGAGGTAAACAAGATTAAGTGAGTTGCTCAGGGTCACACAGTGACAGAAGATGAGTCTTCCTGACTCCAGACCCAGAGCCTGAGCCACCTAGGTGGTTGGACCTTAATTTACTCATCAGTAAAATGAGTGGGTTGAACTAGATAAGATTTACATTCCTCTTAGATCTAATGTTCTATGATTCACTAAACTATTTCTAAAAGATCAACTAACCTATAACTCAATGTATTTTATTCACTTTCCCGAATTGCCATGGGTCCCACTTTCAATACCAAGGACAGTTCTATATAGGGCCAGTTAGGTTATTCACAGGATCATAAGATAACTGGAGAGACCTTGGAGGCTATCTACTTCAATGGCTTCATTGGTGAAGACTTTCCCAGTTCCACGGCTATTAAGAATCAGAAATGGGATTTAAACCAATGTCTCCATGGCTCTCCAAATCTAGTGATCTAAAATACAATTATTTTTTTTTTAAATTATTTATTTTTAATTTTCAACATTTCCTTTTCTAAGATTTTTAATTTTAACTCCCCCCCAACTTTCCACTCTTCAAGATGGCATGCAATCCAATATAGTCTATACATGTAAGATCGTATTAAATATATTCCCACATTAGTCATGTTGTAAAAGAAGGATCAAAACAATAACAAAAAAATGAGAAAGAAAACACAAAAAACAACAACAACAAAAAAGAGAAAATTGTATGCTTCAATCTGCATTCAAACTCCATAATTCTTTCTCTGGATGTGGATAACATTTTCATCATGAGTCTTTTGTAATTGTCTTAGATCATTGCATTGCTCAGAAGAGTTAAGTCTACCAAAGTTGGTCATCACACAGTTGCTGTTAAGCATCAGTTCATGCAAGTCTTTCCAGGTTTTTCTGAAGTCTGCCTGCTTATCATTTCTTATGGAACAATAGTATTCCATTCCATTCATATACCACAACTTGTTCAGCCATTCCCCAATTGATGGGCATCCTTTCAATTTCCAACTCTTGGCCACCACAAAAAGAGTTGCTATAAATATTTTTGGACATGTGGGTTCTTTTCTATTTTTTTATGATCTCTTTGGGACATGGACCTAGTAGTGGTACTGCTGGATCAAAGGGTATGCATAGTTTTATAGCCCTTTGATCATAGTTCCAAACTGTTCTCCACAATGGTTGGATCAGTTCGCAACTCCACTAACAATAAATGTGTTCCAATTTTCCCATATCTTCTCCAAAAATTTATTGTTTTCCTGTTTTATCATGTTAGTCAATTTGATAGGTGTGATGCGGTACCTAAGAGTTGTTTTAATTTATATTTCTCTAATCAATAGTGTCTAAATCCTATTCTACTTAAGTCACACATCTCTGTCCTCTCGGTTTCTGGCATAATTTCAGTTTTTAAGGATCTAGATTTGTTAGATTTTGACTGCATCCCTTGGGAATCCAGTCCAGGGCATTCCAACCACCAGCCTGGAGAAAGCAAGATTCAATGTTCTTTCTCCTTCATGTGTTCAACTGAGAAAGAAGACATGCTGGAGAAAGGAATTAGCTAATACCACATTGGGCTTCATGAAGTCTTCCTAGGCTATTTTAGCCCTCATCAATCATTCTCTACTTGAACTGTAGCACTTAGAAAGCCAAGGCTATGTCCTACAACTTTAGAATCGGAAGAGACCTGAGAAATCATCTATTACAACCCCTTTATTTTGCAGATGAGGAAACTGAGTCTTGAATGGTGAATTTACCCATGACCATATGGTCAGTTGGGGACAGAGCTAGTGCTAGAACCCAGGTCTACTGAATTCCATTACAGTTTTCATTCTTGAAATGTGTTAAAGACAGTGGTTCGTGGCTATATCGTGCAGTACCATGTGATAGCTTGTCTCCAAATTGGACTAAAAGCTATTTGTGGGTAAAGACTGTATCTTATACATCTTTATACCCTTTATGGCACCTAGCTCAAGGTTGGGTACATCATTATTACTCAATACATTAATATTAGCTGATGAAATAACTGATTGTCAGATTCATTGCATGATTGCCAGGGGTAACTGGAGGTGAATGCTCAAATGAACAACAGACATGCCAGTTTCATACAAAGCCATGTTTTTGTGCCAGGAGAGAATGACGAAACATGAATACCTTTGTAAGATTATGTGAATTAGAAAGCAATGGAACTGTGTATAGTGAGCCTGGAGTTCTGATTCTGGCAGTGTTCATGGCCCCCCTAGGTGTTCCTGGGAAGGAAACAGACCTTTCAGTGGTCCCTCTGATTTTCCAGTCTCTGTAACATGGATCATAATCTAGCCCCACCTTTGTGTAAATTAATGAATGTTATATGGATTAATTAATGAATGAATTGGTGGCTATACAGCACTTGGAAAATATAAAACCCTGTTTAAATGCTAAGGATTATTATTAGTTGATTTGTTTGATTCTATCTTGGATTCACCACTGGCATGAAATTGGCAGGGAACTCTGCCTCATTCTGCAGCTGTGATGGTTCCATGCTGAAAGCTGTAAGAAAAACTCAGTTGTGACTTTGTGGGGGGCAGAATGAAGCACCCATTACATTCACCAAAGAAACAATGCATAGACTAGCAGTAGAACTGGACTTTCCAGACAAACATTCATAATGAACCAGGCAGAAGACTGTCAGACTATAGAAATCATAGTAATATATTAATTTACTATCTTCTGATTAAATACAGGGCAACTACAAACAATGCCAGCATAATCTTCCTACTATGCCAATAGAAATAAATCATTCTAGCGCTCAAAAGCCTTCAATGACTCCCCACTGACTATTGAATAATATCCAAACCCCTAAAAACTTGACCTTCAAAGTTCTCCATAATCTTACTCCAACCCATCTTTTCCTCCTTTTCTCAGAATACTCTTTATCATGCTCTACCCAAAAGGGACCATAGTATTTCCCATTCCCTGAACATGTCCTGTGCTTTCTCAGTTTTGTCCCTTTATTCATGCTACTCCCTAAGCCAGAAATGCCTTTTATCTCATCTCTATGGTCATAGAATCACATGATGCAAGATTTAAGAGGAACCTTGGGAGATCATCAGAGAAGCATCATGCTACAGAAGAGCATAGACAGATTTCAGCCTCCACATCCCTTTCTTTCTTCTCTTTGGCAAACATTTCTACCTTCTCTCCATTAGAATCTTACATTCTTCCCTTGAAACCACCTTGAGCTCTGATTAGCAAGTTTTTACTATATCTTGCCTGGTTCCAGCCTCCATTTCAATTCCCCACTCTCTCCACACACACATATACATACATACATATACACACTATATATATACATATGTACTTATATATTATGTATGTATGCATGTATGTATCCATGTATATATGTATATATCTATGTATGTTTATATATTTAAATGTATTTATTATATTAATATTATATATTTATGTTATAATCTCACCCCAATACTCCTTACCAGTTTTTTCTCTATATGCTATCTTCCCCTATTAAAATATAAACTCTTTGAATTCTACTTGCTTATATTTGTATTCCCAGAGTTTAGCAATGGTCCTGGCAAATAGATGCTTAACAAATACTCTATCTCTCATATCGCTGATGCTGACTACCTTGAGACCTTGTTCAAGTCACTGGGTCTCAGTTTCCTCACATGTGAAACGGTGGGGGAGGAGATAGACTAAACGGCCTCTACAGTCATTTCCATTTCTAGATCTAGGCCCCCTATGACCTACTCCAATCTCTTGATTTTACTGAGGCTAAAAAACATGGCACAAATTGCCTTAAGAAACAAAGTTATTAGATGGCGGTGCCAGAGATTTGCATTACAGTGTTATGATAAGCTGGTGTTCTTTTCCAATACAGCAACTATATAGCAATAGCTAACTTTTACGGAGTACATACCATATGCCAGACACTGAGCAAAAGTACTTTATGGTTATTTTCTCATTTGATCCTTGCAACAAACCTGGGGGGTAAGTGCTTTTTATTATCCCCATTTTACAGATGATTAAACAAGGCAAACAGAGAATTGTTTTAAAGTGACTTGCTCAGGGTCAAACAGCTAGTAAGTGTCCGAGATCATATCTGAACTCTTTTTTTTTTTTGAGGGGGGAGGCAAGGCAATTGGGGTTAAGTGACTTGCCCAAGGTCACACAGCTAGTAAGTGTGATCAAGTGTCTGAGTCCACATTTGAACTCAGGTCCTCCTGACTCCAGGGCTGGTGCTCTATTTATTCACTGTGCCACCTACCTGCCTCCATATTTGAACTCTTTGAGTGATTGCCAGGGGCAAATGCAAATAAAAGTTCAAATGAACCACAGACATACCAACTTCACACAGAAACATGTTTTAATGCCAGGAGAGAATTGAGAAACATGAATTCCTTTGTAAAATTATGTTGAGTTAGAAAGCAATGGAACTGTGTTTAATGAGCTTGAATGGTAATAATTTACGATCTACCCACCGTGTCACTGACTACATTCCCTGACTCCTGCTTTTATCCCATCCCTCAATCTGAAAATAATTTCTTCCCTATCTGATCAAATGACATTTTATATTCTGTAAATGGGGACAATAATAGCACCTTTATCTTAGGGTTGTTGCAAGAATAAAATGAGATATTTATAAAGCACTTTATGCTATATAAATGCTAGCAATTATTTTTATTATATTCCTCTTTCTGAATTATTCAGATTTCTATTACATATGTGCATATATATGGATGTGTCATATCACCTTTAATATAAACCACTGAGGACTTCATATTTCTCCTAGCATCTAATATGTGCCCTATACATAGTAGGTGCTTAACAAATGTTTTTTGTGGGGTTTTTTTGGCTTTTTGGAGGGGGGAGGGCAGGGCAATTGGGGTTAAATGACTTGCCCAAGGTCATATGGCTAATAAGTGTTAAGTGTCTGAGGCTGGATTTGAACTCAGGTCCTTGTGACTCCAGGGCCAGTGCTCTACTCACTGCATCACCTAGCCGCTCCTAAACAAATGTTTATTGAACAAAGATCTGGTCCACTGAGTCTTCTTATCTATAAGCAAACAATTTCCAAATCCTTTACTGCTCCTGTCCTTATTAGAGGGTGGTCATTCAGATTACATGGAATCATTTGCTTTATTAAAGGTTTCATAACAAGGATTCTTTTTTAATTTGAGAACTGATAGGACATTTAAAATATTTGGCCAGATATTTTGGGGCCCTTCTGGCTCAGAGTGAATGTAAATAGTAACTGTTTCTCTTTTGGCCAGCAACCCTGAAGGTCTTCCCAGTTTGATTTTTTTAAGGAGCCATCCCTTGTCTCACTTCTTAAAGAGGTCTATTCACTGAATGGGTGTTACCTCAACCAAAGTGAGAAACTGAAAAGACTTTAGCCTAAAAGGTCAGGGTATCTTGCATCCTGGGTCATCTTCAGTAACCCCGATGAATATCTGGGCACTGGACCCAGTTGGCTCTGGAGGAAAAAGTGAGGCTGGTGACCTTGCACAGCACTCCTTCACTCAAATCCAAGTCAATTGCAAGTAATGTCATCATCTCCCTGATGTCATGGTCCTCTTCGAGAATGAAGGACAAATATAATAACACAATTGAACAAAGGTTCATAATTGTCAAATTATCATGCATTTACTTATGTGCTTAATGTAGAGAACATTTTGCCTCCTCTGTTCTCATGTAATATTCTTGAGGGTATGAATTATGTTTCCTTTGTCTTTATAAAACCAAATGCTAGCATAGTTCCTTGCACATAGTAGGAACTTATAAGCTTTCCATCATCATGAAGGAATATAACATACAAATCATTATATGAAGCATTCCATGAAGATCATTTGAGGAGGGAAAGAATACCAACAATTAAGGTGTTTAATTACAGCTTCCCATAGGAGGTGGTCCATGAATTGAACCTTGAAGGATGCTAAGGATTCTGAGAACTAGAATTAGGAAGGAGCATATTCTAGGCATGGGCAACAGCCTATGAAAAGATTTGGAGGTGGGACGTAGAATACCAAATTTGGAGAGCAGTGAATAGACCAGTCTGTCTGTAATGTAGAGAGCATGGAGGAGAGTAATGAACCTGGAAAGGTAGATAACAGCCAGATTGTGAAGGGTTTTCAATGCCAAGTAGAAAAGTCTGAATTGCCCTGAATTATGACTGATACCAACTGGAACATAATGAACAAATTCCTCCAGACTTGCTCAGGAATATCTTTGTCCAAAAACAGTGGACGGGAGCTTTTGCGATAAGGAGACAAAAATGGTGCTTAAAGCTTCAAGAGCTAAAAACTATTATAAGGGAACACAAGGGGAGCAGTGAAAGGCAGTTGCAACAAAAATAAAAAAGGAAATATTAATAAAAGGAACCAAAAATATCATTAAATATAGAAGAGTTGGGTAGAGTCAAAATGCAGAAGAATAGTAAAAAGGAATTAATTTGTAATGACTGAAAATAACTGGAAATTTAGCTGAAATGTTGTGAAGGGGAATGCGGAAGCTAAGTGGTAGGGAGACTTGAGTTCAAATCCAACCTCAGATGCTTACTATGTGACCCTGGGCAACCTACTCAACCACTTCTCTGCCTCAGTTTCCTCAACTATGAAATGGGGATAATAATGGTATATATCTCTCAGGGTTGCTGTAAGGATTAAATGAGATATTTATAAAATTCTTAGAATGGTGCTTAATACATAGTAGGTATTTAATAAATGCTTCTACCCTTCCCCACCAGGTAATAGTGCTCCCTCTCAATTATGTCATTTTAATATTCATCCCCTGAGTTAGTTCAGAATCATTGCTCTAAGATTTTTATGGTTATCCACTGGGAGCACTACAAAAGAGAAGCATTCCACTATCAGGTCTCATATCATGTATCTAAAAGGAAAAGGTGAATGGCAGGGAGAGAATCTCATACCAAGAAGGAGTACTGGGATGCCAGAGATGAGGGAGAAGAAACAAATGAACCCCAATATTTAAGCCAGACCAAGAAGAAATCAAAGTCTCTTGCTACTTGTAGCTTCCTTCAAAGTTCAGTGCCATCACTAACAGATCTTTGTGATCCCCTCAGTTTTTACCCTTTCTTTGGAATTTCTTTGTATAATTTTGTATTTACTTTGTATTCACCTCTATAGGCATGTTGTATCCTCCCTAGAAGAATGTAGAGCACAGACTATATCACTGTGACTTCATATCTCCATCACCTAGAACAACACTTTGCACACGGCAGTCACTTAACAATGCTTTGTTGTTGTCGTTTAGTCAGCCAAAACAGAGAAAGACCAAAACCAGAAAAATTGGTATGAAAGCCAACAGAGAACACGCCAGGAGTGGTCAGGAGTATAGGAAGCCCAGAGTGGTCCCAAGGAAGAAGACTGCTTGCAGAAGACAATATGGGCCTCTATCTGCCTTTGTTTTCACAGAGGATTAGATCATAGTGGTCATACAGTTCTCACACCTCTTTGCCTGTTGGGATTAGGGTTTGGATGCTTTGTTCAGTTGTTTTCAGGTATGTCTGACTCTCTGTGACCCTTTTGGGGTTTTCTTTTTCTTTTTTTGCTTTTTTTTTTTCTTTTTGGAAGGGAGAGGGCAGGGCAATTGGGGTTAAGTGACTTGCCCAAGGTCACATGGCTAGTAAGTGTTAATTGTCTGAGGCTGGATTTGAACTCAGGTTCTCCTGACTCCAGGGTCGGTGTGCTCTATCCACTGAGCCACCTAGCTGCCCTCTTTGGGGTTTTCTTGACAGAGATATTGGAGTGGTTTGCCATTTCTTTCTCCAACTCATTTTACAGATGAGGAAACTGAGGCAAACAAGACTAAGTGACTTAAGGGTCACATTCTAGTCAGAGTCTGAAGTCAGATTTGAATTCAGGAAAATAAGTCTTCCTGATTCCAGGCTCAGCATTCTATCCATTAAACCACCCAGCTACCCTTGGATATCTACTACTATGTCAACTGTATGATCTATGGCCAGGGGTAGGCAAACTGCAACCTCAATGAAGTTTAGATTCAGTCAAAGGGCCACACTTGAGGACCTAGAGGGCCACATATGACTTCAAGGCCCCAGGGTCCCTGTCCCTGGCTCTAGCCTGATTGTAAAACATTAAGTCTATGTAAGGCTAAAAGAAATGAGCCTGAAAACATGAAACTAATCTAATGTGTCACCTGAGGATATACATGGCCCATTCTGAAACTCAAGACCACACAGTGCATGGTATGTAACAGGTGCTTAATAAATGAATGAATGAAAAGTAGCTAGGTCACTCAATTAATCTTTATGTATATAATAAGGTTTCATTATGTGATAGCATTTATAAACTAATACTGAGAGTTTCCTATATCAGTAAAATCACAGATTCAGGTTCTTATGCCTATTCTATAATGTATGTAAAGTACTTTTCAAATCTTAAAATGCTATAAAATATCAACAATCATAATCACTAGCATTATTTTTTTAAAAAAAACATTTCAATATTGCCAATCCCAGGACTTGAACCTGGATTCCATTCCCAGTCCTCTCACAGCCTTCTTAGGACAAAACCCCAAACAAAACAAAAAAAAAATCCATTGCTTCATGTATTAAAAAAAAAAAAATGATGGCGTTCAAGAGTAATACAGAATTTAGGCTTAAAGTTCCCTGAATTTCCTTCATCTCCTTCCTGGATGTCTTTTCACAAGCTGTCCCCAAGGTCTGGAATAGTCTCTCTTCTCACCTCTTAGAAACTTTGGTTTCCTTCAAGATTCCCCTCAAGGGCTATCTCAGGATCTCTTTCCTAATCCCCCTAATTATTATTTTCTCCCTCCTCCCTCTTCTCCTATCCTTTGTCTCCCCTAGTATTTACTTCTATATTTATTAGAAATTGTGCCCTGAGGTTTTAGCCCTTTCATCTCCTGAACTTCCAACTCCTCCCCTTGACCCAGGACTCCTTCTGCTGGTCCACTGCTATAGGCAAACCCCTTCTATGATTCACTCCCTATTCATCGCTCATTTTCTGACAGCCTTGGCAACTGCTTTGCTAAGTCACACACACTTCTGCAACCCTGAAACTCCCTTTCTGGGCCCTGGAACTATAATAAAATCATCTTTGCTAGTGTTCTTCAAAGGAATATGTCAGTCTGCAGGACTCACTATCCCATTCACTTCCTGGACCAAAATGCCCTGACTTGTCCACCACTCCTGAATGAGTGTTATTTACCCCTTCCCTCAGAATGTAATATCCTTGAAATCATGCACTGTCTTTGTGTTTGTATGTGTTCTTGGCATTTAACACATAATCAATGTGCTTAATAAATGCTTTTTAATTTATTCATATTACATATGGAGACTCACAATCACACACATATACACACATATATGTATGTATATATGTGTGTATGTATATGTATGTGTGTATATATATATATATATATGTATGTATATATATGGAAGCTTCCCCAGTCCTTCTCAATTTTAGTATCTTCCCTCTTGTCATTATTTCCTATTTATCCTGAGTATAGCTTGCTTTGTAAATATTTGTTGACATGTTATCTACCCCATTAGAATGTAAACTACTTAAGGGTAAGGCTTCTTTGCCTTTTTTCTTTTCTTTTCTTTTCTTTTCTTTTCTTTTCTTTTCTTTTTAGAGGACATTTGGGGTTAAGTGACTTGCCCAAGGTCACATGGCTAGTTTTTGTGTTAAGGGTCTGAGGCCAGATTTGAACTCAGGTCCTCCTGACTCCAGGGCCAGTGCTCTATTCACTGCTCCACCTAGCTGCCCCAGTTGCCTCTTTTTGTATCCCTAGAGCTTAACACAATGCCTGGCATATAGTAGGTATTTGATAAATGTTGACTGATGTTTGAATGTATGTATGGAATGGAGGTTTGTTTGCTAAGGTTATTTGCTATATAGGCCGGGACAGATACCTGTGCCATAAACTCAAAAGCTTCATGATGAGATTTAACTCCTTACTTGCTGTATCTCAAGGTTATCTCAATCTATATAATTATGGGCTAAATTATAATTGTCTTGTGTATAACCAATCATTCATTCATTCTTCATTCAGTCAATGTTTATTGAATCATCACTGTAATGCCTTATAATGGTATAGAGTTTGAGGTTCTCAAAAGGTTAAGCCAGTGAAATATAAGTTCCAATTGTTGCCGTTCAGTCATTCTGGCTCTTTATGATTCCATTTGGGTTTTCTTGGCAAAGATACTAGAATGATTTTCCATATTCTTCTCCAGCTCATTGTACAGATGAAGAACTGAGGCCAGCAGGGTTAAATGACTTGCCCAGGGTCACATAACTAATAAGTGTCTGAGGTCAGATTTGAATTCATGAAGACAATCCTACCTAATTCCAAACCCAGTGCTCTATCCACTGGGCTACCTAGCTGCCCCTCTGATAGATCTTACCAAATTGGAAAGATTTCAAGCTCAGGTCCAATGTGGAAGTGTATGTCTGTTGCCTGAGGACCAGTCCAGCTATGTATAGATATGTATATCATAAAGTTGTCTAAGAGGGTGATCAATTTTTAGGCCATTGTAACTCTTGAAGACCATATTCTATGGCAATAGTTGTAAAATTTTTTGGTCTGGGGACCTTCATACAAATGATTAAGAACCTTGTCCCCTAAGAGGTTTTGTTTATGTGGGTTATCAAAATTTACCATAGAAGATAATAAAATATCATGTTATGATGAAAACAGTTTTGACCTTGAATCCCTGAAAGGGTCTTAGTGATCCAGAGCCATACTTCAAACATTGCTGTACTAAGGCATTGAAGAGCTGCAATCTGCATTAGTGAAGGGAGTATACACCCAGAAAAAATTAAAGATCCTCAAAGTTTCGAAGTACTAACCATGGATAAGGCATTCTGCCAGGTGTTATAAGGAAGATAAATTCAATAAAAAGGAACCGAATGGAATGGAATGGAAAAGGAATTGAAGCGAGACAAAAAATAAGAAGATATAGTTTCTTCTTTCATAGAACTTGCAGTCTAGTAGGATAGGCAAGGGAAACATTGTTGATAGCTTAGAATACAGAGAGATTATTTCCATGTAAGAGGCATTAGGGAAGGCTTTCTCAAGGAAGTAGAATTTGAGTTATGCCTTAGAAAGTGGTATCAGTCAACCTACTTGCATTATATTTGTTCTGGAATAAGTAAAGGGGGAACATTGAAACAATAAAGAGAAACTGAAAAACAAGATGAAAACCCAAAACTACGATGCATTCAGAAAGGGTATGATGAGATAGCAGGAAAGATAAAGTAAGGTACTAAAATAATTGCAAAGAGATTATTTCAAAGGCTTTGAGAGCCTCCCTCTCTGATAGTGTCCATTGCTCAAATGGAATCATTTGATGTAGCAGGTGTTCAAACTGGGAAAAATAAGTAAAAACAAACAAACAAACAAAAACCCAGGAAGTTCAGAAAGTAACTGTTCTTTTTCTTCCTGTTATATCCTCAGTTTTGTCTGCCCATTCTCCAAATGGCCTACCAGCAAATAAACTTTATAGTCCTTTCTTCCATCTTTTTTTCCCTTTGGTCTTCCTTGTTTCTCTGTGTCTTTTGTGTGGAGTATTGATAGTGTTTTCTAAAAACATGGTGCTCTTTGTGTCTCTAATAGTCTAATTCTCTATCTCTGTATGTGTCTCACCCTCTCCCTTCATTTACTAGGTTTCCATCTGGTTTTTTTGCGGGGAGGTGTTGTTGTGGTGGTGGTGGTTCATACTTGACAGTTCCACTTCAGTGCTAACCCCAAGAGGGAAAAAAAAGAAATAGAGGAAGAGGGAATAGACTTGACTTTTAGCCTTAAACCTTTCATAACAGGATAAATGCAAATCAGAGTAAAAAGGGGTGAGAGTGAAGAAATATGGCTTATTTTCCTATATGTGTATTTTTTTTAAGCTGCAGTCAACCATTTTGAAGGTCACATCATCCAGGGCTTGCCAGGGCTCTGCCACCATGGTGGGGTTCCATGAGAGAGTTGCCATGACAACAAATGAGCCAACCAAAGAAGGCCTTACTGCCACGCCTGAGTCACCACAAGAATCAATGTGAATTTCATCTCCCTTCCTCTTTCTTAAACAGCAAAAGATTTTGACCAAAAGCCCAAAAACAGTCGCGTGCACGTGTGTTTGTGTGTATGTGTGTAAGAAAAATCTAAGAAATTAAAGGGAAAGATATAAAATTACAGTGTCCACTGTGATATGAAGTGGTCGAAAGGAAAATGGAAATGAATAACCAAAAATCATAAAAGAAATCAATTTGTTAAATATTATCAAAATCCACTAAGAATCTGCTGCTGTCCAACCTATCATTCTTAAGCAATCTTAGATCATCTCCACTTTCTCCAGGAGACTTCCTCAATTCTGCCCCTCTCTTGCTCAGTTTTACCAACCCACATTCCCATTTTATTCTGCTTAATTAAACAGAAATAATGGTTTTGTATCCTGCCTCCAACTGTCCTCCATGCTACCATCATTCTCCAGAAATAGTTAAGGAACATTCCAGAAAAGATGATCAATCAATATTATAACTCCGAAATATCCTAGAAATTTTAACCAATATATTGCACTGAAACTAGGGAATTTTCACAGACAAAGCTGCTGCCCACAATCATTTACTTATCTCAGAGCAATGTTTTTAAAAGATGTTACCACAACACAATACTCATAACCTCCAAACTATATAGAATGCAAAGTTCTCAAAATATAGAGACCCAGTGGAAGAAGTAAAGTCATATGGGAGCAGGGAAAAATATTTATCATCCCTATAGTCCTTTCTGCCATTGGAATTGTCTCAAAGATGCTTTCAGTGATCCTCACAAGATGAGAGTTCATCCTACTACTGTTATTCAATTATAGAAAGCAGTCATTTCATTACTCTCCAAAATAATCTTCAGACTATTAAATACAACAGAACAATAGCAGTATAGCAACTAGTCCCTGGACTATTTCTACCTGAACTCCATTTTAAAAAAAGATGAGAACAATCAGATAACAATACTAAAGAATTCACATTTATGCACTGTTTGCATTTATAAATATTTTTCATTTACGTGATGTTTGAATTTGACAGAGTTCTTTCCTTACAACTCTGCAAGATAAGCAGCACAAATGTCAATTTATAGATGAAGAAACTGAAATATAGAATTGAGTTAGTTATAGAGTTAGTGGCAAATCCAGGGGTTTGAACACAAGTGTCTTGAATTTGTCTGGTGCTTCATCTAGCTGAGTTTCACGGTTTACTTTTTCCCTAGCAGCCTGGTGTCTATAATATACCCAAAATTTGATGAACTCCAGGATGTCTCCTACCTGTCCCACCGCCCTTTCTCTTCCTGAAAGTTAAATTTAGCAAGGGGTTAGCAATTACAAAGGGCAGCTAGATGGCCCAGTGGATAGGGTGTCTGCTAAAGCCAGGAAGACTCATCTTCCTTAATTCAAATATGGCCTCAGACACTTACTAGCTATGGAACCCTGCACAAGGCATTTAACTCTATTTGCCTCCATTTCCTCATCTGGAAAATGAGCTGGAGAAGGAAATGTCAAACTATTCAAGAATTTACCAAGAAAAAACCCCATATGGGGTCATGAAAAGAGTCAGACATGACTGAACAAGAATAGCAATTATAAGGATATAATCTATTAAAACGTACCAAATAGTACTAAATGAGAACTAAGCAGTACATTTGTCCACTGTTAAATTTTTCTTCTAAATGAGTTCCAGCCAAGGCACTAGTCTAGAAGGAGACATAGACTTTGAGAAGGATAAGCTGCCATTTGGAGTATGGAAAATACTGGATCTCTGTCCTTCTCCCAGCTTCTCACATTACACTGTGATTAACTCCTTTCATTTTCTAGGAGTTTATTGGTCACCATATAATTTATAATACAATCTGCCTAATTAGTTGCAGACATTTTGACCAGTCCTGGTCTTTGTACCACCTCTCCATCTCCCAATTTCTTCTTCCTCAGCCAGCAAATCATGGTACTGCATTAACATAATCCTTCCTCATTGTCTAATATTTATTATCAAGGGGTTAATGGCTCACGACTGGTTCCAGGGACTTGGGTCAATTCCCCGGCTACTCACTTAAGAGTTATACAGCTTCAAACACTCATAGACAGTCAAGAGCAAGAAGAGACTTCACAAACCATCTTCATTTTATAACAGAAAAGCTGAGTCCAAAGGAAGTTAAGGTAATTTTTGTTTGTTTTTAGGGGAAAAAGACAATAGGACCAGAAAAGAGTCCGAATGGGGCTATTGGGTTGAAAAGCAGAGAAGAGACACAAAAAGAAAGATGAAGATGGAGGAGCATTGAAGCATGTTGACCATAAATCATTCCCATTTTCTTCCCAAAGAATTAACAGGCCAACACCAGACCAGTGCTGACAGTATAACAAAGAAGAATAAGAAAAGGATGTCACCTAGATGGTAAATGTCTTTTTCAACTAGCACTTGTCACCGCTGAAGACAAGGAGTACACCTGACATGACGGGAACAGAAGACTTGAGTCGCATCTTTCACTCTTTATAAACCTGTTCAGAGGTTTCATATGGCCTTTTCTCATCTCATTTGGGCCCTCCACCTAACTCAAGCTCTTCTTTCTCAGTGCATTGGCAGAGGGTAGGAAAGCACCTAGAAGGAGTCCTTTCCAGTATTCCTTTTTGGTGATAAATACCCTGTTTTTTCTTGCCAGAGTTTAAGGAAAAATGATACATGTAATGATAGCCAAGTCCAAGATTCACACGAAATACCCCAGAGAGATAGAATTGCCTTACTGTTACTCACTTCCTCTACCAATAACATAGTCTCTTCTGAAGCAATCAGTTTTTCCTGATTGGTATTGTATAGGATATGGAGCTAGAATGGAGTAAGGAAGACCTGTGTTCAAATACTACCCCACAGATTACAACCCGTGTGACCCAAGTTCCCTTCTCTATGACTCAGTTTTCTTATCAATAAAATGAGAGAAAAGGTCTTGATGACCTCTTGGGTCCCCTCCAGCTCTAAATCTATGAACTAGATATTGCACAGTGGCTACAGCCCAGGCCTGGAGTCAGGAAGACTCATCTTTCTGAGTTCAAATCTTGCCTTAGATACTTACTAGCTTTGTGACCCTGGGCAAGTAATTTAACCCTGTTTGCCTCAGTTTCCTCAGCTGTCAAATAAGCTAGAGAAGGAAATGGCAACACATTCCAGAATCTTTACCAAGAAAACCTCTAATGTGGTCATAAAGAGTCAGACACAGAGCCAAGATGGCGGAGTAGAAACAGCTCGTCCAAGCCTCTCTGCCCCCAGATTCCCCACAAACTATGTAAAAAAGGACTCTGAACAACTTCTGGAGCCCCAGCACCCACAGAACGACACAGAGAAGCTAACCTCCCGCTGAGGACAGCCCAGCAGCCCTACAGGAAGGACCAGCGCAGCGGTCTGGGAGCCGGCAACGCGCAGAGCGCAGAGCGCAGGAGCCCAGCCGAGCCGAGCCCAGGTCCCCGTGAGCCGAGGTTTTAGCCCCAGGGTGGCAGGGCCAGCAGCCGGCTGGAGGAACCCCAGAACACCAGCAGCCGTGGCAACTCCAGAATTATCAACATAGACATGCCTAGGACAAAGTAAGAGGTTAGTGTCCTATGGACTTTGGGACCTGTATTTGGGGAATGCGTCAGCTCCCTCCCCTGGGGGCTAGAAGCCACTGAGGAGACACGCCATTTTGAAGTTTTCATAGGCATTTCCGGCTCCCAGCCTACAAATCGTGGGGAGATGCAGCGATCAGTCTTGGGGGGTAATCGCTCTTGCTTTAACCTCCCTGGATCTGGATTGTGATCTAGGGTGGAAGTTGTGGGTGGGTTTACAGCTTACCAGAAACGGAAGTTGCCCCCCACACGTTCGGGACGAAAATTCCTCTATCTGGCCTTAAAGCCATAGTGTGGCAACAAGCCCAAAAGTCAAGCAATTAAGTGGCAACATGCCAAGGCAAAGGAAACAGAAAAATGCAACCCTAGACTCCTATTTTGGGGGCATAGAGCGGGAAAAGGACTGTGAGGTCAGAAGTCCTGCTCCAAAAGCCCCAGGGGAAAACATGAGCGGGTTGCAGGCCATAGAGGACCTTAAGAAGGACTTTAAAAATCAAATAAGAGAAGTGGAGGAAAAATTAGAAAGAGAAATGAGAAGGATGCAGGAAAAGTATGAAATGAGGGTCAACAGCCTGACTGAGGAAAACAACACCTTAAAAAATAGACTAACTCAAATGGCAAAGGAGGCCCAAAAGGGCAATGAGGAGAAGAATGCCTTAAAAAGTCGAATTTGCCAGATGGAAAAAGAATCTCAAAAGTTCACTGAGGAGATTCATTCCTTCAGAGTTAGACTGGAGCAAATGGAAGCTAGTGACTTTATGAGAAATCAAGATGCTGTTAAGCAGATCCAAACAAATGAAAGATTAGAAGGCAATGTGAAATATCTCATGGGAAAAACCACTGACCTGGAGAATAGATCCAGGAGAGACAATTTAAAAATTATTGGACTACCTGAAAGCCATGATCAAGGAAAGAACCTAGAAATCACCCTTCAAGAAATTCTCAAGGAAAACTGCCCTGATGTTTTAGATCCAGAGGGCAAAATAGATGTTGAAAGAATCCACCGATCACCTCCTGAAAAAGATCCCAAAAAGAAAACTCCCAGGAATATTATAGCCAGGTTCCAGAATCCCCAGATCAAGGAGAAAATACTACAAGCAGCCAGGAAGAAACAATTTCAATATTGTGGAAACACAATCAGAATAGCCCAGGACCTGGCAGCTTCTACACTGAGGGATCGAAGGGCATGGAATATGATATTCCAGAGGGCAAAAGAACTGGGAATGAACCCAAGGGTCACCTACCCAGCAAAACTGAGTATTTTGTTTCAGGGGAAAATATGGTCATTCAGTGGAATAGAGGACTTTCAAGCATTCTTGAGGAAAAAACCAGAATTGAATAGAAAATTTGACATCCAGACACAAGAAGGAAGAGATGCCTGAGAAGGTAATCAGGGAAAAGAAATCAAAAGGAACTTATCAAAGTTGAACTATTTACATTCCTATATGGAAAAGCAATAACTGTGACTGATGATATCTTTCTCACTATGAAAATAATGGAAGAAGGGGGGTGGTGATATGAATACATATGTGAATGTGTGTATATGGTTACAGTTATATATGGAGATAGGGGCATAGGTTGAATTTGTTGGGAAGGGAGAATACTCAAGGGATGAAATTATGAGGTGAGAGAGGAAAGTGGCAAGAGGAGATGGGGAGAGACAGGGTAGTGTAAACTATCCCATGCAGAAGAAGCAAGGGGAAGTGGTTGCAAAAGAGGGGGAGAATAAGGAAGGCTAAAAAGGCAAAACCACATTCACATTGAATTTGGTTCAGGGAGAAAATGACATACATACTAAATGGGATATCTCAACCTGCAGCAGGATAGGGGGAAGGGGGATGAGAGGAGGGATGATGGAAGGGAGGGCATCCTTGGGGTGAGGGGAGGTTGGAAGTACCCACTATAGAAGAGGGACAGGATCATGTAGGGAATGGACCAGGTGGGGGGTGGGATGAGTGGGAGGGAATTATAAGCAGCCTTGTACAATATATCTACTATGATAATGTTTTGCATAGCTAGACATGTACAACATATACTGAATTACTTATCTCCCAAGAAGGAATGGGTGACAAGGGAGGAAGGAAATGGATCTGAAATTCGAGGTCGTAACATTAAATGTTTCAAATATATATATAATATATATATATATATATATATATATATATAATACTATTATTAATACTCTTTTGCCTATAATTGGGAGATAAGATGTGCAGGCATTGGGACACAAAGATTCATCTTCCTCTAATGGAAAAGTCGATGGGGGTATGGGAGAAGGTATGGGAGAGAGCAGATTGGAGGAAGCAATATCTTGTGGGACTGCTATTCAGTGGGGTTGGGTAGGGGAATAATGGGGGGAAATGATTGTAACTCAAAATCTGGCAGAAATGAATGATGTAAAACAGAAGTTAATAAAGCATTTGTTTAAAAAAAAAAAAAGAGTCAGACACAACTCAAATGCCTGAACAACAGTAATGTACTTCTAAAGAAATCACAATTTACCTTTTATTTGGGTGAAGGCGATATAGAATTGCAAAAGCTTTTGAATTGGACATAAAAATCCATTTGAGATCTCCTTTTTGAACAGCTGTGAACTTTCAAATTATCTTCAGTACTTTTCTTTAGAGTTAAGCAAACATGAAATACAATATCCCAATGTTATATGATGGTGACAAAGCTAATTTGCCATTCAAATCAATATAGTTCATTAAAAAACTGTCCATTTCAATTCAGTGCCTACCATGTTCCAGACTCTTTTCATGCTAAGCATGAGATATACAGAGGCAAAAATGAAATAGTCCCTGCCCTGATGGAGCCTGCATTCTATTGTCAAGGGAAAGGAAAAACATAAACACAGATCATAGTTCTAGAGTTGAAAGAGATTTCAAAGGCCATTTAATTTAAAAAGAGGTTCAAGTGACTTGTCCAAGGTCACTGAACATCAGAGGTAAAATTTGAGCCCTGGTCCTCTATTTCTAAAGCATATGCTCTTGCCACTCAAACATGCTTTTTCTAGCAGTACTGTCCTCCCTCTCAGCACATGCAAATTGAAAATAATTTCAGAGAAGATTATCAACAATTGACAGGTTCTGGAAGAGTCCTGCATAGGAGATGACTTGAGCTGAATCCTAAAGGTTAATCATGAGTCCAAGAGGCAAAGGTGAGGAGGAAGTATATCCAATTAACAAGCATCTTAAAGTACCTACTACATTCCAGGCATTGTGCTGGGTTTGTGCTGGGGCTAGAAAATGAAATATTTCCTATGTAGAAGGAACTTCGATTCTAATGATATTACAGGTCTAAGAGATAATGTAAGTAGTAGTAATAAATGATAAAGTAATAAACATATTCAGTACACAAATAGACAGATATAGAAAATGATCTGAAGAAGGAAGTGGCAACCATTGCTGTATCTTTGCCAAGAAAACTCTATGGACAGTATTGCTGTGCTATGGTCCATGGGGTCATGAAGAATTGGAAATGACTGAATGACTGAACAACAACAAATAGCAGATGAACAGATTTTAAATCTATCAAAATATGGAGGAAACTTTGCATCCCTACCACGGTTTTATTTACATTGGTAATTGTTTTTATACCATATCTAAAATCGCAGCACAAATGCTCTCCTTTATAAACACTATTCATCAGGGGATCACAAATCCCCTTCTCCAGTGAAAGAAATAGGAAATGTTTGAATGAAAATCAAAACAACTTTTTTCCAAGTTATACAAAAGACAAGAGTTACTCTGAGTTCACATCGAGCCTCCAACACTTATTGCATCATCCTGTGCAAATCACTTGACCCTGTTTGCCTCAGTTTCCCCATATGTTAAATTAGATGGAGAAGAAAATGGCAAACCACTCCAGTATCTTTACTAAGAAAACTCTAAGTGGGGTCACAAAAACATTCTTATCTGACCAGGGCTACCTACTCTAAAGTCTGACCTTTCTAAGGATGTTCTCATATCACAGCTGAAATTGTGTATCTCTTAGTAGATTTTAGACGGAGCACTGAAATCTCTAGCCTTAAGGCTCCACTCTACACTGCACTCTGTCACTGTAACAGAGTGGATATCTTAGGCAAAGCCTCTCTGCCTCCATTTATTCCATAAAATGGAAGAGGCCCAGTAGAGAACTTTCTCTTTTTAAAGCAGCCCCAATAACAGCCACACTCTATCTTAGAGGCTTGCCTTTAAATGAACTTTCTTATACTCCTCTACCTGCCAGGGGAGTTGTGAGGCTTAATTAATTAGAGAACTTTGGATGAAAGAGGCACCAGGCACTGAGAATTATCATCAAGCAGAACTGTGGAAAATAAAGAAAAGACTTTTTTCTTTCTTTGCCTGTTAAATCCATTTCACCTAGGGCTTAGCAAAGGCTGAGTCATCTATTGTTTAGAGAATATTCAATTTTTGCTGAGTGCAGGGTGGAAATGAGCCAATGCAAAGGCAGGACAGGGAGCCCCTGTCCTTCAGCTTAAAATAGGTATTCTCTTCCAAAAATATGTTCCACTCCATTCCCTCTTTTAGGGAAAAGGGTGACCAGGTGAATAATCAGAAGCTTCAAGGAGGAACAGTAGGGTCAAGGCCAGCAATGTTACCTAAGCCACATCACAGACAGCTTTTGTAACAAGAAGAGGCTTTCCAGTTTGTAGATCTTAACAACACTTCTGGAAATTGGCTTCTTTCCTGGGCAGAAATTACATGAAGGAAAAGGAAGCTGGGAGGGCAGGATAGGTTCCACCCAAATGTTCAAGTGATATAAAGGAAGCCTGATCATTTGAAGTTGACTTTCTTGCAAGGGAATGCAATGCAATGATCATATAACCCCAGAGTGCTGCTCCATTGAGGTTCATGATTGAACCTGCTTTACAGAGAGTGAAGAGAATAATTCCATTCCCACAATGAGATGGTAGACACAGGTTCCATCTCTAGGTTCTGATCTCCAACTGGAGAATGACCACATCCTATGCCTACAATCGATATGTTGATCACATCCCTAAATTTCCTATTTAATTCATGCCCACATATATACATATAGGTGTGTAGTATGTATATATATATATATATATAATACATATAATACACACATATATAATATAGATATATACTATACACATACTATATATGTGTGTGTTTGTGTGTATACATATATATGTATATATGTATTACACTGCAGATTAACCGCGTGATTTTCAATTTTCTGCTGCCACATGGCTAGGCACATGGGCTCTTCTTCTCTACCCACAGAAGTTTAGATAGTGAAAAGTGCTCTTTTAGGGATAATGATCAAATTTTTTCCAAAATAAGGTACACTGGGAGTGGGTGGGTGGCACAGTGAATAGAGAACCAGCCCTGAAGTCAGGAGGACCTGAGTTCAAATCCGGCCTCAGAAACTTAACACTTACTAGCCATGTGACCTTGGGCAAGTCACTTAACCCCAATTGCCCAGCCTTCCCCTCTCAAAAAAAAATGTTTCTCAAAACAAGATACACTATGCCTTCAGGAGACCTGGTGACTATAACATTACTTTACAATGATCCTTTGCCAATGACTTCCACAATGGCCCTTTCTCAGTCCTCATACTTATTGACCTCTTTGCAGTCAATCAATAAATCATTCAAAAAGCATTTATTAAGCTCCTATTATGCCCCAGGAACTGTGCAAAGCACTGGAGATATAAAGGCAAAAGACACTCAGAACTCAAGACACTCAGAACTCAGTCTAATAGAAAACATCAAAACAACTACATACATACATATAAATACATACAACTACATACAAACAAGGTAAATATAGAAGCTTTGGTCCTATAGAACCAACTGTCTATTAAATATTTCAGCTTGTATTTCCTGTAGACATCTAAAACCCAATATGCCCTAAATTGAACCCATGTTTGTTTGTTTTACCAAATCCATTCTTCTATTACTGTTGAGTATTCTATTACATCACCATCCTTCCAGTCACCTAGGCTCACAATCTCAGCATCAATATCACTCTCAATATCACAACTCACATATCCAATCATTTCCAAAACCTCATCTTTTTTATCTTCCACAACTTGCTTCCACTTACACAGCTACCACCTTAGTTCAGGCCTTCATTACTTCTCATTTGGGCTATTTAATAGCCTTCCAATTGGTCTCATTGACTTAAGTTTCTCTCCACTTCAATCCATTCTCTCTATTCACTCTCAGTCCATTTATGCTGGTATACTTGTCTCTTCATGTACATGTCACTCCATTTTTCACTTCCATGATTTTGCATTGCTGTCCTCCATGCCTGGAACACTCTCCCTAGTAACTTCCATTACCTGGAATCTCTGGTTTTCATTCAAGACCTGTTGCAAATGTTCCCATCTGCCTCAGGCTTCTCCTGGTTCCCTGGCTGCTAGGGGCTTCTTCTATAAGATCCCCTTGTATCTACTGTCATGTATACACTCATATATGTCTATGTTATCTCTTAGCTCCTTGAAGCTAAAGACAGATTAATTTTTTATTTGTATCTCCATCACTTAGCACAGGCGGGGTAGACGAGATGCTTAAAAAATGCTTGTCCATTGCTTGAATGGTTGCTTGGTTGATCTGTGCAATGCCCACTCTGTTTTCTGGTCTTTTCCATTTCCCTTATTCTTCTATGAACCAGCATAAGGAAAAAAACCTTCCCCTTTTAGAGAGCTTATCCAACAACCTAAATTTTAAAAAAAGCAACCCAGTAGAAGTCATTGTTTAGTTGTAAAATAGGGTGTTGTTAAACTGTAGTACCTGGAATAATTGCTGGGGCACACCCTACTACTAAGCACTATGTGTATCTTCGATCTTCTCATTTTTTCCATTCTCTTCATCTCTCCTCTTAATTTTAGACTGGAATATTCCTCTTTTTTGCCTTCTCAATTCCATTCAATTTAATTCAACATATAATTCTCTAGCATATAATAAATATAAGATACTATGTTGGGATCTGGAGATATAAAAATAAAAAATAGACACAGTCCCTGACCTAATAAAGTTTACATTCTAGTAGAGTAACATAAATATCTACACAGACACCAATAACACAAGTTAGGATATGATGTTATGTATAGGGAAGATAAAAGAAACTGGCATGTGTGATCCAAGGAGAGAGAGATATCTTCTAATTGAAGAGAATGAGAAAAGCTTAATAGAGAAGATGATACTTAATGGAGGTAGGGAAGAAAGAAAATTCTGACAGGTAGACATGTGGGGTATCATATGTAAATTCATATGTGCAGGAAAATATTAGAAAAGAATGAGCCCAGTTTATCTATAGCTTAGCAAAGGAGGAGAATAGTGTGAAATAAAGCAGAGAAGATGGAGACTATCAGAATAGAGCAGTGTCACAGAAACCAAGGGTTGAGGATATCAAGGAGAGGTTAGCGAACAGTACTAAATGTCAGAGATAGATCAAGAAGAAAGAGGACCCAAATGGTCACTGGGTTTTGCAACTCAGTCACTAATGACTTGGGATAGGGTATATTCATCAGAGTGGTTCAGATATAGGCCAGACTGCAAAGAGCTGAAAAGTGAGTGGGTGGTAAGAAAGTGTAGGCAAGAGAGCGTAAAGAACTCCTTCTTGGAATTTAACAGTGAATGGGTAAAGAAAAGGAGGATTATATCTTGAGAGAGTAGCAGAGTCATAGAAAGATTTTGTTTGTAATTGTTTTTGTTTTATTTAGGATAAGAACTTGTATTTATATGTAGGCAATGGGGAAGGATCCTTAAAATGAAAATCTGTGTGCCTATATAATTGACCATCCTTATAGTAGCCACCAGCCCAAGGCTTTTTTCTGAGAAAACCAAGGCATCTTCATAGTTACATCTGAATGTCTGGCCTTTCTGTCATGAGCTTAATCCACGTGCTTTTAAGTAGAGAAAATGGATTGTGGCATACTTCACTAACAGTTGTCAATCCCTCAATTATGCCATCAAATCCTCCTCCAAAGTATTTGAGGATTATGTACTCCAAAAATAAACCAAAGGAAAGTCAGAGAGAACTGCCCTCCCTCCCCCAAATGTTGGAGGTTCTGCCAGGATTGATTTATGAGCATGGATTATGGAGTTAGTTCCTGACTCCACAGCCAACTGTTGTTGACTAAGTGACTGTTTAGGGGACAACTGGATGATGGGTCAATGAGTATTTGGAATGATTTAGGAGCATGACTAAAGGGGTTGACTATTGTTGACAAAGTGACTGCTTTGGGGGCAACTAGGATAATGGGTCAATGAATATTTGGAATGATTTTGGAGCATGACTAAAGGGGGTGACTATTGTTGACAAAGTAACTGCTTTGGGGGCACCAGGATAAAGGGTCAAGAAGTATTTGGAATGTATAAACAGAGTGCAAAGAACTATATGAGATGAGTTGAAGGTATAGCTCAGAGAACAGGGGGTGAAATTGAGGGATAGCCAGAGAGTGAGATATCTCAAAATATACATTCCCTTTCCCAATTATGGGGAATAGAATTTCCATTGCTCAGCAACTATTAAGGAGTGTGTGCATGCGCGTGTGTGTGTGTGTTTTTGTAAGTATATATGTATGCATCTATGTGTGTAATATGTATATGCATGTGTTTTATTAAATGAGAGGAAAACTAGATGAGGTAAAATCTCTGCAGAATCCTCTCTCCCCCACAAAGAATTACAACTGGATGATGGGTCAATGAGTATTTGGAATGATTTAGGAGCATGACTAAAGGGGTTGACTATTGTTGACAAAGTGACTGCTTTGGGGGCACTATGATAATGGGTCAATGAATATTTGGAATGATTTTTTTTGTAACTTTAGAAAGATTTGCTAGGATCTTCCCCAAGCACTTTGACTCTTGCCTTAGTACACTGGCTAGCTCCATGCTATCTTTGGTCCCACACAGAGCAGAAGTGAGTATGGAACCTTGATGGATGATTATAGGATAATATTATTTAAAGCTAGAAGGAAACTAAAAGTTCTAGTTCACCCTCCTTGTGTTATAAGTGAGGAAGCTGAGGTCCAGAGAGGTTAAAGGTAAGAAAGCACAGTTAGTATTCTGATTTCAAGTCCAGTACAATTCCCACAAAACTACAACTGCTAGAAAAGCTTGACTATCCTTGGTGAAAAGTAGACTCTTTGAAGACCATTATTAAAAGAGTAAAAGACAACATATCTTTTCTTTTTCTTTCTTTCTTTTTTCTTTTATGTCCTCCAAAAGCCTGGGTGATTTAGTATACAGAGAGTTGTACCAGGAGTCAGGAAGATCTGCGTTCAAATCCAGTCTCAAATACTTACTAGCTGTCTGACTCTGGACAAGTCATTTAACTTTTGTCTGCCTCAGTTCCCTCAACTTTAAAATGAGAATAATAATAGCACTTACCTCTCAGGATTATCATAAGGAAAACAAAGTGAGATAATATTTGTAATGCATCTGACATAATGCCTGGTACATAGTAGGCACTTAATAAATGCTTATTTCTTCCTTCTTTCCTCATTTACATCACCTTTGCTATCGTCCCCACATCCAGGTTATCATTGCCTCTCATCCATATGAATGCAACAGACTATTAACTGCAGTCCTTCTCTATTTCAGTCTATCCTACACAACTGCCAGATTCTATTTCCCAATTCACTGATCTAATCATATCACTTCTCTGTTCAATTTGATTCAATTCAACAAACACTAAGTATTTAGTCCTAGGTGCTAGAGATATAATGACAAAAAAAGGCCTTCCCCTCAAGAAGTTTATAATCTTCTCTAAGACTTTAACTGTCCCTGCCAACTCTACTTTATCTTCATCACATTTTGCCTTTAAAGTCCAAACAATAGTTTTACAGTAGGACATTCAAAACTACCCATGACATAATCCTAATCTACATTTCCAAAAATATCCTACCTACTTAATTTCCTTCCTCTGTATTATCATAGGGATTCATATATCCTTATGATAATAATACTTTACTTTTCTATAGAGTTTTATATTCTGGAAGGTACTTTCATATATATATGTATATAATTGTATATATATTATACATATGTATATAATATGTATATATAAATGCATATAATTTTAAAGAGCTTTATTCTGTGTATTATAAGCCTCAGATGAGGTTACTAAAATTCACAGAGGTTAGATGATTTGCCTAAAGTCACACAATATATCTAAGACTTGAACCTAGACCTTTTCACTCCAAATCCATTGGGTTACTTTTTTTCTTTAAGTCATAATACTTCATTCTTATGGCATACCTCATTCTACCTTGAATCATAGTTCTCTGCTAGAAAAAAGTCGTAAGGGCAGGGAATATTTCTAATTTATTTTTGTATCCCCCTCAATTCCATGTACACAATATGTGCTTAATATTTTCTTTAACTGAATTGAATCAAATGGCTATTACTAGGGGTGGCTAGGTGGCGCAGTGAATAGAGCGCCGGCCCTGGAATCAGAAGGACCTGAGTTCAGAGCCGGCCTCCGACACTTAATCCACACAAACAAAAACCTAGCCGTGTAACCTTGGGCAAGTTACTTAACCCCAATTGCCCTAAAGGGGCGACTAGGTGGCGCAGTGAGTAAGAGCGCCGGCCTCGGAGTTGGGATGACCCGAGATCAGATCTGGTGTCAGAAAATGAGCACCCACGCATAAATTATGACTAGCCTTGTAACCTTGAGCAAGTTACTTAACCCCAATTGCTTTAAAAAAAATAAAAATAATAAAAATTTTTTAAAAATGGCTATTACTATCAAAGGCAAAGACTGTTGAGAAGTCTGGAGACCACCACAGCTGCTGGTGACTCACTCTCCTGAAGTCTTCTCTGGCCATTCTGTGCTGCTGGTTGGGGCTGCCCTGGGTCTCAGACCACTCGGCTCATGTGAGACTGAGCTCAGCTCACAGCTTGGTACAACAGGCCCTTCCTGTTGGCCTGCCAGGCTGCCCTCAGTGGGAGATTTGTTTCTCTCTGTCACTTTGTGGGTTCTATAGCTCTAAAATTTGTTTAGAGTCATATTATACAGGTATTGGATGTAGTTGGAGAGGAACCCAAGTGGACTTCCTGTTTTTACTCTGCCGTCTTGGCTCCCAGTGGAAAAATTCTTAAGTTTGATACCAAAAGATCTGGGTTTGAATCCCAGCTCTGATCCTTGCTTCCTGTTTGACCCTGAGTCAGTCACTTCCCTTTAATATGCTTTAGATTCCTCTTCTGTAAATGGAAAATTTGGGGCTAGTTCATCTCTGAGGTGCCTTCTGATTCTAGACCCTATGAACCCAATTGCCAAGTCAGCTTCTTGCTCTAGTCAACTCAAGTTGCTGTCTAGTTTAAGCTAGAATGTATCTTTATTTTACATTAATAAGAATAGGAGTAATATTATGGGAATTTTCCCAGTCTACCTTTCCTCCCTTTTCTCTTCAACAAGGAACACATCAAAATCAAGTCAACATCCTTATGGTCCCTCCTTAAGTTCATTTCTGCCTCTATGGCATTGTTCAGGCTGTTCCTCAGGACTAGAATGTTCCAACAATTTTTCTTGGTCAACTAAGTTCAAAACCCAGTTCAAGCCCCATCTCTTCCAGGAAGCCTTCCTTTACTACACTAGCCACACTGATCTCTTCTTTGTCTGATCGCCTACAATATTTATAATATGAACATAATTTAGCATGAATTTTTAAAAATTTCTTCCTTTTCTCCACAGCAGTCTCCAAGCATTTTAAGGGTCTGAGTTTTGTCTCCTGTCCAGATAGTAAACTTCTTGAGAAAAGAGATTATATAATGTGTCCAATTTCTCCCAAGGTCTTTCCTAATACAGTGTTACTTGTGTAAAAGGCAGTTAATAAAAACTCATCAATTTTACTTAAAAAAATAAGTCTCACAATGTAAAAAGAATCACCCTAGAGGAGCTTAGAAGATATAGTTTTCTCATCTCATCTCCTCCCTGAAAACCATCTGCTCCTCACTCTATGTATCCTCACTCCAGGAACACTCTATGTACAGTTTGAGGCACTCTGGTGTAGAGTCCTCAGAAGGGGGCAACTAGGGCCTTGAGTCCCTGGCATATGAATATTGATAGAAGGAACTGATTGTGTTTAGCCTGAAGAGAAGACTCAGGGGAGGGGGGAGGGTATATGACAGCAGTCTTCAAGTATTTTAAGGGTTGTCATATGGAGAAGAGATTAGATTTGTTCCTTTTGACCCCAGAGGGAAAATCCAGGAACAATTGGTGGAAATTGTAAAGAAATCAATTTAGCTTTGATGACAAGAAAAACTTTTTAATAATTAGAGCTGTATAATGTGGAATGGGTTGCCTTGAGAGGTAGTTCCTTCTTCCTGGAAAGGCTTCAGGAATCAGCTGGACAACTACTTGTTCAGTATGTCATAGTGGAGATTTATGAAGGGTAACTGGGTAGGCTGGGTGTGGATATGTATAAGTTGGGCAAGACATCCTTCCAACTCTCAAAATCTGTGGTTCATGTTGGGAATGGATAGATCATCTCTAAGATTAACACAAAGAACAAAACTAAAGAGCTAGTTCCATGATTAAGTGCTTGGGTTTCCATTCATGGATATACTATGTATACTGTTTTGAAACTAGGGATAGGGAGAAATAGAAAGAATTAAGATATCAGGGCGGCTAGGTGGCACAGTGAGTAGAGCGCCAGCCCTGGAGTCAGAAGGACCTGAGTTTGGATCTGGCCTCAGACACTTAACGCACAAAACCTAGCCGTGTGACCTTGGGCAAGTTACTTAACCCCAATTACCCTCCAAAAAGAAAAAAAAAAGAATTAAGATATCATTGAAGCAGGTAAGTAAGCAAGTTGGATACTATTCATGAAAAAAATGTCAAAGTAATTAATTAAATAGAATTTGAAAGCAACATTTTCTGTAGATAAGTCAATTGTGTATATAATCAAGAATGTTCAATTATTTGAAAATTGAACCAAGCAGTACCAGTTTGCATCATAATACCCTGATGATCACATTTCATTCAAACTTACCACAAAATTGAATTAGATCTCCTGAAAAGTAGGCTAGGTGATTTCTAATATAGTTCTGTGATTCTATGGCTCATGAAGGTATTAGCTCCATAAGAACCATGGACAGTGAATGATTTCAGCACATCATTATTCAATTTGCAGAGATAAAGTTTAAATAAAAATATGGTTCAGGTCTTCATCTTGCTTATAGTCTATAGCAATGGGAAACATTAACTCTAAGAAAATAAGGACCTTGACAAGTGTCTTTTTCTCCAGCTGAACATTTTGCTCTTTAACCTATGAAAGAGAATTGTATCAAGTGTCAATAAAATATGCCCTCAATACCAGCATTCCACTACTAGTATTTGTTCAAAAGGAGACTCAAATGAAGCCAAGCACCCCTGAGATGTGTTTTAAATTACGAGGTCAGCATCATTAGCACAACTACCAACTCTAGGGAAGAAAAGCGGCATATCAAATAGGAATTGTATTTAGTTAAAGTCATTTTGTGTATTTGTTCTGCTAAGAGATCACATAAGTCTGAATACAAAGGTAAAATAGAAGAGAAGGCAACAAAACACGTTCTCATTTTTTCAATAAGTAGATAAATGAAGATTTTTCAATAATGGGAGGAAAGAGAGAGGAAGGGAGAGAGGGAAGGGGGGAGGGAGGGAGGGAGAGAGAGACAGAGAGAGAGAGAGAGAGAGAGAGAGAGAGAGAGAGAGAGAGAGAGAGAGAGAGAGAGAGAGAGAGACTTTGATTAGCACATCCTGATAAGAAATCCAGGACAGAGGAAGCTAGGAAACAGGTCTTTTTTCACTGCTTTGTGATCCTTTATAGTACAATTATTATTGCCATTGCTTTCATGGAATTCCTAAGAGGAAGGAACACCTACCTGCTTTGAAGGAAAATCCATAACCACTAAATATCAGCCCAATCGATGTGGTCATACGATTAGCCCCCCTGCCCACCAATGGCCACTTGTCTCCTGTAGCTGTGATACTCTTGTATTTCCCATAAATAGGAAAGAAATGGCCATAGCCCCAAAGGTAAATCAAGACAATGAGGAAGAATTAAGATAAACAAGCATTTATTAAGCACTTCTATTTGTCAGACATTTTTCAAGGCACTAGGAATATAAAAAATCCCTGCTTTAAAAGAGTTGATATCATAATAGGGGGATAGAATAATATAGTGACCAGGGAAAGGAGTTTTGGTCTAGGTAGGTACATGGATAGTGAGTAGAGCTTTAGGGCAGTAGATGGTATTCTCCATCCCAGTAGCAATGGTAGTATTGAACTGATTGCTATTCCTAGAGTAGATTTAAAAGCTAGAAGGGGGTGGGGGTGGGAGGCAATAGATATGAGTAAATCACATTATGCTCAGACTATGTTTGACCTGATTTTCTGGTAGATAATTGGATGGGATGTAAAATATGTTCTCAGGTGACTAGATATAGTGTGTTGAGGTGAGTTTATATTCACCCTCTGATGAAAATATCTCAGCTCCAAGGTCAGGTCGCTCAAACCCAGTGGAGAAATCTTTGGGGGTCTATACTGTGATGATCACTGTTACTAGTACAGAGAAACAGGCAAAGGTGGTACCAATGGCAAGATTATCACTTAGTAAGGTACTAGGATTGGAGTTTAGTGGAGAACTAGGAAACTGATCATTCTTCCTAGATTGGAGACAAAATGATGTGGGGTCAGGCTTATCTGAATGTGTATAAGCACTTTTACTGAGACACACATAGATATGTATTTTTAAACACAAACACCTACTTCAATTGTTCTGACTGCAAATAAAATTTTGTACAAAAGCCTCTAGGATTTGGGTCCTGATAATTCTTACAGATCAAAGTTATCCTAACAGCTGAGAATTACATGCCCCATCTCCCACCCCCTGCTGCCTAGATCTCCTCAAAAGCTTAGTGTTTCACATCTGCTTTTGATATCTTTTCCATAATCACAGTAATAATAGTTGACATTTATATAGCATTTTAATGTTTACAAAGGATTTTGCATACATTCTCTCATTTGATCCTCCAGAAAGCCTATGATGTATGTGTGTGTATGTGTGTGTGTGTGTGTGTGTGTGTGTGTGTGTGTGTGTATTACAGGTATATATTATCTCCATTTTACAGATAAGATGCAGATAATATGACTGAGTCACAGAAAATTTAAATGATACATCTATAGCGACACAGGCAGGATTTGAATCAAAGTCTCTTTAAACCCTAAATCCAATGTTCTCTCTGCCATCTCCTCTACTTCAAGAATGGAACAGGTCCTTTCAATGCCTCCTTCCATTCTCTTAGCCCTGATCTCTGAGTCTCTGACTGAATGGGTAGAAACTGAGGAAGGGACTCCCAGGGAAAGTAGTAGATACCTTATCAAGAGAATTATTTGAAAATGGCCTGGATAAATGAGCTATGAAGAATTACTCATGGGGAAGGATTCAAACTCTGGCCAAAGGAATTTGACCATATAATTCTTGGTGAAATGGGGGCAGATAGGTGGTGCAGTAGATAGAGCACTGGGCTTGGAATAAGGAAGATTCATCTTCATGAGGTCAAATATGCCCTCACACATTTACTAGCCTGGGTGCAAGTCACTTACCCCTGTTTGCCTCGGTTCCTTATCTGTAAAATGGGCTGGAGAAGGACATGGCAAACCCCTCCAGTATCTTTGCCACAAAAAACCACAAATGGGGTCATGAACAGTTGGACATGACTCAATAGAAGAACACTTGGTCAACTCCATCCTCTGTTCCATCAAGTATTTTTGGTTTGGGTTTTGTTTTTAAAGAGCAGCTGTGGTGATGTCATTTATCTCTCTACTCAACAAACTCCAGTTGTCCCTATTACCTCCAGAATCAAATATCCTCTGTTAGATTTTTAACTGCCCTCAAAACTTGCCCTTCCTAACTTTCCTCCCACAACTTTACTCCACAACCTCTTCAAACCGGCTATATTGGCCTATTTGCTATTCTAGCTTATGACTCCATACCTTTTCAATGACTGTTCCCCCATGCCTGGAATGCTCTCATTTCTCACCTCTCAGTTTCCATGATTTCCTTTAAGACTCAGTTCAAATCCCACCTACCCACAAGAGTCCTTCCCCTCCCCCCCAAATAATGCCTTCTCTTAGAGACTACCTCCCAGCTACTCTGTATAGGTAGCTTGTAGGTACATAGTTATTTACCTCTTGTACCCCCATTAGAATGCAAGGTCCTTGAGGTCAGGGATAATTATTTTATTATAACCCCAGTGCTTAGCATAGTCCAGGTAGGCACTTTAAAATTATTGTTGCCTAACTAGTGTTTCTTTCCATTTCTAATGCTTCCTTTTACTCACTCTCCATTCCAATCAAACCATCCTGCTAGCCATTTCCTACTCATGAAATTTCATCTTTCAGCTCCGTGATTTTGCAAAAATAGGCACCCATGTGTAGAATTTACTTCTTCCTCAATTCTCCTTCACAGAATCCCTAAATTCCTCCAAAGTACAGTTCAGATGCCAAATCCTACATGAGACTCTTTGTGATACCCTCCATTATCAGTACATTCTCTCTTTTAAAACTATTTTATATTACTTTGAACATATTTTCTCTTGCTGGATAAATAGATGTAGATATATAGATATCCAGTTGTGTGTGTGTGTATATATATATATATGGAGGGGGAGAGAGAGAGAGAGAGAGAGAGAGAGAGAGAGAGAGAGAGAGAGAGAGAGAGAGAGAGAGAGAGAGAGAGAGAGATCCCAGCAGAATGTACATTCCTTGAGGGTAAAGACTATTTCCTTTTTACTATATATCCTTAAAACCTAGCACAGTGCTGAGCACATAGCAAGTTCTTTAAAAAAAATATTGGTTGGATCGGATTGAACTAAATTGAATTGATTGGGCTCTGACTTCTTAGCCATAATGTATTCCAGCTGAGAGATGACAGGATTCAGAGTAAAGCAGAGATTCTGCTGGGAATCTTAATGTCAAGTTGCTTGGTGTCAAGGTACAACAATGTAAGTATAGTAAAGTTTAAGGTAAACCAAGTTGTGGCAGGATCCTAGGGAAATTCAGCTGCTTGCACTGCTAACTTGGTGGTGCTTCTTGGCTAACCCGCAAAAAAAGTCATGCTGCTTCTGAGCATTTTTCCTCCAGGACTCTCACATCAATATGACTCAAGAGTATTGCATCATTTCATAAATCTAGGAGGTGAAGAGGCTTCTATCATTTCACCTTACATGCAATTTCACTGCTTGGACTTGAGTCCTGAGATCAGGAATGGGCAACCATATACTAAGTAGGTAAGACAGAGTCTCATAGAGCCAAACTACTAATTATTTTCCACAGGTGGCAAATCATTGGCGCTACCTCACTAAATTTAAAAAGTGTAAAGAGGCCATGTTACTCCCATCAGTCACCTGGAAAGTGATTGCCCTCCAGAGGGGTCTGGACTTTTTTCCCTTCTTCAGTCACAATTCATAGCAAAGGCAATATTGGTTTGTCCCCTAGAAACTGGGCAATGGGCTTCCAGCAAACAATAACTGACATTTATAAAGTACTTTCTATGTGCCAGGTGAAGTGTTCAGCCCTTTACAAATGTGATCTTGTTTGATCCACACAGCGTCCTGAGAGGTAGGGGCTATTTCCCCCATTTTACAAATGAGGAAACTGAGGCACACAGAGGTTAAATGACTTTCCCACAGTAAATGTCTAAGACCATTTTCAAACTCAGGTTTTCCTAACTTCAGGCCAAGCACTCTCCCCACCTCACCACCAAACTGCCCTAGCAAATGTAAAGCAATATAGCTAAAGACAACTTGGGACTCGACACAGAGCTAAAGACTAAGTCTAAAATGAAAGTGGAGAAGGACTGATGAAAAGAAAGAGAGAAGGTGCTAGAGGATTATGGGAATGTTGAAATGATTTCTCCAAGAGAAAGGAAGCTGACATCAGCACTTTAAAAATAGAATCAGTTCACAGAATTGTATCATTTTCCACTTTCCTCAAAAAAATGAAGTAAAATAAATAAAAGAGCAGGTGTGGGTGTTAATAATTCCCAGAGTACTAGGTGAAAAGAGTTTGAAGATCCACAATTGGTGTACTGACCTCTGGATATAGAGATGATATGACTAACCCACCATTAGTAAAGTATGTACTTTGAACCATTTTCTGGTTCTGGGGACTGTTTAGAGACTTAGCCATCTGTGTTCTCTCATTGGTGTTCTTTGTAGGGAGAGATATGCATTTGTAGAGGAGACTGAAGGATCAAGGACAGTTATGATTGCTGCTCCCAGACTTGGAATTTATTAGAAGATTAGAAGTCATGGAATGGAAGATTCAAAGATCAAAAGAGGATAGATTAAGAGCTGAAAGAGACAGCCCATAACATTGGGTTGGGATGTAATGGTTCTTTAGATCCAGATTTGTATGAGTGACTTAATAGGGGATCACAATGTTCACAAATAAGTAAATGTTTCCCCCATATTAAATGTAAATTCCTCAAAGGCAGGGATGGAATAACTTCTTTATTTGCATTCCTAGCACTTAGAAGACAGCCTAGCATAGTAAATGCTTAACAGATGCTTTTTTTCATTTGTTCTACATCTAATAACATCATCTCATTTTACAGATGAAGAAACATACATATAGCCATTAAGTAACAATAATAATGGTATTGTTATTCAGTCGCATCTCTTTGTGACCCCATTTGTGGGGGTTTTTGGCCAGGATTCTGAAGTGGTTTGCCATTTTCTTCTCCAGCTCATTTTACAAATGAGGAAAATGAGACTAACAGAGTAAAGTGACTTGTCCAGGGTCACACAGCTAGTAAGTGTCTAAGGCCAGATTTGAATGCAGGAAGGTGAGTCTTCCTAACTCCAGGCCTGACATTCTCTTTCCGCTATGCTACCCAGCTGCCCAATAATGGTGATATTTATATAGCATTTTAGGGTTTGCATGTGTCTTACATATTTTTTCTTATTAGAGTCTCATAATAATACTGTGAAATAGATATGACACATATTATCATTCTCATTTTACAGATGAGGAAATTGAGGCTCAAAAATATTAAGTGACTTACCCAAAGTCACACAGCTAACAAGTGTCAGAGAGGGGTTTGGAGCAAAAACCTTCCTTATCCCTAATCTATCACTATAGCCATTATGGCATACCACTTTGCCCCAGATCAGGCAGGTATTAAGTAGCAGAGGCAGACTTCTAACCCAGGATCCCTCACTACAAATCCAGAGCTCACTGGATCATACCACACTGAACTGAGGAGAAATTAACTGACCAATGCATGACCTCAATCTCATTGACATCATACAACTGAACTTGTGGGGAAAATTCTTTATTACTTATTAATATTGCTTGAACCTAGCTTTGTGTGTAGACCTTTTTTTTTAGGTTTGGTTTTTTTTTTTACTTTTTCAGGTTTTGAAGTTTGCTCTTGACCAACAAACTACTAACCTAACCAGTCACAGAGTAGTCTTTCTTTCACATTAATGGAACAGATTGGTGGTATAATTGTAATGGTAAAGGGAATTTGAAGATCTTCCCTGCCCCTTAATAAACCTAAAGGAATTTGGAGACCTTCCCTGCTTTGAAAATATGCCCTGCCCCCAATAGGCTGGATGTAATCACATGGAACCTGGGGTGGGAGGAGTTTGCTGAAGGGTGGAGCAGAGCCCACAGGAAGCAGGGAGTCAGAAGAACTAGACACAGTTGGGAGGAGAGGATGCATCCAAGGGAGACAGTCAGGCTTGTGAGTAAAAGTTGATGTTTGCCATGTGCTGTGACAGCTAGGCTTATGTTGGTTTGTGGGAAGGCTAAAGGATGCTTTGCTTCTCTGTGCTGTTGTGGCTTATTAACTTCTTTGCTATTATGATGGAATTGGCTTACTGGTTTGGGGATTCAGATTTCTGGTGTCTGAATAAATGTTTTGCTTCTGTCATATATGGAGAGTCTACTACATTTTGCAATCAAGTACTATGCAGGCATATTTATAGTGACTGTTGGTGCTATAAATATTGCATTGGTGCTACAACAATGGATGGGACTCTAGAACCAGAGTCAGGTAGGCCTGAGTTCAAATCCTCCCTCAGATAATTGCTAGCTTTGTGACTATGCGTAGATCACCTTTCACTGCCTCAATTTCCTCAACTGTAAAATTATAACACCCACCTTCCTATGATTGTTGTGAAGCTCAAATGAAATTAAGTTTATAAAGCATTTTGCAAAACCTTAAAGCACTGTATAAATCTGAGCTTCTTTTATTATAGTGGCCCTGTGGGTAGAGTACTCAACTTGGAGTTGAAAAGACCTAAGTTTGAATCCTGCCACAGACACTTATAAGCTGTGTGATGTTGGGAAAGTCACCTTTATTTCTCTCAGCCTGAGTTCCTCATCTATACAATGGGGATAATAATAGCATTTTCCTCATAGGATTGTTGTAAGATACAAATAAAATAATGCATGTAAAGCACTTTGCAAATCATATAGTACTAAATAAATGCTGGCTTTCATTATGTATTGTTCCCTGCTACAGAATCCATCTGACCGGCATTCTTAAGGTCACAAAATAGTTCTCTTTTTCTTTCTGAGTGCAGGCGACATTTAATTCCACATAGAAAAAAAAACCAAATTCCTGTATGAATAAGAGATGAACTCTTAAACTGTCCTGGAAGAAAGATGAAGGAGGACACCCGCTAATGGGTGGATGGTTGAAATCCTCCCAGTTATTCCATCTCTTTCATCTATCCCAATCCCAGAAAATTGTCCATTGCCTTTTTCTCAATTTCACACTTCCCCAGTTTTGCCCTGTCCTCTACTGCTTCTAAGATAATAATCTTAATACCTTACATTTATACAAAACATTAACTTTCCAAAGCACCTTAGTATATATCATCTAATTTAATATTGAAAATCACTTCTTGCAATACTAAACTGTAATACCAGTCAGCCCATTGCATTTTCAGACAATCAGAGCCATCCAAAACTAGAATGAGCTGCTTTGTAAAGTAATGAGTCCCCTGTCACTAGAAATGTTCAAGCAAAAGAGAAGAACTTGTTGTGGAAGTTGAAAAGCTTCACCTACGTCACAAGAATTCTGGGCTTGGGGTTAAGAGCCAAAATGGCACAATGGAATGAATGTTGGATTTGGATTCAAAAGCCCTGGATGTAGGTCCCATATCTGTCAGTTATTATGAGTGTGATTTTGGGTGCTTAACCTCTTGGGTCTCAGTCTCTCATCTTGAAATGAGTGACTTGGAAGAGAAGGACTTTCAGGTCCCTTGCACATTTAAAACTATAATCCTATGGCCTGGACTTAAATATCAATTTTATACTTAATGTTAAATCTTATCATTGGATCACCTTGTATGAGTCACTTCTTTTTGAGCCTCAGTTTCCTCACCAAAATAGAGGCAAATACTTCTTGCACTAGGTGCCTCATGGGATTGCTGTAAGGAAATCACTTTGTAAAGCTTAAATTATTGCATAAATGTGAGCTATAGTTAGTAGTATTATCAAGTAGGGTTTGGGCTAAATGACTTCTATGGTCATTTCCAAGTCTACGGTTCTGAGTACGAGTCTAATCTTCTCAACAACTTATATTCAGTTTATTAGAATAGATTCCATTTTTTCTACTTGACAGAAAAGAAACCTGAGGCATTTCAAAGTTATGTGATCTGCCCAAAGTTACAAAAATAATTAGTGGCAGGATGGAGATGAGAACTCAGGATTAGTCCTCATTATTCCTTTACTTAATCAACAAAATTCATCGTTCTATATACATCCTTTTCTTTGCGGGGAGGGGAGGAAGGGGAGGCAATTAATGTTAAGTGATTTGCCCACCCAGAGTCACACAGCTAGTAAAATCCCTGAGGTGAAATTTAAACTCAGGTCCTCCTGACTCCGGTGCAAGAACTTTATCCATGATGCCACCTGGCTGGCCCTATACATCCTTTCCCATAGACATGTCCTTGAACATAGGGAGCAGAGAGTAGACAGCCCTCCAGTGTCTTGTCAGAACCACTACTCCTCCATTCTACCTTGAAAAAGTGACTGGGGATTTATGCCCCTTGACCACTTTCTGACTTTTTGTTATGAAAGATTACCTGGCATGAAAACCTTCACCAAAGACTTTAAGGAGAAGCAAAGAGTCGTGAGTAGTGTTTATACAAGACCTAGAGAGGGAAGGTCATATTGGAAACATGTGACATCCTTTGAACTATGGCAGTGGTATTTGTATAGAATAGGATGAAGAGGCTATAACAAGAGGTTGAAAAGATTCACTGTGCCAGAGGAGGAAGTTAAATTCATAAAGTGTTTTTGCTCCCATCCCCTCATATACTCTATGTGATGTCATTTGCTCTCCCCACATCCCCACGAGAGAGACAGCCAAGCAGACATTCTCATCTTCATTTCATAGATATGGCACTTGAAGTCCAATCAGGTCAAATAAACACTTCAGGGTCACTGTCCTCTATCCTCTGGTGCCCAGGTTCACCTACAGCTTGTTCTGCTGCCCTCATATTTTCTCTAATTTTAAATTAAATTTAAAGTTAAATGAAATGAAATTTAAATTTTAAAATTCCAAAGGTGTCCATCAGCTCTAGGGGCACAAACCACATAACCCTTCTGCTGTTTGTGTAGGTTGTAAATGAAGGTATCAAGTAGAATTAAAGATGTAGGGAAAATGATGTAAGCTGAGGGGCATCTAGCAAGGCCAAACTGGCTCTTAAGCAACAGGTGGCATTTTCCTGGTACAAATGAATTTTTTGTAGCCTAGAAACCCTCTGGAGCCCAGATCACCCTGTGCCATATTTCTGCCAGAACCTCCCCCTCAGTTCGTCAGGTTCCAGCACATAGCTCCAGTGGAACCTTGGGAATATCTTCAAAGCCAGTAAGGAAAAGGTCCAGTAACCAAGAGCAACCATTCTCTTTCTTTATCCCTGTTTGGGAGGGAAGCAGGTCTAGATTATAATAGCCACAATCACTGAGGATTACGGATAAAGCTGAGAATTCAGTATGCTAATATTAGGAACTGGATTCACAGGAAAATCTCAACCATAGAACTTCCTTCACAGTAACAGTATTGCACATACATACACACATATACATATGTGCATTTGTATGTGAATATGAATGTGTGTATACATGGATTCAGGGAAGGCTTTAGAGAAAGACAGGGAGTACATGGAAGGGAATGAAGAAGAATCCTAAGAGTTTAGAGTTGGGAGAAACATTAGAGATCATCTAATATGATCCCTTCATTTTATGTTGTTGTTCAGTTATTTCAATCAAGTCCAACTCTTCATGACCCCGTTTGCAGTTTTCTTGGCAAAGATATTGGAGTGGTTTGCCATTCCCTTATCCAGCTCATTTTATAGATAAGGAAACAATGCAAATAGGGTTAAGTAACTTGTTCAGGATCACATAGTTAATAAGTGTCTGAGGTCACATTTGAACTCAGGTCTTCCTGACTCCAGGCCTGGGGTTTTATGCCATGCACCACCTAGAAATCCCTTTAATTTTATAGATAATTAGAAAAGGAGTCTAAGGAGGCAAAAACTTAACCAAGGTTTTATAGTAGGCATCAGAGCTAGGATTTGAAGCTTTGTTTTCTTATTCCCAGTCCAAACTGAATTCCATAGCACCACACTGCCTCCCCAAGAGTGACAGGAGTGGAGAATAGAAGAGAAAGGAAGAATAAGAAGGAAGCGTGGAAAAGACATTCTGTAAGAGAACGAGTTGTCTGTGTGAGGAGAAAACGAGAGTCTACTTGTGCATAACAAGCCAACACATAAAGACAGCAGAATGGTTGGAATAGAAAATGTAACCTCTGGAAGCAGGTTAAAAAACATCATTGAAGTGTACAAAAAAAATCCTCCCCAAAAGATTAACGGTTGCCTAGAGCACTAAAGCTCACAAGACTTTAAACCCCTAATTAGGTTTTCACCATTCTTCCCATTTGATAGATGAGAAAATTAAGGTACAGAGATTTAAGTAACTGTTCATTTTCTTGGCTTGCTTATGCCAGGTGGGGTCTGTAGAAATTAGCTCGAATTGTTTTACTGCTTTTTTTCCACTTTGTTCTCTTTGTCTTTTCATTCTTTGTGTAGAACCTGGAGCCCCTGCTTTGGGGTTCCCTACGCTTCCCCAGAAAGGTGTCATTTCCCAAAAGACAACATGCCTGTTTGCTCAGCAATTGTTTACAAAGGACAAATCGTGGAAGGCACATAGACGGTCTTTTTGACAGGCTTACAGAGTTACAGGATGGAAAGTAGCATGGGAGAATAGTGTGTGTTTGGATGCTCAGCAAAGCATTGGATGCCCCGTCAAAAAATTTTACTTGCAAATTCATTCAAATTGGTCAGAAGAATGAAGCTTTTGTGGACTAAAAACACAGGCTGTGAGAACAGAACCAAAGAGGGGAAATGATCTACAGAAACAGAGCCTGGGGTTGGGACAGTGTTTGCAAAGTGCCAAGAAGATCATTGAAAAGACAGTGTGGCTCAGTAAGCAGAGCTTTGGCCAGAGGAAGAAGGATAAAGGCTTGGAGACTCACTTTCTGCATAACCTACAGCAAATCATTTAATTCCCTTGAGCTTTTCCTATAAAATGGGGATAACCTGCTAATCGACTTCCCCAGGGGTTATTGGTGGGAAAGGAATAAAAATGCTCCAGAGGCACTTGGTAAATACAGAGCACTGTTCAAATGGCAATAATCATGTCAAATTTTATTTAAGATCTTCATTAAGGACTTCAAAGTGGAGTAGGCAGGCTGTTAATGGAATCTGTGGATAGTACTAAATTGGCCAAAGCTGACAGTGCTACTGAGAGGACAAGCAAACACTTGAACAGTATTGGACTTAAACCTCCAACTGGCAGAAGGGTCAGTTCTCCTCCGCTAGGCTATTAACTCCCTAACATGCCCAAAGGGCCATGGCTAGAGGGTTGCCAACCAGCTGTGTGCTTACCTCTCTTGCTCCACATCATCAGGCAGGTGAGATCAGGTCAGCCTCAAAGAGGCAAAAGAATCATGGGCTTAGAAATCACCCAACTCAAGTGTACCTAACCCAGGGTCCTTGAACTTAAAAAATAAAATAATCATTCCAAATAACCAATTTCTTTTGCAATCCTACGTAGCTTATGTTCTGCATTTAAAAGCATTATTTTGAGAGGGTTCACCAGACTGCAAAAGGAGTCTATGAAATAGAAAAAAGAAAAACTCAGTAAAGAACCAAACCCGGATCTCTTCCAGTTGCCTTGTCTTCTGGATGAAGAAATGGGGGCAAAGAGAACTCAAAGAATTACTTCAGGACTTAAGTAGCATGAACTAAGATTCAAACCCAAGCCTTGTGATTTCATAGGCAGTATTTTTTTTTTTTTGCTTTTTGGAGGGGGGAAGGTAGGGCAACTGGGGTTAAGTGACTTGTCCAAGATCACCTGGCTAGTTTTGTGTTAAGTGTCTGAAGCTGAATTTGAACTCACGTTCTCTTGACTCCAGAGCCTGTGCTCTATTCACTGCTCCACCTAGCCGCCCCCACAGGCAGTATTCTTGGCACTGCCACAGAAGCTGAGTGGCATTGGTGGAATCAAGGAGAGATATTCCATCACTTTGCCTTGATGATGTGGAGGAAGACGGGCCCAGCATCAGGAAGGGGAATACATATATACACACATACATTCATACAATACAAACATACATATAAAAGTAGCAGGTCATTTTCAGCACAAACTAATGGAGTTACCTCCTTGCTTTCCATGAACTGTGAAGTGAATCATTTCTTGGAAAGTTTTTCCTTTTATTGAGCTAAAATATGCCTTCTGATAGGAGAACAACTCCTGTTATACTGATCTATATCTTGCTGCTGGACCTATATGACTCTGGAGGAGAAAGTGAGGCTGGTGACTTTGCACAGCCTTCCCTCACTTAAATCTAACTCATGGTATCATCTTCCTAATGCCATGGTCCTCTTCAAGAACAAAGGATAAACAACAGGTTCCAGTAACAATTACCAGTACCGGATTTACTTTCTGGAGTCATATAGAATCTAATTCCTCCTTTCAAATGTTTTTTCGAAATGCCTAATTTAGAGTTACCTCTCCAACTATTTGTAAACAACTATCATGTTACCCAAACTTGTCTTCTCTTCAGGCTAGAAGCCCCCAGTTTTTTCAACTGTTGCTAATAAAACAATTTCACCCATCCACAACCAATTCAGTGACTAAGCACACACATTCCAACTTTTCATTATCTTCCTTCAGCACCTCACCCCTTCCTCCAATGTTTAAAAAAAACTATAGTCTCCTATACTCTAATTTTCTCCTACATGACCTTATTTTAATCATCTATCATTGTGACAAAGAGATAGGATAAATTAGTCTAAACTGAGAATCAAAGAAATTCTACGATAAAAGTAACCTCAGAAGTTAACTAATCCAACTTACAACTGAGTAGGAATTCCTAACGTCCTCAAATTATGTTCATATAGTACTGCACTTGAAGATTTCCAATAATGGGGGGCTCATTAGCTCAGGAGATAGCCTATTGCACATTTGAACATCTCTAATTATTAAGAAGTTTTTATTTGATTTTTGGAAACTAGGGATCCCTATATCCCCTAGGCTGGGAGTGTGGCCACCCATAGGTTCAATTCCACTATAGAAGCTTTGACCTGCTCCATTTCTGACCAGGATTAGTTTGTACCTCCTTAAGCAACCTGCTACCTGCCCACTTCTAGGGGCTCCCCATGTTGGTGCTAGATGGTGCAGAAATCAAATCAGCTTTATTGTAGCTCAGAACTCCAGAGCCCAAACATTTCACCAGCCCCAGCCTCAAAGAAATTATAGACATGTACCACCACACCCATGGCACATCAGTGCCAGGTCTGAAGGCAAGAAGACTCATCTTCATGAGTTGAAATCTGCCCTCTGACACTTATTAACTGTGTGACCCTGGGTAAGTCACTTAACCCTGTTTGCTTTGGTTCCTCATCTGTAAAATGAGTTAGAAAAGGAAATGGCAAACCACTTTAGCATCTTTGCCAAGAAAACCCCAAATGGGGGCATGAAGAGTTGTACATGTCTGAACAACCACCATCACCACACCCAGTAGGAAATATTTCTTTATGTTAGATAAAGCTTAAAGTGTTGCCCCTTTTGAGGGAAAGCACACTTAAGTTAAAGACGCTTTAGGATCACAAAATTTTTCACAATAGAATTTGCTTCTAATGGTGGAATTTCAAGTGCCTTCATGGTGGCACCCTTCCTGACCCCTCAGATTACTTTATAGGTAGCAAATGCTAAGGTCTGGGTGCACCAGGTAACAAAATGGACCGAGTAACTTCAAATATTACTTTATTGAGGCATAGAAACATTGTTCCACTAAGAATTTTATTATACCAAACTGCCATAAAAAGGGGCATTGATTTCAAGCAAGAGCTGCAGGCTACCTCTTTCCAGCCTGATTTAGTCCTCTCTTCAGAAGTTCTTGCTTATGACACACTAGTCTTATTTAATGAGTAGTCCCCAAGACTATTCAGGTTCTCCGCTGAAAACTACTGCAATCTTCCATTTACCATATATTGTGGGGTATAAATTGAATTGGCATATAGGTCAGGCTTAATTTTTCTGAATGAAAATTCAGGCTTTGACCTACATTTGCCATATAGTTTGATTTTCATCCCACTGCTGCTCTCAGAAACTACAGCTAGAGGGCAGCAGAGCTTCCCCTAACCTGCTACTGAAGCTGAGAATGGCTAAAGATCACTCAGCCCTGTCCTTGGTCCTTAATGCTGCCTGTTAATTAGCCCATTGAAAATTGCTTAAACTCTTGCTGCTTAGCAGGAGTGGTCATATAAATTAACCCCAACTTGGGAGAAGATTTTTTTTAAAAACCTAAAAGGTCAATGTATATGTTGACAACACACAAAGCAGTGGCTGGCCACTAACCAGCCATGGAGAAAGAAGATAACTCTCATCTCAGTGAAGACACATTAGGCTTCTAAACTCTACTAGTAGAAGGTCATCCTAGCCCTCTTTCCCCCCACAGCTCTAGATCATCTTAATTATGAATTATAACGTTACAAGTGCAAAATTACAATTACAATTAGAAATGACAACATTATGCAGTAGAAAGTGTTCTGGATTTGGGGTCATAAAGCATTGAGTTCTGGTTCTGTTTCACTTATGTAACTGGATGAAAATCAATTTCTTCATAAGTAAATTATGGATAATATTGTTTGTGGCTACCTGTCTCGTGGGGTTGTTATGGAGGGAAAGTTCTTTTTAAACCTTAAAAGGCTAAATAAATGAAATTATTATTAATATTAATATCATATTTCAGGCACTCATAAGAAAATGTGAATGTGCACTGAGTTGCATCTAGCACTTGCCAAAGACTCCCTAATATGGTACATGTTAACTGTACTTAATTTTAGGTTCTCTAAACCCATATTAAATTAGAAGGCCAGAAAGTAGCATCCATTGCGACTCCTCTTTGGGATAACCCTTTGTCGTAGGAATTTGGGAGAACCAATCAGGAGCTATTGGTCAAATATTCCAAACAAACCAAGGAATCAGAGGACAAGTCCCTCCCCACATAGTCAAAGCACATGTGCCTAGCTCTAAGGGAGGTGCCCAGTGACTAGAGATCAGCAAGTTCCCTAACAACCCCTGGTATGCCAGGCTAAAAACAAACTCCAACTGCCCAGAGCTATGCTACCTATAGGCACAGGGCTATCATGTCCAATAATGCCTTTTTTACCTATTATATCCCAGAGGTCATCAGACTATTTCTTCTCATCATGTGGGCTAATCCTAGGGAATGGGAAGGGCAGAAATTTAGCCTATGGTAGAGATAGACCATGAGCACCTATTTTTTTTCTCATTTTTATGTTAGACCCTAACTCATATACAATCTAGGAGGTAGATGGAAAGACAGGGAAATGAGGAGGAAGTCCAAATAAGAGCCAGCATCAAGACAATACACACACACACACACACACACACACACACACACACACACACACACCACATCAAACAAAACCATCTAAAAGGAAGCCAGAGATGCCAGCAGGACTCAGCGTGTGTGGCTGAGAGGAAAGTTATTTACAGCAAGGTCTGGCCTCTCGCTGCCACCATGTAATTCCAGGCAATTGCACTTCCAAATAGATCTTTTTGGAGAAAATCAACAGTGGCTTTGCTTTCAATCTACTGGAAAATGAAGTCCTGTGAATGTGTTACATAAGCCCACAGCGGGAGGAACAGGGAGCTCACGGGAGCTCACTGCTCTGCCAAAGAAGGACAAGGCACTAATCTCCTTCTTGTCCTCCTGAGGCCCCTTCACAGCTGCCTCCCCCTTCACTGCTGGGCCAGTTCACTGTCAGCATGGGCTGTCTCAGTGGCTATAGTTGAGGCTAGGGAATGGTGTAAGTGAAACTAGACAGACTTTTAAGCTAAGAGCTTAAAAGGAGGGGACAGTGGACCAGAAGGAAAATATGGATGTGTTGTTTGTATTTTTTAACAGGGGAAGAAGATATTGAAAATCAGATCAGAGCCTTAAAGAGGAAAGGTACCATAGAGAGCTTCTAGACTAAACCCTCATTTTGTAGATGAGGAAATTAAGGTCCAAAGAAATTAAGTGGTCACACAGGTAGCACAGCCAGAATTTCAACCCAGATATTTGTATCCTAAACCCAAAGTCTTAAGATATAGTGGGTGATGACTTGAACTTAGCAAGAGTAGCTAGCTATTTTCTGAGTATAACCCTTCATAACCTATCTTCTTTCACCTTTCCAATTTTCTTCTACCTTTCCCCCCAACATGTATTCTTCAATCCAGTGACACTGGCCTCTTGGCTGTCCCACAAACAAGACTTTCCATCTCCTGGTTCTGGGTATTTTCTCTGACTGTCCCTCATGCCTGGAATGCTCTCCGTCCTCATCTCCACCTACTGGCTTCCCTGGCTTCCTTTAAGTTCAAACTAAAATCCCACCTTCTACAGGAAGCCTTCTCCAACTCCTCTTAAATTCTAAAGACTTTCCTCTTTTAATTATTTCCTATTTAGCCTGTCTATAGCTTGTTCTGTATATGTTTGTGGGCATGTTGTCTCCCCCATTAGATTTTAAGCTCCTTGAGAGCAGGGACTGTCTTTTTGCCTTTTTTGTACCCCCAGCACTTAGCACAGTACCTAGAACATAGTAGGAACTTAATAAATATTGATTGATTGATTGATGCCTTCTTACTTGTCTTGGGTTTCAACTCCATTTTTGTTCTCTCTTTGCTATTCCAAAGATTATTTTCCTTGGCACAGAAAGTGGAAGAAAGCAAAAACTGAACAGTCCTAACTGTCCCGCTCTGTCAATTATTATCATTCCACTTCCCTTGAACAGTGATCCTAGATTTGGAGTCAGAAGGATCAGGGCTCAAATCCCAGCTTTGAACACTTGCTAATTGTATGACCTTGGGTAAATCACTTCTCTGATCCTCAGTTTCCTAATTTTTACAATGAAGGGATTAAAGTAGGTGGCCTTCAACATCACTGCCAGCTCTAAATCTATGAGTCTATGATCCATTTCTTTCTCCTCAAGGTGGCTATCAAAATTTGTCTGTTTGCTGTCTTTAGCAGTCTCAATTTATATTGAGCTTAAGAACTCCTGATAGTGTGTGTGTGTGCATGTGTGTGTGTGTGTGTGTGTGTGTGCATGTTCGTGTGCGTTTATGTGTGTATTGGAAAATAGGTCTCCCTATCTTACCCAGGCCAGAGATATATAGATTTAGATAGATATAAATATAGATATAGATATAGATGTAGATATAGATATAGATACAGATACAGATATAGATAGATAAACAGATATCCATATTGTGTATGTATACTAATACATATATACGTGTGCATATGTGTGTGTATCTGTGTGTGTATTGGAAAATAGGTCTCCCTATCTTCCCCAGGCCAGAAATCAAGGACCTGATTCCAATACTGATTAGCATGGAAGTTTTGACCTACTATTTTTCCAACTTGGACTAGTTGGAAAAGCCTTAGGCAGCTTGGTGGCCTACCACTCCCTGGAGTTTATTGTGTTAGTGCTAGGTTTGGTATGAATACCTCATTAAGCTTTGGCCATCAGAACTCTTAGGCTCATGTAATTCCTCAGTCAGAGAACTCTTCTTGTCTTCAGACCTGTTGCTCTATCCACTGTGCTACCTAACTGCCCCTCATCTTTTATACATCTTTTAAAAATCTAAGTTATCCAGTGCATTCCCTGTGCATTAATATCAGTCTCTTTAGACCACTCCCCCCCATTTACTCTTTATTGAAATTATTCCCCTTTATGTCTTTAGAATTTCATTCTTCAGAACTTCCCTTCTCTGGTGGGATTTTAGTTCATGGAATTCCTACTATTATTTCTCTAAACCTTTGAAATCTGCTTTACAAAAATCTCGGGTGCTTTTCAAACAATACCCATTCATCCTCTAACCTATCACAAATTTTAAAATGTGAGGGTCACTCCCCTTCCCTCTCACCACCATTTCTGCTTCAATGACCATCCCCTCCTTGTTTGAGGGCATCAAGAGCAAAGAAACAATCCCCCTGTTTGTTTCCTCTGCATTTCAAAAAAAATTAAATTTTCATTGAGGAAAGTCAAGAATGTGTTAGCTGTTCTACTTTGAAGTAGAGAGTATTATAGCAGAAATTCAGATAATTGAAGTCTCCTACCACTACTATATCACCCCTCTGTGACAAGCTTATAATTTTTAATCTTTTTTTTCTGTGTACTTCTTCTATATATATTTTTTCTGTCTAAGTGGTCTGTTGAAATCTGCCTGCACTGATCTTCAGCTTCTTGGTCTTCACCATGATTCTCCTCTCTGGGTCCTAAATTTTCTGAAATAAACCTGTACTGTATACTAATCTGCTATCTCCCTTCTCCTACTGCCTTTTATCTATTCTGTTTAATTTGAATAAGATATTTCCTTCCCAATTCATATTCCAGTCATGGGTTCAAGTATTAGTTAGTGATACCTATGAAGTCAAATTTGTTTTTTTTTATATAGATATTGAGTTTACCTTATTTATTACCTATACTTTGTATATTTGTATATAGATGTTTGAGGCCAGGAGTTTCATTGCTAAATCCTTTCTTGGATTTTTTTTCTCTTATGAATTTATAGGTATCTGTGACTCTGTTTTTTTATTGTGCTACCATCTATGGGATCTAGGTTGCTAGATACATATAAATGTTTTTCTCCTTCCTTTTCTCTTACAAGGCTCTAAGAAATGTTTTAAAATTATCAACACATTTTTAGGCCAAGAATCCATCATTCCTATACTTTAAACCATGGTCCTGAAATTTAAAAATAAAATCACCACTACCATTCTTTTAACCAGTTGTTCACTTCCTAAATCCATCTTACTTTTATTGCCTGCAATCAGAGGCAGTGATGAAGACACCAACTGTGTTCTTAAGGTCTTCAGTGTATTCCCTAAAACTCATAATCCTTAGTAGTACTTTCTAGAGTCTTTCTGGCCACATTATTTATGCCAGTGCAGATCACCATATTTTGTGAGGTCAAAATAAAAAATTGATATGGAAGCCCTCTGAAAAGTATATGTGAGTTGGTCAAAGAAAAGCATCCATCCACCAGAGACATAATATGAGAAGCTGAGACATGGATAAAGGGGGAACCTGAGGGTGGAGGGGAGGGGAGAAATGACTGATCAGTCACACCTCTGAGAATCATAGAAGGGATATAACTATGCGAAAATAATTCAAGGATAAAATTCAATATTATATCTCCCCAGAGATAAAGAAAGACATACTATTTATCACTCATATTAGGAAAAGGCATCAGTTCTGCATTTGAAGCCACAGAGCAAACTTAGCTCTTAGCAGATTTACCCTTAGGGTAAGGAGAGAAAAGAAAAGGCAGGAGGGAAAGGTGTACAAAGGAGGATTGTGGTATAGTGGCTGACCCTACCTAACATTGGGAAAATTATTTACTCTCTCTGGACCTCAGTTTCCTCATTCACAGAATGAGGGAGTTGGACTAGCATGACCTCTGAAGTCCTTCCAACTCTACAACTGTGATCCTCATGAAGTTAGAAATGACAAATCCATTGGGTACCTCTACCTTGTTGGTGTATTCCTATCAGCAAGGGATCAGGTATTGGATTTCCTGATGGGGTTCCAACGGCTGTAGAGAAAGGGCTGATCATTCCCACCAACTCAACCAATTACCACACACAGGGCAGGCAAATCAGCCTAGCTAAAGCGGTAGGGCCCACTGAAGGAGAAGCAGGAGGCAGCATGTGCCAAGCAGGCCAAACCATCACCACCCCTTTGACAACTATTTCCCCTAAGATCCTGATGGAGACTTCCCAGGACCCTGAACCCAACAGCCTTCAGAAAACCATTGCTTCCAATTCACTGCTTTCAGCCGTCATCCTGGAAAGCGATGGTGAGGAGATGCTCATGGCAATTGTTCATGCAGTTACTATAGACACAGCTACTGAAGACCCAGAAAGGGAAGTTCTTGTCACTCAAGTCTTTAGTGCTGACAAAAAGCTCCTCAGAAACTGATATGATTTTATCAGTGGAAGTAACTTTAAAGAAATACTAATATCTTCTTTGTGACTGCACCCTAAGGACCACGGGACTTTTTCATCTGACTTGCAGCTGAAATTTTCCATATATGTTGTCTCCAATATATATGGAGCAGGGACGGACTGCTTTACTTTTCTATTTTTAATCCCAAACTCTCAGCACAGTGCTTTTTCATAGTTAAGCATTTTTCAAAAACTTCACTCATTCATTCATACTAGTTTTTTAAGATCTTGTACAATAACCACTGTTGAAGCTTGTCTTCAGCACCTATAAATTTATAGCATGTTTGGGATGGAGGAAATCTTCTAATTAATCCAATCTAACTCTTCATTTAACAAAACGGTACCCAATGAGATGCAGATCCTTGATCAAGTTCACACCAAATTAGTAGCAGAGCTAAGACTAGATCCCAGGTCTTCTGATTTCTCATCTGGTACTTCTTCTACCACCACAAATGCCCTCCAGATTTTAGTGCTCCTTCATCCCTTGACCAGGTATTTGTATCCTGATACAATGATGTATTCATTACTTTCAATCATATGATTTAGCATTGGAAGGAAACTTGGATATCATATAATCCAACCACCACACTTGACATGTGAGAAAAATGAGCCTCAGAGAGTTTGAGTGAATTGCCTGCTCTCATAAGCATATAAAGGAGCAGAACCAAAACTCAAATCCAGGTTCTCTGATTGCAAATCTAGTATCAATGAATCAAGAAACATTAAGTATCTGCCATATGCCAGAAACTTGCTAGGGATACAAAGAAAGGCAAAAGACAGTCCCTGTCCTCAGAGAGTTTACAGTCTAGTGGAAGAGATACCACACTGCCTCAATATGTTACTTTTTTTGCTGCTTTTTTTGAGGGGGGGCAGGGCAATTGGGGTTAAGTGACTTGCCCAAGGTCACATGGCTAATAAGTGAGGCTGGATTTGAACTCAGGTCCTCCTGACTCCAGGGCAGATGCTCTATTCACTGTTCCACTTAGCCACCCCAATGTGCTACTTTTCTGGGTAGTATTTACATTTTAAAATAAGGCAATGCTTAGCATTTATACATTCAACATTTATTCAAAACTTCTTTACACAATGCACTGAGCTAAGTTCTGGGAGGAATAAAGAGAAGCAATGATAAAGTCCATGCTTTCCAAGCTCTTGAACTCTTTATTGGAGGAGATAAAGCCTGAGCATAGATACTACACTTCAAGTCAGTCTATGGCAGTTTCTATGTAAGTGATAGTTCTGTAGTGATCCAAAGGTTAGGCTTTTGTGCTTTCACCAAGTAAGTCTGGGTTTGATTTCTCATCAGGAAAATAATTTTATATGAGGTTGAACTAAGTAGATTCTGAGTTCCTTTTCAGTTCTGAGATTCTCTATGCTACAGTTTCAAGAAAGGGAAAGAGAGCTGGTTGGGTGATCAGGGAGGACATTTTTTTGTGGGGAGGAGATACTGGGAAATGATCAGGATTTGAGTATTTGGAAATGCAAGGTTGGCGGGGAAAGAATTCCAGGTAGGAAAAATGATGTGGACAAATATGGTGGTAAAATATAAAATGTGTTCAGAAATGAGCAGATCCATTTGTCTGGATCTTACGTGGGAGAGTAGTAGAAAATAAAATTAGGTTGAGATAAGATATTTTTAGGGCTTTGAATGTTAGGCTAAGAAATTACTAATAGGAGAATTTCAAGTACTATAGTACCTGTCACAAGAGAAAATATATTTGGGCTTATCTTACAAGTGTCCCCTGAAATAGTCAGGGGAACAACATGCCTGCTGAGACCCATCATGTCCTAGTGCCAGGAAGAAATCAGAGAGCTGTTTGTGACTTCCATTGTTCTCATGAAATCTGAATGACATACCAGGGCGGGGAACCTGCAACCTCGAGGCCACATGTGGCCTTCTAGGTCCTTGGGTGCAGCCTTTTGACTGAGTCCAAGTTTTACAGAACAAATCCTTTTATTAAGGGGCATTGTTCTGTGAAGTTTGGATTCAGTCAAAGGACCACACTTGAGGGCCTAGAGGGCCACATGTGACCTGAAGACCACAGCCTCACTGACCTTGTATGTTGTAAATCATTACATATCACCAATCTTTCTTGCTCTGTTGAGCCCAACATGAGCTATCTGAAACTGGTGGACAGTACAGAAAATCCTTATCTTTTTGTTAGATTTCCTATTAACTAGACTAAATGTCATTAGGCCTCAGGGCACCTCACTAAATTAAAATGATATAGTCAAAATATATAATTAGAAGACCGAGAAGCAATAATGAAAGAATAATAATCATACCCCTTGCTCTTATATCATAATTGTTTAATATCTATTATCCTTTTAAGCATATAACAACAATAGGGACATCAGGCTTTGCCATCCCCATTTTATTTTACTTTTTTTAATATTAATGAATTTATTTGTTTTTAGTTTTTGACATTCACTTCCATAAGATTTTGAGTTCTAAATTTTCTCCCCTCTACCTCTACCTCCCTCTACCCCAAGATAGCATGCAGTCTGATGTGGGCTTTACATAAATTTATATAAATAAATTAATTTACATAAATTTATATAAATATCAAACCTATTTTCACATTATTTATGTTATAAAGAAGAATTAGAACCGATTGGAGGAAGCACAAGTATCCCCATTTTACAGATAAAGAAAAGTATATGGAGAAGTGACATACCAAGAAGGGAAGGGACTTTATAAGTCATCAACTGCACCTTCTCCTTAGATATGTTCATCAGTTCTACAGTGTATAGGAGGTACTAAATGCTAGTTGACTGACTATATGAATTCAGCCTAGACAGATAAATGCTAGTTGACTGACTATATGAATTCAGCCTAGACAGATATGCCAGATCATGCCAGGTTTTGAATGGCAGGCAAAGGAGTTTGAATTTAATTCAGGAGTCAATCTGGGGCACCACTGAAAGACTAATCCATCCTCCCTAGGTCCCTTAATTAATCTTTCCTTTCTACTACCATTAATGCTCACAGATTGTCCAGTATGATTGCCAGTATAAGCATTCTTTTACCAATAGAATTAACTAGGTTTAACATCAGTTCTCCTTTTGACAACAAGATCATAATTTTCTAACATGTAAGTAAAGCTCAAAAATATGATAATATGGTGCTAATACTAGCAGTCTTAGTGTTTCCTCCAAACCTTTCAAGTTTGGTCTTTGGCTATTTCCAGGAGCTGGAATTAACTATATGACCACCAGAGGGTGCATGACATCGTATAGAAAACTGAGGTGAAAGCAGGAATAAGTTTGTTGTACACACACAACCACCCATGTAGCATGCCACATCAGTGCCTGAGGATTAACTATCATAAAGAGATTTTCAAAAACAAAAACAAAAATCTTTGAGTAATCGTCACCTAATTTCCTATCTTGCCAAGGCTTGCTAAAACCTAAGGCGCAAAAATAAAGCCCAGCATTGCTGATGTAGGAAAAAGGAATTTTCTAAAGTGACATCTTAAAAGGAGAAAAATATTAAGAGTCCACTAGCTATCGCCCTAAATTGGGCCACCCACACCCCTCTCTGGGCCATGGTACAAAATGCTAAAGAAAAAATGAGGGTCAGCTAAGTGGCTGCAGTTAATAGAGTGAATAGAGCACTGGCCCTGAAGTAAGGAGGACCTGAGTTCAAATCTAACCTCAGACACTTGACACTTACCTAGCTGTGTGACTTTGGGCAAGTCACTTAACCCCAATTGCCTTGCCTTCTCCCCTAGAAAGAAAGAAAGAAAGAAAGAAAGAAAGAAAGAGAGGGAAAGAAAGAAAAGAAACAATGGAATGGTCATAATGTCTCTATTGTGGTACATGGTGGTGAGTGGTAATAAAATTATTGGTTTTAAATAGAGGACCTTAGTTCAAATCCTGGCTTGGCCTATATGACCTTAGACAAATGACTTTATGATTCTGGGTCTCAATTTCCTCATTTAAAAATAAGGAAGTGGGGGGGCAGCTAGGTGGCGCAGTGAATAGAGTGCCGGCCCTGGAATCAGAAGGACCTGAGTTCGGAGCCAGCCTCCGACACTTAATCCACACAAACAAAAACCTAGCCGTGTAACCTTGGGCAAGTTACTTCACCCCAATTGCCCTAAAGGGGCGGCTAGGTGGCGCAGTGAGTAAGAGCGCCAGCCTCGGAGTTGGGATGACCCGAGATCAGATCCGGCCTCAGAAAATGAGCACCCATGCATAAATAATGACTAGCCATGTAACCTTGCGCAAGTTACTTAACCCCAATTGCTTTAAAAAAATATATTAAAAATAAGGAAGTTGGACCAATGACTTCTTTGGTCCCTTCCAAATTCAAATTCCATTGCTTCTTACATGACAGGCAAGAGAATTAAAACAGCTATACTGTATGCTATACTGTAATGGAAAGAGTTCAAAATTTGGAATCAAAGAGCCTGTGTTTCAATCCTTACTTTTCTGCTTACAGTCCATGTTACATTGGACAAGTCACCTCATCCCTCTAAGCCTCAAGTAAACATGTAATATTAAGAGTTATACTAGCTGATCCCCAAGGTCTCCCTCAACACTAAGTGCTATCAGATGCCATCTGAAAGGGAGCCATCCCCATTCACACATCCAGGAGGTAACCCAGTGCCCTGGTCAACTCTAACACAAGGAAACATTTTCCCTTTCCCAGCAGTTATTGGTAGAGGATGTGAGATGACACTTAGATGACTTAGAATCCTGCCAGTAAAATGGTAGACCACTGGTCCTTACCATCTGTTCTGCTGCTGCACTCAGAGGACCACTGGGCTTTATCATCTATCGTGCTGCCTTTTTTTTAAAGGTGACACAAAAAATGGAGTGCTTACTCCTGGAATCAATAAGACATCAGTTCAAATCCAGCCTCAGAGACTAGCTGTGTAACCCTGGGCAAGTCACTTAACCTGTGTTTGCCTTGGTTTCCACATCTGTAAAATACGGATTATAATGACACCTATATCACAAGGGTGTGAGGATCAAATGAGATATTTATAAAAAGTGCTTAGCACCAGGTGCTGCACGTAGTAGATATAAATGCTTATACTTTTCCCTTCTTTCCCTCTAGACCCCTGAGGATCATCATCTGATTGACTGTTGTGCCCTAAGGATTCCTAGAGTTTGCCATTCACCCTGATGATCACTAAACCTCTCCATCTGCCCTGCAAGTGAACCATTCTCAATGTGATAAATCCCCTGATTAGAATGTAAGCCTCTTGAGAGCAGAGACTGTTGGCTTTGGGGTTTGTTTTCTTGGGGGAGAGTGGGGGCCTGTTTGTGTTGTATCCCTAGTACTTAGCACAATGTCTGGAACATAATAAGCACAAAATAGGTGTCCTTACATTCCATTTGTAAATTGTAAAGAACTATTCAATTCGACAAACGTTTATGAAGTGCCTAAGTGTAAGGTGTTTTATTAAGAACTGAGAATATAAAAATAAAAGTAGCCCTCCTGTCCTGAAGGTGCTTACAAATTAGTCAGAAGGAGAGGAGGATTAGTAAGATGGACACATGTAATTCTAGTAGAAGTCAGAATTATTTACTAAAGTCCTATTCTTCACTTTAATGTTGAAAGAACCCTGGGTTCTTGAAGGCTGTGCCAGCAGGGAGTGTACGTGGTGACTTAGGTGTCCTGACCCCAACTACTAAAATGACTCTAGGGGAAGGGGTTCCCTCTATCCCAAGAAGCAACCAGAGCTGCACTTTTACCTCTAAAACAAGGTATCAGTCACTTATGTGCTAGAATTTGCTTGAAAATTTCCATCCAAACCCAGTTTTCCAGATAGCTACAATTCCCTTCTTAAGATCATTTGGAAGTAGTGTTGCATCTTTTTTTTCCCCAGAATACTAAATTATCAAATTTCAGGTTGTATATTTATTTCAAGAACTGTATTAGTAGGCCTGGGTTCCAATTTTAGCTCTGGTATAGTATATAAACCTGTGTGACCTTGAACAATTGAAAAACCCTCTTTGAGTCTCAATTTTTTCATCCATAAATTGAGGAAGTTGGTCCAAATTATTTAAGAGGTTTCTTCCAGTTCTAAATTCTATGCTCTACTATCCTATAATCCTAAACTTGCACCAACTAATCAGCTGATTATAGATTTCTGTTCACTAGGCCAGAGACACAATTTTGTTGTTACACACGGGTCAGCTACCTCTGTAATAAGACCATAGGTTTTACCTTCATTTAACCTTAACCAATTGTCTTGCAAATGAACCCTTTGGGCCACAAATTGGAATGGTAAAACAATGTATATGACTCATGAACCAAAAAAGTACTGTACATGACTAAAAATATGGAATGCCAAGGGAAACCAAAAAATGATCTAATTCATTCGATAGACCTGCTAGGAACTTACTATGAACAATGCATCACACTAGCCTAATACCTTATAGATTAGTATAGATACATTCTAGTAGGCCTAAATCTCCCTAAAAGTAGAGATCTTTTGGAGTTTTGTCTTGGTTTCCCCAGTACCTATTATAATACTTTGCATATAAATGCAAGATCCAATTATGAGTGGAGTACTGGACTGGGAGTCAGGAAGATATGAGTTCTTATCCATGCCTTGGACACTTACCAGATGTATGACCCTAGGCAAGTCACTTATCCTCTCTGCCTCAGTTTTCTTATCAGTAAAATGGGGGTGATATTACCACCTAACTCAGTGTTATTGAGAGAATCCAATTAGAAAACATGAACAAAGCACTTTGAAAATCTCAAGGCACTATGTAAATACTAATTACTATTAATCTATGTCTGTTGAATTGGAAGGAGGTTTGAAATGAATTGAAGGGGGAACTACTATCCCCAGAAGATGAAAGTCCTACTCTGTGGCCTCCTCAGAGTGTCTATTGTCCAGGTAAATGCAAAGAAGCTTATCACAGGAGGTTAAGCCCACAAGTGTTGGATAGTTTCTTGGATGGATTGGGTTTGTGATATTCACCAATGGGGGAAGTCCCCATAGTGACAAAATTTTAAACCATTTAAAGTATTCTAATAAGCAACTGAAGGAATCTGATGCTGAGAGCAGAAATGCCTTTGTTCCGGGATTCAGAACTGGAGGCAAGCATTAATTTTTTATTTTGTGCCCCCAGTTGCTAGCACAGTGCTATTAAGTGTACTCTTAATAAATGCTTATTGATTGATCATTAGTGATTAATTTGTAGGGTTTGAGTTCATCAAGTCCAACTCATCCCTTTACAAATAAGGAAACTGAGGCCCAAGAAGTTAAGTGAATCAGATACGGTCACACAATTTTTTTTAATACCACAAATGAAATTTAAATCCAGGTCGCTCATCTTTGAGGCTAACACTCTTTTCACCACCTTTCTCAGTCAGGGAAGTTGGTCTTGACGCTATAGGGTACTAGTCTAGCCTTCCCTTTTAGAATCTTCATTGTCATCTGCTCTCCACTACTCCATGGCCTCATCAAAGTGTCTATTGTCCAGGCAAATCCAAAGAAGCTTATCACAGAAGGTTAAGCCCACAAGTATTGGATAGTTTCTACCTCAGCAACTCTCTTCTAGGATGGATTGGATTTGTGATATTCATGGGGGGGTGGGGAGTCCCCACAGTGACAAAATTTTAAACCATTTGAAGTGTTCATATCCTGAAGAGATCATATCCTGGAGGACTTAACTCTATCAGTTCTGGAATGTTTGCCCTGGGGCTCTGAAGAAATGATTGATCAATGACACACATGGCCCATTATATCTAGGAAGTGCCAACCATACTTTCCTTTATTCCCAAGCATCTTGCCTGGCATGTATATTCTTCTCCAGTCTATAATTAATGATAATAATAAATATAATAACAATAAATCAATAGTAATCAAATCAATATTGCCATTGCTACTAGGGAAGAAAGTGTCAATGTGCCCTATTGGTTCCACTCACTATCCTGTAATTTTCCAAATCAAAATATCCCTCCATGGTCACCATTCCCCTATGTGTGTGTTGTCTACTCCTTTGAGGACAGGATTGACTTCAATTGTCACATTGTAAGCATTTTTTTTTCATTTATTCACTAGTGCTATTATAGTTTTTCACCTTTATTAAATTAAAAAGCACTCCTTAAGTGTAAAGCAAAAGGTAAAGTAAAAAAAGTATTTCCCTCACAACCTTGTTAGGCAGATATTGCAAATATTATTATCTTCATTTCATAGATAAGGAAACAGATTCAGAAAGACTAAATGACTTCAGAATCATATGACTGATAAAGTTCAGAATCAGGAAACCTAAATTTAAATCTTGGATTCAAGTTCAACCCTCTTTCCATTATGCCACAATGCCTGTTTCTGAGTTTCTAAGTTCTAAACTAACCTTTCCAATTCCAAGCTTGTAGTTTCTTTCTTCCCCAGTTGATTTTACTTATAACACTAGGATTCAGCCAAGCCAGCATTCTACAGGAGCAGCCCTGGCTTTGTAAAGACAATTTAGGGTTTCTTTCCCGTCTCTAGGACTGAGGATTTAATTTTATTAACATTTTTAAATTAAATTTTATTTTTTTCCTCCTGACTCCAGAGCCAATGCTCTATTCACTGCATCACCTAGCTCCCCCTTAATTTTTTTTTTCAAACAAAAATCTGCTTTCCCTTTCTCTCTCTCTCCTACCCCACCCCCTACATGGAGAATATAAACATAAATAATCAGTGAAGGAAGGAAGAAAGGAAGGAAGGAAGGGAGGGAGGGAGGAAGGGAGGAAGGAAAGAAGGGAGAGAGGGAGGGAGGATGGATAAATAGAAGGAAAGAAGGAAGGGAGGGAGAATGGATGAATGGAAGGAAGGAATAGAAGGAGGGAGGAAACCCTTGCTACAAACATATATAGTCAAGCAAAAAAATTTCTGCTTTGGCTATGTCTGTCTAGCTATCTACACACACACACACACACACACACACACACACACACACACACAGGTCTCAATATACACTTGAGACACACAACTTTGAACCCTGATCAATTCAATGATCAAGCAGGGCACCAATGAGGAATCATGTTATCTACCTCCTGAGACAGAGATAAAAAAAAACCTCAAGATATATAATAAGCTATACATTTTTTAATATAGCTAATATGATCATTTGTTTTTCTTCATTTTATGCTTATAAGGGTTTGGTTTTTCATTTTTCCCCCAATGATGGGGAGGTGGGGTAAATAGAAAAGAGATATATAAATAAATGCTTATTGATTTAAAAAGCAAAACAAAATAAAGTTTAAAATAAAATTCAAAAAAAACAAAGGAAAGGAAGGGCCTTAGCTCTGAAGTTGACAGACTAGAGACAAAGTCAGAGATTACCACTAATAGTGACACACTAAATAAAATTCAAGCTATTTTACACACACACACACACACACACACACACACACACACATTCATACAAACCCCTGTGCTTTTCCTTCCCACTGGGAACTGAGCAGTTTGGGTTGGTTAATTAAAATACAACCTGCAAATATTATTCACCGGAACACCCACAAAATAGCAGGAGATATGAACACTATGTCATGAATAAACTCAGATCCTTTCTGAGTATAAGGCCCAGTTGCTTTCAGAGCAAGGTTTCTACTTGCACTCAGACAATAATCACTCTCATGATAACCTCCTTTCCACCCCCCTCCCTGATTCCCCCATCATCTTTCCCCTCCCCCTCCACAGCTCGTCCAAGCGGGATCCTGAATCTCTTTTCCCATCAAACTCCACCTGGACAATTGTGATTTGCTCTAATAAAAGCAAGCCCAACCCTGGGGAGCCTAAGCGAGGAGCAAAGCTGATTTCACCTCTTTAACCCTGGAGCTAGGAAAACAGCCGAGTGCCAACTCCAGCCTTCCCTGGAGAATGACCAGGAGCCTTATCTCAGGAGCTGCAGGACCTCTTGGAACTTGTGCAGGAATGAGATAAATCCCTGTGCCCAAGAGGCAGCCCATTTATCTCCCAACAAATTACTTTTTCTCAGGGAAAGAGCATTAAAAAATCACAGCAATAATAGTAATAATAATAATAAAGCAAAATGTATACTTCTTGGCCATTCCTCTAGGGAGGATGGCCATGACTATATTGGGTCTGCTGTTGTAGTTCTGGTTAACAGCTGTGCCTAGGGGCTGCTGATTTTTGAGGATCCCAGAGCTTGTGTGTGACTTGAGAGATAGGGTTGGGAACTTACTCAGAAAAGAGTAAACAAATGATTAACTGTCTCATTAGTGACTGGGCAGGGGCAAGCATAATTCACATCATGAGGAGAGGAATGGCTCCAGGAAATTTGTATTATTTGTGACTTTTTTTTTTAAGGAAAATAAATGTGAACCTTCCAGTACACTGGATTCTTGCATATGTCTCCAGTCAACACAGAGTCCAGGATTAGAGTCTGGAGAAGAAGGATCAGGTGATAGAAAGGAAGGAAGAGGAAAGGGAACAGGGAAAATGATGAAGGTTACAAAGAGAATGGGGATTGTTAATAATTTGAGGAAGGTCAAGTAGTTATTAGAATGGCTTCCCATTATTTCAGGGTTGTGCTGAGAGTGTAGCCAGGTAAGAGCATGACCATGGGTGAAGTATAATCTATCTGATTATACTACCTGAGGGACATCAGATAAATATTTATTTTAAGTCTTCTTTTGTTGGTATTTTAAAATATCCTTGGAGAGAGAAAGAGGAGAAGGGGAAGTGAGAAAAATACAAGGTTAAAGGGAAGGTAGTGGGATTAAGAAGTTAGGCCTAAAATGGGAGAAAAGGTTTACAGACAGGGCTGTGTGAGAGAGAGAGAGAGAGAGAGAGAGAGAGAGAGAGAGAGAGAGAGAGAGAGAGAAGGGGATGTGAGAAAAATACTGGGTTAAAGGGAAGGAAGTTCTGTGAAATGTATCACTCAAGCATTCCTATCTTGTAAATGGGGAAATGAGCCTCAGGGCTCAGAGGGGTTGCGTCAGGTCTCTTGATGTGGTGTGCTCTTTCCAGGTAAAAATTTAACAGGAATGCCCGGATTCTAAGTATGCTCATGGCAGGCCTCCACTCCCTTGTATCATTTAGTTTCTCTCTCCCTTCCTCTGATGCCAGATCTCCTGATTTGAAGGCAAGGGTTTCTGCCTTCTACTATACCAAACTGCCTCTCTAAGCTTTTAGTATTCTACCCCGGCTGTACCTTTCAAGTCCAGGCATTTCTGATGACAGTCTTTACTTCTGTTGCTGCTGCCACTGATGGTAATTATGATTATAGTTACAGCAATTATTGCCATGATGATGATGATGGCTACTATTATTCCTTCTCCTCTTCCATCATCATATTCATGTAGCCTTTTAAGAGTTGTGAAATGCTTTCCTGACAGTAATTATCCTTGTGCCTTGGTTTCTTCATCTGAAAAATGGATGCAGGGGGTAACTTAGATGACCTTTGAGTTTCCTTTTGGCTCTACAGCCATGATCCTATGAGCCTATGGACTCTCTGAGGCAGATGAACAACCATCTGTTTCCTATTTTACAAGTGAGGAAACTGAGGCTTTGAGAGGTTAGATAATTTATCACAACATAGTCTAACATGGGTCTCCTATCTCCATGTCCTGCTCCATAAGCTAACAACTATCTACTTTGCCAGGCTGCTGCTGCCCTTCCCTCCCCAGCCACTAATTCTTACTGCTTTTCAAACTAGTTTTTGCTATATACCTTTAGAAGCTGACTTCCATGGTCCCACATTTGAATTCAGTTCAGTTTGGCAGACATATACTGAGCATGTTCTATGTTTCCACTGGAGTACAGTCTACATGGTCCCAGTGAAAGAGATGTGACAGTCTCTGCTTTCCAGATGCTTATTAGAAGTCATGCCCTGGTCATGCAGAATTGGAGATATAGTTTCTCAGACACTCTCTTTTATGACAAAATGTATCAGGCAAGAGAAGCAAATAGAACCTGGGACTCTAAAGGACACATCCATTACAAACCCATGGGTGCCAGTGTACATAACCTTTGCAAAAAAAGTCACTCTCTCCCCCAGATTTCCTCCAAACTATGTAAAAGGGTTCTCTGAACAACTTCTGGAGCCCCAGCACCCACAGAATGACACAGAGAAGCTAACCTCCTGCTGAGGACAGCCCAGCAGCCCTACAGGAAGGACCAGCGTAGCGCTCTGGGAGCCGGCACCGCACATTGCTCAGAGCAGAGCGTGGGGAGCCGAGCACAAGTCCCCCTGAGTCGTGGTTTTAGCCCCAGGGCAGCAGGGCCAGCAGCTGGCTGGAGGGACCCCAGAACACCAGCAGCTGTGGCGATTCCAGAATTATCAGCACAGATATGCCTAGGACAAAGTGAGAGGTAAGTGCCCTATGGACTTTGGGACCAGTATTTGGGGAACGCATCAGCTTCCTCCCCTGGGGGCTAGAAGCCGCTGAGGAGACACGCCATTTTGTAGTTTTCAGAGGCAGCTCCAGCTCCAGGCCTGCAAACTGTAGGGAGATCCAGCAATCAGTCTTGAAGGATAATCACTCTTGCTTTAACTTCCCTGGATCTGGATTGTGATCTGGGGTGGAGGTCGTGGGTGGGTTTCCAGCTTGCCAGAAACAGAAGTTGTCCCCCACACGTTCGTTCAGGATGAAAGTTCCCCTGTCTGGTGGCAGAGCCATAGTGTGGCAACAAGCCCAAAAGTCAAGTAATTAAGTGGCAACATGCCAAGGCAAAGGAAACAAATTAAACAGAAAAATGCAACCTTAGACTCCTACTTTGGGGGCAAAGAGGACCGAAGCATGGAACAGTCAGAGGACTGTGAGGTCAGAAATCCTGCTCCAAAAGCCCCAGGGGAAAACATGAGCGGGTTGCAGGCCATAGAGGACCTTAAGAAGGACTTTAAAAATCAAATAAGAGAAGTGGAGGAAAAATTGGAAAGAGAAATAAGAAGGATGCAGGAAAAGTATGAAATGAAGGTCAACAGCCTGACTGAGGAAAACAACACCTTAAAAAATAGACTAACTCAAATGGCAAAGGAGGCCCAAAAGGGCAATGAGGAGAAGAATGCCTTAAAAAGCCAAATTTGCCAGATGGAAAAAGAATCTCAAAAGTTCCCTGAGGAGATTCATTCCTTCAGAGTTAGACTGGAGCAAATGGAAGCTAATGACTTTATAAGAAATCAAGATGCTGTTAAGCAGATCCAAACAAATGAAAGTTTAGAAGGCAATGTGAAATATCTCATGGGAAAAACCACTGACCTGAAAAATAGATCCAGGAGAGACAATTTAAAAATTATTGGAAATGAAAAAAAAATTATTGGACTATGAAATTATTGGACTATGAAAGCCATGATCAAAGAAAGAACCTAGAAATCACCCTTCAAGAAATTCTCAAGGAATAGATCCAGAGGGCAAAATAGAGGTTGAAAGAATCCACAGATCACCTCCTGAAAAAGATCCCAAAAAGAAAACTCCCAGGAATATTATAGCCAGGTTTCAGAATCCCCAGATCAGGGAGAAAATACTACAAGCAGCCAGGAAGAAACAATTTCAATATTGTGGAAACACAATCAGAATAGCACAAGACCTGGCAGCTTCTACACTGAGGGATCGAAGGGCATGGAATATGATATTCCAGAGTGCAAAAGAGCTGGGAATGAACCCAAGGGTCACCTATCCAGCAAAACTGAGTATTTTGTTTCAGGGGAAAATATGGTCATTCAGTGGAATAGAGGACTTTCAAGCATTCTTGAGGAAAAAACCAGAATTGAATAGAAAATTTGACATCCAGACACAAGAAGTAAGAGATGCCTGAGAAGGTAATCAGGGAAAAGAAATCAAAAGGAACTTATCAAAGTCGAACTATTTACATTCCTATATGGAAAAACAATAACTGTGACTGAGGAAATCTTTCTCACTATGAAAATAATGGAAGTAGGGTGTATGGTCATGTGAATACATATGTGAATGTGTGTGTATATGGTTACAGTTATATATGGATAGAGGGCATAGGTTGAATTTGTTGGGAAGGGAGGATACTCAAGGGGTGAAGTTGTGAGGTGAGAGAGGAAAGTGGTAGGAGGAGATGGGGAGAGACAGGGTGGGGTAAACTATCTCATGTAGAGGAAGCAGGGGGAAGTGGTTGCAGGGGAGGGGAAAAATAGGAAGGCAAAAAGGCGAAACCACATTCTCATTGAATTTGGTTCAGGGAGAGAACGACATACATACTAGGTGGGACATCTCAACCTACAGCAGAATGGGGGGAAGGGGTAGGAGAGGAGGGATGATGGATGGGAGGACATCCTTGGGGGGAGGGGAGGTTGGAAGTACCCACTATGGAAGAGGGACATGATCAAGTGGGGAATGGACCAGGTGGGGGGTGTGATGAGGGGGAGGGAATTATAAGCAGCCTTGTACAATATATCTACTATGATAATGTTTTGCATAGCTAGACATGTACAACATACACTGAATTACTTATCTCCCCAGAGGGAATGGGTGACAAGGGAGGAAGGAAATGAATCTGAAATTCGAGGTCTTAAGATTAAATGTTTCAAATATATATAAATACTATTATTAATACTCTTTTGCTTGTAATTGGGAGATAAGATGTGCAGGCATTGGGACACAGAGATTCACCTTCCTCTAATGGAGAGGTCAAAGGGGGTGTGGGAGAGGATATGGGAGAGAGCAGATTGGAGGAAGTGATGTCTTGCAGGACTGCTGTTCTGGGAGAGTGGGTAGGGGAAAAACAGGGGGGGAAATGATTGTAACTCAAAATCTGGTGGAAATGAATGATGTAAAACAGAAGTTAATAAAGCATTTGTTTAAATAAAAAAAAAGAATCCTTGGTATAGAGCCCCAAATGCTAGCAAGGCTAAAAGGTTTGGACTGTATTCAATAAACAATAAAGACCCATTGGAGGTTTAAAAAAAAAAAGTCACTCTGGGCTGAAATGTTTCCTTCTTGTCCTTTGGCTTGTGATCAATAATTTTAGATAGGGATGAAATTTTTTCAGTGGGTCATTTCTCAAATATACAAACAAGGAACCTCAGATGAGAGTGGGAAGAGAAAGAGAAAGTCCCAGTTTAAAAACTACAAAAAACTTCCTGTGGAATATCTGTCATAGGAACACAGGGAAGAAATCACTCAAAGGGGAGAACTCATCTGCTTAGAGGGCTACTGCTTAAAACTCAATAAGGCTAAATCTAGCAAGCTTTTCCTTTACTTTAAAAAAAACTACCCAAAAATTTTTAAAAGAAAAATAGTGGAGCCTAAATAGAAACATATTCTGGTTATTTTAAGCATGAGATTTACATGAACATAAGCAAAAAAAAAAAATGGATGTCCAAAGTAGGTCTAATCCAGCCACATTGCTTTTGGAGTTATTAGTAGGGTTGTTTAATAATACTCAGAGTAATAAAAAAAAAACTCTGTAGCTACTTCTCTTCCATGTTCACATAGATTTTCACTATTCTTTCAGCTATAAAATAAGAAGTCTAAACTAGACAACACCTAAAGGTGCATTCAGATCAAAAATTAAGTCTCAATGCCTTCTCCTGGTAAAAAAACTGAGACAAGGGGTTTCTTCCCACTTCCATGTTCAGGTCCCTGATATAGCCTATGGATCCCTTCTCAGAATAATATTTTGAATGCATAAATAAGTAAGATTGTAAAGGAAACCAATTTTGTTGAAAATTTTATTATTTTTTTTTAAAGTTCACATATCTGCATCTAGAGAAAGAACTAATAAATAAAAGTATGTATAGAAAAAGTTTACATGTGTGTATACTTATTTCTGTCTAATGGTGGTGGGGGAGGCAGAAGGGGGAAAAGGGAAAAAATTATGTGATAATTTTGCTGTATATTTGGAAGGAATGCAAGTCGTGCATAGTAGATTTGCAGTTTCGTGTACAATTGTCTTTTTTATTGTACTGTGCTATGGAAATACTTGTTTTATTCCATAAACTAAAAATAAAATTTGTAAAAAAGTTCATAGACCCCAAGTAAATAATCCTTAATCTAAAGCCATATAGTGCCACATTCTTGGAACAGCCTAAAATCTATGGTATCTCCAAGAACTGTGCAATATATATGAGGAGCCTAGCTCACCCAGATATATTCTGGGCTCAAGCAACCTACTTACATAGTTCTGATTCTTTTCTTTTACTTATACCTATGTGTAAAAAAATTCTCACCACAATAGCTTGATTCTGTTCTTAGACTATCAAATTTTCTGAAATCTAGTATAACCTTCACATGGTCTCTATTGTCTCCAAGTTCATTACACCTTCAAAAAAATCATTGAAATAAATTCCATCTAGAATGTTTTCCTCACAACAGCCCTATGGAATAGACAGTGTTAGTTAGCATTATTCTCATTTGGCATATAAGGATACTGAGATTCAGAGAAGCAAAATGTTGCCCTTAACCAGGGTAAAATCCCTAAGCATGGGAGCCAAGATTCAAGCCAAGTTCCTCTGATTCCAAATTCAGTGATCTTTTCACTACCTCAAAAGGACATATTCACTACGTGGAAATGGTTAAAAATGGAATCAGCCCCTGTCCACCACTCAATAGTAAAGTGAAATGAGACTTGTGAGTCTAAAGATGTGTCTGTGAACTAAGAAATACCTTGTGTCGTCTCTGGATACAAGAGGCTGTCTATCCCATAGCATGATGTAAGGGTTAGAGTCAAGAAGAATTGGAGTCTTTCTTGGAGTCAAGAGATGGATTTGGTCTTGGTCTATACCTTTACAAGCTTTGTGACCCTGGATAGGCCTTTCAACTTTGCTAAAATTGTTTTCCTCACTTGAAAATGGGGCAAAAAGATCTGCTCTTCTTACCTCATCCGGTTGATATGAGGAAAGCATGCTATAAATCTTAAAGTGCTATTATCTAAATACTGTTAGAAGAAAATGCTTGTAAAGATTGAAGTCTCAAGAAAATGCATTTCTCCACACCCTTCCAGATCAGCCCCTAGCCGTCCCACATATGTAAGAACACATATTTAGAACTGGAAGGAATCTTAGAAACCATCCAGTCTAATCCTCCCATTTTACAGATAAGGAACCTGAGGAAAAGTGACTTGACTGAGTCACACAGACAAGAAGGGACCCAAGTCCTCTTGACTCTATTCCAACCTCCTTTCCATTTCCTACAACATTCCAATTTGGGTATTTCTTCCTCATTTTCCATTACTGCTTGACATGGATGCTGTCTTTTGGGACAAAACTTTAATAATACCTTTTGGTAGTAAGAAAAACTTTCCCCTGGAGCAGGAAGTATTAAAAAGCTCTTCATTGCTCTCCTTACGTTTTGATTATGGGTTCTTTAAGGACGAGGATTGCCTTTCGATGACTTTTACATCCTCAGCAGTTACTTGGCATACAGCAGGTGCTACATAAATGTTTATTGACTGACTGAGTTCAAGTCTAACCACTGTGTCTTGCTCCCTGTGTGACTGACCCTGGACAAGTCACTTAACTTTTCTCTGTCTCAGTTTCCTTATCTGTAAAATGTGGATAATAACGGCATCTACTTCATAGGCTAGCTGTGAGGATGAAATGAAGGAACAAGTGTAAAACACTTTGCTCACAATGACCTGTAAAGTAGTAGTAGTGCTAGTACTGGTAGTACATCTATTATGGGGCAGGTTGGGGGTACGGTGGGTAGAATGCAGTCCTGGAGTCAGAAAGACTCATCTTCTTGAGTTCAAATCTGGCCTCAGACACTTATTTACGGTGTGACCCTGGATAAATCATTCACCTCTGCTTGCCTCAGTTCCTCACCTGTAGAATGAGCAGGGGAAGGAGATGACAAACCACTCCAGTATCTTTGCCAAGAAACCCCAACTGAGGTCATAAAGAGTCAGACACAACAGGAAAATGGCTGAACAACAACAGATACCTCTTATTTTGGTAATTATTATTGTTGTTATCATTTTTATATCTTTAATATGCCTACATTTTCTCCAACCCTTTTCCCCCAGCAACAAGGAGGTATTGACTTTGGGAGTCCACAGAGAGATCAGACATACTTTGGACAGACTTAAGGAATATAACACTCTGGAGATCAGGGACTGACTTTTGTCTTTCTCTGTATCCCCACTGCTTAGCACGATGCCCACACAGAGTAGATGCCATATTCCATTGCATAATCTTCACCACCACATAATCCTCACACATGGAGTTTTTTTAGTCCAAAAATTGGTTTATAATCATTCATCACGTAATCGTCGCATGGTATAATTCTGTTCCTCAAGCTGCTTAAATGGTAAACAGAATAGCAGTGTATTCATCAGTGGCATATGGATATGCATTTATCTCTGGCACGATGGGGGCTGTGAGCCTAGAATTCTCCAAGGATGTGCGTTGTCAGTATATTCCCAAAAGCCAACTTGCGTGGTTTGTTTAGAGTGCTACAGTACTAACAGTGTTGTCACTCAACTCCATGAAGAGCTGTAGGCACAAGGGGAACCAGGGAAAGCTGCCCTGAATAAGTCACATGATATGGTAAGCCTTGCATATTCCCAATTTTAACGTACATTCACGAGTATTCTGTGCATCCTAATCTTGCACCAAAGACAGTTTAGTAATAAATGACTTTTAAAGTAATACCAGCACAATTTTTAAAGCTTCACATAATGGTTGAAATCCCACTTTTTTGCAAAAAAAAATTGGCATAAAATCTGTAGTGATTATGCACTGAAATATGGTACTTAATAAATGCTAATTGACCAACTAAGTGAGGCCCTGGGCAAATCACCATCTTTCTGTCCCTCTCTGTGTCCCTATAAGCTCTGACAGTACTGCTGGCCTTCTGCCTATACAGAGTTATCAGGGATATGGATGGGGCATGAGATTTTGTTAGTTCAGAGGAATACCAGGTGAGGAAACTCTCCCTACCAAAGCAGGTTGGCACCTTTTCCGCATTGTATAGTATTAGTGAGTTACATAAAGTACCAGTGACTATGGCTTTCCCATAGTCACACAGCTAGGACGTGAGAGGGACTTGGACCTGGGTCTTCCTTCCTCTCTGTCACATCAGTGTTGCCTCTTGCTAAATCATTAACCAGTATTAATGTGGATCGTGGAATATTCTAAAAGAGGGGCATGTATTTTTAGATCTGTCATTTCAGGTAAGCAAGTGAAGAAGTGTTTCTAAGGGGAGCTGCAGGGGCATACTTGGGTCAGAAGTGAATAAAGCCAGTAGCCTGGGGCTTTGATGAATCTGTCCTTTCCTAATCCCAGGAACAATAGCTTTTTCAGTCAACTAAAGCTCTCCACAAGACACTAGTTTCACCACCTGCCCGAAAAGAATTCTTTATCCATAGCCTCTCCATCCCTTTCCCCGATCTTTCCATTCTACATTTCAGAAAATTCTCCTCCCTCCCCCCACCATCCTACATCATTCAGTTTCCCTTCTCTGAGGCTTTTCCATTGTCTAGGTCACAGGGTCAGAGAGAGTCATTCAAGCCAATGTTAGACAGCTTGATCTTTCTTGAAGGCAAAACTACTGACCAGCAAGGAAGGAAGACAGTGAGTGTCTCACGGTTTCAGATCAATGGAGGGAGAGAAAGAGCACGTGGAGAAAGGAGGAGCAATGACATATCAGACTGCAGCTTGGGAAGGCGGGTCTGGCAAACCTTAAAGACCCTGAGGAATAGCCCTGGTGGGTGAGTTGCTACAAGTCCCATCTGGAATTTCCATGGGGTGAACCAACGTGACTAGTTTGCTGGACATTCCAAGGTTAGAATCTGTCAATCAGGCAGACTGTCCTTTGCTTTTGTATAACTCCGACTGCCCTCTCTCTCTAACCAATCCCCACATTTCTAATTTTCTCTTTTCCCTTTCTTTCTTTTGTTATTTCATTCTCTCCCCCCCCCTCCCCATTTCTTATATTACATGCAAGGAGCTATGCTAGGGATTTCCATCTCCTTGCTCTCTCCATGCTGTCACATGGAAACCCTTTTGGCAAATCAAGTTCACAGGATCATACATTTAGAGTGGGAAAGGACACGGTCACACCTCTTGTTTTATAGACAAGGAGACTGAGGCCCAGAGAAGTCAAGTAAGTTATCCAAGGACACTAGAAAGTTTATGAGTAAAAGAGCAGAGTTATCTGACTCCAGTCCAGAATTAATTTGTCTGAAACTAAACGCAACGACTGACCCTAACCAACCCTCCCTCTTGACTCTATAGTAAGCTCTTTGAAGGCCAGGATTGTCTCACTCCTTGTGTTTGTATCCATAGTGAAGTGACTCTCACTTTAGAAATTCTCATTGACCATTGATTCCTCTTTCTGTTCATAGCACCCCCATTTTCCAGTTCCTCAGGTTCAATATTTCCTTGTCTCCCTTTGCCTTCACATTCAGTTACTAAATTCTGCCCTCAAACCATTTCTCTTATTCATCCCATCCATTCCATATCTACCACTACCAACATAAATTTAAGGCTTTGTTACCTCTTTCCTTGGTTTACAATTGCCTCTGTTTCTCCTCTAATCTGTTCTATATTTCTCTGACCAATTCATTTTCTTCCCTAAAGCATAGTTCTGATCGTGTCACTTCTTTTTAAAAACCTTCAGCAACTCTTCATTATCTACAAAATGCAATCCAAACTCCTTTGTCTGGCATCCAAGACTTTCCTCCATCTGTATCTGTTACCTTTCTAGGCTAATCTCCCACCAAAGCCCCTCACAGGCCTTATACTTCATCCAAAATCAAAATCTTCCCATATACTCCCACACTTTCCTGCTTTGGTCATGATATTTCCTCCCTTTGGAATGCCCTCTTCATCTCCTCCCCTTGCCAAAATTCTACCTGTCCTTCAAGGCCCAGAAGAAATATCAATTCTATCACGAAGTCATCCTAATTCTCCCAATAAGGTGTAATCTTTCTCATCTCTGAATCCCCCTACATTTTGCATCTCTTTGATGATGCATCACAGGCATCACACATGCCTTTCAATCTAGTCATTTGAGTGCTTGTCTTGTCTCTTATTCCCACCCCTACTCCCACCCTCACTAAACTTTAAGCTTCCTTAGAGCAAGGATCACTTCTTTGCATTATTCTTCTGTATAATATCCACATCCAGTAGGTGCTCAGAAATGTTTATGGATGAATATTGAACCTCTCTTGTTTCTCTGGGTAATGAAGAGGAAAGGCATTCACAGTGTGGTTCTATTATTGTGTTCATTTCAGGGATTCTCATTTTCTAAACACAACATACTAGGAGTTTTCCTAAATGACAGCAGTTTGTTTTAAAATTGAATTCACCAGACTTATATGGACCAGTTCAAAGTCACATAAGCAGAACCTGTAAAACAATAAACACAATGACTAAACCAACACAATTGGAAATGACAAAAACAAACAAAAACTATGCTGTATAATGACCAAGTTTGTTCCCTGAATATAACAGAAAATACATGTGGCCTCTCCCCTTTGCAGAAGTGGAGAACTAAAGGTGTAGAATATTGTATATACTGTCATTCAAGATCAATGTGGGGTGATTGGTTGATTTTGCTACTGGGTTTTTTTTCCTCCCTTTTAATCTGTGTTGTAAGGTATGACTCCCTATGTAGGGGAGGGATATGTCTGGAAAAAAAGATGATAGTAACATTTTTTAGCTATCAAGAAAAAAAATTGAATACCTTATTTAAGAGAGACTTCTCAAAAAGACTGAAAACTCTCAAAATTCAATAAAGGAAGCGGGCCAGTGAAGGAGCGTCCCATAAAAAGGAGATCTGCTTCCAGCTGCTAATGTCATTGTGGCTACAATCCCTAGAACTCTCTTGTGACTGACGCTTACTCCAAGTGCCCCAAAGGAAAAAATAATAATAATAACCCAGAGTTGCAATTTATCTTCCCAAGGTCAGCCTATGCAAGCGCAACCTTCGGAAATCTGGTCAAGGTTGGTGGATTAGGATTTATTTCTTTATTGTTCTAAATGGTTTATCACAGAATTGTTTCTAAGACAATGCCCCTATGTCTCTGCACTTGATTTAAACATTGTGGATGCATTAAAGCCTTTGGGAGGATCAGGAAAAGAGGGGAGATATATGAATTAAGATGATCATAGCAGGTAGACTGGAGGTGGGGAGGCCCCCAAGGTGAATACCTAACAATTTTCTTGTCTCTCCCACTTCAATATATAAAGCAAGATTGGTGGCAGCTTGGGGGTATTGGGTCCTAATCCTGACTTTGACTCTAATTAGTTACATGATCTTGGGCAAGTTCTAACTTTTTCTGGACCTTATTTTCCTCATTTGTAAAATTAAAAGCTTGGACTTAATGGTCTCTAAGGTCTCTAAGCCTCTGATATTCTATCAAAGTTTCAGATTCTAAGAGTGAACCTTGGAGAGAGGGGTATGCTGGAGCACACCAAAGTGGCCAGTTTGTTGGACATTCTAAGGTTAGAATCTGTTGAACAGGCAGAATGTTCTTTGCTTTTTATAGCCCTGACTTCCCCCTCTCTCTATTTCAAGTCCCACAGCTCACATAGGCCCCCAACAGCCAAATGTTAAATTTTCATCATAAGAAATTGGCAAAGCTACAGATCAGAGCTTGATTTGTTGTTTTGTTGATTGTTTAAACTTTTAAAAGTGATGGAGAAAATGTTTATAATTATAGCAGATTAAACTGAAAAGTGTATCATGCATGCATTTTTTTCCAAAGTCTACTTGTTAAACTTTTACCAGCATGCTAGTGTGCTGGTAAATCAAGAATCCCTCCTTCAAAATTTACTATCAGTGTGAGAAAGTAAGCTAACCTCAATTTCCTCATCTCTAAATTGAAAGATTTTAATTAGATCATCTCTAAATTCCCTTCCAAATCTCAATCTATTATCTTATGATCCCAAGAAAATTCCTGATGGTTGTCCAATATTTTCCATCACAAATATTGCAGGTGAATCTTGGGAGGAACCAAGAAATTTCTTTACAAAATAGAATCAATTTGCAAAGATTTTCAAATGTATTTAGAAACCAAAGATCCTAGAGACTGTTCTTCCTCTCCTGGATTATTCCTTTCCTCCATGCCCTACACATATATCCTCCTATGGACACCTCCATTCCAGCCTGGTCCTGAGTTATTGAGAGTAGACAGAGACTAGTTGGAAGGAGAGGGAAGAAATCAGAAGATTCCTATATCTATATTAATGGGGGAGGGGATTTGAAGAGTGGGGGAGATGTTAAGAGGATTATTAAACAATTCAATTTCACATTCCATTTTATGAAATTACCCAGTTTTCAAACTGTGAGTAGCCCTAATTATAGGACAGAAGGGACATAAGCAAAGACAATAAGGTATAAGAATGTGACTCTTTCTGACTGGGTGTTTTATTTGCATAGGAAAAGGACAGGAACAGATTTAGGATTGGCAGAGGTAATGGACTTGCCACTGTTCATGTACTGTCTGTGTCTTTTTCTCTGTCCACTTGACTGACCTAGGTTAAATGGAGGGGCTGAAAGTTTAAAAGTAACCAATTTTGCCAGAAACTGAGTTGTGGAGAGTCTGGAAGAGAATCAGTTATGGAAGAAAAACCCAGCTCTTGAATTATTAGCACTTCAATTTTTCACCTATACCTCTTGGAGAATGCAACAAGGCAAGAGATAATTTCTCTTTCTTCCATCCCGTTCCTTTCATCAGTCTCTCCTTGTAGCAGAAGCATGTGTTAGCATCCAGTGCTGAAGATCCAAGGTCATAAAGCTAATTGGTAGCCAACCCATATATGTTTCTAGACTTCTAATCTATGTCTTCTTTCCACCATGCCACCCTATTTCTGGGGAATACCCCCTGATTTTCTGCCATCCTATGCAGTGTTTTGTCATTAAAATAGAGAGAGAAATCAGTCACACAAATTGACAGAGTCAACTAGAGACAAAGAGGCAGAGTCAATCCTCTGGGATAATGGTATGCCAACAGTTTCATTCATCCGATAATACTATAATGTAACTGTGTCGTGGGTATCCACCCCCCTAGTATAGATAGTAACCCATCCATACCATCTTACCTTGACAAAGTCTTATCCATATCTTCCTATAAACCACCTACAAAGAGTTGCTAAGAGTCTTCCCTTAGATCTCTTGACATTGTTTCTCTTTCCTGATGCATTTTCCCACAGAAAAGCATATGAAAACTATTCCCCAATTTCCTATCACCTAATGTGATCCAAGGCCATGGTTCTACCACTCATAAGCATGTGGATACGAATATAGCAGATGGGATATCCATCTGTTGTCCCTTGTTCTTGCTATAAGATTAAGCCTCTTTTTCTGGTCAGACATCTCCTTGATGATATCTTTTATTTTACTTATGCATAATTGGTCATTGCCTAGTTGGTCTTCTTGCCTCACATCTCTCCTCACTCCAGTTCACCCTCCACTCAGCTGTTAAACTGACCTTCCCAAAACAAGTCTAATCATGTCATTCCCCTATTCAATAAACTTTAGTGGCTCCCTATTACCTCTAGTATCAAATAGAAAACTCCTCATTTGGCTTTTAAAGCCCTTCATAACCTGGCCCCTTCCTATCTTTCTTGTCTTCTTCCACCTTACTCCCCATACATGTATTTTGTAACCCCAAGACACTGACCCCTTTGTTGTTCCTAGATCATGACATTCCATATCCCCACTCCAGGCATTTTCACCAGCTGTTCCCCATTCCTAGAACTCTCTCCCTCTTCATCTCTACCTCCTGGCTTCCCCAGCTTCCTTCAAGCCAAGATAAAGCCCTACCTTCTGCAAGGAGGTCTTCCTTAACCTTAGTGTATTCCTTCTGAGATAGTCTCCAATTTATCCTATATGTATATCTTGGGTATACCTAGTGATTTGCATGTTGTTTGCTCCTTTAGACTATGAACCCCATGCACAGAAGGCATTTAATATGTGCTTATTGACTTCACTAGCCTTTTGTAGCAGACTCCTGCTCTATTTCCCTTTAAGTGATACCTGACTTAGATTCCTCGCAGATTATAGCATTCTACACTCTGCAGCTATGTCATATTAATAAAATGAAACTGATATTAAAAAGTTCATTTTTGTTTTAGACAGAAGCTTGGAATTATTAAAAATGCTGTGCATTTTCCCTAGTGGAAGCAAACCTATCCTCTTCCTCCAATTCTAGAACCACAGTCAATTCAAATATTCACAATGGCAGTTCTTTTTCTGGGCCTCCGAAATGCCACATATCATGAGAGACTACAAATGAATTATGGACATTGTTTTTTTGGATGCCACATTGGAGTGTAGGATTGTGAGGACAGATCAGAGGAAACTACAATGATATTATTATTAAATCGAATATCAAAGTAACAAAATAAGATAATAATTTTAAAGTGTTTAGCACAGTGTCTGGTACATAGCAAGCACTTAAATACTCTCTCTCTCTTATACACACACACACACACACACACACACACACACACACACACACACACACACACAAGAAAAAGACAAAGACATAAAGCACTTAACAATTGAGAAGAATGATGAATTTAGCCCTCCACCCCCAAGCCTGAGGAAAGTGAGTGGCCCGGAAAGTTGTACTGCTTATCCCCATTATAAGGCAAATAGTGAACAGAATTTCTGTTCATGGGGAAAAGAGTGGGATTCTTTTGGGCACTGCATCACAGCTGAACAGTTTGGGATGCGGTAGGAGACAAAGAAGCCAGGCCCCAATTTCTTAATCTAACCAAAAGAGTTCTGAGAATATCACGCACTGTGGCAAAGATTCTCCTCAGGGTAACTAGCCTGTGACATGAGGGCAGATAGTGTATAGAGAGGACAAATGAAGTTTCACCATGAAAAGATGAAACAGACCACTAATGTGAGGGTGAAGAGGCAAAAGAGGGTGTTCTGGATGCCATCTGTTGGAATTTGAGAATACAGAAAGCTCAGTGGATATGACTCAACTGAAAGAAAAATAAAACAGCCTTATTGTGAACTCTCCACAATAAAAACCTTATCTGTTGTGTACACTGAGTTTTCAAGAGCACAGGGACCTCTTAGAGGAAGGTAGTTCATTGGTAGGTATTGATATTTTTCTAGGGGCTCTGGTATTAGTTATATCCACAATCTTTGATCTGTAAATAACTGTTTTTCTTCTTTAAGCCTTGTGAGCCTCTGTGCTTTCAAGGGGAGTTGGTGATTTTACTCTAAGAAAAAAATCAGAAACTGAAGCTCCCAGATTATTTAAATGAGGGCATATAAATCAAAGAAGTGAAAAGTTCCCAAAGTACACTTGGGTCCATTGTACCAGAAGGATCCTGACTAAAATGAAAGAATTGGACTATATGGCCCCTGGTGACCCTTTCCAACTCTGACATTTTGTGATTCTACATGAAACAGTGTGGAATATCATAAAGGGCTCTGCTCTTCATTTAGATGTAGCAGGGGAGGGAAAGTCCAAAGGGCTGATGAAAGTGGGGGTGGCAAAGACAGAAAGTTCTGTTATCTTTCCTTTTCTGCCATGATAATACCAATTCTAGACATTCACTTGGCCCTGGGCACTGGCTAAGAATTTCCTTCCAAGTATAAATTAATGTTCTGATTTTTATTTCTAAAAGCATCCATTCCTTCTGCCAACACAGTTTGCTCCTTAGTCTTCCCCCACCTTTTTTGTGACACCATCAGTGAATTGTTTCACTCCAAAAGAACAGACCCTTCTGGGACCTATCCTAAGATGCAATACCTTTTTATTTTTTTCCCTCCTGCTCCAGCTTTCCAGAGGCACATAAATGCTGGATTCATTATATTGGACTCAGGTAGAGACCTGCATTAAAGAAACTTCAATCGATCTCTTAAATAAAGTTGGCAAAATATTTCACTTACTCTAGGCTTTCCAATCCCTAATGCAGTCAAAGCTGACTTCTCCTGGCCTCCTTTGCTTTGCCAAGGGAACCAAGATTTCTTCCCCCCAGTGCCTTAGCTAGACTCACAATAAATTCACTTAGAATTTGCACATCTTTCTGTCAGCAAACTTTACAGATTGTAACTTCCACAAAGAAGACAAATTTCATAATCCCTAGCTCTACAGCTGGAGGAGCTGAGAAAAAGGTGGGAAATGGCATTTTATATGATGCTTTGAATTGGAGTTGTCAGTACTAATCACTAGAATCACTATACCTTTTCTTCCCCTGAGACTCTTTTGCCTTAACAGTAAAAACCTAGGGACCCACCTATCCTTGTCCCTTTTGTGTGCCACTAATCCTTTTCTTACTAGTTCCTTTTTGAGGTGATCCCCCCACCCCAACTTCCGAGATCTCTCTCCTCGTCTCCAACTCAGGACCTTCCTTTGACTTCTGTCCCTCTGTCCTCCTGTATGACCAATGACAATGGTTAGGTTCATCCTATCCCAACCAGGACCAGCAACAAGAACGTTTTTTAATAAGGGCTTTTCCAGGGGTGGGGAACCTGCAGTCTTGAGGCCACATGTGGTCCTGTAGGTCCTCAAGTGTGGTTCCCCACCCCTGGGCTATTCCTACATACCTTATTTTGGGTGCCTTGTATGGTGGCACATATTACCCACTTCTAAATATCCTGTTCTCGATTCTTTACTCTGCTTTTTTCAGTCTCGGCCTTTAGAAAGATAGTGTGGAATAGGGATGTTAGAGCTGAAAGGGGAGGTGTAGTAAGTATCAGAATTACAGTCAGAAGGACCTGGACTTGAATCCCACACTAGATATTTACCAGTTGTGTGATTCTAAGCAGCTCATAACCTCTCTAGCCTCAGTTTCCTCATCTGTAAAATGTGAGGGTAAGCTCCCTTTCAGCTCTAAACCTAGGATTCTGTGGTCATCTAATCCAATCTCTGCTGAAGGATACTTAGAAGATTATCTATTCTAAATACTTTTGATCATTTGATCATTTCAGTCCGACTCTTCCTGACCCCATTTGGTGTTTTCTTGGCAAAGATAGTGCAATGCTTTGCCATTTCCTTCTCCAGCTCATTTTACAGATGAGGAAACTGGGGCAAACAAGGTTAAGTGACTTCCTCAGGGTCACACAGTTAGTAAGTGTATGAGGTCAAATTTGAACTCAGGTCTTCCTGACTCTAAGCCCCATCCATTGAACCACCTAGTTGCTCATACACACAGGTATTGTGTGTCTCAAATGAGCAAATGGATGGATATAAAGTACTCTGCAAACATGGCACTATATAAATGCAGTTATTCTTATCCTATTCTTGCCCTCCAAACCGGTAATGATTCTATTTCTGAGCCTTCTACTGTATTCTCACTGAGCTCACACAATGTTTGTAAAACCATACCATGATATGCTGGTAAATATTTAACAACTGGGATCTCTGGGAGAAAAAAAATGTATGCACACACTTTTAAATTTAATCTACATTATCAACATTTTCTTAAGCCTAGGCAATCAACAAAACAACAATAGCATTTGTAAATTTCTGACATATAAATGCTCACATTGCAAATTTAATAATCACCTCTTAAATGCAGGTTAGAACTGGCTACGGCACTCACCTGCCCTTGTTTGACAGTTTAAAAAAATAGTACTTGGTTTATTTTCAATCAATTCAAATGTGGAAAAATACTGGATTTGAAGTCAAAAACTTGCTTTGAAAGCCCAGCTCTGCTACTACTCAACTACATAGCCTTAGGCAGGTCACTGAAATCTGAGGTTTAAAATCCTTTAACTTTAGCTTCCTCTTCGGTAAAATGGGTTTTAACAATAGCTCCTCTAAGAGGTATTGTAAGGATCAATGAAGGTAATCTGTAAAGTGAAGGAACTGGACTAGATTGTCCCTACAATGCGTTGTGCAGATACTGGAAATGTGGAAGATGTCCCTGCCTGCTCTAGAGTTTATAATGTAAGATCATAGAATTTTGTATGGGGAAGGCCCTCAGAGGTAATCTTGTGAGAGATGGTAACCAATCATCTCTTTATAGAGAGAGGGTGAGTGACTTGCCCAAAGTCACACAAGTAAAGACCAGTGGGAGCAGCTAGGTGGAGCAGTGGATAGAGCACTGGATCTGGAGTCAGGAAGACCTGAGTTCCAGTTCAGCCTCAGACACTTACTACCTGTGTGACCCTGGGCAGTTCACCTAACCCCAATTGCCTCAGTTTCCTCATCTGTAAAATGAGCTGGAGAAGGAAATGGCAAACTACTCCAGTACCTTTGTCAAGAAAACCCCAAACAGGGTCACAAAGTGTCAGATATGACTGAAAAACCACTGAACAACAGCAAAGGACTTGAACTTAGCTCCTGGTTTCAAAGACCAGCACTCTTTCCATTCCTCTGTCCAAGAAACTCCCATGGCTCCCTATTGCCCCTAGAATAAGATCCATCCTTCTCTGACTTTTGAAGCCCTTCACAATATGGCTCCAGCTTTCCTGTTCAGGTTCATTGCCAAACTGGTTTATTTCTATTCTTTGTCCATTATACACCATCTTCTTCTCTCTGTGCTGTTTCTCATACCTGGAATGTACTTCCTCCTCACCAATGCCTCTTATCCTCCCTATCTCCCTTCAAGGCTCAGTTCAAGGCAACCATCTACAAAGGTTATTTTCTTTTTTTGTTTTTTTGAGGGGGGAAGGCAGGGCAATCGAGATTAAGTGACTTACCCAAGGTCACACTGCTAGTAAGTGTCAGGTGTCTGAGGTCAAATTTGAACTCAGGTTCTCCTGACTCTGGGGTTGGTGCTCTATTCACTGCATCACCTAGCTGCCCCAGAAAGTATCTTCTGATTGCCCCTAGTCTCCATCATCCCCTTCTAATTACTTTATATGGTTTTAATTTTGTCCATGAGTCCTCACCACCTAGCATAGTTCCTGAAACACACCAAGTATTTAATAAATGCTAATTGAACTGAATTGAATTCTTATCCAACCATGCCAGAAATTAAGTGATTTGCCCAAGTATATCAATCAATCTATCAATCAATTAATAAACATTTATTAAACACCTACAATGTGACAGAGAGTTCAGTGGTACAGTGGACAGAGTACTATGCCTGGAGTCAAGAAGATTCGAGTTCCAATCCAGCCTCAGACACTTAAATTGCTGTGTGACCCTGGGTAAGTCATTTAAGCTCCCTCTACCTCAGTTTCTTCATCTGTAAAATGGGTTATAATAATAGCACCTAATTCTCAGTGATATCGTGAGGATAAATTGAGATAACATTTGTAAAGCATTTTCCAAACCTTAAGGCACTATATACATCATCCCCATTAATCTCCTCTTCCTCCTCATCACCAATGTAGTTTATGTGTTTGAATTAGAATTCAGGTCTTCTGGCTCCCAGAATCAGAAGTAATCCCAGAAATCAAGTGGTTTTCCTATTTAATCATGTATCTAAATCAGGTAAATAATTCTAAATAATATTTTTTCTTTAAAGCTAAGATATATGTAGTAAGCCCTCCTAAGACTTGAAAGGGGTTTTTCCCCTTTCCCTTGCTCCCCTTTCAGTCCACCACTACATTTCCTATAACAACACAGGAAGCGCCCCTTCTCCAGGCATCAGGTGCTCAGGTCTCTCATGTGGTACATATTAATAACTTCTCAGGCCTTGACTACAGGCCAAATGTTACATTCACAGCTAATTTCCTATTAATTAGGTGCTGCAGTTATTCAGTTAAATGCATAACGGGAGCCAGACAGGAGCCCTGGAGTTCAAGAAAAGACATTGAATATGGTACAAACAGTGGCTGGATGGCTGCAGGGCTGGGAGAACATAATTTAAAATGTCGCCTCTCAGAGAGACAAATAAACTATTTCTGGAAGCTGCTTGTTCACTGTTAACAATTTTTATTCACTAATCTTGTAGAGCACCTTTAGCATACTGTTTAACCTGGCCTCACCCTGTTCTCTTAAGGTGCAAAGAAAAGGAGAAAGCAAGATGGGAATCGGTCTAGTCCATGTATGGTCTCAGGGCCTACTCCAAGACTGCCTTGGTGTTAATTAACACTGGGGGCAGCTAGGTGGCACAGTGGATAGAGTGCCAAGTCTAGAGTTAGGACAACCTGAGTTCAAATCTGGCCTCAGATACTTACTAATTGTATGACCCTGTGAAAGTCACTTAACCCTGATTGCCTCAATTTCCTCATTTGTAAAATGACCTAGAGAAGGGGCCTTAGGAGTTGTAGAATTCAACCTCCTCTTTGTACAAATGAGGAAACTGGGGTTCAGAGAGGTTAAATAAATTGTCCAGGGTAACACAGCTGGAAAATGCCTGAAACATGACTCAAAGTCAGATGTTCCTGATTCCACATCCAGCCTTCTATCCATTAGGCTGCCTAGTGGTGGCTCATGCTTGAGCTTCAGTGTAATCCAGCGTGGTCCAACATGCTAATTTGAGATAACAAGCATATTCCATTAACAGCAGAGGTTCTGAATCTTTTTTGGGTCATTAGTGAAGCCTATGGGCACCTCAGAATAATGCTTTTACACAAAGAAATGCTAAATTTCAGTTAGAAGTTAGGAGAAATAAAAAATGTAATTACCCCCACCCCCACCAACCCAAGTCTCTGACCCTGTGAAATTTTTCCTTGCTTTATAGAATATCCTGAACCAATCAGCAAAATCTAAAATTCTCATCAAACACAGTCAAAATTTCCTAATACATCCCAAAACACAGGTCTCTTGCCCCAGCTGGGAAGCACAGTTAAAACCATTGCTCTGAGGGAGTCTCCAATTACAAAGACTTTTTTTTTTGCTAAATGTACTACAGAACATTTCCTCCCGTACTATGAAATTCTATCATAAATAATTAAACTAGACAGCTTGTCCAAAGAAGCGAACAGGCCTACATCAGGAGGACAGTGACCTTAATTTTTTTGGTTTTGCACAAATCTGTTCACACATTTGCTAATTCACTAAACAACCTCATTGCCCCCATCTTTCCCCTCCACCTCTGCTGTATAGTATACTCAGTATAAAAAACTATTACTTTGGCATTTCATGGCCCACATGTGCAGACATCAGTCAACTAATTATAATCCATACTCCAGAACCTATTTATATAGACCAAGTTCAACCTTAGAATTTTCTCAATCTTTTGAGTTACTCTAGGGTTTTCCAGATGTAGATAGATAGATGATAGATAGATAGATAGATAGATAGATAGATAGATAGATAGATAGATAGACATACATATACACGTATATGTGTGTATACACATGTGTACATGCGTGTATGTACATGTATTGGTTTCCATGTGCATATGTACATGTTGTGTGCATATATGCATGTGTGTGCGTGTGCATGTGCGTGTGTTCCTATATAGGAATTTAGCTCTTGTCTAACTCACTTGGTGCAGGAACTCAGTGTTATTTAGGAGGCTTGGTCAATGAATTCCTGTACTTGTTCAGGAACTCCTTCATTGCTATTCTATTGTTCTACCTTGTGCTCCTACATCTCCCAGCAGGCCCCAGGAACTCCTCATCAATCCACAGCTGCCTCTATACATGGTCATCTAAGAGTCTAATTCTCTGATATACAAGATTCTTTAAAATGGCTTCAGGGATATGCAGTCTCATGTCCAGGGAGATTCCAAGGAACTGGGTCCCACTGGCTTCTCTTTGGATGCCTAACTTCGGCTTCTGTCCCTAAGTCTCCTTTTCTAAGAAATCAAATACAAGGCTAGCCATAACTCAGTCAATCAATCATAATGTGAAGTGAATGGACCAAAAAGACCCAGGCCTTGGCAAGATTTGAAGTAATCTGACCATATCACCCTCCCCCTACTTCTATTCAACTCCAATGGCCCCGATTACCTCCATAATCAAATATAAAATCCTCTATTGATGCAATATGGTAATATAGTAACCTTGTATTTGACAAGTGTAAAGACTTAAGATTAAGAGTTCATTGATTGGTAAAAATTGTTGGGAAAACTAGAAAGCAGTGTGGCAGAAACTGGGCACAGACCAATATCTTACATCATTTACCAAAATAAGGTCAAAATGGATACATGACTTAGATAGAGAGAGAGAGAGATTACAAGAAAATTTGAAGAACATGGAACATATTACTTATCAGACTTACGGATAGGAGAACAACTTATGAATAAACAAGAGATAGAGAACAGAGTGAGGTGTAAAATGGATAATTTCAAGTATACTAAATGTAAAAGTTTTTGTACAAGTAAAACAAATATAAGCCAAGATCAGAAGGAAAGCATCAAATTAGGAACAAAATTTTAAAGAAAATTTCTCAGATAAAAGTCTCATATCTCAAATATATAAAGAACTTTGTACCAGTTATTTTCCAATCAATAAATGTCAAAGGACATGAATAGGCAGTTTTTATATAAGGAAATCAACAAAATGTATGTCATATGAAAAAATGTTTTAAATCATTATTGATTAGAGAAACACAAATTAAAACAACCTTGAGATATGATTTTATACCTATCAGATTGAAAAAAGGTTCAAAGGGGAAAGTGACAAATGTTGGAAAATGGAAAAAACGAAGACACTATTTCATTGTTGGTGGAACTGTGAACTGATCCAACCATTTTGGAAAACAACCTGAATTATACTCATAGAGTTATTAAACTGCCTATACCCTTTGACCCGAGTTTCAAAGCCCTTCTTAACCTAACCTCTTCCTACCTTTCCAGTATTCTTACATCTTATTCTCATTCACTTACTTAGAAATCCAATGGCACTGGCCCTCCTTATTCTTCCTCAAACAAGACACTCCATCTCTCTGATGTGGGCATTTTCTTTGGCTGTTCCCCATTCCTAGAACCCCATACCCTTTTCATTTCTGCATTGCGGCTTCCTTCAAGTCTCTGGTAAAGTCCTACCTTCTTCAAGAAGCCTTTATCAATCCTCCTTAAACTTAGTGCTTCCCTCTGAGATGATCTCTAATCTATCTTGTATATTTCTTATTTGTACACAGAGGTTTGTGTTGGACTGTGAATTCCTTGAGAGTGACGACTTTGTTTTGTTTTGTTTTACCTCTTTGTATGTTCAGTATTTAGGACATAGTAGGCATTTATTAAATGCTTTTTGATGCCATTTATCAAGGAGTCATCACCAGTGCTAGAACAAAGTCTTAAATGTGGTATCAAGGGAAGGTTTAGCCTTTGGAGAAGGAAACATATTCAATGCCAAAATAAAGATCCCATCCTTTAACTTTGTCAACAAACCTTGACCAGATTTCCCCTGAAATCACCCTCCATATAACTTAATATCACAATCAATACCACTTTCCCCTTTTTTCCTAATTTTCAAAGGGAAAAACAATAGGAATAGAAGGCAATAAGGAGAGTCAAAAAAGAAAAACAATAGGAAATAGAAGGCAATAAGGAGAGTCAAAAAAGAAAAACAATAGGAAATAGAAGGCAATAAGGAGAGTCAAAAAAAAAAAAAAAGTAGGATGACTAACAAGGAAAGGAAACCACTTATGTGGACTTTCCCTTTGTTCTTTCCAGGCTTCTTCCCATCCAGGGAGCTTAGTCCCAAGTATGCATCAAGGATACAAACCACCAAGGGGAAAGGATGTAATTGCAACAAGGCAGTGATTCATGAATAGAAAGCAGTAGCCTGAACAGCAAGAGGGCAATGGGAACCCTCTCTGACTCCTTGGGGCCAACTCTCACTTTACAATGGTAGTGTAAAATAGAGATACTTTTTTTTCCCTTTCTGTTAAGGTAGCCTACAGGAGATATTTTTATTTTTGGCCTGAAGTATTAACAATCTCTCTGTGAAATCATTTAGGACTCCTTGTCAGCCTGCTTAGTGTCTTGGTATAGACTTATTTCATGTATTTATGCCCTAAGGGAGAAAATATAATTTTTTTTAAAGAGAAGAACCTTCTTTTCATGCCCTGATCCCAAATTCCCTATTCTAATATAGGGCAACTGTAGCTACTCACAGGGACCCAGGTGAGATGGCAAAAGGTCTATGTTAAAGTCTAAATGGAAGAGTTTTACTACTTTATGGGACAAAAAAAAGCCTCTGCTTTAAGAAGGTTCTAGGGAGGAGAACATGTCTTGCAGAGATTCCTGTACATATCTTAATGAGAAGATAAGAATTGACAGCTAATGAAGGTTGTTTGAATGGGAAATGTGTCTAAACTGGAATAAGGTTAGATAAGGCTCTCAATTAACTGTGTCCTTCCCTGCATATGAATTATATACATATGTGTATATATTACATATATATTTATATGTGAAATTTCTTTATAATATATATGTCTGTGTATTTATGCTACAAAGAAACTTCTTCTTTCTAATGTATGTATAAATATACATATTCCATTCTACACGTGGATACATATATGTAGTTGTTATTTGGACATTTCAATCACGTCCAACTCTTCATGATCCCATTAGAGATTTTCTTGGTAAAGATGCTGGAGTGGCTTGCTATTATCTTTCTCCAGCTCATTTTACAGATAGGGAACTGAGGCAAGCAGGTTTAAGTGCCATGCCCAGAGTAAGTGTCTGAAACCAGATTTGAATGCAGGAAGATGTGCCTTCCTGGTTTCAGTACCAGCACTTTATCTATTGATATATACATATATAGTATGCATACATGTATGTATATGTATGTACAATTTTATATTTGTGTACGTATGTGTACACACATTATATATGTACACAAGTGTGTAGATAGATAGACAGGTAGATATCAAAGAAATTTCAACAATGGCTATTGAACATTAGACCTATCTGTAAATAGCTTGGGGAAGGTAGTGAGTTCACTTTCACTGGAGGTCTTCAAACAGAATGTCTGTTAGGATGTATAGTAGGTTCTTTGAGGGATATGGACTGAACTGGAGGTCCACTAGAGTTCCTTACATCTCTAACACTCTGGGAAATTGTTATGAATTCTGAATTCATATGAACTGTAATTCTTATAATCAGAGAATTCTGAAGCCAGAGGAGATGAACGGCATTACTTTAGGGCTGAAGAAGCTGAGGGCCAGAGAGGGGATGTCATCTCAACATGACAGAGCTAGCAAGTTGCAGAACCTGAAAGAAAAAACAGGTTTCCTCTCAGAGTCTAGTGGTTTTGGTTTTGGCGGTTTTTTTTTCTCCACTATACCATGCTGCCTTTGCTCTATGAAAAGAAAGAAACCAACAAATGGTTACAACAAATAGACTGAAAGCAGAGGCAGGGTTTTTTGGGGGGCTTGGGGGCTTTTTTGCTTTTTGGAGGGGGGAGGCAGGGCAATGGGGGTTAAGTGACCTGCAGTTAGTAAGTGTTAAGCGTCTGAGGCCGAATTTGAGCTCAGGTTCTCCTGACTCAAGGGTCAGTGCATCACCTAGCCACCCCAGGTTGTTGTTTTGTTTTGTTTTGTTTTGTTTGTTTTTTGCCTAAAAAGTGAACTTTTTCTGAAGACCCAAGTGAAAATATAAAGGAAAGGAGACACCCCAGATTGCTCCTCCAAAAGCAACCCAAATTCTGTCTTCTTCCTGATGAAGGCTCCCAGGTAAGTCTGGCAAAGATGGAAGTCTCTTCCCTTCTGCACTTTGAAAAGAGTAGCATCTTTTTCTTATCAGGTTTTGAGATGAGACTAATTAAACCACACTCAAAAATTAAACTCACACATTTTTGTAGCTTCTATCACTAAACTTGTTCTGCTTTTTATTTCCTGCCTCAGAGTCTTGGGGAGGTAAGTGTTACTGTTTTTTTAAGACTTTGACTTCATAACAATCCTCACTCCCATTTCCCCACTCATTATTGCCAGTTTTTCAATGGGAGTTTTAACTCTGGGGTCTCAGTCTTATCAACACCCAAGTGAGGATGCCCAGAACTTAGGTTATGATCCCATCCTTTGACAGTCACTACCTCATTGATTAGTTAATCTCACTAACCCTCTTGTGACTTATGCAAGTATTAATAAGCCCATTTTGTGGCTGGAAAGAGAGGTGAAGTAATTTCCCAAAAGTTGAGTATGCCCAACACGTGCTGAATAAATTATTGTTGATTGATTGAATGTCCTTCATTCCCATTCAAAGTTTTAGCTGTCCAGTTATAGCCAAAAATGTCATAACAATTACTAGAATCATAGAATATCTGGGGAGGACATGAACCTAGAGGTCCTCCAGTACAACTTTCCAATTTCACAGAAGAAGAAATTGAGGGCCAGAGAGGTCAAGTGACAGGGGTGTGATTAGAACCCAGGGCTTCCAATAATTCAGATCTTTCCACTATGACATACTATATTTCTTAAGTGGAATGAAAATCTAGACGATATGTGGAATTGTTCATTAAAAAAACCAAAACAACTTTTGTTTGTCACACACATTCACAGAGACTCACAAACACCTGCTATTTGGTAAAGGAGGCAGATGTCAATAAATGTCAACATACTAGATCTTTAGGTGACTAAAAAACTTACTTAAGGCAGTGCAATATAGTGGATGGAGAACTGGACAATCAGGAAGACCTATGTTCAAGTCCTATATCTGATATATACTTGCTGTGTGACTAGACAAGTCACGTAACTTCTCAATGTTCTCTGGACCTACAATAAAGAAGCATGAAACAGATTCCCCATCTCTGTGAATTCTCCATGAGTTCTAGGAATTTTCTTTTGGTAGCCTCCAGCATCTGACCTTTAGTACCAAATGGTTGTTCCACAAACACACACATGCCTTCATTTCCATTTGACCTTTACCTCTCAAGAGGCAAATCTGACAAACTTGAATGGGGTCTCTTACCCAGATCCTAAAGCTGATTGCAACTGTCTCAGACTCCAGATTCCAGAGAAAATGCCAATCTCTGTGTGGATAAAAGAAATTTCTTGACAAGGACCTTCTAACAGCAATGAAATTACAAAGATGCTCCAAAGTAAAAGGGAACTAAGGAAAAAGGGAAACTCGATGACATCTCTATTCCTGACCTTTATGGTCCTAATATTGACTTGTTACTATTTATGATACTTTTCCAACTTGAGCCATTGGTATAACTGGCATAAACTTTAGTCTTTCACAAATGTATGACTTTGTGCACTTATTTATGCTTTATTATTTCATCAGAGTTCAACATGACATGGGGGGAAAGAGCACAGGATTAGGGTAATTGGAAAACTAGGTACAAAATGACCCTTAATCAACTATGAGACCTCAGGCTAGTGCCTTCAATTCTCTAGGTCTCAGTTACTTCTTCAGTTAAATAAGATCATCTTTCTAAATCCCCATCCATGGTGAAATCCAATGGCTGCACAGTTTAAAAATTTTAAATTATTTCCAAAAGTTTGAAAACTCTTTTCTCTATTAAAAACCTTCCAAGATACTGAAAAGAAATTCATCTATTACTTCTGTGATTAAATTATAAATTCTCAGAGAACAAAGATAACACTTAATACTTCCTCTTTCCCCATAAACATCTAGTTGAGTTATGTGCACACATAACAGGAGTTCAATAAATACTTTTTGACTGATTAAAGGCCAACCCATCAGTAACTCTGTAATAGTATCCATGTAAAAAGAAAACAATATCTACGAAACATCTTCAAAAAGACAAGCTTCTCCTATAGGAATTGAGATCATTAACAATCAATGAAATAACAAATGCTCTGGGCCTAAAAATGTATGAAGATTCCCCGCTTCCATGATTTCTACACATGAATTTAGGAATCTTTTCGGTAGTTTCCAATGACTGCCCTTTAGTGCAAAACAGATGTTCCACAAACACACACATGCCCCTATTGAGGGTCAGACCATATCCCATCACTACCTTCATTTCCATATGATCTTTACCTCCCAAGAGGCAAATCTGACAAATGTGAATGGATCCTCTTAACCAGATCTTGATGTAGATAACAACAGAAAAGGAACACTCTTCCAGAAACCTGCCTTTAAGGTACTAGGGACATTTTATTTCCCTCTTCATTCCTGTAGAAATTACATTAAGATGTACTTTTTCTAAGTGGTGAGTCAAAAGAGGAAAGATGGAGAAAACATATCATTCTTTATTCTCAGTCAGTTGACAAGCATTTATTAAGTTTGTGTGCAGGGCACTGGAAATACAAAGACAAAAATGAAATAGTTGCTGCCCTTAAAATGTTTCCAGTCTAATTTAGATAGGCAATAAGTACATAGATAAGTAGATACAAAGTGATATGGGGGAAGATGTCACTATCAACTGAGGGGTTCAGGAAGGCTTCATGAAAAAGGTGGCATTTGAGCTGATCCTTTAAGAAAATGAGAGATTCTGAGAGATGAAAGTGAAGAGAAAGTGAATTCCAGGCACAAAGGACAATCAATGCAAAGGCAAGGAAGAACAGTAAGAAGACCAGTTTTCCTAGACTATCCCTGTGGAGAAGGATATAACGTGTAATAAATCTGGAAAGGTAAGAGTAGGGCCAAGTGTAAAGGGCTTTAAATATCAAACAAAGAAGTTTGAATTTGATTTTAGAGGGAACAGGGAACCATTGGAGTTTGAGTAAAGAGTGATGTGACAGGTGAATAGAGCACCAGAACCCTATTCACCAGTGAATAGAGTCAGGAGGACCTGAGTTCAAATACGGCTTCAGAAACTTAACACTTACTAACTATGTAACCTTGGGCAAGTCACTTAACCCCAATTGCTCTGCCTCCCCCTCCGCTCCATCCAAAAACCAAAAAAAAAAGAAAAAGTGATGTTCTTAAGACTTCTGTGTTTACTCCAACTTACCATTTAAGAAAAAAATCAAGAAAATCACTTTGGCAGCTCTATGAAGGATAGATATTTCAAGTGGGGAGATACTTGAAGCAGGAAGACTAATTATGAGGCTATTGCTGAGTGCCAAGTAAGCTAGACAGAGAGTCTGGTAACCAATAATCTATAAAAGAAAAATAAACTATCATTCTGACTTCATTTCTGATACACAAAGGGATGCAAAAACATAACTGACTTCAAATACATAGGTGCAAGTTTCTTAATTTCTCTGGTTCTCTGGAATTTTCCCCTTCATGGTAAATTCTCACTGGAATCCCATTCCATGTTTATCTTGTAAGAACCAAGGGATACTGTTCTTCAAACAGGGGGATTAGCCTAGAGAATGTCTCAGAATCACAGCAGAATGAAATTTAAGGTTTAGAGAGCCCCAGATTTTATATTTTGTGAGGTTTATTATTCCCTGGGTATCTCAACTGACAGTTATACCTTGACTGTATTCAGTTCATCTCATCAGTGACAACTTAAAAGGATTCTTGGGTCTGATCCTGAAGAACCCTAACTTAGTCTGTTTACCTAAAGGCCTTCTTGGCACTGGTTTCACATTATAATCTTTATTTATGTCCTTAAAAGACTGGTTTAGCTACTGTCAATTTCCTGGGACCATTCTAGTTTTCATCAGCCTGTTGCATGCCAAAGGCACCCTCTAGAAAAGGAAACTCTCACAATTTTCACCAGACACTAATGTTTCCTCTTTTTTGGAAAGTTACAACGTAATTTCTGTTCCTCTCTGGGCTATTGGATAGTATCTATACTTAGATAGTAGCTCAAACTTGAATCTATGTGTCTCTAAGTGTGTGTAATTCAGAACCAGAGCTAAAAATCTATGACATGCATTAGTTATTACTGTAAGATGGCAATTCAGCTATAAAATATAATATTGTCACTTTCAATACGTACTAAAAGTGATTTATCGGAGCTTGCAAAGTATGACTTAGGCTACTGTTTGATTACAATACACAGGATAAATCAGCCTCATTTGAGGGTTAAATTATCCTTCATGACAACTCTAGATCACTATTTGACAATTATGTTTCATTAAGATCAGAGTCCCCACCCTAGCCAAACTCATCCAGATCTTGTACCAGTTCATGTTAACTTAAAAATCTTAGGTACATGCTTCCATTTCTGTATTTATCTAGAACCTACTCATCCTTACACACACACAGATCAGATTCCATGTCTTTTGTGATAACATTCCTGATGACACTAGCCTCTAATGAATTCTCTTTTCTTTAATTACTCTGATACTTTTTGTCTTTAAGATGAGAGAGGGAGAAGGGGAGAGGGGAAAGGGAGGAAGGGAAGGAATGGGAGAGAGGGAAGGAGGAGAGGAGGAGAGAGGGAGAGGGAGGAGACAAGAAAAGTGAAGAGAGGGAGGAAAAGTAGGGAAAGGGGGGAAAGGGGGGAGAGGAAGGGACAGAGACAGAAAAATAGAGACAGAGAGGGAGGGAGGGAAGGAATGGGAGAGAGGGAAAGAGGGGAGGAGGAAAGAGAGAGGGAGAGGGAGGAGACAAGAAAAGTGAAGAGAGGGAGGAAAAGTAGGGAAAGGGGGGAGAGGGGAGAGAGGAAGGGACAGAGACAGAAAAATAGAGACAGAGAGGAAGGGAGGGAAGGAATGGGAGAGGGAAAGAGAAAGGCAGGGAGAGAGAGAAAGAAGGAGAAAGAGGGGGAGAGAGAGAGAAAGTCTTTATTGAGGATAGATAGATAGATAGATAGATAGATAGATAGTTGTTTATTCATCTCAGTCATGTCTGACTCTGTGACTCCATTTGGTGTTTTCTTGTCAGAGATATTGGAATAGTTTGCTATTTCCTTCTCTAGCTCATTTTACAGATGAGGAAATTGAGGCAAATAGGGTGAAGTGACTTGCCTAGGGTCACACAGTGAGTAAGTGTCTGAGGCTGAATTAGAACTCAGGAAGTTGAGTTTTCCTGACTCCAGGTCTGGCACTTTAGTCTCTGTACCACCTACCTGCCCAGATAAGTAGATGAATAGATAGATGAATAGATGGATACATAGATAGATAGATAAAAACATTTATTGAATATTTATGATATGCCAGGCACTGTGCAAAGCACTAATGATACAAATAAAGCAATCAAGACGAGAGTCTCTTCCCTCAAAGAGCTTATGTTCTAATGGGAGAAGACAATGAACAAAGAAGAGCTAAAAGAGAGAGAGAGAGAGAGAGAGAGAGAGAGAGAGAGAGAGAGAGAGAGAGAGAGAGAAGTATGGGACAGCTAGAAGGCCTAGTGAATAGAGCACCCATCCTGGAGTCAGGAGTTCCTGAGTTCAAATCCAGCCTCAGACACTTAACACTAGCTGTGTGACCTTAGGCAAGTCACAACCCCAATTGCCCTGCATTCCCCCGTCCAAATAAAAAGAAAAAAAGGAAAAGAGAAGTATAAGGCATGTGACATGATGCAAAGATGGTTGTAAAGTGTTATGGAGGCTAGGTATCATGACAAATATGGCAAAATCACCTATTATAACTAGAGGACCTAGGAACAGATTCCAATGTTATGATGGAGAGAGGAGAGAGAACCACATTATAGATTGTTTTCTCTGCACCACAAGATTCAGTCATGATATGAGTATTGGCTGACAGTGCCAGGGAATCAAAATGTTCAAATCAGTCATTGGAATGGACATGGAATTTTTTAAAAGCATTTATGAAGTGCTCCTATATTCTAGGCACTGTGCTAAGTGCTAGGGCTATAAATACAAGCAAGTGAGAAGAAAGAAAATAATTTCTACAGGTTAAGGATGAAATATATTTCAGGCATACCAAAGCTCCAAGGAGAATGGTCTAAGGCAAGAGTATCATGGATGCTTTTGGCAATATGGTGAAGCTTAGAGAGTTTTTCTCAAAAATAATGTTTTTAAATGCAGAAAATAAAATATGTAGGATTACAAAATAAACCAATTATACTGAAATACAGCTACCAAAGTATTTTTTAAAGAATCAAGTTCACCAGAGTTTTAAGAATGTGATGTGGTAAATCTTTCCCTCCTAGGGGTGACCAATTTTGAAGGAAAACCACAAAAGGAAGGGAAAGTCTTGTCCAAAGATCTCTAATGATAAAATTCTGGAGGCAAGCTGGTGGAGCAGCTCTTTCTAGACAGAAATGCCCCATTCCTTAATATTTCAACACTATCAAAGCATAGCCCTAGACCAGAAGAGCAAATTCAAGCTGGCAGGGAAATCTGTTAGGTTCTGCGATCTCAACTCTTCCCTTTCCTTCTCCACAGTGAATTTCAACCTTGCTGTGTTAAGCTTCATCCCCCTGGTACTCAGAACAGAGACCCACCAGGAATTCATTTCTCCCTCTTCCTGCCTTAAAAAGTGACATGCTTTGTGCAGATCCTCTAAACAAATGCTAGTCTTGCAGTTCCCTAAAATAAGCATCTCAAAGGTACCCATGGAGTGTGCTTTTTCTCTAGTCCCTATGCTTCCATCAAGCCAGCTGGGTGTTGTGAGCTGTCAGCCAGGTGTACTGCAATGCTAGGAGAAAAAGCCTTTAAAAAATACCACTATGAAGGAAAATATGATTGGGTTGAGGGCGGAGGTGGAGAATGGGAGGAAGATGAAGGATAAAAGGAGTTTTCAGGAGGCAAAAAGTTTCATATACCTATTGAGAATAATCTTTAGGATAACAGACTTCTCTCACATGTGGACTCAGTAACTTCATTTAGCGTTAACAATTTCCTCCATTACTTTGTTGTATGGACATCTGCTTGGGAGAATGGATGAGTAAACAAGTGATTCAATGGTGCAGGAAGAAAACAGCTTGCAAAAATCCCTCTCCTCCATGACAAGGGACTAGAGGGTTAGTTCCTTTGACTTCTCCATAAGCACAGCAAGGCTGAAAGAGGAAATAGGATCCCGGAAAGGAGAAAGGCCATGGCCTCTCAGATTTTTTCAGCATAGAGAAGCTCCTTGAGGAGATTTCTAAGGGTTCACTACAAAAATGTTACTTGGTTTTTAAGATAATGTAGAAGAAAGAACATGGGATTGGGAGTCAATAAACATAATTTCATCTTATATCCTCGGCATTTTTCAGTTAATTATGAAATGGTAAAGATGTAGCTCCATCCTGAACATCATTTGAAAAAGCCTAATTATTCCCTATCAGTACTCTCATTGAATATGTCATCCATTCATATATAAATGCTGTATAGATAGGAAATTAGCAATGCAGGTTGATATTTATTAACGATCTCTTGATCATCTTTTTCAGTATTAATAATATCTAAGATTTTTTTCCCCATTATTTGGAATCTCCCCCTCCTTTAGATGCCGTGTATAGCAGAGGCTCAATGTGCTCCCAGTTGTACAGCCTCTAGCACAGACTTCTTCTATAGGAGGAGTTGTTTTCCAGTTCTGTCCTCTATCTTTCAGTGTCCGAATCTTCATGACCTCATTTGGGGTTTTCCTGGGAAAGATGCTAGAATAGTTTGCCATTTCCTCCTCCTTTTACAGATGAGGAAGCTGAGTCAAACATGTTAAGTGATTTGCCCAGGGTCACAGCTGCCATTCTGCATTGGTAGAGGAAGTCCCTTGTGAGGAAGTCTTTGCATTGATGAAACCACAGGCCTAGTTTTTAAAAAATTAGTTTCCATGTTGCTGAAGAGGTGAACATGCTTAATATTTGTTCCATGTACATTTTGGTTCTCTGGGACAAAACTCTACTCCTATACTACCCTAGTTACAGTTCTGCCAAAGAGTCAATACCCAATAATCCAGTGGGCACCTAGCCCACTCCCAAATTTCCACCCTTTAATTCTAACAGTCAAGTCATTTCAATAGCCATGATGGCTGCTGACTTAAGAATGGAGAGAACATTGGATTTGGAGTGAGAAATAATTTGTATCTGATTATTGGCTCTTCTACTACCTGAATAACCTTGGGTAAATCATACACAGGCCTATAGGACTGTAGTTGTAGATTGTAGGCTTGAGAGCCAAAAGGAACTTTCAAGATTATCTAGTCTTAATCACCTTACTTTACAGATAATGAAACCAAGACCCAAAGAGATAGAAGTGACCTGCCCAAGTCAGGGGTGGAGAGCCTGCAGCCTGGAGGACACTTGTGGCCACAGGTTCCCCACTCCTGGCCCAAGGTTTTGGCTGGTAGTAAGAGAGGCAAAGCCAGAATCTGTACCCTGGTCATCTAGCTTCAGTTTTTTTTTTCATTTATTTCCCTTGGACTCAGTTTTTTTTTCTTCTATAAAATAAGAGGGTTGGACTAAATAATCTCTGAGCTTCCTTCCAGTGCTAAATTCCATGATTTTCAAGACATTCAAGGAGACACAGAAACACCTTTCCCAAATACAATGCCATATTTTCAGTGGGAAAAATAAAAGCAAAAAAATAATCCTTTCAGAATAAAAGAGAAACAGGGGAAAATCCCCTCACAGAATCTTTGACTGGGCTCTGGATTTCCATCTCTTTCCAAGAAGCCTCTTCCCCTTTAGTTCATTTTGGTATCAGTAGATTTGGTTTTATAGAACAGGAACTTAACTTTAAATCACAAGAGGGTCCTCTTATAAGCCCTGATTCCTGAGCACCCACGAAAAGCAATATCCCTTCTTGACTCTGCAGGAGATCTTAGAAGCCTTCATCTGAGGCATTGGTTCTTTAACAGGTAAATGGAAGGACCAGTCTAGCTCAACTGAGCTTGGTCTAGAGGATGGGAGAGGGGAATATAGTCTGGTTCACAGTCAGAAACGGAGCCTGAAACTGAAATAGGAATAGCAAAGTACCTACCCCTTTCCCAGTTGAGTGACTGAAGCAGTCCCAATTGTGTTTGAAGCAGGAGAGAAAATGATCTCAAGGTTCTAAATCTTTGATTTCCCTTTTCTTGAGATAGCAATGGAACTGTTAGGCAGAGACAACTTGGTGTCTTTGGGAGACAACACTAAGACTAAGCTTCTCCATCTCCACTCATCTAGGGAAGAGGAGATAGCCTAGAGGGGAGATCTCTCCCCTACCCCCAGTCCTAATTGTCTCATACCACTTCCCAATCTGAAATGCCTCCATCTCTCCTTTCTGTTTTTCCCAACAACTTTCCCCAAAATGACTAAGTCCCTTCCTCCTCAGAACTCTCATTTAGTATTTATTATCTGTACCACTCACACAACAATTAGAAAATACTGCCTTACCCTGTGACTAATTGTGTATGCCAATCACTCTTAATAAGAGATACTATGGTTTAGTGGAGAGAGAGCTAGTCTCTGAGTCAATGAAACCTAGGTTCAAGTTTTACATCTGACATAATGGCTGTGGGACTCTGGATAGGTCACTTAACCTTCCAAAACCTCTGCTCCACTCTCATCAAAACCTTGCTAAGACTATAAGCTGGAGGACAGTTACTGATCTGCATTGGTAGAGGGGGTTTCCTCACTGGGTTGTTACCTATACCAATTGAATTATAGCCATAGATCCTCTGACCCTCAAATCAGTATAAACAAGACAACAAGCTCCTTGAGGTTAGACCAATTAGCACTTCTTAGTTTTCTCCATGGGCCTCAGCACTGGATCTTACACATGATAAGCATTCTGTAAACATTTATTGAATGTTGAATGAATGAATGTTCATGCTAGTCCTAGTTCAGATCCTGGGACCATTAGCTGAGCCAAGCAGGTCCAGCATGACCAGTGTCAACCTGAACGCTCTTTGGCTGCCTGCCATACTCTCAGCCTTCTCGTTTTCAGGAATTCAGAACGGTACCCGGAATCCACCTCCCCTTCCCCAAGTACCTACTCAAATGGCAATTTATCCTTCAGGCGGCCTGTGTGGTTTTTATGTAAACTGCAGCCGATGACAAACACACACTGCCGACAAGGAAGTGATCAGCGATAATAGAATATTTTAGCAGCTGAGAAAATAATAGAATATTTTATTAGCTAGAATGGTAAGGGAGACCAAGATCCTTCTTTCCAGTTTCAGTTTCAAACAAGGGGGAAAAACCAAGCTAAAGCACATAGTGAAAATGGTCAAAATAGAGGAATGGAATCGAACTTCCAAGTCCTTGGTCCATAAGGTCCTAAAAAAAAAAAAAAAAACAAACAAAAAACCCTCTTGGAACCTGATGTTCAACAAATTCTCAATTTGAGGGGACTATTAGCTAAACAAATGTGGGGGGGATTAAATAGATGGTGGGTTGCCCATTCCTTTCTCTTCTTCCCTTTCTTTCTCTTATAAGATCATAGGGTTTAAAAGGGAGGAGGGGCATGGAGAAGGGAGAGCCATAATCGAGATTATGAGCTACCTGGAAATCATACCAAAAGGCATAATTTGAACACACTAGGGGTTTTCTCCTGGAAAAGAAAAGACACAGGGGGAATATGGTACATGTTTTCAAATATATGAAGGATTGTCACACAGGAGAGTTGTCTCTTTGATTTCAGTGCACCGATTAAGATTAAATGTAAGATTTCAAAACATCAATTTCACCTCTATGAAAAATGAAACTTCCCCAAAATTAAGACTATTCAAAAGTGGAACAGGTTCCCCCAGGGAATGGTCCCCCAAAGGGAGGTTGACTCTATCTGTGGAGGTTGGATAACTACTCAGGGATGTTGTGGATGGGCTTCCTGTGCAGCCTGAGTTGAGTGAAATGACCTCAAAGGTCCCTTCCAACTGTGAGACTCTGTGATCCTGTAATTCTGTGGCTTCACCTCTCATTAGCACCTCTGCCAAAGGGTAAGTAGAAGCAGGAAGAAAAAGCCCAACTCAAAGAGATCAGGTTTTCTCCTTATTTACAATCACGGAATAAGCTTTCCTTGGCAGATAAAGGTTCAGACCAATAGCAGAAATGAGTTTATTGTTTATCCTTAGGTTTTAATCATCACTGTGTCATGAGCCCAGCTATCAGAGAAAGGTAGCATTGTGTAATAAAAAGAGCTTAGACTCAGAAGACCTATGTTTAAGTCCTGTTTGGCTTCAGTGAGACAAGGAATCAAAGGCTTTTAAAACAGGAAGAGTCTTTCAAAATTATCCAATGTGAAATACTCTAGTCCAGCCTTAGTGATAAAGCAATGGACCTCAGGTTGGTGAAATGATTCATCCAAGATGGCACAGCTAGTGTGTGGTAGCAACTGGATCTGAAGTCAGGTCTTTGGATTCCTGGTTTTTTTCAGCTACACCATACTTGCTGCCTCTGTTGTTGCTATTGCTATCCCATTGGACAAGTCACTAAATCACTCTGAGTCTCAGTCTCCTTCCTTATAAAATATGAATAATTATACTCACACTACCTAACAGGCTTGTGACAAAGGAGATAATGGATGTGAAAATGTATTGTACAACTTATCATGCTATTTGGGAGTGGATGGTATGGTTCCTGAGAGTTCATCTATTGTATAGGGCTCTTCCAGAGTAGAAACTCTTTCCACTGATTCAGATCAGCAATTCATCTTCAACTTATAGTCTTAGATATTTTCTGGGGGTGATGAAAAGTGACTTCTCCATAGTCACAAAGTCAGTATCTGTCAGAGACAGGACCTGAGCTCAAACCTTTCTGACTCCCAAAACCCAAGTCTGTATGCTATACTATTATTTATATTTACTATTTATACTAAATATACTATTGTTGCTGTTGTTCAGTTGTTTCAGTTATGTCCAACACTTCATGACCCAATTTGGGGCTGTCTTGGTAAAGATATTAGAGTGATTTGCTATCTTTCTCCAGCTCATTTTACAGATGAAGAAACTGAGGCAAAAAAGGTGAAGTGACTCACCCAGGGTAGGCGGGTGCTCTATCCACTAGTCACACTATCTATATATTATATCTCTATACAATAGAGGATAGAGGATGACTTGTGATTTAAATTATTTAGAAAAGTGTCCCATAAGGACAATCTCTCCCCAATCTTCCAACCTTTTTTGCCATATTGTCTTAAAAAGTTGCCTAGGCACTGAGAAGTTAAGTGACTTGTCTGAGGTCACACAGCCAGTATGAGTAAGAATTTAAGTCAACTGTCTATCAACTATACCACACTACTTCTTACATCAAAATGAAATTACCATGTATAACAACAGAAAATTGAAAAACCAATTGTATCAGTTGTCTTGAATGTCTGTTCTTTTCCCCTTAATTTTCCTACCTTGTAAACAACCTCAAATGCTTTGAAGAGACAAAGTTTAAACTCGTGCATAGTTCAGGTATTATAGTGAATATATCTCCAATAGCTCCCCTGGAGGAAGGATTATTCCATAATCCAACAGGGTTTATGTTTTAATAATATACCTGCTCCTATCATAAAAACCCAGAAATCCTTTACACTGTTTAAAACCTTCCAAAGTTACATTATTCAGCACCCTAGATTCCCCAATCCTTGTAGACACTCTCTGGGTTGTATCGTTTCTCCCAGATTCCAATTCCCCTCTCACTCCTTAAGTACCCTCCACTAGCCAAAATAAATAAATAATCAGGTGCAGAAAAAGTGAGCACACAGGCAACATCTGGTGCACCAGGGGAATGTGTTCATCTCAGCTGGGCTCAAAATAGTATCTGACAAGACTGAATCACACAAGTTCTGAAAAACTCACAAGAAATAACCTAAGAAATCTATAGCTGCCTCCTCCAATTTCACTCCCTGTCTGGCTGCTTATTGACTTCTGCAGCCTATATCGACAACATGCAATGTGCCTGTTGTCTGCTCCCATGCAGTAGTGACTAAAGAATTAAAAAAAAAAAAAAGAAGGAATAGACAGATCAGCACAGTTCTAATTCACATGCTAGCCCACTCTCTCCTAGAACCAATGGAGTTGCTGATGGTTCCATGACACTTCCAGAAGAGAAGGAAGGCTGTTTTGGGGTTTGGGGAGAAGGGTTGTTTGTTTTTATTTTTTGGAAGGGGGAAGGCGGGGCAATTGGGGTTAAGTGACTTGCCCAAGGTCATACATGTCAAGTGTTTGAGGCCATATTTGAACTCAGGTCCTCCTGACTCCAGGGCCAGTGGTCTATTCACTTGCCCCACCTAGCCCCAACCCTGAGAAGGAAGGTTTTGAGGGGAGGAAGGAGGAAAACAACAGTACCTTCTATTACTTCACCCTGACCCCAGTGCTCTTGTAACTCATCTACCTGATCCAAAATTATGCCTTCCTTTGGAACGTGTATATGTCACCTAAATCGTCTAAATAAGCTGCCAAACATGGCTGTAGTAGGAGGGTGGAGGGAGAAGACTTTTTTCTCTCCCAATTGCATATTACTTTTTTTTTTACATTTTTCTCTATTTTGTTTTTAAGTTATGGAATAAAACAAGCATTTTCTTAACACTATAATTTTTTTAAAGATCTTGTATATAATACTTAGTAGAAGCTTATCCACCATTATGTGCACTTGTATCTTTCCAGTTATGGAAACACTAACTGACTAGAGCTCTAGAAGGAAGTGCCACCAGGCCCTGCTATTTCTTGTCTTTTCCAAGGGCTGAGTTAAGAAGCAGGTGACTAGGTATAACCACTCCCTCCTATTATCAGATCCTATAGTGGTCTCCTAGAGTAACTGAACATCTTACTAAAGCCTCCAGCAGTGTGGCAATGTTCAGGGGAGAACACCTTTCCTAACATTGACCTGGGATATTTCAACTCACATCAAACATGGTAAAACACCAACAGTAAGGAAATCTATATGTCCCTTCAATTGAGGAAAGAGTTGCTTGTGCATCTACTTGGAGTCTCACTTCCACCAATGGATGAGAATCGAAATGAAAGTGTCATGTCAACCATTTACTAGTTGCATGACCCTAGACAAGTCACTTAACCCTGTTTACTTCAGTTTCCTTGTCGGTAAAATGAGTTAGAGAAGGAAATGGCAAACCACTTCAGTACCATTGCCAAGAAAACCCCAAATGGGGTCACAAAGAGTCGGAAACGACTAATTGCCTCTCCCTCCAAAAAAGTCCTGCCAACTATACCTACTTTAAATCACCTAATAGGGAAGTCATCATGGACCCAGGACTCCCATAATACATGTTTCCATGCGGGGAAATCTTTGTCATGTTTACCACAGGACATAAGATGAAACCTTTAAATAAAACACAAAGATATGTGTTCAATTGTGATAAGAGTTATTACTTGAATAAGATAGAATATAAGTTCCCTGAAGGCAACAACTGTTTCATTTCCATCTTGGTGTCCCCAGTACCTAACACAATGTCTGGTATCTACTAGACTAGGTCCTTAATAAATATTGCTTTATCAACTGAGAAGCACAAAATGACAGACACAAAATGAAGTCAACAAAATAAAAGCTGGATTTCTTACTATGTAGCAAATTGACCAGAAAAACATCCCTCTTCTTTCAGGGGATACTTCAGGGTTCTAGAGAAGTTCCAGATGTTCAGATTATTATAATAACATATTGTTATTATAGGAAAGGCTTGGCACTCCATCACTCCTAATCCTCCCCTGTCTGAAATCAATCAGGTTAGAATTCCCAAGGACGTACTAGATAGGAGCATCAGCCTAGTCTTACTCCACTTTTGAACTTGTAAGGGGCCATCTTATTGAGAAGTAAAGTCAACCCCCAATAATCAGTGGACTGGAAAATATTTATGCTTGTCATCTTGTGACCCTATGATTTAAAACTAGAGAGCATCTCTGATTGGATCACCAAGTCCAACCTCTGATTTTTCTAGATGAGGGAAACAGAGACTCAGAAAAGCATAGTCCAGGTTTACACAAGTCATAAATAGGTTTGAATTCAAGTCTTTTGATTCTAGACCCTTCTTATATACTAAGTGTGCATTCTCCTATCATTCAAGGGTTGTCTTAGATTCCTCTGAACCTAACTTCAATGAATGCTTCATATAGATGACTTGAAAATAACATAGGCAAGGGCTCATAGAGTAAAATTCCATTGATTTGGAATTTGTAGACTCAGTGTCTGTTATAGTTTGGATAGGGACACACTAAGTCAAGGGTTCTCAAGCTATTCTACAGTTGTAGGAACTTTCAGTTTAAACAAAACTTTGACAGAACCCTTGTGGTGGTAAACTCCTCTAAAATTATTATTTTAGTGCCCATTGATAAACAATATGTTGATCTTGCCTTTAATTTTTAGGATTTCCAATTTAGTGTTTAATTGGGGATTTTTCATTTGTTCTTCTGCTGTCTAATGGCAGCCACCTCTAGGTTGGGGAGGGGGAAGGGAAGAAGAAAAAAGAAATTTAAATGATAATTTTGCTGTATATTTTGAAAGGAATAGTAATTAAGCCCTTCCAACTCCATGATTCTCTGATAAAAAATTAGTTTTCAGCATAATCTGTCATTCATTTTTTTCACTAATTCAGATCACTCTTCTTCCTAAACAAATAAGATTTTTTTTGCTTTTCTTCAAAAATTTGAGTCCATTAATATAATTAAAATCACATGTAATATTCATTGAATTGAAGATCATTGGGAAGGTGTAATGGTAATGGGAAGTTGAAGACCTCCCTTGCTTTGGAAGTAAACTCTACTCCCTAATAGGCTGAATGTAATCACATAGAGTCTGGGATGGGAGGAGTTTGCTGAAGGGTGGAGCAGAGCCCATAAGAAGCTGGGAGTCAGAGCTAGAGAGATGGGAGGAGAGAGAAGACTCTCAGGCAAAGAGATAGAGAACTTTGTGAGTAAATATTGATCTTATATTGGTATTGGGAAGGGTGAAGGATGCTGTGGCTTTCTGTGTTGTTATGGTTTGTTAAGTTCTTTGCTACTATAATGGAATTGGCTTACTGGTTTTGGGATTAGGTTTTCTGGTGTCTAAATAAATGCTTTGCTTCTGTCTTCTTTATGAAGAATCTGTTATATGTTGCAATCAAGCACTATGTGGGACTATTTATAGTCACTGTTGGTGCTGTAAATATCACACTGGCACCACAGAAGGGCAATTAGGTGATGCAGTAGATAGAACACTGGCCCTGGAGTCAAGAGGACCTGAGTTCAAATCTAGCCTCAGACATTTACTAGCTGAGTGATCCTGGGCAAGTCATTTAACCCTATTTGCCTCAGTTTTCTCATCTGTAAAATGAAATGGAGAAGGAAATAGAAAACCAATCCAGTATCTCTGCCAAGAAAAGGCCAAATGGAGTCACAAATAGTAGGACATGACTGAACACAACAACAGCATGTCTCCTATACTGTACTGGGGAAAACTAATTCTGAAGCCCATAATTTCATTGAGTAAATTTGGTATTATTGCACCAATTACCTTTTTTTTCTCTAAGCACCAACTCTGGATTGCAGAGTATTGTTTCCTTTTTCTACATTCTGTGCTACATCTAATATATTGTGTGGGCTTACAAAACACTTTTCACAGCATAAAAGAATGTAATGAGCACTGATCATAGATGACCTGAGTTCCAGACCTGGATCTACCACTTACTAGTTATGTAACCCTGAGCAATTCATTTATCTCATTCTAGAATTTTCTTAGCTGTAAAATGGTGGGACAATAGTGCTTTTATTACCCACTTTAGAAGGTGTCGTTAAGATCAAAGGACAAAGTGTTTATAACTATAAGGTGAGAAGCTGCCCATAATACTGGAAGGAGAGGTGGCCTTGGAGTCAGGTTAACACACTTGGAGTCAGGTTAACATCCTGTCTCTGACACACATTAAATGTGTGACTGTGGGTAAGTCACTTAATCTTTCGGTATGTCAGGAAACTTTCTAAGAGTACAAGTGGGCAGTGTGTTACACTGGAAAGAGCTGATTCTAAAGTCAAGTCTGAACACACACACTCTCTGTGCCTCTCTCTATGTGTGTCTGTCTCTCTGTTTCTGTTTCTCTGCCTCTGTCTCTCTCTGTCTCTGTCTCTGTCTCTCTGTCTCTGTCTCCCCGCCCCCCCCCCCCTCTGTCTCTCTCTGTCTAGACAGCTCCTTGATGGTAGGGCTGATGTCTTTTCTTTAGTATTTATTCCAAGTGCCTGGATCCTTGCCTCATGCAAACACTTGTGGATTAGTCACAATCATTTTCAATGCTCTGAGAAAAGATCCCACCAAGAAACAACTGCCCCATTGAAGGTATGGGTGTTAGACTCCTCTAACATCAGAACTGAAATAATGACTATAACCCAAACATTCTTTTGAGGTCACTACAATTTTTGCCCCAATCTTCTTGCCCATCACTCATTGTATTAAGAAGGGTACAGTAAGAGGAAATAAGTAGTTCTTGGCTCATAGGTTAAATCAACACATCATAGTGCATAGATATCCAGACAGATTGATTTGCCATTGCAGAGACAAAGATGGATGTCGGGGGGTTTTCTCCATGACTGCCTCTTTCCCTGTTCAGTGATCCCAATAGCATAAAATGCTTTTCAATTATTTCTCTAAAATTCAAAATTGGGAAAAATATGAAGAAATAAAGTTCAAATATCTGTGATTGCTTTTATTTTTCTATTCCATATATATGTATGTATATGTGTGTCTGTGTATATACATATACAAACAAAAATAATAATTATAATGAAGGTGAAAGGTTCCCAAGTTACCATTCCCTTACCTCTGCTCTCTTCCTTGCTCCTGCCAAACCACAAGTACCTAGATGAAAGCAAGGCTTGCTTTTCTTGCTTTAGCATTTCTTTGGAACATTTAGTACAGAATTCTATTCACAAGTGGGCCTTATAACAATGACTCCACAACAATAACAATAATAATAATATTGTTCCGTGTTTGCTCTCTCTCTCTTTTTCTCTCCTCTCTCCTTCTCTATGTAGAGAAGGAGTCTCTCTGTCTCTCTCTTTCATTTCTCCCTCTGTCTTTCCCTTTCTCCCCAAAACCTGGCACCTGATCATACCCTGAATTCTTTTTAACTGGAATAGGCTCTGGGATGGGTTAGCTAGGTGGCACTGTGAATAGAGTGCTGAGCCTGAAGTAGGAAGACTCACTCATCTTCTTGAGTTTAAATCTGGCCTCAGACATTACTGTGTGATGCTAGGCAAGTCACTTAACTCTGTTTGCCTCAATTTCCTTACCTGTAAAATGGATTGGAGAATGAAATGGCAAAGCATTCTATTATCTTTGCCAGGAAAACAAACCAAAAAAAAAAATGAAATGAGAAAGAATTGAACATGACTGAAATGGCCAGACAACAACAAACAGAGCAGTTAGGCTGTGCTCTACTTCTTTTGTGTCCTATATGCCATCCTTTTTCTTTTCCCTCCCACTCCAAATTCACAGAATATTGGGTCTGAATAAGACTGAGAAGTCAAATGGTTAGACCTCCTCATTTTCCAGTTAAGAAAACTGAAGCCAGGGGATGGAGCCATGACGGCAGAGTAGGAACAGCATGTCCAAGCCACTCTCCCCCCAGATCACCTCCAAAATATGTAAAAGGGGACTCTGAACAACTTCTGGAGCCCCAGCACCCACAGAACGACACAGAGAAGCTAACCTCCTGCTGAGGACAGCCCAGCAGCCCTGCAGGAAGGACCAACGCAGTGCTCTGGGAGCCGGCAGCACTCGGGGAGCCAAGCCAAGCCAAGCAGAGCCCAGGTCCCCGTGAGCCGAGGTTTTAACCCCAGGGCAGCAGGGCCAGCAGCCGGCTAGAGAGACCCCAGAACACCAGCTGCTGTGGCGACTCCAGAATTATCAACATAGACATGCCTAGGACAAAGTAAGAGGTTAGTGCCCTATGGACTTTGGGACCAGTATTTGGGGAATGTGTCGGCTTCCTCCCCTGGGGGCTAGAAGCCGCTGAGGAGACACGACATTTTTTAGTTTTCAGAGGCAGCTCCAGCTCCTAGCCTGCGAACTCTAGGGAGATCCAGCAATCAGTCTTGGGGGGTAATCGCTCTTGCTTTAACCTCCCTGGATCTGGATTGTGATCTGGGGTGGAAGTCGTGGGTGGGTTTACAGCTTGACAGAAACAGAAGTTGCCCTTCCACACGTTTGGGATGAAAATTCCCCTATCTGTCAGCAAATCCATAGTGTGGCAACAAGCCCAAAAGTCAAGTAATTAAGTGGCAACATGCCAAGGCAAAGAAAACAGAAAAATGCAACCCTAGACTCCTATTTGGGGGGCATAGAGCGGGAAAAGGACTGTGAGGTCAGAAGTCCTGCTCCAAAAGCCCCAGGGGAAAACATGAGCGGGTTGCAGGCCATAGAGGACCTTAAGAAGGACTTTAAAAATCAAATAAGAGAAGTGGAGGAAAAATTGGAAAGAGAAATGAGAAGGATGCAGGAAAAGTATGAAATGAGGGTCAACAGCCTGACTGAGGAAAACAACACCTTAAAAAATAGACTAACTCAAATGGCAAAGGAGGCCCAAAAAGGCAATGAGGAGAAGAATGCCTTAAAAAGTCGAATTTGCCAGATGGAAAAAGAATCTCAAAAGTTCACTGAGGAGATTCATTCCTTCAGAGTTAGACTGGAGCAAATGGAGGCTAATGACTTTATGAGAAATCAAGATGCTGTTAAGCAAATCCAAACAAATGAAAGAGTAGAAGGCAATGTGAAATATCTCATGGGAAAAACTACTGACCTGGAAAATAGATCCAGGAGAGACAATTTAAAAATTATTGGACTACCTGAAAGCCATGATCAAAGAAAGAACCTAGAAATCACCCTTCAAGAAATTCTCAAGGAAAACTGCCCTGATGTTTTAGATCCAGAGGGCAAAATAGAGGTTGAAAGAATCCACCGATCACCTCCTGAAAAAGATCCCAAAAAGAAAACTCCCAGGAATATTATAGCCAGGTTCCAGAATCCCCAGATCAAGGAGAAAATACTACAAGCAGCCAGGAAGAAACAATTTCAATATTGTGGAAACACAATCAGAATAGCACAGGACCTGGAAGCTTCTACACTGAGGGATCGAAGGGCATGGAATATGACATTCCAGAGGGCAAAAGAGCTGGGAATGAACCCAAGGGTCACCTACCTAGCAAAACTGAGTATTTTGTTTCAAGCATTCTTCAGGAAAAAACCAGAGTTGAATAGAAAATTTGGCATCCAGACACAAGAAGCAAGAGACGCCTGAGAAGGTAATCAGGGAAAAGAAATCAAAAGGAACTTATCAAAGTTGAACCATTTACATTCCTATATGGAAAAACAATAACTGTGACTGAGGAAATCTTTCTCACTATGAAAATAATGGAAGGGTGTATGGTCATGTGAATACATATGTGAATGTGTGTATGTATGTTTACAGTTATATATGGATAGAGGGCATAGGTTGAATTTGTTGGGAAGGGAGGATACTCAAGGGGTGAAATTATGAGGTGAGAGAGGAAAGTGGCAAGAGGAGATGGGGAGAGACAGGGTAGGGTAAACTATCTCATGTGGAAGAAGCAAGGGGAAGTGGCTGCAAGGGAGGGGAAGAATAGGAAGGCAAAAAGGCAAAACCACATTCTCATTGAATTTGGTTCAGGGAGAGAATGACATACATACTAGGTGGGACATCTCAACCTACAGCAGAATGGGGGGAAAGGGGATGAGAGGAGGGATGATCGATGGGAGGGCATCCTTGGGGGGAGGGGAGGTTGGAGGTACCCACTATGGAAGAGGGACAGGATCAAGTGGGGAATGGACCAGGTGGGGGGTGGGATAAGTGGGAGGGAATTATAAGCAGCCTTGTACAATATATCTACTATGGTAATGTTTTGCATAGCTAGATATGTACAACATATACTGAATTACTTATCTTCCTAGAGGGAATGGGAGACAAGGGAGGAAGGGAATGGATCTGAAATTTGAGGTCTTAAAATTAAATGTTTCAAATATATATAAATACTATTATTAATACTCTTTTGCTTGTAATTGGGAGATAAGATGTGCAGGCATTGGGACACAAAGATTCACCTTCCTCTAATGGAAAAGTCGAAGGGGGTATGGGAGAAGATATAGGAGAGAGCAGATTGGAGGAAGCAATATCTTGTAGGACTTCTATTCTGGGAGAGTGGGTAGGGGAAAAACAGGGGGGGAAATAATTGTAACTCAAAATCTGGTGGAAATGAATGATGTAAAACAGAAGTTAATAAAGCATATGTTTAAAAAAAAAAAAAGAAAGTAGGGGCCTCAGCTTTAGTCTTGCTCTAGGATCAGGGGTGGGGAACCCATACCTCCAGGGCCACATGTGGCCTTCTAGGTCCTTGGGTGCAACCTTTTGATTTAGTCCAAATTTTATAGAACAAATCCTTTTATCAAGGGGATTTGTTCTGTGAACTTTGGGTTCAGTTAAGGCTCAGTACTGGAGGATCTAGAGGGCCACATGTGGCCTTGAGGCCTCAAGTTCCCTACCCCTAGAGGTACTTTCCACCCCTACTAGCTAGAACAGGACTTTGTGAGTTTCAAAAGGCTTTGAGTATGCTAACTTCTAATCTTCTCATTGATGGCCCAAGAGCATCCTAGATGAATAGATAACAGTAGCTACATTAAACGGGAAAGACAGATAGACTAGAAGTAGATTAGGGGCCTCATAATGAGCCCAGCAAAGAAAGTTAAAAAAATTCCAAGAAGGGATATATTGAACATCCCATGAAGAAGAGAAAAATATTTTTTGACAACTGGGAGCTATGTATGCCTTTGTCATATATGCTCTCTGACTTTGAGCCCACTTAAACCTTGGATTCTGAAGATACTGGTTGGGAGCTTTCCCAGAATTCAGAGGGAAGAGAGGAAAGGTTTTTATTTCAACTGTTATTACTATGCCACCTTAGTAAATGCACCTTTCTAAAGTCATTTCTGGGTAGCTGACTAAATGTTTTTGTCATGTTTTATTCATTTTACTTTTAATTTATAGAATAAAACAGGACTTTCTATAACAGTATAATAAAAAGATGATTTCATATGAAACTGCAAATTTACTATGTATAGCTTGTTATTCCTTTTAAATATATAATAAAGTTGTCATGTAAAAAAAGAAAAAGAAAATTGAAGCCAAGATCAGGAAAGTCACTTGCCCAAGGTCCCACAGTTAGTAAGAGGCAAAATGTGGATTACAAGTCAGTCTTTCTGACTAAACCCAGTGCTCTATCTACCCCATTGGAACATGAATGTCCATCCTGCCTGGTCAAATGCTCCAACAATACTACTCAAACTAGTTCTTCACCCACTATGTGATTCATTATCAAAACAAAACACAATGAGATGGAATCTAGTAGACTCTGATGGAATTTCCAAGGAAGAACCACTTTCTTGCTGTCTAGCTTTAACAGCCTTCACTGGGCCCTTTCAGTTGCTGAGATAACTCCATCTCCATCTAATAAATCAAGCAGTAGCCTATTAGCCCTGAGCAGAGGTCCTAGGATTAACACTTCTAGGGACTGAGCTTAATCTATACATGAAGAGGAATGAAGGCTAAAAGGAAAGGAGGCCTAAAAGGGATTTTAAAATGGAAGGTACCTTAGAAATCATCTAGTCTGACCCCTAAGACATTGAGGCCTAGAGGGGTTGTCACCTGTAGTTATGCCAGTAATAAGTAGCAGAGCCAAGATTCAAACTGGTGAAGATCCTTTCTAATTGGTTCTCTTCTGCTGGTGATGCTACTATATTGTATATGAGGTGGAATTTCTGCCTTGTGTGAAATTTCTACGTTGTGTATGAGGTTGAACTTTAAGGTCCCTTCTGTGCCTGAGGTTCTGTGACAATGTGATCCCTAAAGTAGATTTCAGCACTATGATTCTAGGACTTGCCCAATATGACATCAGTGGGGTCAAATTTAAGGTAAAGGCAGAGATGAGGTTTGCTAGTCAGGTACTGTTGTATTTCCCACTGTTCCTTTGTAGTAAGGGAAAGTGAAGAAATTAGGGTTAGGAACTGGGCAAATAGCCACATACCCTCAGGGATAATTTGACTCAGAAGTCTCCTCTTTAACGCAGAGTGACCCTGTTTATATTTTGTCTGTAGCCTCTCCTCTCCTGTACTTCTGTCTCATATTAACTCCTGCCTCGACTATAGAAAAAGCCTCCTAACTTGTCCAGTTTCTTCCCGTTCCATCTATTCTTTACAACAATGACAGGATAATCTTCCTAATGACCTATTTTAATCACATCCCTTCCCCACTCAAAAATCTTCAGTGGTTCCTCATGGTCTATTAGATAAATCAAACTCTTTCTCATAGTCTTCACCCCAAATGGGGTCAATGCACAAAAAATGTTAAGAACCCCAGCTTTAGTAAAAATAAAAATTACTCTGGCAGCTAAGGAGTTTGGAATGGGGAAAAACTAGGCAGGGAAACCAGTTAGAGGGCCATTGAAATAGTCCAGGTGAGAGGTGATGAGGGTCTGAACTAGGGATGGGGTTTAGGAGTGGAGAGAAAAGGAAAGGGAAATAAAAATGTAAAATGATATACATAAAATCTCATGCAAAACATAAAGTGCTTTATAAATATTGTCTATTAGTGCTCATTACGTGAAATCACCCCCTTCTATTTAGTCCACACAACATAATCAGTGACTTTTTTCCAAGATTACAATAATATTTAGACAGACTCTTCCATATTAGTATACCTCCCCCCAAGAAAAAAAAACAATACACCCTCAGTTTAAGAAAATCAGTGGGAAAAAATTCTTGGATTTTTGTGACCTGGTTATCCTTCAGTCTTCATTTCTCTTCTTCTTTATTTCTTTCTTTTCCTCTCTCTCACCTGATACAAGCCTCCATGTTTAATCCATCCTTTATTTTGAAAATGACACATACCCACACACACTATCCCCTCTCCCCCCAATATAAAGTTTGCTTTGAAAGGAAAATAAGTTCCTGTGGACAGGGCAAGTTGTACTATGTCTTACCAAATCGAGAAGGTAGAAAATAATTGCTTCTTTAAACAGCTTTTGATTCTTGGTGACTTTGAAGATTCCAGTTTTCATAATGACTTTTGCCCAATCCTTATATCACACTAAATATTTTTTTTCTTTTTATCATTATCAGGATCTTTATAAACCATGTCTGGAAAATTCATACAAGCTTTTTTAATTTTTTTAAAACAGTTTCAGACTTTCTCAGCAGCCTTTTACAGCTCTCTGAATACTTAGAATGCTCATTGCTGTACCCTGCTGAGCACAAAAAGCCCACTCTGGATCACACAAAAAGTCAGTTAAACCTCTCTCACTGAGAGGTCATAGTTTTGGGACTGTCATAAGAACAAACAACCACACGCTGACTTGTGTGTTCTCTGTGGGACTTGGTCTATCCCTTGAAGCTTCTCTTATTCAAATATGAAAAAGAATTCTTGAAAAATCTACAGCAGGAACTTTGTAGCCATCCTAAAGCCCTCTGCCAATCCTTGGCCTGGTACTTCAGAGGTTTACATTAGGGGAAAAGACCAGAACTTCCAAGTACAAGAACTAATTTACTAAGCGAACCTCTTTGTCCTTGATGAGTTCATATGCATGGAAGAAACAAAAGAAAAGAGACAGGTCAGTCACCAACTTCTTACCAATTGAATAAAGCCAAGCAAATGTTTCATCAGACCTAGTATTTCTATATGCTTGCTAATGTACAATCTGGTGAACCCAAGAATAGTAGAAAATTTTAAAACACATAATTTGCTTTGAAATGTTTGCATTATATGACTTTTTCTAGAGCATTTTTGTTTTGTGTTTCAATCAATATACAAGTTCACATTTGTTGTGCATGTCCCAAATAATACACCTGAAGACAGCACTTGAGAGTTTGCCCAGTATTTTACAAATGTTAACTTCAAATCCAGCTTCAGACACTTGCTAGCTGAGTGACCCTGGATAAGTCACCTAACCTCCATTCGCTTTATTGGTAAAATGGGTATATTCGTAGCACCAACTTTTCAGAGTTGTTGTGAGGATCAAATGAGATAATATTTGCAAAGTTCTTAGCACAATGCTATATAAATGTTAGCTGTCATTACTGTTGTTATTACTGTTGCTATTATCTCCTTTGATCTCCACAACTATCTTCTGAGAGAGGTGTCTTTATTTTTCTCATTTTAAGATTAGGGAACTGAGACTCATAGAGGTTGCATGACTTGTCTGAAATTACAGAAAAAAATATCAAAGATAAAAGATCCCTCCCCAGAAAAAAAAAAATAAAGAAATACAAAAAGATTACTCCCCAGGAAAAAAAGAAAGAAAATACAAAAAGAAATAGCAAAGATAAGACATGAACCCTGGTCTTCCTTACTCCTAAACCAGCATGCTATCTTTTATGTGACATTGTCTCTTGACAAAAAAAGCCTCACGAAGTGTTCAGCATGGCAATGGAAAGCTATAGATGGAATGTCAAGGGGATAGGGAGGTGGCAGGATTGAGTAGATTATTTTTTAAAATAAAGGAAGACAGAAATTCAGTTTACCAAAGTCAGTGAGATGCAAAGAAAAGTACACTGAACTACGAATCAGGAGACCTGGTTCTGATCCAGATTTTACCTTTTATTAACTGTGTGACGCTGGATGAGTAAGATAATTTGTATGGGTCTCATTTCCCTTATTTGTAAAATGAGGAAGTGGGGCTACACGATCTCTTCCAGCTATAATAATTGCTAATGTCCTATGTCTCACCTTGAGTCAATAGCACATACTAAGAAATGGACCAAGAAATAGCCTGTGCTAGGAAATGGCATCATAATATTGGCCCATTGGCTTGAGTACCTGTCTCCGACCAAAACAAGAAGCATCAAAGCTTTGGTCCAATAGACCCTAGACATCTTCTTTTGAAACTCACTACAATAACTAGAAGGAGAGGGGAAAAACATATCTAAAAAAACCTATTCTTGGAACTGTGAAAATAGTATATTGTATTCACTAAGCTCTCTTTCCAACTCACCCCCCCCCCCCATTTCAAGGTCAGTACTACAGTAGGAAACTCCAGACTGCCTTCCTTTTTCTTTCTACTATTTTTTCAGAAACTTTTGACAGAACTTCAGTCTCCATTTCATTGTAGTTAGGTCTTGCCATACTCCCAGCATGCCTTTCAGACATACAAAGTTTTGATCCTCTCCTCGCTCTATAGGGGTTTATTGTCATTGCTCATCCTTCATTTTCAAAAAAGGACCAATGACATCATGGGGTGATGTCTTGACGTGAATTGGATTTAACTGAGGCTGAGTTGCACAAAGTCATCAGCCTCACCCTATTTTCCAGAGTCATCAAAGACTAAAGTCAAGAGGATTGGCAATGGCCAGGATGCAGTGGGTGACGTTGGTGTCTTTGATGTCTGACCAAGTTCTAAGCACCTGCTTTAACTGCCTTCGTGGCTGTTGGAACAAATTGTTCTCATCTGCCCATTCTGCCAGGATTCAAAGTATGAAAGAATATAAAGTTTCATCCTAATCACTAAATAAAGAAGTGATGGGGACAGAGGTCAAATCCGATCACGACCAACTTCAAGAGGCTGCAAGAATTCTTTTATCGTAATGAAATTGTGCTGGAAATTTGGTCTGCAAGAACTGGGCCATAAGTTAGGAGCTTAGAATGTGTTTTATCCAACAGATTTTCATTATCATGGTATTTTTTGTAATGAAATTAGGTATCATCAGCATTTTAATTCTCAGATTTTTTGTGATTGTTGTTCTGCATCAGCAAATCGCATTGGGATAGGGAAATTCCCTCTATAAATGTGTAGATCCAGAGCGACTCCATTTTAAGAATCCTTCCATTTTGTTCATACATATATTTCTCTACTCTCCCATTAGTGCTTATAATACAAGTAACCCATAATAAGTGGTGCCATGGTATCCTGTTGTGTAAACTGTTCTGAGAAACTCAATGATGAAATATATATATCTTTTGTTCAAGAACTAGCTTATCTATGTTCAGAGGGGCTCATCACAAGATTAGCCATAGAGAAACTGATTTTTCAGTCAAAGTTCAAGGACTCTTAAAGACTATCTATTAAATTATAAGGAGTTTGTGATCCACATTATTGGCAAGAAGATCCATATTAATAAAAATTACATTCTCTTGGAACATTGAAATACTTACTGTCTGTATCACTTATCTGACACTTATTACATGGTGCTTCATTTTATAATTCAACTTTCCAACTATCCAACAATTATAATTCAACAATTCCACTATTTATCTGTTTTCTACAACTAGACTAAAAGCTTCTGGTTGGGGGAGGGGGAGGGAAGAACAGGAACTATATCTTGTACTTTCCCATTGGCCTAGATTTCTTTGTGGTTGCTCAGTTGTTTTTTGTCGCATCTGACTCTTTGTGATCCCATTTTGGGTTTTCTTGGGAAAGATATTAGTTTGTCATCTCTCCCTACAGCTCATTTTACAGATGAGGAAACTGAGGCAAGCAGGGTTAAATGACAAGGTCACCCAGCTAGTGTCCAAGGCTAGATCTGAACTCATAAAAATTAGTTTTCCTTTCTCCAGTCCCAGCATTCTATCCACTGTACCACCTAGCTGCCCATACTGTCATTTACTATTAAAATAAAGGCTTGGATCCTGGTAATTTTTTTTTCTAGTAGTAAGTGAAGGGTAAAAGGCAAAGACCATTTAGTATCATGAAGTAACTACAGAAAACAAACTTTGACATTGATTTTCTTTGCCTTTATCTGTCTCTCTTTAAATTACAACAAACAGAATTAAAGCAAGAAACAGACAATTTTAAGGCAAAACACTCAATTCTGAAAATCAAATATGATATACTGAATATAGATCTGTCTGGCTACTGTAACCATTTCTGTCTCTACCCATCTATCCATACATCCATTATCCTCCCTTCTTCTTTAAAGGGATGGGTAAGACATTGAAAATTGGATTATTTATTTATTTTGTGGTTAAGGAAAGGAATTTAATTATCTTAGCATTTATTATAAAGGAGTACAGGGACAAAAATAAGTGTTTTCCTCAATATTTTCCCATGCATCCTAATTTTAAATAAGTAAAAAGAAATGTCTAATACCAGGACAGACCAGTTACCCAACCTCATGCTTATAATTCCAAAGCTTTTATTAAATTAACTCAGATTCAAAAAGGCTAAGTTTGAGACTAAGATTCAACACTTAACGGGGAAGGAAGGGAATACATACACATACAGTAAGTGAAACAAGGTGCTTAACCTCAGCCTCAGTTTCCTTATTTGTAATCTTGGGAAATGGATCATTGGGGAAAACCATCTGTGCCTTAGAGGCTTATTGTAAGGAAAGCCTTTTCTAAACTATAAATATAAGATAATGGCTATAATGATGATGGGAAACTGTACAAAATGAGAGAGACAATCATGGTCCCTACCCTCTAAGAACTTCCAAGAGATTGTAGATTATGGTTCCCAAAAAAAGAGGACCTTGCATCCTGATTCATCTCCAGTCATCCTGATGAATATCCAGTCACTGAACCCAGATGGCTCTGGAGGAGAAAGTGAGCCTGGTGATCTTGCACAGGCCTCCCTCACTCAAATAAAAGTCAACTTCAAGTCATGCCATTATTTCCCTAATGCCATGGTCCTCTTCAAAAACGAAGGACAAACACAAAACACAAACACAAGGCTACTCTGAATGTACTACCTGATAGCCCTAGTCCAGGCATCATGGGACAAAGGAAAGGGCACTGGCTTTTCAATTAGAAGAACTGAGTTAAAATATGCCCTTCGATGCTTACTACTTATATGACCTGGGAGAAGTCATTTAAATTATATGAGCCTCAATTCCCTCCATTTATAAACTTAGGAAGTTGGAATATATAAAGTTAGGAAGATAAAGAGTGAGGACAGCATGGTGGATAGAGAACCAGTCTTAGAGCCAATACTATTTGTGTTCGACTCCTAGATCACCATCATCATCATCGTCATCAATCATAATGTTAGCATTTGTGTCATACTTTAAGATTTGTAAAGCACTTTACCAATATTATCTCATTTTAACATTTATCATTGGTCTAGAAGGAACTCTAAAGGACCTTCTGGACTACAGTAGTATGTATACCACACATTAAAATATAGAGCAAATACATACATGGCACAGGTAGAATTATCAGTAGCTATCTTCATTATAAATCATTGCTAATAATAGCTGACATTTATATGGTCTTTTGAAGTTTCCTAGGTACTTTGTATTGTTAAGGAATGTTAAAGAGTCCTCTGAACTTGTCTTTTTGAGTTGCCAAAGTTTTCAGAAACACTGGACCCAGAGTATGTAGAAGGCCCTGAATGTGTCAAGGAAGAATACCCCCTTGCCCCCGAACTGACAGAATTTGTTATTTGTACCCCAAGCTGGACTCCCTGTGTGTCCTTGGGAGTCAAGAGAGACTCCAGTCAGTCTGCACTGGGCTGAGAAGCTGCTTGTGCAGCTGAGACCCTTATAGATAAGCAGACTATCCTATCTTCATGGTCTAGAAGTTTCAAGGGGAAAGGAAGCAGCTTTTGCCATCACTTGCCCCGACCCTTTGCAAAGGGTTTTGTTCTTTCCCCACCTTTACTGGACCTTTCCTCTTCCCTTTTCACACCCCTTGAAGTGGAGTTTCTGTTTCCTCCCCCACCCCTTCCTTTGTATTGTCATAAATATGCAAACTTCTGTAAGGACTGTGAACTCTTTGGGTTCTATATGCATGTTCATTGCTCTTTGTGCTAAACCTAGTTTTCCTAAGTTTTCTGAAGTTGTAATTGCCTGTTGACAGCATACATTATCTCATTTGGGTTTCACAATCACCACATGCAGTAGATATCACAGGCATTGTTTTGCTGAGGAGGAAACTGAGACACAGAAGAGTTTAACTGACTTGCTAACAATTACTAAGCACCTGAGGTGGGATTTGAACTGGGGTTTTCCTAACTCTTAAGCACCAGGAGTCTACTCACTACAATGAGGAAGCTAGGTGGAACAGTGGGTAGAGGGCTGACTTCTGATCCAGCCTCAGGTTATGTAACCCTGTGCAAGTCATTTACCCTCCTCCACTCTCTATTTCCTCACCTGTAAAATGGGAACCATAATAGCACCTACCTTCCAGAGTTTCCTGGGGATAAAATAAGATAATGTTTTGTAAAGTGTTTTACAAAACTTAAAGCACTACGTAAATGCTAGCTATCATTATACCACATGGCTGCTTTATAATACCTGACTTTCTGGTCCCCGGGGCAACATGTTCTGTTCATTGTCTAGAGCCAAAAGAGTCTGGCATGAATAAATTCAGAAAATAGGTAATCTGCATTTTAGACACACTGTTTTACTGTTGTTGTTGTTTTAACTCAGCAAAAAGGCTTTTAAATATATATGTACATATGTATATATTAGTTTAATTCCTACAGTTATAATGCTTTTTAAATTAACAATATTCTTGAATTTAATTAAAGTGTTCCATTTTAAATCAATTCCATAGCCTCACTTGTGTCAAACTTTTCCTCAGCATATAAACAGATTCTCCTTTCTTATTTATAGATGAATAGGTCATTTGCATTAAGTTATAACAGATAAACAGAATTAGAGGAGGGGGTGGGAATCCAACAATACTACATCCCCCAGTTAACAACAAGAAAAACCCCCACAACCAAAAATATGAATAAATAAAATTTAATCAATTCAATAAGCATTATTAAGTGCCTACTATGATCTGGGGATATATAGATAATTGTCCCTTCCCCTAAGGGGCTTACATTCTACTAGGACTATGGCTTCTTCAGGGCCTGATGCCAACTCAACACAGAGAAAATCAGAAACTTTCATCAATCTCAACAATTCATTTTTGTACAGTACTTTGATGTTATAAAGCCCCTTGCTTTTAATATCACATTTGGTCCACACATTAGCCTTACATGAGGTAGGCAGCATAAGTTTTACTATCCCGCCTTTTAGAGGCGATGAAATAGAGGCTCAACAGTTCAATGATCTGCCTAAATTTATGTAGTGACAGAATTAACCCAGATCTTTTGATTCTCTTCTACACCAAGAAATCTCCCCAAAACCCAAAGCTGTTTTCTTTTCTGGTGCTTGAGCCAAATTGCAAGTTGCTTTAATGAAGAGCTCAAGAATGTCCCCTTTGAAAACAGTAAAACTTTTTCCCTACTGGGAAAGATATCTTGTTAAAGAAGTCTGGAAGTTCATGATATAGAATATCCTAGAAGGTCAACTTGATCTGTATCTAATTATCTACAGATTATTCCCTAGTGATTTCTCTATACTGGTTTTAAACACCTGCTGAAATGGGGTTGGATTCATCCATAACACAGTAGATGTACCATAGAGAGCTTCTCACTTGGTAGGGTAAATATCCCTTTGCTCATGTTCATTCTTTTTTTTCCCATGACTAAATGAGAGCAGTTGTCTTGGCAGTGCACCCTGCAATGAAGCCTCTGTGCCAAAGCTGGTGTCCTTTTCCCTCATATACATTGTTTTAAGCCCTAATCTCTGCCCTTGATACTAGGCACCTGCGGACAGAGTCTGGCAGTGGATTAATGCTGGGGTTACCCAGGACAGAATTTGGCACAGAAGTCTTCACTGAAAGAAATTTGATTAATCATTCTCATTACCTTCCAATTCCATGCACCTGGGCACATCCAGTCTTTGGCCAAGACTAGCAACCACAGGACTGAAATGGTACAGGAAATGCCCTTCCCACCATCAACCCAAGCTGATCAAAGGAAATACTTTAAATTTTCACTACAACTTCCCATTTGGAGACCTTAGGATGAGAGTGCCCAGACTATTAAATGTTTTACCCAATATTAGGTTCTCTGAGTTTTGCCATTAGCACACCCTGAGAAAAAGAGAATTGGTCTCAGGAGACAGAATCAGAAAAGGCATCAATGGCCATACCTGAGGGCACTATTCATTGGTTAATCTAAAGGGTATTCTGAGTGCCCGGATGCCAGGGCAGCTCACCAGTGCAAATATGGACACATGAGGCATAACCACACAAGGCAGATAGGGAGCACAGAAGATAGAAGGTTGGACCTGGGGTCTGGAAGATCTGAGTTCAAATCTGTCCTCAGATGCTTAGTGTCTGTATGACCCAGATCAAGTAATTTAACATCTGTCTGCCTCCATTTCTTCATCTGTAAAATGGGGATAATAGAAGCCACTTACCTCTAAGGGTTATTGTAAGGATAAAAATAAGACAACATTGTAAAGTACTTTTCAAACCTGAAAGCACTATAAAAATGCCCCCCCTCAAAAAAAAATCCAAGAGAATATACATGAAATTTGCTATCTGTTCTATGCCCTGGCATGTATCACCTACTGGGATAATCAAGAGGGTGATCTTTTCTTAATGTTTATTATTCTAATGTTCTTCAGTCATTTTTCAGGAATGTCTGACTCATCATTTGGGGTCTTGGCAAAGAAGAGTGGTTTGCCATTTTCTTTTCCAGCTCATTTGGCAGATGAAGAAACTGAGCCCAACAGGGTTAAATGACGTGCCCAGGGACACACAGTTAGTAAATATCAGAAGCCAGATCTGAACTCAGGAAGATGACCTGAAGAAAACTTCCTCATGAGGAAAGGTCAAGGTCAGAATCAGAATTCAAGTGAATAAAAAGACCAAGAAAGAATACAACCAGGATTTCTTTGAGGTATCAAAATACAAGGAATTAAAACGGTAATGGGAAGTTAGTTGCAAAAGTGGAGAGTCAGTACTGGATAAAGAGGCAACATACAGAGGATAGAAACAAACTGACCATCAGTGTCTTGTCCCTGAGACTATTGCATCAGTCTTCTAATTGGTTGTCCTGACTGACATCTCACTCCCTCCAATCCATCTTCCACATAGCTGCCAAAGAGATTTTCCTAAAGCACAAGTCTGGTGATGTCATTCCCCTTACTCAATAAACTCTGGTGACTCAATATTATCTCTAGGATCAAATATAAATTCTTCTGGCATTTATAGTTCTTTACAACCTAGTCTTGGTTTACCTTTCCAGATATATTACACATTGCTCCCCTTCACACACAATCTGGTTCAGCCAAACTGGTCTTCTTACTGTTCCTTGCACATGGCAGTTGCCTCCTGTCTCCATTCCTATTATACTCCCTCCTCAACTCTATTTCTTAGAATCTGGAGTTTCCTTCCAGGCTCAATTAAAATACTATATTTCACATTTCTGATCCACCCCTTTCCCCAAGATGCTAGTACTTTCCTCCTAACATTTTGTATATGCCCATATTTGTACATTTTCTCCTCTTGAAAGATAGAAAGCTCCTTAAAGGAAGGGATTATTTAAATGTAATGGTTGTCTCCCCAGTGCCTGGCACATATCAAAAGCTTAATAAAGGCGTGGTGATTGATTGATTGACTGGTCTGACCAAACCTGTGTTACCAAAACTTCAGACTTTCATTGCAATGGCTTGCATTCCCCACCCACTGTGATGGTACTGGGTCAGTCTGAAATACCGTTAAAGCTTGGATGACCTTCTGCACATCTCCCTTTGACATATACCCTTTGAGCTATATCCAAAGAGTATAAAGATAACTATAGCATGAAAAGCACTGTATAAAGACTTAAGGATCTCAGACCACTGACACCAAACTGTTTGTATTTAAGGTCTCTGGCTCCTTCCCTCTTTGGAAATACACAGTGAGTAGTTACATGGGAGAGAATCAAGCAACCAGTTTAGAAAACATCCAAAGTTCTTTGCTCCTAGAGCTCTGCCAATAAGGAAACAGCAACTACACTCCCCTTCCCCAAAGGAGGTCAGCTGAACTGGCTGGCCATCAAGTCCTTCCAGTTTGCAAATATCTTTCTCTAGAAGATAAACTGCAAGGTAGTGGGCCCCATTTATTACACTGACCTAGCACTGAGCTAGGGGGACTGAAATGCATTATTTATGTCTTTTTATCTCTCACTCCTTTAAAGCTCAACTCAAATATCAATTCTTACATGAAGCTTTTAATCATTCCCTGATCTCTCATCTTCTCTCCCAGTTTCTGATACTGAAAGGACCTTTCTCCTTGCCCAGGCCCCTCTCTCTGTCTCTGTCTCACTTGTCTCTGTCTCCTCTTTCTCTTTCTGTCTCTGTATGTGTGTATTTCTCTCTCTGTCTCTGTATCTTTCTGTCTCTCTCTGCCTCTGTGGCTGTCTCTGTTTCTCTCTATCTCTGTGTGTCTGTCTGTCTGTCTGTATCTGTCCATCTCTGTCTGTCTCTCTCTCAGCTTCAATTTTTCTATATACACTGGTCCCTTCCCTATTGCTTTCAAAAATGTCCAAATTCCTCCTATCCTTTAAGGGGGAAAAGTTTTCACTAGACCCTACCTATGATATGGAAGTGAAGAAATTTGTTTTGTTTGTTTGACCATACATGTGTGTAACAAGGGATTCGTTTTTCTTTAGTTCTTAAATGGAGATGAGATGGGGCGTTGTGGTGAAAGACAAATGAGTCAGATTTTTGCTGAATAATGTGTGTGTGTGTGTGTGTGTGTGTGTGTGTGTGTGTGTAATTTCAAACAAACAAACAAAAAAATGATTCTCCATAAGTAAAGATCTGACCATGTAACTCCCTCATTTAGTAAACTCCAGTAGCTCCCAGTGGTCCCTCTAAATTAAAATATAAACTCGTTTTCATTTTTAAAGTCCTTCACAATCTTCACAATGCCTCACAGGCATTATTCACCCTGCCACATTCTTCCGTCCAGCCAAACTGCATGCAGTCCCTTACACAGTGTTCCATCTCCAGTCTCCATGCCTCTGCCCTACCCTAAATGAGGAATGAATTCTCTCCTATCCTCATCCCCACCTAATGGAATCTCTCTATTCCTTCAAAAAGCAGCTTAACCACAACCTCCTACATAGAGCCTTTTCTGATCCACCCAACTGCTAATGCCTCCCCTTCCTAACTACCCTGTATTAATTTCTATTTATTTTCTTTATATTATTCTGAAATGAAATTGTTGTCTCCATAGACTGAATGTAAACTCCCTGAGAATTGGAATTGTTTATTTTCTGTATCACCTAGCATAGAACAGGGTACAAAGCAGGTACTTTAAAATGCTTGTTGACTGACTAATTGGTTAATGTCAATGATTGATTATGCCTCAGTCCCAATTAGTTTGAATAATGAATCCCCTGAAGTGATTGAATTATTCAAAATCAAACTGCATATTTCATTTTGGCTGGAACCAATTATCATATTTTACATAATTATAACTTTGAATAGTGCTAATTCAAATACAGGTGACCATTTCAAGGGGATTCATTGTTGGTATTAATTGGGACCTGAATATAGTACATGCCTGATTTTTCCTTCTAGAACTAAACACCATCTCTGAACTCATATTGAGCTTTTTCTTAGCATCAAAAACCTAAAACATATATAAAGACCTGAAAGCAGCTAGATGGTGGAGTTGCTAGAGTGTCAGGCTTGGCATCATCAGGAAGACCCTAGTTCAAATTCAACCTCAGACAATAGCTTCGTGACCCTGAGCAAGTCACTTAACCCTGTTTGCTTCAGTTTTCTCCTCTATAAAATGGGCTGGAGAATGAAATGGCAAACTACTTCAGTATCTTTGCCAAGAAAACCCCAAATGGGGTCACAAAGAGTCGGACACAACTGAAACAAACAACAATAAAGATCTAATATCTCAAAGTCGGCTTCCCAAACTCTGCATTTAAATGTACCTTCTTGGACTATGACCAGTAAATAGATCCAACCAGTCTCAATGAATCAGGGATACTGATGCTATTTCCCTGATTTCTAGTGTGACATTCTCATTTATCCTCACAGTTATCATATGGCATCTCTGTGGCATGAAGGTTGTGGGAAGGAATAATAGTCTGTAAGGGCTTAAACCATCGACCAGATATAATTTAACCTACTTTCTATGGCAAATTTAGTCTCCTAGGACAAGCATCTTTCCTGCCAGACTCACATGAGTTAAGGCTGCTCAACTGTCTTTTTAAAAACCTAAACTTATTTTAAAAAATAAAACCCAACCACTCACCTCAACTCTAAACAAGACCTCACATCCAAAACCAATTTTAGAAAGAATATTGAAAATATGGTTCTGCCAGTTCAAACCAGTAATCTCCATCTGATCATGAGCTATAGGCTTATTTCGATTAGCATTTTTTAAAATGGAAATAATACAGTAAAAGCAAGTGATGAATTCCACCCCCCACCACCCCTTTAGTTTTCTTCTTATCAATCCCATTTTAGCAGCTCTGCTAGGATTTGGGGACTATCTCATTTTCTGATTCCGTGAGCTATTCTTTTTCCTCCTTTAACACTCCCCCTCAACCCCCTCCCCACCCATTCTCTTTCCCCACAAATACATTCAATGCTCTTTTCTTTGCAGTTGGATAACAGGATTGTAGGAGAGTGGAGGGGTGTTTATCTCTGTTCATCATAGAGATGCACATGACTATACAATACAAAGCATCTTACCCACGTACAGCCGAGGCTGGCAGGCTCTCTATAAAAGACATACCACTGTCTCGCTCTGTCCCCAAGTTTATAGACTTCTGGCAACGGCTCAAGCATTCAAAAGCTGGGTCGGGTTTTGTGCTGTGTTGTCACCACACAGGCAGAATATCAGCTTATCCGACTCAGAAAGAGAACATTAAACACCAAATAATAGACTGTTTCCATACAGTTACTGCTGTCTTCACTTCTCCTTGTGGTAATTGCATTAATGCTAACTACCTGAGATTGCTCTTCTGTATTTAGTCCCCTACACACACACACACACACACACACACACACATACTCTGTAACTTTTCCCTTTGTACTATCGAGAACCACCCCTCTCTCTATGCCTGGAAGGCACTCAAACTCACAAGATACCACTGTAAGGGCCCTTGGATTTGAGGGCCTTGAACTCTAAGAGTGGAAAACAGATCCTTCCTTTGAGTTAGACATTCAAGGTTTAAATGGGGCAAGTTAACCCAGGGTCTCCAAAGCAACGCCACAACTATAGATTTCCCCTTTTCAATAGGTTGAAGGAGATAGGGGTGAGGGGGGAAGGGGACATATCTTTGACCGTTGTTGAGGAATTGGAACCCTAGAACGCTATTCTGCTTGAACTAGTTCATCTTTTTATCTGGGTTTCCTGCACCATTCATTCCAACTTGATTCTTCTAATGCCTACATTGTTGTTGAAACCATTGGTCCTCTTCAAGAACAAAGGACAAGTAACAATAACAATGCCTAATGCCAATTGCTATGTGTCTGTAGCATACAGATTTGGGGTAGCTAGGTAAAACACTGGATAGAGGTTGAGCCTGGAGTCAGGAAAACTCAACTTCATGAGTTCAAATCTGACTTCAGATACTTGCTGGGCAAGTCACTTATCCCTGTTTGCCTCAGTTTCCTCTTCTGTAAAATGAGCTGAAGAAGGAAATGGTAAACCATTCCAGTATCTTTGCCAAGAGAAGCCCAAACAGAGTCATGAAGAGTTGGACACTACTGAATAGCAACAATACAGATTTTACTTAAAGTCATCTAGTTCCTTTTAAATACGGGTAAAGAAAGGACAGGATCATGGATTTTGAGTTGGAAGGAATGTCATAGGCCATCTCTATCCTCCCTTATTTTATGATTTAGAAAACTGAAATACAAGGAACTTGAATTAGTCCCCCAAGATCACATAGATAGTAAATATTGGGTGCAGGTGTTCTAATTCCAGAGTCAGGCATCTTTCCACACTATCATTCAATTTAGCACTTTATTTCATTTAAACTTGTATTACTTTTTAATTTCTTAATATATTTCACATGTATATCTTTTAAAAGAATTTATTAATGCCTTTGTTAATACCTTTTCTTTCTGGAAATACCCATCCCACCATTGAACCCTCCCTCATAATAAAGATAAAAAGAATTACACAAAATCATAAGATGCCATGACCACATCTGACAAGGCCCTAGTTGACCCCCCACCTCTCTGACCTGAAGAGAGAGGAATAGTTCACTGTTTCCTGGGACGATTTACATGTACTTAACTCCCTAACTAGATTATAAGCAACTTGAGGGCAAGAACAATACCACAAGATTTTTGTTTTTACTTTTTGTTTTTTCTCGCAATTTTGTATTATCCCTTTTTACCATATCCATACAAAGCTTAACATAATGCGAGAAACATAGAAATAGCAAATAAATAGTTAAACTGATCCTTAAGGTATGTCCCATAAAGTATAAATACAATACAGATACAAACCCTAACATAAGGCCTTTCCTGAACCCATCCAGTTGTCAAATCTCCCCTCCTCTGAAATGATTGTGTACATATCTTGTATTTATTTTTCTACATATAGGCTGCTTACTCCAGTAGAATAGAACTTGAATGGAAGAACTGTTTTTGCTGTTCTTTCTACCCTTGGCCTTTAGCCCAGTTCCTGGCCCACATATTAGGCATGTAATACATGTTTGTTGAATTGATTTGAATTAAAGCTTATTGTATAATTCACACAGGACAGAATAATGTGCATAATACTGTCAGTATGATAACACTTGTCTGCTTAATTTACAAAGCTTTGGGTAAATGCAACTCTCTCTTTCAACCTTCAACGTTCATTCAAAAGGCATTTATTAGGCACCTCCTATTTGTCAGGAACTATACGAGGCAATGGGGGAAGCATAAAGAAGAACCAGGTGCCATATAGTTTACTTGAACTCCAACTATAATCTTGTAAAGGAAATGAGACTTATACAAATATATGCAAGTATTTTTAATGCATTAGTGTAAGGAACTCCTGGTATGGAAATTCCCTTCACCAAAGCAGACAGGCAACTCCTCTCTAACTCACGATCTTATAGAGGTGCCTAGAGCCCTGAGAACTTATTATCTATAGTAACAACTAATATGTACCAAAGGCAAGGCTTTAGTTCTCTCTGACTCCAAGATTGGCCCTCTCTCTGCTACACCATATTTCTTCTTACATAAATATACAAAAGTAATGATAACTCTAATCAAAATCAAAAATGATAATTTAAAACAAGGAATACATATAAATGTATATAAGGAGTTATGAGAATTCAGAGAAGGAAAGGTCACTTTTGTTTGGGTGTGAGAGAGAGGACAAATTTGACCTAGTAGACCTAGAAGTGTAGGTAAGATTCCAGCAGGCAGCAACATTGAATAAATCATTCTAGTTAATCATAGTATTTTAGAATTAGGACAGACCTTAGAGACCACCTGGGTCCAAGATCCTCATTTCCCAGATGGGGAAACTGAGACCCAGTATCAACAAGTAGTAAGGGGCAAATATAAGACTTGAGCCCAACTCTTCTGAGGTCTAATTGAGTTCCTTTTTTCCCACTATCCCATGCAGTGGATTTCTAAAACTGAACAGATTACTCCTATGGCTATCCTTTATATGACACTTAAGCATAGCCTGCTCCAAGATACATGACAGAGAGAAGACAAAAAGTTTATAGACTCTGAATATGATATTGGAAAAATCACTACACAACTCTCCTATCAGAAAGAAACCAAAAATAGAGCAAGGAGGTGGGATACAGATTGAGAGAGTGATGATGGTGACAAATGAAAACTCATCTAATATTTCCAGTGACTTGTTTGATATGAACAGCCCAGGAGTAATGACTAATCTTTAACATAGCTTTTGCTTTTAAAGTGAAACAACACCTTCTTTCAGGTCGAATGGAGGCAATTTCCTTATACCAAGTGTTTGTTACCCAATAGTGGCACCAATATTAATTGGATTAATTAATCATTTTGGTTAATGCTTAATTACCTTTTCTTACTTACACCCAGGATCAGTTAGCATCATTATCATCATCCATAATCACTTTTACATAGCACTTTGTGCCTACAAAGTACTTTTCTTAGTTATCTGATTCTCAAAAAAGCCTCAAGTAGTACAAGTTATCATCACAGTTATTAGTATTATTTTACTATTATTAGTATTATTTTACAGTTAATAAGATCAGAGCCCAAATGACTTATTCAAGGTCACAAAGCACACACATGATTACACAAAATAGAAAGTTCTTTTGATTACACCAAGGCATCGTCAGTCAAACTCTACTCTGCCCACAAATATAGAAAATGATTGGCAATAAAGTGTGGTTTGAAGTCTACTCATCAATATCGCTCCTAATGATCTTCCCATGAACCTTTGGGTCAAAGTCATTCTCTCCAGAAAACACCTATTAAAATGTAGATGCAAAAGTGTTACTTGGATGGTGTAGCAGCAAGCACCCCAACATCCCCAGGGTGGCTGCCAACACAGGTTCTTAGATCTGCTTTTCAAAAGGAAAGCAACTCAAAATGGGTTAACAAGCTTACTTTAATCAAACAAACATATATTACTTAGTTCAGGGGGAGAAGGTCAGCACCCCAAACTTCAGAGTATACAGACAGATCAAACAGACAGGCTTCCAAACTGTCCAACCATTATCATTATCAATATCAAAATCACAGTTACCAGAGAGGGAAGCATCAACATCTGGGTTTTCAAAGCTGGGGGGCTCTCAACAACGGCTTCCCAGAGTCTCATCTGGTCAAATCACACAACACTTCTCAAAGTGAGCCCCAAAGCAAAGCGTCAAAATCAGGGATTATATAATCTTCTCCTGGCTCAGAGAATGTAACCACCCTCTTGACCCACTGCCCAATCACACAGCATCAAGGTGTGGTCATTCCTGAAAACCAACCCTCCCACCACAGGCTCCATGTGACCACATTCAGCCTACTAGGAGGCAGAGTATATTTTCAAATTAAAGAAGGTTCTCAGAGTCACTTAAGCCAATCAAAGGGCCTAGGGGCAGGGAAGATCTTTAAATCTGCATTTCCATTACAGGTGGAGGAACTAGACTGAGAAACAAGGGGTGGGGGTAAAGAAGGAAATAGAAAAAGTAGAAATGTCAATATGAAGCACTCACTAAGCAACACTTAGCTTAGGCTAAGGTGGGACCAAAATGGCAAACAAGGACAGGAGGACATCCTAAAGAGATGCCTTAAGTGCTGAAGACAAATTTTACCTACCTCTCAGTTCTATTTAGGGGTAGGTCCTAAATAATATGGAACTATGAACTAGGCAGGCTTTGAAAAATATTTCTCCTCCATTCTCCCAATAGAATATAGTCCAAACTAACCAAGGGTTACTTGAGTCAGGATGCTAGATCCAAGATACTCACAGCCATGTTCTGAATCATCCCAGGGACCCATAGCAACACAAAAATACTTGCTTAAGAAATATGCACTTCGGGGGGCGGAGCCAAGATGGCGGAGTAGAAACAGCTCATCCAAGCCACTCTGCCCCCACATTCCCCCCAAACGATGTAAAAGGGGAGCCCCAGCACCCACAGAACAACAAAGAGAAGCTAACCTCCCACTGAGGACAGCCCAGCAGCCCTGCAGGAAGGACCAGCGCAGTGGTCTGGAACCTGGCAGCGTGCAGCGCGCAGAGCGCAGGAGCTAAGCCGAGCCGAGCCCAGGTCCGCATGAGCCGAGGTTTTAGCCCCAGGGCGGCAGGGCCAGCAGCCAGCTGGAGGAACCCCAGAACACCAGGAGCTGTGGAGACTCCAGAATTATCAACATAGACTTGCCTGGGACAAAGTAAGAGGTTAGTGTCCTATGGACTTTGGGACTGGTATTAGGGAATGCGTCGGCTCCCTCCCCTGGGGGCTCGAAGCCAATGAAGACAAATGCCATTTTGTAGTTTTCAGAGGCAGCTCCCGCTCCCAGCCTGCAAATTTGTAGGGAGATCCAGCGATCAGTCTTGGGGGGTAATCGCTCTTGCTTTAACCTCCCTGGATCTGGATTGTGATCTAGGGTGGAAGTTGTGGGTGGGTTTACAGCTTGCCAGAAACGGAAGTTGCCCCCCACACGTTAGGGACGAAAATTCCTCTAGCTGGCCTTAAAGCCATAGTGTGGCAACAAGCCCAAAAGTCAAGCAATTAAGTGGCAACATGCCAAGGCAAAGGAAACAGAAAAATGCAGCCCTAGACTCCTATTTTGGGGGCATAGAGCAGGAAAAGGACTGTGAGGTCAGAAGTCCTGCTCCAAAAGCCCCAGGGGAAAACATGAGCGGGTTGCAGGCCATAGAGGACCTTAAGAAGGACTTTAAAAATCAAATAAGAGAAGTGGAGGAAAAATTGGAAAGAAAAATGAGAAGGATGCAGGAAAAGTATGAAATGAGGGTCAACAACCTGACTGAGGAAAACAACACCTTAAAAAATAGACTAACTCAAATGGCAAAGGAGGCCCAAAAAGGGCAATGAGGAGAAGAATGCCTTAAAAAGTCAAATTTGCCAGATGGAAAAAGAATCTCAAAAGCTCACTGAGGAGATTCATTCCTTCAGAGTTAGACTGGAGCAAATGGAAGCTAGTGACTTTATGAGAAATCAAGGTGCTGTTAAGCAGATCCAAACAAACGAAAGATTAGAAGGCAATGTGAAATATCTCATGGGAAAAACCACTGACCTGGAGAATAGATCCAGGAGAGACAATTTAAAATTATTGGACTACCTGAAAGCCATGATCAAGGAAAGAACCTAGAAATCACCCTTCAAGAAATTCTCAAGGAAAACTGCCTGATGTTTTAGATCCAGAGGGCAAAATAGAGGTTGAAAGAATCCACCGATCACCTCCTGAAAAAGATCCCAAAAAGAAAACTCCCAGAAATATTATAGCCAGGTTCCAGAATCCCCAGATCAAGGAGAAAATACTACAAGCGGCCAGGAAGAAACAATTTCAATATTGTGGAAACACAATCAGAATAGCCCAGGACCCAGGCAGCTTCTACACTGAGGGATCAAAAGGCATGGAATATGATATTCCAGAGGGCAAAAGAACTGGGAATGAACCCAAGGGTCACCTACCCAGCAAAACTGAGTATTTTGTTTCAGGGGAAAATATGGTCATTCATTGGAATAGAGGACTTTCAAGCATTCTTGAGGAAAAACCAGAATTGAATAGAAAATTTGACATCCAGACACAAGAAGGAAGAGATGCCTGAGAAGGTAATCAGGGAAAAGAAATCAAAAAGGAACTTATCAAAGTTGAACTATTTACATTCCTATATGGAAAAGCAATAACTGTGACTGATGATATCTTTCTCACTATGAAAATAATGGAAGAAGGGGGTGTGGTCATATGAATACATGTGAATGTGTGTGTATATGGTTACAGTTATATATGGATAGAGGGCATAGGTTGAATTTGTTGGGAAGGGAGAATACTCAAGGGATGAAATTATGAGGTGAGAGAGGAAAGTGGCAAGAGGAGATGGGGAGAGACAGGGTAGGGTAAACTATCTCATGTAGAAGAAGCAAGGGAAGTGGTTGCAAGGGAGGGGGAGAATAGGAAGGCAAAAAAGGCAAAACCACATTCTCATTGAATTTGGTTCAGGGAGAGAATGACATACATACTAAATGGGATATCTCAACCTGCAGCAGAATAGGGGGAAGGGGGATGAGAGGAAGGATGATGGATGGGAGGGCATCCTTGGGGGGAGGGGAGGTTGGAAGTACCCACTATAGAAGAGGGACAGGATCATGTAGGAATGGACCAGGTGGGGGGTGGGATGAGTGGGAGGGAATTATAAGCAGCCTTGTACAATATATCTACTATGATAATGTTTTGCATAGCTAGACATGTACAACATATACTGAATTACTTATCTCCCAAGAGGGAATGGGTGACAAAGGAGGAAGGAAATGGATCTGAAATTTGAGGTCGTAACATTAAATGTTTCAAATATATATAAATACTATTATTAATACTCTTTTGCTTGTAATAGGGAGATAAGATGTGCAGGCATTGGGATGCAGACTCACCTTCCTCTAATGGAAAAGTCGATGGGGGTATGGGAGAAGGTATGGGAGAGAACAGATTGGAGGAAGCGATATCTTGTGGGATTACTGTTCTGGGAGGTTGGGTAGGGGAATAATGGGGGGAAAATGATTGTAACTCAAAATCTGGCGGAAATGAATGATGTAAAACAGAAGTTAATAAAGCATTTGTTTAAAAAAAAAAAAGAAATATGCACTTCCTTAGATCCTAAATGGATAGTCTTAAATGCTATGAAGATAACAGTGTCTGCCGACCTTTTTCTGCTCCAGATATTCCCAGCAGTTTAGGGAAAATGTTAATGGTTCAGACAGAAGTCCCCTGCCTGGGGCTCCTCTAAATAATGATGGCCAACAGAAATCATTCCTTTGTGCTATGTCCCCTTAAGAAATGATAATGTATTATATCCTTTTGTGTGTATTACATGAATTTGTACTTAATTGTATATTTTCATATGTTCCTAAATCTTTGTTTGTCCCGTGTATGCATGTTTAATGTTCCCAGGAGATTATAAACTTAATCTGTGTTCTAAAATAAAATAACCTAATAGGTTAAAGAGATGAAAAGCCAGGCTAGATTGATGAGCAGTCTGAATTATAGAATATTTAAAATGTAGTTTTGTTATTTTCAAATATATGCAGAAATGCAAACAACACAGCATTGCCTAATCAAGATCCTTAGGGGACCTGCTTTAATGAATAGACATGTAATTAGCACATAGACTATTTATAGGTAAATGAGTATTTTTTTCTTTTATATGTTTTAATTATCCCCAGCTCCACCACAATTTTGTTTACATTATTATCTTATATTATCTTGGAAGAAAGCATTTGCCAACCAGCCTGGGACCTATCTGAACATCATGAGGTTTGTTGTTGTTTGTTGTGTCATTAAGTTATGTCCAGCTCTTTGTGACACCATTTGGGGTTTTCTTAGTAGAGATATTGGAATTGTTTGTCATTTCTTTCTCCAGTGGATTAGGCAAGCAGAGGTTACATAGGGTTACATAGCTAGTGAGTATCTGAGACCAGATTTGAACTCAGATCTTGACTCCAGGCCTAGCATTCTATCCACTGAGCCACCTAGCTGCCTCTCATAAGGTTTTATCCTCTTCTTTATCCTTCATATGTCTCTCTCCACTTAGTGGAAGCTTAATGAATATTGTGATGTTGGGCAAGCTTAGATATTTATTCAAACAGTAGAGTGTAATGAAAATGGTATTGGAAGACCTATGTTCAAATCTAATTCTAGAGTGACTCTGGACAAGTGATATAATTTCTCTGAATCTCAGTTTGCTCACATGTAAATTAGTGATTACAATACTGTTATGACCTATCTCATATAGGAGTATTAATTATAAAGCATTATATAAATGTCATAAGTGAATCCTCAAGGGGCTCCCTGGCATCCCTTCTCTTTTTGCTTGAGGGGAGAAAAGTTTTATACGTGACTGCAGGGCTGTTGAAGGAGTCCAAGGCTGAGGAAGGCCCAGCTCTCATTTCTCCTCTCTGGGATATAGTCAAGAGAACTTTTCTTAGTAGCAGAAGAGGTTTTGCTTTGCTCCCTTCACCCCATGCCTTAATCCTCTCTCCAACCAGCAAAAAGTCAAGGAGGAAGTTCTCCCTGACATATGATGATGGAGCTTGGGGAGTGGAATGAAAGATGAATGGAGACAGTACAACTGGGAACCACATGGAAGGGGAAGGTTGCCAAGGGGATTCCTTTGAGATGGGAAAGCAGGAGATCCTAAGCACAGAGATGGCTTTTTCCCAAAGTCTTCAGACATGGAACCATCAGGCAGTACTCTTTGTCTAAAAACAGAGCTTGGCATTTTGCACACACCTCATCAAGGGTTTGGAGAATATTTAAGTACCAAATTAGTTGGTAGGTAGAGGAAGGTATGATAGGGAGAGGAAGGACATAGTACTCATTCAAGAAGGGGACTGCTGACTATTTCTTTTAACTTCCTTGAGAGGTAGCACAGAACAATGAATCAAGTATTGGTCTTGGAGTCAGAGAACCTGGGTTCAATGTCAGCCTCTGTTACTTACTGCCTTGTTATCTTGGGCAAGTCACTTAATATCTCTCAGTTTCCATTTTCTCATCCGTAAAATGGGCAAATTGGTACTGCTACATGGCCTCTGAGTATTCTTCTATTTCTAAATCTAGAATAATCATTTCTGTCTCAATTAGAAATTGACCACTCCACTGCTGTTCTCTGCCTACACCTGCTAATAAATAAAAATCTAGACCTGAGTTAACTTCAGAAGTTCCAGTTTTTAGCCTAGGGATGTGAAAAATTCTAAGATAAGTAAATTATTGTTAAAAGTTATCCCTGCAATATGTGGTATGGTGGGGGTGGGGGTGGGGGTGGGAAGAGAAGGTGGGGAAGCTGGGGAGTACCTATGAACTACATGAAATACTATTAAAAACCTGAGTCACAAAAACTTTCCCATTCTACAGCAGTTAACTTGTGCCCTCTTTCTTTTCCCTTGAAGTCTATCTTAAGATCTTCCTCCTTCATGAAATCTCTGAATGATAGAAGGTATAATTTCCTGATAGCCTTATCCACATCAATATATTCTCTCTGTCTGTCTCTCTCTTCCCACTCAATCTCTCTTTCTCCTGTATCTGTCTCTCAAACTCTCTGTCTCTAGTCTATCTTTTTTCTCCGTGTCTCTTTTTCTCACTGTATCTCTGCATGTGACTCTCCATCTCTGTCCCTGTCTGTTTGCCTCTCTGTCTCTTTCTCTCAAAAAGAAAGAAAAAAAACACCATGCCTAAAAATACTTACCTACATTGCTCAGTTGTTTTCTGTTCCTGAAATATAAATTCCTAGAATGCTAGACCTGTTCTTTCTATATGTACCAGACAGTACACAACACATTGTTGGTAGGTGTTCAATCCACATTACCAGATGAAAATGAGATGCTTTCCTTGAAAATTATCATAATTGTTTCACCCTACCAAATTGGCAACCTCCTGAGTCTATGCTTGGTCATAGGCTGCCATTAACTGGGCCGGAAAAAAAAAAAAAAACCAAAACGGAAATCACCTCTGTCCTGTAATCTTCTCTACTACATAGATCTCAGTCTGTGCACCTGCTTCCACCAATCACCCAGAAGCAGAGCCAGCAATCAGAAAGAAAACTCTAATGAATACTCAAGGATGGAAGCTTCCCAAACTTCAGCAATAAAATGGTCAGATTTCATAGTCAAAGAAGTGCCAGGAATGACAATGAGACAATGACCAAAAAAAGACAGCTGACTACGAGCTTTACATCTCTTTCTTTTCCAGACCAACAGGGTCCCACAAAATAAATAATCATTTAACAGTCTCTTGAGGTTAGATAAAACCAAACTAGTCGTCACCAAGTAATCCTGGTCAAAATTAGAAAAAATTGCCTTAGAAATGGAAGATGGAAACCTTCCAGCTTTAACAGATATATATATTTATATATTCTTTATATATATATATAAATTCTTTATATATATATATATATATATATATATATATATATAAAGAATTTATCACATGTCAGACAATGGGGAAAATACAGATTAAATAAGATAATGCCAGGCTGCCGTGATGCTGGTCTTCTTGCCTTTCCTTAAAGAAGACACTCCAATCCCCAAATCCAAGCATTTTCACTGACTTTGCCTCGGGCTTGGAATTCTCTCCTTCCTCTTCTCTCTCTTCTGGACTCCCTGTCTTCCTTCAAGTCCCAGATAAAATCCCACCTTCTACAAGGAGACTTTTCTGATTCCCCTTAATGCTACTTCCTTCCCTCTGTTGACTATCTCCACAGTATGGCTTGTTTATACATAGTCATTTGCATGTTGCTCCTTTCCTTAAACTGTAAACTCCTTGAAAGCAGAGACACATGGACTGGCTTTTTTTTTTTTTTTGCCTTTCTTTGTATCTCTAACATTTAGCACTGTGCCTGGCACATAGTAGGCCCTTAACAAATACTTATTGACTGTCTGCCTGCAGAGAGCTCCCATTCTAAATAGATAAAAAGTTGATATTGTCTTTTGTTTGTGTATTCTAAAACTTAAAAGGGAATGGCTAACATACTGTGTGGATGAAGGAGAGAGAATAATCTTGAAGGTAATCTCTATGGGTAGTCTCAGAATGTTTTTCCCTTATCCCATTAAATACATACACACCCAGTTCGCTACCCAGTCAAACCCTACTAAGCTACCAACTCCTGCTCCCATCTTATAGCTGCCATCATTCAGGCTCAGGTCAAGTATCAACTTTTTCTTTCCTCATGCAAGGTCCCAGGTCTTTTTCCTTCATGTTCCTAAATAATGTTCAGACCCCGTAGCTTGTTCTTTCATGTGTTCATTTCTTCAACGTGTATTGATCAAGTACTTCCTATGTACTGAGCACTCAGTTTCTGGACACTTGCAGACTCATCATCCTCAGAACTAGCAATAGCAATCATTTATTGACCTCGGGAGTCAGTGTGTTGTATTGGAAAGAATACTCCAGGGCCTAGATTCAAATCCAAGCACTGCTACTTGTTGTGTCTATGATTGTGGGTGAGTTACTTCTCATTTCTTGGCCCTGTTTCTTCATCTGTGAATGGATGGTTGGTTTAGATGACCTCTGTAATCCCTTCCCACCAAATTCTATGAGTCTATGACCTATTGATTATATACGAGTCCCTGGGGTTACAAAAAGATGAGGACTATTCCTAATCCTCAAGAAGCTCACATTTTTTTTTTAAAGCAATTGGGGTTAAGTAACTTGCTCAAAGTTACACGGCTAGTCATTATTTATGCGTGGGTGCTCATTTTCTGAGGCCGGATCTGATCTCGGGTCACCCAAACTCCGAGGCCGGCGCTCTTACTCACTGCGCCACCTAGCTGCCCCAGCTCACATTCTTACAAGCTTGTTGTTGTTCAGTCATTTCAGTCGTGTCTGACTCTCCGTGGCCTTATTTGAGGTTTTCTTGGCAAAGATACTAGAGTGGTTTGCTATTTCCTTCTCCACCTCATTTTACAGATGAGGAGACTCAGGTGAACAGGGTTAAGTGATTAACCCAGGGTCACAGAGCTAGCAAGCATCTGACGCCAGATTTGAACTTGGATCTTCCTAGGCCCCTTAACTTGTATGAAGTGTTTTACAAGTATTACAGCACTACATAAATGCTAGTTATTATTTTAGCTGTCAATGTAAAATATATTTAAAACTATTCAAAGCTGTGTAAATGTAAGCATTATGAGATATAGTAGAAGAAAACAACTTGAAACAATAAGCAGGTAATCCCATGCTAATTTCAATCAGCTCTTTCTTATGGCCTGATAGGTTTCCCAATGTAATTGTTACTTTGTCCAATTTCCAGTGAAACGCCCCCCCATTCTAACGTAATCATAGTGGATGAGGGTCCAGGGTCCAGATGAATTAAGGAAACAGAACACCTAACTAACTCTAAGGGGGAAAAATGATTCTATATTACCAATAGGAAAGAAGTGACAGCAGAGTTTTCCAGAAGAACAGAACCATGTTCTGAACAATTTTCATCAACACAGCATAGTCAATAGTGTTGGACTTCGAGTATGAAATACCTAGGTTAAAATCTCACTTCAGACAACGACTGGCTGTGTGACTCTGAGCAAGTCACTTCATCTACCCAGACCTCAATTCCTCATCTATGAGGAGACGGGACTTGACAACATCTGAGGTCCCTTACAACTCTAAATGACCTCCATCTCTTGAACCCATCTTGATAAAGAATTAGATAAGGCAGAGCCGGCATTTGCCAAGCACTTAAGAGTTAGATTTGGCAAGCATTTACAAGCATCAGGAATTGCAGAAATGCTTTTATGGCAGGCCACACAGCAGATGCTTATGCCCCCAAAAGACCTTGCCAGGGAATAAGAAGGGATGAGTGAGTGGACAGAAAAAGATGAAGATGGGGTTGGGGGGGAGGGGAGAGATTGATTAACTCAAGACACTCAAGGAATGAATAGCACTAACAGGAGAATTTCAAGAAGAATGACTTCAGATGTGGCAGGAGTATTATTCTCCTATGGAGGGAACTCACCAGACCAGCAGTTCTCAAACATCTTGGTCTCGGGACTTTTTTATACTCTTAAAAATTATTGAGGCCCCCAAAGAGCTTTTGTTTATATGGGTTATACCTATCAATATTTACCACATTAGAAATTAAAACATAAATTTTAAAATATTAATTCATTTAAAAATAATAGCCAACCCCTTACATATCAACATAAATAACATTTTGATTTTAAAATTATTTTCCCAAACAAAAAAAATTAGAAGAGTGACTTTTTTTTTTATTTTTTTATGTCTGGCTTAAAAGAAAGCAGCTGGATTCCACTCTCTGCTTCTACATTCAATCTGTTACAATATGTTGTTTTTGTTGAAGTTTATGAAGAAATTCATCCTTATTCAGATATGTAGTTGGAAAAGAGAATAGTATTTTAGTGGGCAAATAAAATCTTAGTATTATCATAAAGATAACTTCAATCTCATGGACCCCCTGAAATGGTCTTGGGGACTGCTGGGGCCCATAGACAACACTATGAGAACCACTGAACTAGGACAAATATTAATGCCCAGTCTAGCTAAAAAAACTAAACTGACTCTTCTCAAGGTGAGCCCATAATCCCACATCCAGGTAGCCAAGATGCCTGCTGTGACTCTTCTCGTTAAAGTTTCAATACAGAGACAATAATGAAAGTTCATCTTTTTAATTTTCCCTCCTTCCTCTCCCCACCCCCCCCAAATAACTACAACATGATTTTCTCTTTGTTTTTGGCTAGTTATTTGATGAAAGAGAGTCATAATGTTTAATTGGATACATGTGGGCCAGTTACCTTTCAGCTACTTCCTCTCCCCAATTGATAGCACCAACTCACACTAGCTATGTGTGTGTGTGTTCAAGGGACGTAAAGGAATAGAGAACAGAAAAAATAGATGTGCCTTCCCCAGTGGTAGAAGCCTGCCCTCTTAGGCTGTTACAACCTGGGTGAATTTGCCTGTTTCTTCTTCATCCTTATCCCCATCACTCCTCCAGAGGACCATTCTGCCCAACCCAAAGGAAGTATCTTATAGGAAGAACATCTCTCTATAGGGCAAACATATTAAAAATTATTAACATATTATAAAAAGTCTTTCATTATGAGGCAGAGAATATGCAAATACTGTTTCCATGTGGCTCTTATTCAAAAGTCTTCCTACATTCCTGCCAAAGACCTGTTGACTTTTCACATAATAAAAGGTATAGAAAACACCATGGTTTATTAGAAAGGGCCTTGGAGTGAAGGGGATTCAGAGTCAGAAGACTAAGAGTTTAGTCCTGGCTCTTTGGATACCCAATCAGGTAAACCTGAACCAATCACTTGTTTACTCTGGGCTTGAGTTTCCTCATCCATAAAACCTAGGGGAGTAGACTTGATCATGTCTAAGGTCCTCTTTCATAAATTCTTTACTTCTTTGGAGGAGCTAGTTCTAGGCCCAACCATGCTAGAAGTAATGGCTTTGCAAAGAAGCTGATTTCAGCTTAATTTAAGGAAAACTTAAAAGCATATGGATGGCTTAATGTGCATTCAACACCATGATTAGAAAAACAACTCATGGTGTATACTCTATAGAGGGTGAGTGGTGATTTTTTTTCATATATGAAGGCATTATATATTCATCCCCAGGCTGACTGTGAGGTGATGAATTCTTTGGCCACTGCAACTCTCCAAGACTATCTACTGAGTTGTAGGGGACTGCAATTTGCATCACAAGAAGTAATATCCATACAGATGTAATCACAGATCCTTGAAGTTTTGAAATAACTGTGTATTCATCATTAAGAACATGCAGTGTTTGAAGTTTTCGTGTTTATCCCATTTTAAATTATGGGCAAAATTCCCTATAGGAAAAAATAGAACCAGGAAAAATGCACATTTATTTCCTAACATGAAATTTAAATGATTCAAAACTTATCACCCTAGTTGGAAAACTTTGCTCCAAAAGAAATTTGAAAGAAGTTATGAGCAAGCAGAGACTCTAATGGCTATTGGGTTAGAGACTTTGCAAAATCATCCATCATGGTAGCTATTATAATATTATAAATCCTAATAGGCTCATAAAGAAATGGAGTCATCTGAGGAACAGAAGGTGAGAGTTGTACCAGATCCATGAAGGATAATGTTTGCAAAACAACCATTAAATAATAGAGACAGTGCCACTCAATCAAGACTTGAAGAGGTAAAGATTAATTCTGACTTGACTGCCAGATAATATAAATGTCCCTAGCCAATAAATCTTAATATTGATTAATGCATCCCCCTCCTCCTCCAATTGAATTTTTTAAGACCCGCCAGTTCCCTGTGGTGAACAGGCATTATACAGGTAGAAGGAGTAGACGTGACAATAGAGATTTACAAAATCAATACTAGCACAAAAGATCTAGAGAAATTAACTACAGGAGAGATGACCTACTAAATCAGCCAGTCTATCTCCCTCTTGGCCCAAATAGAATGGCTCTTTTCAATATATTTGCTAGGACTTTAGCTAACTAAGCTGCAGAGGACATAGACATAAGAATGGAGGCTTCCATCCTTCTCCAGATGAAATTCTCTCATATCCTATATTCCCATTGTCAAGAACTACATTTATTATTCAATTAGAAGTCCTTTCGGTTTCAATTTCATTCCTCTTGGACCATGTATAATGGTTAATTTTCTTCCCTTGCAATTCTTCCTCTTTTCCAATTGAATGTAAGCTCCTTAAATTCAGGGATGGTATCTAGTAGTTGTATCCCCAGCATCTCCAACAGTGCCCAGCATATAGTAAGTGTTTAATTAATACTTGACTTCTTTTTCTGCTTTATTTACTGATAATATTGAGATAAATAATTATGGCTTGCATTTATCCAAAAGTTTATGGCTATAGGGCTACATGCTTCATATGAACAGACTGAGAGTAAGACTGTAGATGCCTTAAAACTAAGAGGAAATAAAAACTTCTGCCAGTGGCTCAGATCAAAAGGACTATGAAGAATTATTTGGTGGTCATACAAATAAAAGATAGTAATTTACTTTCTAAAAAATATTTTTGACATCTTTCATTTTTATTTCCCAATACATCCTTCTCTATCCCCCATCTAAAGAGGGGGATATTATATATCTATTATAATATTGAATAACAAGACACCTTAGAATAACCAAGCAACACATTGACCAAGTCTGCCATTATATGTAGGGCTCTACACTGATAGCTCCCCACCTCTGAAAAGAAAGAAAGGAAATGCATTCATATGTTGTTTCTTCAGGGCCAAGATTAAATCAATTCATTTTTAATGTGAGCAAACCAATAAAAGTTTTATGTTTCACTGGGGTTCTTACTTTTACCTTTACCTATAGACATTGAACTTTGGAGGAGATAAGCAAGAAAAATACCTGTTATCTAAGTATATGCACCATGGATTCCAGTATTCCCAGTGTTGGTCATTGTATTATGTTAAATATCAAGGACAGTAATTGTTTCCTTGCTAGTTTAACTTCCCCATACCATTAGAATACCATATGTGGGTATCATATTATCATGCTAACAGGCTATTCACATGTCTATTGCCCATTTCAGAATGTCCTAGAATCAAGAGTCTCTGTCCAACTTCTTTTATAGTTTGTAGAGTCTAAAAGTTCCTATGTATGCTTTACAAACACCACTTGACAACAAAATAAATTACTGTCATGCAATTTTTTCTAATGTCTCTGGAAGAGAAAAAAGTGCTGTGTAATGCAAAGAGTAGCAGTAGAAATGCAGGTCAAATCATATCATAATAACCAACAAGGGACTGTCCACCTTCTTTTGTACTGGAATTCAGCAGTACTGAATGCTACTTGAAGCAAACTGGGTCAGCATCTAGGAGCTTGGCACTCCTTCTGTCATGCCAGGATTTTTGTTCTATTAGACTCTGTTGAATTGAGATTTGACCTTTAAAAAAAAGCTCTGCAAATCTTTAAAAGTAAGAAATAATTCAACTAAAAGCATTATTAAGTATCCATTTTGTTAAATATGCTATGCTAGATGATTGGGATAATAAGATTGAAAATGACTTGGTCTTTATATTCAAGGATGTTATAATCTAGCCAGGAGAATAAAAGATGTACATAGAAAAATATAACATGAAGCAGAGTGTAATGATGGCAAAGAAGAGTTGCAGGTAAAGTGATCTAGGGAAATTAGAGAATTATAGAACCATATATTTTGCATTAGGAGGAAACTAAGAGGCCATCAAGTCCAACCTCTTAATTTTATGGATGAAAAAACCTAAAGTACTGGAGATTATGACTTGTCCAAGATCACAACTGAAGGAGGATTTGAATTCAGGTCTTCCCAACTCCAAATCCAGAGCTCTATTTTCCTCAACTATAAAATGGGTATAATAATAGTACTTCTCTCCTCAGGTTGTTGTGAGGATAAAATGAGATAATATTTGTAAACTGCTTATTACAGTGTCTGGCAAGTGGTAGGCACTTAACATTTATTTCTTTCCTTTATTTTTTGCATTGCTACTAGGCCATAATTCATTGCCCCTGTCCCCCATAAAAACCTTCCTTATAACAAAGAAGTATAGTCAAGTAAAACAAATTTATATTGTATTGGTAATGTCTGAAAATGTATGTCTCATTCTATACCAATAATCCATCACCTCTCCAAGAAGCAGGAAGCATATTTCACTCTCAGTCTTCTGGAATCATGGTTGATCATTGCATTGTTCAGAATTCTTAATTCTTTCCAAAGTGTTGCCTTTTACAATACTGTAATAAACTACTAAATTGTACTCCTGTTCAATGTTCTAGTTAATTGTTCTTCTATTCTGCTCACTTCACTCTATTCTGAATCAAGCCATACAAATCCCTGGGCTTCTTCAAATCTCTTTCATCATTTTTGTAGTAAAAATAATATTCCATTGCATTCATATAGGGAGTTATCACAGTGGGTCAGAAAGTCAACCTCAAAGCCAAGAAGACCTGAGTTCAAATTCTACCTCTGACACATTACATGACTCTGGGTGAGTTACCTAATCTCTGTTTTATGCAACTTTCTAAGGCTATAAATTGCAGAGAAAGTGATGAACTGAATTAATGTAGGTTATTTCCTCACCTGGAAGTTCCCCATGCCAGTGAAATCACACTTCAAAACCCTACCCCATAATTTGTATAACATAATTTATTCAGCCATTGCTCAGTTGACAGACAATCATTTTATTTCCAATTCTTTGCTCTAACAAAAAAGTACTGCTCTAAATATTCTTAGCACTTAGCATAGGGGCCTGACATAGGTGATTAGTAAGTTTTATTGGTTGCTTCACATGTATAGGACCTTTTCCTCTATCTTTGATCTCTTTAGTAGTATAAAGCCCAGTAGTGGTATCATTGGTCAAAAGATATGCACAATTGACATATTTATTAAGAATAATTCCAAATTGCTTTCCAAAAATGGTTGGACCAGTTCACAGTTCTATCAACAAATGCATCACTATGCCTGTCCTCTCATATCCCTGCCAGCAATAGTCATTGTCCTTTTTTGTCATCTTTGCCAATTTCGTGAGTGTAAGGCAAAAGCTCTGAGTTATTTTAACTTGTATATTTTATTGTTAGTAATTTGTGGCATTTTTTCATATTATTATTGATAGTTTCTCTTTCTTTCCTCAAAAACTACCCATTTATAACCTTTAATAATTTAATGGGGAAGGGTCTTTTCTTATATATTTGAATTAATCAATTTTCATATATCCTGGATATAAGATCTTTATCAGAGAAATTTACTTCAAAGATTTTTCCCCAGTTAAATATTCCCTTTCTAATTCTAACTTGATTGAACTTTTGGAAGCAAAAGCTTTTCAATTTTATGTAATCAAAATTATCCATTTTATCATATATGATCTTTTTTATCCCTTCTTTAGTAAAAAAAATTCCACCTTTATTCATAGTTAAGAGAGATATTTCCTTATCTGCTCCTCTACTTTGTAATAAAATCTTTTATAGCTAGGCTATATATTTATTTTGCTCTTGCTGTGGTATGTGATAAAAGATGTTGGTCTAACCCTAATTGGGGTGTTGTTGGGTTTTGTTTTGGTTTTTTGCCCAGTTTCTCCCATACTAAATTCCAATTTTAATTCAGTTTCTATTGGATAGTGAATCCCTACCATAGTAGTTAGTGTTCTTGGATTTATTGAATATGTGTCATTATGTTCACTTACTTTTGGATCACATTTAACTAATCTATTCCGTTGAAAAACTTTCTTGCTTTTTAATCAATACTAAATGGTTTTGATGATTATAGCTTTGTAATATGGCTTGAGGTCTGTTAATGCTAGACAACTTTTATTCCCACTTGTAAAAATTACTTCTTCAAAATTGTTGAGTTTCGGTTTCTTGAGTGGTTCTATTATTTTGTCTAGTTCTCAAAAGTTCTAATTTGGCATTTTGGTATCACACAGAATCTGTAAACTAATTTATTATCATCATTTTTAATATACTGTTATGATCTAACTATGAGCAAACACTTCCACTACAAAAATTTAAGTTTTCTTGTATCTATTCATACTCTTGCATGAAAGGGTGTTTCTTAGTTACATTCAATTAATTCTGGGCTGGGAGGAAGGTAAAGTTAGACTCATATTTTATACATGTTGTAGTTATTTTAAATATAATTTCTTTCTTAGATCTCATTTTGTTTAATTTTGTTAGTAATATATGCAAAGGTAGAATTTTGTGAGTTTTTTTTTTAATCCTGTGACTTCCTTGTTTCCATTAATTTTAGTTGACTCCCTATGGTTTTCTAAGTAAACCATCATGTCACCTGAAAAAAGTGATAATTTTATTACTTCCGTGCCTATGCTGATTCCTTTATTTTTATTTTATTATTGTTATAGTTAGAATTTCCTAAATGATATAAAATAATAATAGTGGAAATGGGAATCCTTATTTTACCCCAATTGTACTAGAAGAACCTTTAGTTTTTATTACAGATAATACTAACTCTTGATTTTTAGATAGATGCTATTCACCACAGTAAGAAAATGTGCTTTCTAGGATTTTAAACATAAAATGGAACTGTATTTTGTAAAAAGTGTTTTTTCAAGATAGTTTATAATTTTCCTTCTCTAATTTCTCCTTGGTTTAAGTATCAGGATCATATTTGTCTTATAAAATTAATAGGACTTATTTTTTCTCTATTTTGTCAAACACTTTGCATGAAATTTGAGTTAATTATTTTTAAATGATTGATAGAATTCAGTTATAAATATATTTCATCCTGGGCCCCCCCCACTTCAAGAATTCATTTATAATCTGTTAAATTTAATTTTTCTTATGTTGGGTTACTTAAGTTCCCTACTGCTTATTCTGTTCATTTCGAGTATGGGGGTGATAAATATTCATTTATATCATTTGTTAAAGTTTTGTTAGGATATAATTGGACAAAATAGTTTTCCTCTTTTTCATCTCCCTTTATGATCTACCTTCTGAAATTAAATTTTGCTTTGCTTCAGATTATTTCCTCCCCATTTCTACCCTCCCTTTGAATCCCCCTGCTTGTCCCCATCTATTTTTTTTGTTAAACTTATTTTTACAAATAAATATATGTGTTTGTATGTGTAACCCTCCTTTGCCTATTTCAGATAAGAGTAAGGTTCATGAGAAGCTCTCTTCCCCCACCCCTCATGTTTGTGTACTCTTCTTGTACATCACAATTATGAGAACCAACAAGTTTGTCCTCTTTCTTTCTCTTTCTTTGCTAGTGCATCTTTTATTTCACTTTTATTCCCTTATCATTTAGCTTTTTTTCCCTGTTGCTCAAATGTATTTTCTTTTTCTAGGTTTCTCTTGCCTTCTTTATTTCTAGTCATATAAGTCTTCTCTACTTGTCTTTTCATCAAGAATTCCTTAAAATTTTCTAACTTAAAGGTTCATTTCCCCACCCCCCACCCCTGCCCATAGTATTATACTCAGTTTTGCAAATTATTTTAGTCTGTCAAAACCTTGCTTTTTGGAATGTTACAGAATTTTCTCCCATTTAAAAAAAATTGCAGCATAGTCTTGGGTGATCTAGGCTATTATTCCTTAGTGACTGAATTCTTTCTGGCTGGTTGTAGTATTTTTTTCTTTGATCCAAAAGGTCTAAATTTTGGCTTTAATGTGCCTCAGAGTTTTCATTTTGGATTTCTTCCATAAGTGACTGGTAGATTATTTCTCCTTTCAATTTACTCTTTGGTTCTAACACATTTGAGCAGTTTTCTTTTATGATTCCTTGAACATGGTATCAGGATTTTTAAATTTTGTTTGTTTTCAGGGAGTCTGATGATTTTTAAATTATCTTTCTTTGACCCATTTTCCAGGTCAGTTGTTTTTTATAGTGGATACATTAAGTTCTTCATTTTTTCACTCTTTTAACTTTGTTCTAACATTTCTTATCATCTCATGGAGTTACTAGGTTCTGGTTGCTCCATTATATGTTTCAGGGAGTCCACTACTTAGGTAAGCTTTACAACTTTTTTAAAGCTATTTATTCACCTGTCATTTTCCCCTCTAGAGTTCTTTGGTAGGGGGTAGGAAGAGGAGGTGGGGTTCAACTTGATTTTCTACCTTAGTAGAAAATCCCCTTAGTCCCTCTATCTCTTTTTCCTTACAGTGTCTAACTGGGACTTGGCTACAACCTTGGCTTTGACAGACTCTGATTGGATATCATAGATTGTGCTGGTAACAAGTTTCCTACAAGACCCCTAGTGCTTGTACTACCCAGATTATATTGTGGTCCTGTCTCCTGCTATGATTCAGCATTGTGATGCTTTGGTGCTGCCCTGGCCCTGTCTCCCAATATGGCTATAGAGTGGGCCGCCAGTATGATATAACACCTGGGCATGGTACCTGCTCTTTTTCCTGCTATAACTATAGAACAAGCTGCCCAGTTTCTGCAGCTCCCACTTCCACTGACTTGTCTTTGAGTCTTCACAGACTTCTGGCAGTCTTCTTGTACAGTCCTGGACTGAATGAAAGAACTTACAGTTGTTTCTCTTTGTTTTCCTTTATCATTGTTTCTTTTGGTGCTTTGTGACAGAGTTAGCCCTTCAAGGACATTTTATATCACAGTAACTGAAAGTCTTCCCCTCCTTTTATAGATGAGAAAACTGATATGCAAAGGGGTTGTGATATATGCAGAGTCACATAGTAAGTGACAGAGATGAGATTCAAAGTCAGGTCCTTTGACACCAAATCCATTGTGCTTTGGATCTAGGTGGATCTGGGATTTGAATCCAGGTCCTCTAACATCTAACATACAATCTAACATTTTGTCAACAACTTCAAAGTCTATTACCTATGATTTGAAGTAAAAAACAAAAGAATCTGAGTCTTCTAAATGTAATGGTTACACCATTTTTCTTGTAAAGCAAATGGAAAATAAGCAGCAAAGGCCACAAGACATATTGGATTCCTTTAAAGCCCACGCTTGCATTTTATGATGCCCATGAGAAGATTTTTTTTTAAGGTCTGGGCACCTGGCCTAATTTTTGTGTCCACAGCTGAATTAATGCCATGCTCCTAAGCAAATTGAGCCCTAGAAGCAGAGATGAGCCAAGGTAACAGACTCTGAACCTCATCAATTATAGGGACTGATTGCCGAGGAAGTAAGTCAGAAGAAATGAGCCCTTCAACTCAGCAAGGTTGTGCCTCAACTTCCATCACTCCCTTTACATCAAAATCAAGAGATAAGTGCATCAATAAGTATGCAGACACAAATCTAGGCATAGAAGGTAGAAAAGATATTCTGGTTGTTTCAGAGGGAGTCAGATCAAACTCCAGAGACCATCCTCCTTGGTATTTTGGCAGAGACCAAGAACACAATGAACCCCAAAGAAACCATTCTCTTATACTGTGTCTTCTGGACCATCATAAAGAAAGTATTCTAGGATGATGTATATTAAAAAGGCCTGCCTAATTGGTTTCCTGATTAAAAACTAAAACTAAAGACTAGACAGAACTGATGGCCTCGAGGCCACATGTGGCCCTCTAGGTCCTCAAGAGCAGCCCTTTGACTGAATCTAAACTTTGGAGGCCACACTTGAGGATCTAGAGGACCACATGTGGCCTCAAGGCTACAGGTTCCTATAACAGCAAGCAACCTAGCATACCCAGGATGGCTGCTAGCACAGGTTCTTTGATCTACTTTTCTAAAGGAAAGCAACTCAAAAGGGGTTAACACTCTTATTTTAATCAAACATATATCATTCACTTAGATCAAGGGGAAAATTCAGCACCCTGAACTTCAGAAAATACAAAATACAAAATTACAAGCAGACAAAAAATACAGACAGAGAAAATAACACAACTCAACAGACCAACAGACAGGGCTTCTATCTCTCTGACCATTACATACATACATACATAGTTACCAGAGAGAGAAGCACCAACATCTGGGTTTTCAAAGCCAGGGCCTCAGTGGCTGCCCAGAATCTCATCTGGCCAAATCACACAACTTTTCCCATAACTGAGCCCTAAAACAAAACCTCACCTCAAGAGTGTATATATATATATACTGGAAAACAAGCCTTGCCTAGCACGCTCCTCTTGTTGGACTCCAAGTGAGGCCCATTAAGGGGCAGGGAAAATCATCAAATTCCCTAGGCCTATTAAGGAAGATCTTCAAATCCCCTTACCATTACAGTTCCCCACCCCTAAACTAGGGGCTGTCTTTCACCAGCAGAAACAAAACTGGGAATTTCTGGGCTTCTTTTAAGTTCCAGTGGGGTACTGTATTTGCCCCTCCTTATACATGCCCAAATTTACAGGCCCCAAACTAGGAAAACTTCTCTCATCCTTTCACCACCTAAGACCATAAAAACTGCCACACTGCCCACAGTCTCTGTCTATACAGTATTGCTAGGAGTTCTGTAAGTGGAAGAGAATATAAGAGAAATAAAAGCTGTAGCCACTGACTTCAAAAGAATCCTTGTACCCTTTCCAGGATTACACGATAGCGTAGCTATGTAATTTGCATCTGTCTGCTCATAAGACTGATTTTCTCTGCTTTACACAGTACACATAACTCAGGAAAAAGTTGTGTATAAATATTTAATCATATTCTAAATGGTCTAAAGTATGAGTTCCTTATCTGTAGGTAACAAACACCTACAGTACCACCGAGCTATTACATGGGGTGCATAAATCCATATGCACACCACACTTTGTCATTCTGATCTTTATTTAGCATGATAATAAGTATGGCACCAAAACCAGGCTACCATCCCACTTCCTCACCATTTCTAAACCATACTTCCAGGTACATATCCTTCCCTCTTCCTAACTGCCTTTTATGTGTGGTCCTCTCCCATTAAAATATAAGCTTCTTAAGGGCAGGGGTTGTCTTGCTTGTATTCGTAGCCCCAGTTCCTAATTCAGCCAGTTCTTGGTACATAATAAGCACTTAAATCCTTTCTATCATTCATTAACTCATTCACACACATATACATATTACTAATTTAGTAATATCTATAGATGCTATTGTGACTAATAACTTATTATTTAAAATCATTATTGACTTCATATTAATTTTTTGTCAACATGCATCCTCTCAATTAACAGAGTATCTGAATACCAAATAGTTAAATGTTATGTGGGGGGTCTAATAAATTTATTAACATTAAATATAATTCATTCTTTTTAAAGTTTGGAAACCAGTGGTCTAGAGAAGCAGACTGCTTAATGGAATCCTATGGTGAAAACTTATATAGAGTGAACAGAATTTATAGATGGAGAAAATCAGGGCAGCTAGGTGGCACAATATATAGAGTGCTAGGCCTAGAGTCAGGAAGACTCATCTTCCCTTGTTCAAATCCAGCCCTAGACACTTACTAGCTAGGTTTCACTGGGCAAACTAATTACCCCTGTTTGCCTCAGTTTCCTCATCTGCAAAATCAGCTGAAGAAGGAAATAGCAAGCCACTCCTGTATCTTTGCCAAGAAAACCACAAATGGCATCATGAAGAGTGCTGACAATGACTGAACCCAGTGAAAAATCACATTCTTCTCCCAAAATCTATTTATTGTTCAAAGCTGCAAAAAAAAAAAAATCTTAGAGCTCATTCAGTCCAGAGGTATCAAACACATAGCTATGTATAGCCTGCAAGACAAGGCTCCTTGGTGTAGCCCCAATCTGAATAAAATGTAAAATATAAATGGGAAATATTTAACAAAATTAATAAAAATAGAATAAAACATAGATAGCATTACATTTTAAAACTAAGTCAATCTGAAAGCTGCAGGGATTTTTATGTACCGAGCTATCTAAGTTTGACATCATTCCTCTAATCCAACCATCTCTTTTAACATATGAGACCAGTGGAAGTCCAATGGGTTGCCCAAGGTCAAACAAAGAGATGGCAGCAGCAAAGCTGTGATTCAAAGTCAGGTCCTCTGATAATAGCATTCCTGACTCTTTTTCACTCTCCTGAGCCTCCATGTTGGGGGTTGATTTGAATTTACTCAAAGTGAGGTACACTTCTACTGCCCCCAACAACCAGGGTAATAAAGGAGGACAGAGCTACACTATCTGACCAGAAAAGAAGCATAGCTTGGGGAAGAATCCTATCTGTACAAGTGACAAGAGAGAAATAGGGTTTATCCCACTGTGACCCATAACTGTCATATCGACCATGTGTCTTCATAGCCTTCTTCATATAACTTATCTTCCCACCCCACCTTAGCCCCAATTCCATAAGCACTCCTTTGAGGTATTGAATTAGCAGGCTTTTTTTCATTGCATTTGGAAGGACAAAGAATGCCTTCTCCCTAGAGTTCACATAGCAATTTGATGTCAAGGCTTAGAATGGAACAGAGATCCTCAAGCTTGCTAGGGTTGAGTTATTTTTTAAAAAGATAATCCATTAAATTAAACCATCCTTTGGCATTCCAATCTCTTTCCTGTGATATCTAACCTTCCTCAGTTACTAGACACAGCTACAAATTGTACAGGGATGAACACATTGTAAATACTCAATAGATATAGCCAAACTGGGATATTTGGCTTTAGACACAATTTCATTCAAAGGCATAGAGAACTTGCTGGATGAGGAAATTTCCTCTACCAATGCAGGGAATACCTTTGCACTTTTTTCTGCAAGTTGCAAGAGAGTTGTTTGGTGATCTTATAGAGAAGTTAAATGACTTGCCCACAGAAGCCCAGGTCTTCTTATTCCTAAACCATCCCTCCATCTGCTGTCATAATGCCTCTTCTTCATCCAAAAGACATATTCCAGTCGCCAGCCTTGATGTTATGAAGTTCTGAAAGATCTATCATTCAAAGCCTACCCTTGGTTTTGTGCCCAACTTTCAGGTCCTCCAAAGAAAGACATAATCAAATAAATTCCTGTCCTATCCATCACCCCCTGGTTGCATAGGGAAATTTGAGGTATCAGGAACACGTCTAGTCTCTGGGATTATTTTTTCATCTATTTGAACCTTTTTCTGATAAAGAAAATGGTCTAGTGATACCAATTTCTTCCTTTTGCTGAGAAGGCTAAAAACAAAACAAAACACTTTGACTATTATACTGGCATATAATGGAAGCCACAAATATATAATTACCATGTCCCTTTTAGTATGATGTACTCCAGAGTTGCCAAAAAAACTGCCCACTCTGATAGGAATTGCCCTCACATGGGCCCTCTGCTCTCATGTTGCATCTCAATGAGGCCCAAGTCTGCTGACTGAAATGGTTTCCGTGGAAACAGTGTTCTAGCTGAAAGGGATATTGATTACCCTGAGGAATGAGTTTCCACTTGGAGAGAGCTGGGCGAATGCAAAACTAGACGGGTGGAATAGAGGGCAGGGGGCAGGTCAAAGAAGGAACAGGGTGACATGGGGACATTTAAGAATCCACAATGCACCTGAGAGGGCTCCCAGACTTTCTCTTCTCTATAAATTGGAGGAAAGTGATATGCACTTTGGTACCATGAGGAACCTCTAAGATGAGACTGTGACTAGAAATGCCCTTCCCATACCTTAATCCATCTTACTTTCCAATAAAAACTTGAGTTCTAGTCTGAGCAACTTTACTAATTAGCTGGGTGACATTGGACCATTCAGTTAAGTTCACTGGGCTTTAGTTTCTTCATCTGTCAAGCAAAGGTGTTGAATCTCTCATTTCTCTTTTAACTTTAAAATTCTTGATTTTTTCCTTAGAGGACCAACCTAACCCACAAGGAGGAAGAAACAGAGAGAGAGAGAGAGAGAGAGAGAGAGAGAGAGACTTTCCAATTAGCTCTGATCTTTTCCCATGTCATTCAAGGTCTTTACCTTCATGGAGTTACCAGCTTCTTTGAAGTCCCCTCTCTGACTTCAACTTCCTTCTTCAGGATAAAGGGAGAGATTTTTACAACACTTAGCTTGAGTTTTAAGAAAGACTTGATGTTTATTGTAGACCTATACTAAGTTTCAAAGTATATATGGTTGGAGGGATTTATATCATTGTCTATCAGAGGGATAGGAGTATATTAATTAAATTCATTAATAAATGAATGATTTTTGGATTGAACTTATGATTTCATTTTGGTATAAGAAATTCCCAAGGGGCGGCTAGGTGGCACAGTGAGTAGAGCGATGGCCCTGGAGTCAGAAGGACATGAGTTCAGATCCGGCCTCAGACACTTAATGCACACACGAACAAAAACCTAGCTGTATGACCTTGGGCAAGTTACTTAACCCCAATTGCCCTCCAAAAAAAAGAAAGAAAGAAAGAAAGAAAGAAAGAAAGAAAGAAAGAAAGAAAGAAAGAAAGAAAGAAAGAAAGAAAGAAAGAAAGAAAGAAAGAAAGAAATTCCCAAGGAGATAATTTCCTCTACCACTTTGGATCAGTATCTGCTCTACAAATTATAGTGTTAATCAATGGATAGGAATATTTAAACTCTCATCACTAAACACATTCTAAAAGACTGCTTTAAGGAAATTGAAAATTACTATAACCATGGACCCATAGACCACTGTCTATTACAGGAAGAATATCATTAAATGTGATTATGAGGTAAAAGATAAGTATATTTTCTTTCCTGTAGAAAAGGGAAGGAAGGGAGTGGCTAGGTAGCTCAGTGAATAGAGCACCGGCCCTGAAGTCAGGAGGACCTGAGTTCAAATTTGGCTTCAGACACTTAACACAAAACTAGCCATGTGACCTTGGGCAAGTCACTTAACCACAATTGCCCTGCCTTCACGCCTCCAAAAAGCAAAAAAAAAAAAAAAAAAGGCAAAAAAAGAGAAAAGGGAAGGAAGGAAAGAAGAGAGGGAGGAAGTGATGCCAAATAACATCAAGAATCTGGTGTCCTGAGAAATCAGAAATTCAGTGCTCATTTCCTTCAGCCTCAGTTCTTCACTTACCCACCCAGGAGGTGAAAAAATCAAAATCAACTCTTGTTGGGAAGAGGAAGGGGTACAAGTCTTACCAAGGTCTTACTAAGGCTCTTTTCAAGTTCTAGGTGCCTACCTTGATAGGTTGGCTTCCCCCTGTGAGAAGAACAAATCCCTAGAGACTGGCTTGGAGATTTTAGCAATTCAACATGAAGAGTAGATTCCTTCTAATCCCTCCAGCTGATAGCTCTGAACTCTTACTTAGCTTTGACATCTTACTCAATTAAGTGTGTGAAATTCTCTAGAGAGTCTGTGTTCTGAGTCCCCTCAGAGATCACTTAAACCTGCTTATTTGTTCTTAACCTATTAAAAGATTCACTAACAGGAAAATAAGACTGTTTAGCCAATATACCTCTTCAAAAGAGAAGTGGGATGGAGGTATATGGGAAGAATAATCTAAGTAATTATAAAAGGAACATCTTTTGTGTCCTTTGAATATAGAAGAAAAAGACACAAATTGGGGAACACTTGTGGAAGCCTTCCCCTTAAAACACCAGATGTTTTAAAATAATGTAAATCTATGCCAGAAACATAATACATCCACATTATTTCCCTCAATCTTGGAAGTGGAACTTCAGTTTTTGAAAGATCTCAGTGGGAATCCCAAGTGAACACCATGACTTCAACTGATTCTATATACACAGGATACAGTATCTATTTTGTGGGTCCAATGCTATTGCAGAAATTCATACTCTAATGGCTATGAAGGATGACCAGCGGGGAGAAAATATTGTTAAGGAAAGAATGAGAGACTATAGATTTGATTAATACAAAGTTACTGAAAGTGACTGACCTTTGGTTGAAGTATCTTGTTTTCTTTTGCTCTATTCTGTTTGGGGCAAGAGAAGGTGTCTTCTTTTAATGAAAATATTCTGTATTATCAGTAGATCAACCAGAAAGTTGATATGATTCAGAGAATAAGATGAATGAAAACATTAAATTGACTGTGTTTTCATATTCTGGTTTTCTTCCTAGTGTTCGATGATTGATTCCTTGATATCAATCAGTTAGCAAGCATTTGTTGGAAAGGCACTGGATAGTAGTGGATAGAGAATTGACCTTAAGGACAGGAAGATGTGTATTTAAGTCCCACTTCTCACACAGTGACTTTTGTTTAACCTCTCAGTGCTCTAAACAACTCTCTAGAGCTATGTGCTTCAGAGAAGGTGCTGAACTGCACTGGTAGAGGAAGTTTCCTCAACCCAGGAGGTTCTCAACACCAAAGATATCATAGCTCCATAGCTCCATCTCCTATTTCTTCCTATGTGCCAGGCACTGTGCTAATCTCTGGGAATACAAAGAAATAACAAAATAATAATCTTTACCCTCAAGGAGCTTACATTCTAATGGAGGACACAAGATATAAATAAATAGGTACATACATAGTAGGTGGAAAGTAAGTCAATGGAAAAATAGGATTCAATTTACAAAACTTTAAATGTAACTTTTTTGCAGGATCCCAGATGTTGTATAAAGTGAAACATTCAAGTGTACCTTCAAATGGTTGGAACCATTTGTCATGTATGCCTTCATCTCCTCTGCTCCACACCTCAGAATCTCTCTGGATCTTCACCTATCCTTTACTCCTTGCTTCTGGTCTCAGAGGATTAGGTGACTGGATCCTTGACAGTTTATTTCATTTGCTTCCTTAGGCTCATTTCTCTTCTGAATCCTTTCACTACCAGTCATTCTTTCTCACCTTCAATCTCTTTCTCTCCTAATGGTTTTTCCTATACTTACAAACATGTTCAGATTTCCCCTTATTCTAAACTACCTTTTCTTTGATCCATTAAAATGGATCTTAAATCTCTCATCCCCTTCACTGTTAAAATCTAAAAAGAGTAGTTTACACTCCCTACTTTCATTTTCTCACTATTCATTCACTCTTCAACACCCTGAAATCTGCCTTCTGTCTCTACCATCCTATTGATTTTTTTTCTCTCTGAAGTCACCAATGACATCTTTCCAGTACACATCTTCCTCTTCCATTCTGTAACATCTGACACTATTGGCCACCTGCTATTTCTTATCTTCTTTCACCCGCTAGCTTTCATGACAGTGTTTCTATCCTGATTTTCCTCCTTCCTGTCTGATCATTCCTTCCCAAGGTTTGTTAGTGATTCATCTTCCTCCCACCTCTAAGTATGGTCATTTTCCGAAGCTCAGTCCTTTTTACTCTTCTCTACACATATTTTCTCCATCCATGATCTCATCTACTAACATGACTTTAATTGCTGTTCTTCAGTCATTTCAGTCATGTCTGACTCTTCGTGACTCCATTTGGAGTTTTCTTGGCAAAGGAACTGGAGTGGTCTGCCATTTCCTTCTTCAGCTCATTTTACAGATGAGGAAAATGAGGTAAACAGGGTTAAGTAACTTGCCCAGCATCACACAGCTAGTATCCTCGACCAGATTTGAACTCATGAAGATGAGTATTCCTGATTCCAAGCCTAGGACTCTATCCCCTGTACCACCTAGCTGCCACATGGCTTTAATTATAGCTCTTCGGTCTATGTATCCATTCCAGACATTTTGCCTGAGCTCCAGTTCTGTGCTTCCCTTGTTCTGCATTTCTGCTTGATATCACTATCTAGCTAGCTGTGCCATTGGTACCTCAAGCTCAACAAGTACAAACTCTTCCATTTCCCAAAACCTACTTTCCCAGCTCAAAATCGGACATTGTCCTCTCATCCACCCTATTCACACAATCCATTCTACATTCACAAACTTTCCCTAATTCCCCCAAATTAAGGTGATCTCTCCCTGCTCAATATTCCTTAGAAGCATAGGATCAAAGCCTTAGAGCAAGAAGGGACCATAGAGGTCGGATAGTCCACTCCTCTCATTTTACAGGTGAGGAAACTGAGGCCCAGAGAAGTTAAGTGACTGATTCAAGGTCATACAGGAGGTAGATTAAATACAGGTCCTGCCTCTCTCTCCACATTGTGCTCCTCACTGTTTCCCTTCCTATAGCACCCTATATCTCTTCTTTGTTTTATCACATTATACCTTGTCTCCTACCTGTTTTTTATATGTGATCCAGCCATCTTTTTTTGGAGGAATACTTTTTTCTTGAGGGCAGGACACCATGTTTTTCATTTTTCTGTCCCTAGCACTTAGCAGAATGCCTGGTATATAACAAGCACTTAAAAATGTTTATAGAGTTGAACTGAACTGAATTAAGAAGTCACAGATGGAGCTTCCCTTGGGTGTACAAGTGACTATACACATGATTTTTAAACCTTAAAGTCTATATGTGTGAGTTATTATTATGGGTCTCCCCATGATCCATTCAGTTGTTAATTATGTTTCCCTCTTAATACTTCCAAGGTTGGGGGCTCACAGAGACCACAAGCTAAGGGAGAATTTTTTCAATGTCCTAATTCCCTGAGTAAAATTCAAAGATATTCACATTTGCCACCTTTCTAAGTGTTTCTGGATGAACAGGAGTTCATTTTTTCTTCCCTGATTTACCTCAGATACTGTGTACAGTGAGCATCTGTTCTGAGGGCTGAGCTTTCCAAGGGGCCAAGCCCAGCAGAAAGGTCAAGGGTGACAAAGCTCACATTATTGATCAAAGGTTTCCTTATAGTTCTTTAAAAACATTAGACTTAAAGTCACCAATGGCCTGGGGTGCTATCTGGAGCCCATGAAAAGGACCAGTATCATACAGGAATATTTGAAATAACAGGGACATCTCCTTACCTTCTTCTATTCCATCCCATCTCACAAAAAAGGTCTGGTTGCCCTATTGCAGTAATCTTCTAATTGGTCACCCTGCTTCCACTCTTTTCTCTCTCCAGATCATCCTTCACCCAGTTCTCAGACTGACATCCTAGAACACAACTCTGATGACATCACTTTGCCTACTCAAAAACCTTCAGTGGTATTCTCTTGCCTCCAGGATAAAATACCAACGCCTCCATCTGGCATTTAATGCCCTCTACAATCTGGATCACACCTACCACTGCAGTTTTGTGCCTTACTGTTTCCCTCTGGGCACTTTCTCACTTTTTTCCCTCACTTTCTCACTTTTTTTCTCACTTTTTTCCTCATTCTGGGCACTTTTGTTGTTGTTCTTGTTGTTCTACTTGGCAAAATGGTCTGCTAGTTATTCCCCTAACATGGTATTTCACTTCCCACCTTTGCCCAGGCTTTCTCCTCTGTCTGGTTTACAATTCCTTCTCACCTCCACCTGTTAAAATCCCAAGTGGAAAATCAGATGGAGCCTCCTACACTAGGCCTTTCCTGATCTTCTTGGTTAGTGGTCAGCCTCTCTTCCAAAATTGCTTTGTATAAATAATAATAGCTAACATTTATATCATGCTTTACTAGGTGACGTGCACTGTACTAAGTGCTTTACAATTATTATTCGTTTTATCATCACAAGAACCCTAAAAGGTAGGTTCTATTATTATCCCTATTTTACAGAAGAGAAAACTGTAGCAAACAAAGGGCACACATCCAGTAAGGGTCTGAGGCTATATTCAAACTCTGAATGAACTTATTTGTGTTCATATTGCATCCCCCATTAGAAGGTAAGGTCCTTCTCAAGAGGGAGAATAAGACATACATTTTCAGACACATCCAATGGGGACATTTGTTATGCTGAACTATGCATACTTGCTACAGACCCAGTGGGGTGAAAGGAAGTTAGGGAAGCAAAAAGAAAAGATAAGAAAGAAAAAAGAATCATGAAAACATCTTTTTAAAAAAAAACAGAGAATGGGAAGGTCAGAAAGAAGCACAGACGAGCAAGACAGACTTGAAAACTGCAGGTTGAGCTTATTATATACGTTAACAGAGAAGCAAGTGGTGATTAATAGAGACAGGCAGTTTTATGTACAACTCTTTCTCAGTTCTACATTGCATATATGCAAATGAACTTCTATTTAGGATTTGCTAAGTTCAAAACTGGGCGGCAAGGTGGCACAATGGATAGGGTGCTGGGCCTGGAGTCAGGAAGACTCATCTTCCTGGGTTCAAGTCTGGCCTCAGATACTCACTAGCTGTGCTAGTCACTTCACCCCATCTGCCTCAGTTTCCTCATCTATAAAATGAGCTGGAGAAGGAAACAGCAAACCACTCCAGTGTCTTTGCCAAGGAAAACCCCCAATGGGGTGACAAGGAATCAGACACAACTGAAAATGACTGAAAAACAAGCTCAAAATTTAAATTTAAATTTAAAAAACATAAGGTCTTAGGGGCTATTATTCTTAGGGGCTATTAAATTTTTGTCTTTTCTTGTCAAGTGCCTACCCCAGCGCCTTGACCATAGTTAATAAATGCTCATTCAATTGAAATTGAATTACTATTAATCAATCAAATATTTATTGACCATGTGCCAAGCATGTCCTCAGCACTATAGGGCATACAGAAAAAAGTGTAAGATATGGTCCCTGCCCTTAATCCAGGAGCTCTAATCTAGTTGGAAATACTAGACTCAGACTCATGAAACAACTTGTGAATTTCCCAGTTACAGAGTTAACATAAGATTTACATTAAAATACATACATACATACATATATATATATATATATATATATATATATATATATTATCTTGTACAAGTGAGTAGTCCTGTACAATGAAAGAGAAGGGGGAGAGAGGGAAGGAGACACCATGACCAATGGTATCATCTGTGACTTTTTAAACACTGCTCTTCATTCCAAAGTCCCCAGTTCAATGCCCTGACCTAAGCAAATGGTCAGAGACTGGAGCAGACCTAAATCAGGCTTTGCCCCTCTCCAAAGCCTGGGCACTTGTCAGAGCTCCCTGTATCCCCAAGATTAATAATTTAGGGAGAAAGAGGGGCTGGCACTGGCTGGCAACTTGGCCAGACAGCTCCCATCACTCACATGCACCAAGCTCTGCTGTTCAAATCAATATTCGTTAGCAGGCGGAATGAGCTCGTTTCATGCATGTTCTAATTAGACAATGGAGATTATTACAAAACACCTGCGATGTTTGTAATCGTTTAAAATAATGAGAATCAATATTAGCTTCCAAAGGCACCATATGGTAAATGCTCATTCCAGGCATGTGGTCCCTGATAGGCTCTCAATGCTTCAAAAATGATCATTAACATTTTTTAATTTGCAAGAAGTTGCTCTCAGTTAATGAATTGGCTGCCAGCTTGCCCTTTGCACAGTGACCGCCTCTAACTGCTCGTTTAATTGTAACATGACCTCCATGCCAGCCAAAGCACTTGGGGTCTCCCACAAATGATAACCTCTTCTAGAGCCAATCAGAGCACAAGAAAATGCCACAACTTTGAACTTCTTAGGTGCTTGATCTTATAGTCCCTGTAGATATTACATGAGCCTGCTCTGATCAGACTGTTAGTCTTTCCCCATTGGGCATAGATCACTTTTTTCCTCTGACTGCTTGTATAAACCTGAGGATCCTGTCTTGGAAGATAAATAATCTGTTCAGCTATAGTGAGAGAACCAGAGTCTGTTCCCCACCATCCTGACCCCAAACTGTATTCCCTTAATTCATTGGGCTCTCTGAAATAAAGCACTGTATTTAAAGTCAGAGGACCAAGACTTAAATTCTGACCCTGCCATTTAGCACCTAGATAGTACTGAGAAAGTCATTTAACCTGGCTGGGTTTCAGTTTCCTTATGTTCAAAATGAAAGGAGAAAGGTGTACTCATTGAACTCTAAAGCCCATTCCAGTTCTAAACCTATTCTATTATTTCTAGGGCATGATTTATGAATGAGGGACTGGTGATTTCATCACTATAGGGAATTCTTAGTATGGGAATTACCTCTATCAATGCTGATCTCAATTCATCTGTGACTTAGGAGAAGGTCCTAGGGAATTGGCTAAGGCTTAGAGAGGCTAATCGACTTGTCCCAGTCACAGAGCTAGTAAGTGTAATAAGT